>OX375870.1:69422463-69692252 GCA_947359475.1 Heligmosomoides polygyrus bakeri
CGCGTACGTATTTTAAGGCCGTTACCTTGAGGCATCTTCTCGCAGTGGTCCACGGAAATCGGAAAAAAATGCTTCACACAAGCCTCACCTGCATTTTCGCACCCCTATAACATTGCCCCTCCTATGCTGAACCATTCTGCTTTGGCGTTCTAGCAGAACGTTCGACTGCCTACAAGACCCACAAGTTGCAGCCGAAACGATTCAAAATTGACAAAGTTATTGTGCTCCGAAGACGCCCGCGCGTGCAATTTGGGAGCGGTCCCCCCCCCCTCGATTGAAAGGTTCGATTCTGTATGCATTGTTCATGGCGCACTCCAAAGGCTTGCTGAACAGCCTTGAAGCAATTCCTGAGTAGGGCGGCAAGAAATTTCTGATAAAACCCCCCAAACGCTCAGTCTACAAGCTGTCCCCCCCCCCCCTCGATTAAAAGGTTCTATTCTCTATGCATGTTCATGGCGCACACCAAAGTTTCGCTGGGACAGTTTGGAGCTAAGTGGGGTGGCGGGGAATTTCTGATAACATTCTCCACGGCTCGAAATAGTCTTGAAAACGTCGCAGTTCCCAGTGAAAGAAGATAGCAGCGCAGGGGACATGCGCTTGCCCACTCGATTGATAGGTTAGGTTCTGTGTGCATTGTGCACGGCGCACTCTCAGGGCATTTCTTGCATCACAGAGCACTGGCGACGTACGCCATCTTTGAGATACTCCGAAAGCACGCATATCCTGGGAAATAAGCTGCTCTAATCGCCCGTCCAGCCAATTTTGGACCACCCACGTCGAAAATACGGGAGTTCCGGTAAAGTTTTACACACGCTTGTGTAGATCTCGAAGAGGCGAATCGAATGGTATCAACCTTTATTCAAGAAACCTAAAACTGAAGGAGTTATGAGCGTGCAACGCTTTGCGACGCCATGTTGGCGTTTTTTCGCCCACTTTTGACCGTGCGGCGCGAGCGGTATTGTAGTTGCTCGTGGTTCTAGCGATGATGTCCGTTGTGTTGTGACTTACTTTTCTTTCCAAGTGTTTGTCTATTTCTACCATTGATTACTGAAGAATTTTCTCCCTTTTTTATACCTTCAACCATTGATTACTTTTTCGAAAAAGATTACCACTATGGATTTTTTTCGCGCTCAGAAACCTGTGTGTTTGTGTTCATTAGCGTTTGGGCTAGATTGTACTGTTTGCTACGGGTACAACGTGGGCTTAAAGTCGAGCCGGTCCTTTGTTCTTTCGTTCATTCTTTATGTTTCTTTCCTTTTTCCTCAGCTCCCAACTGGGGACGTAATCCCTGTATAAATCGCTGCTGGGACCTAATGGCTCCAGAAGGAGGCGGCACTATTCTGAAAATAGAAGTTCAGTACGACCTTTCATCCTTTCTCAACAACGTTCACCAGCCTTCCACTCGTCCACTTTCACCACTCCATCTCATGCTGCACCAAATTCTCTCTGCTCTACTAGTTCTTAGCAGCTGGCCAATAGACTCGAATCGGCGCAAATTTTTCATTTTCCCAGGCCCTCATTTAGCGCAGCGAGACATTGAGGATCTCGGCAGAGTCTCCATGCATTATACGTCTGGACGTCTTCCGTAACAAGTCCACAGCTAATCCTGATGAAGGGACTGAAAATAAGATGGAGAGTGTAATATAGCAGTAACTATCGGCCAAGCGAGCTACTATTTAATTCATTGTTCGCGAAATAGATAGTAATTAAGGCAGTATTTTCATCGGAATGGATAGCCGTTGTGTTCGTCATTCCGTCTTCAACGGCTTCTCATCAAAACATGTCCAACGTCTTAATCTGGGTGGTACGCACAGTGGCACACGCTTTGCATTAGCATCAGACTCCGTGTGACGAGAAATACAAGCAAATTTCTCTTCCGGAATCGCACTCCTCTTCTGCTACGCACCGCTCTTTTTTCCGCCTGCATGTCCTCGTACGTGTGCGTAGATTTGCCTCTCAGATCAATACTAGTCGATAACTGCACCCGTTTGCTCAGATCAATACTAGTCGGTAGCTACATCCGTCTCCTAGCCATCTCTCCGATTCTGCTAGACCGGAAACGAACTATTAATGGCTAAAGGAAATCGGAAATGTATCTAAGCGGGTTCTAGAATTTCTCATCAAGCTGTGACGTTTTGCCTCCTGAATGACAATCGAAAAAAAAAAACTTTTTGTACGACAGGAAATGGAATGTGTATAGAGTGCGCATCAAAGCTCATTCCAACGAGCACAAAGTAGAAGGGAAGTCTGGCGTAAATGAATTATGCGTAAAGGTGGTAATCAATTTTCCACTACTGGGCGATGTATTCCAATTAGGCACTGCGTCACCGAATTTTTGCGTTGATGACCTGCGAAGGCTGGCACATTATCAACTTTTAGCCTTACACAAAACATGCTACAATTTCAATGCGATGCTTGAGAGCTGAGCTTGGCTAGTCTGGGCGTGAAATTCAGCTCTTACAATGGGCTCCAAATTCAACACGCGCTTGGCAGATCACATCCCTTGCTTAAAGCTGGACGCGTACGCTCCATATGAACGTTGGTTCGACATGAAAATTTTTGTGTGCCAGTCACACTTGTTTCTCATTCATAAATTGCGCATTTCCGCATTAAAAAAACAACAGATGTAGCCGTTTACTGTGTCTGCTGCGTCATATTTCTCATCCTCGATTTCGTTTATTATGGCAACCGAAATCCGAAATAATAATGAGCGCTGAAATATGGTTGTCTAATATTTCGTTTCGCATCGTCAATAGCTGCTTGAAGAATTGATGACAGTTACCTTCTCTTCTGTTAAAGTAGTGGTGTTATTCGTTTCTCAGACGTTTCATATTGAATGTCCATATGGCTACGGCATCGGTTCTTACGATACGATTGATGGATGATTTTAGAAAGCATAACCGGTCAACTAGTGTTGAGCAGTTAATCTATGAGAATTTCGTGACGAATCCATCATCGAGGTCATACGGTAGAGGATCCGACTTTCAGTGCAAAGTGAGGATCTCAACGCTGCCTTCCATATCAGCTTTTCAGACTTTCATTTGGAATGTTGCAGGCGCTTTGTACGAAAGGATGGACGATCCATCGCTAATGCCTGACCTCTCTCATCTGTCCGCTGAAGAACGCGAGATTATAGAGCAAGTATTCAAGCGTCAGAAGGACGAGGAGGCCAAGGAAGTTCAGCTCACACAGTACGTTCTATTGCTTTTCTGTCCTCCGCGTGGTTTTTTTGGTAACAATTCAGTTAGCTTTCACCTCCATATAGGTTTTCATAATAGTGACGGGAGCTAATTCCTTACGAAGACTTTAAAGCTTACACCCTCGTTACGCTTTTCGTTCGAAGGTTTCAGAATTATTGTTGCTTCGAAGTTGACGAAGGAAGTTGGGACTTCCTGTATAAAGGCGATAGTGGAGATAGTCCAACGCACGCAAAGACAAGTGACACCAAACCCTGACCTAGTCACGGGAGGATATCTATTTTTCCACCTTCATTACTACTTTACACGACCAGCGCTCGTTCTTCAACGCAACATCTGCACAATCTGGGAAGGTGGTTTTGGAGCTCCTCTCTCCAACCGTGGGCTAGACTGCTGCGGTCGCTGCTGCGTGTCCCGTCTTTTCCTCCGTCTCCTTTTCCACCATCCTCCTATGAGCAGTGTCACTTTGCTCGTTATATGGACTGTATTGAACACATAAATAACATGGGAGAGAACACTTTAATGGTCATAGTTCTGCGTTGTTATCTCGACTCGCGCACCTTAGTGGTTCCCAGTAGATTGTCTCGAATTTGGTGCACGAGTGCATCCAACAAGAACTAAGAAAAACTTCTCGGTTTCTGTCTATTTGATACTTCCTATTTATGTCGTTTCCTACAGAGGACACATCAGTAAAGTGCTTCTGATCACATTTATATTGTAGCGCCATCTTACTCTTGTTGTAATCGATATAACAAAATCGATACATACATGTGCTCCAAACGTTCGCTTCGCGGGACGTCAGCTCGCTTGCTCGCCTTCACCTTAATCGATAGCGGTGCATAATTGACTGTTTCATTTCTAGGAACTGAGCTATCATTGCTCATTTCCATTTTCAATTCCAGCGTCGATTCGTTGACATGTGATGTTGGAAGAGCTTTCTTTTCCTGTTTAAATTTATATTTTTCTGTTTCTTTTGTCTTGCTATATCGTGCTGACTTCCGATTTCACTCGGCGATGTTATCTCTTCTAGAGTCGATGTGTGTTACTCGAAGGGTTTGCTACAGTGGTCCGATATTCTCTAAAGATCATACTCTCACAAATGAACTTCGACGATATATGAATCCGCGTTTGGCCTATGACTCGCGCTTGCATCCCGATAAGCAAATCAGTGTTTAACCCTTTAGTGACGTGTCGTACCTATCTATCATCCACAAAGAGATGACAGGGCTAGATGGTCTGGACGTGAACCGAAGCTGAATCGCTTCGCGGTGAATGCAAGGAAAAACATCCCAACCCATTACACACACCCGCGTATTTGGAACTACGTGCATCGTTATCATACCTGTCGACTTCTACTTCTACAGCCCCTGAAATACTTTTCCAAAATCTGGACAGAAAAGGCTGAGGTTGGCGTCAAACAGTCCGAAGGGAATTGTCCCGTCTTCTTGATGTTCATGGTGTGGAAGAGGAATTTTAAGTTCATATCTACCATTCAGCACGACTGCCGGAAGCCGACATATCTTCTCCACTCTCTTTGCTCCACTTAGGATTATCGCAACTGATTCGATATGAGGAGATCGCTTTATATTATGAGTGCAACACTCAGCGCCACACTCACGTGAGAATGGCTAAATACTGTTGCACCTGTGCATAAGAGCCAGACATTTCTATTATCAAATTTTGCCGCTATTTCCTCCGTCCAACATTTCACCTTATTAGCTGCTATTTCTGCTAACTTACGGCGCGACTCAGATATAGGAAGTGTCCGTGGAATGTCGAACAAATTATTTTTAGACTACTCCCTTTCCCTTATTTCCCTTCTTGGGAATGGAACCGAAGGTTTAGCGGCTGGAAAGAGACTGCTTTGCAGTGGATATCGAACGGCATCTCATCTCGTCTCGGCTCCTTGTAAATGGTAAACAAGGGCATGCTGGAAGCCAAATACTAGTAACGTTCGACATTGTTTGCTCTCCGGATACGAAATGGAAGCAAACGAACGCGTCCTCCACGAAATGGACACACGAAAAACACGTTGGAAATTTGCAAGAGCGGAAGGCCGTTTTGATGTAATTCGGGATTTCCGCGGCTCCCTCGTATGTGTAGTTGTTGAGATTTGCGATTTAATCACCACTTTTCACATCGCTGTGTGTTTTCAAAGTGGGGTAGTGGAATTAATTTCAAGGGCTGAAGTGTGAGAAGACGATAGAGCAGCGATTAAAATCAGCTGCATTTCACTGTGTCACGGTTGCATATCATTACGAGGAAACTGAAACGAAGTGAAACCGTAGGTGATAATCAACATGCCCGAAACGCGTCATACATTCTAAAGTTACGTGGGAATGACGAGATGCATGGAGGTGTGTGTCTAGCCTATACTCCTTGCGGAGCGGAGTGGGTACCCTTGAGGTAAGGATATCCATTTTGAGCCATAAATTGCGACCAAATTACGCAGGGGCGCGTGGAGCGCAGTCGGTTGAAGTGCCTGCTGTCGCGTGCACCCGATACCAAGTTCCTTGTTCGAATTTCTCACCCATGTCAACCAAGCCTTCTTTCTCGCCGGAGTTGGTGAATTGGTACCAGATTGTCTAAGAAAGGTAAAGCGCTGACTTGTTTACCGGCTAGTCACCGCAATTAATTGTATGAACCAAATACGCATTCAAATCGCCTTCACGTCATCCCGCAGAAGTAGAATACGTGGTGCATCCCGAAAGTTGTGATCAACGTCGTTCTTTATCCTTTTATGTTACGTAGCTCTAAATGAAATTGACCATAGTACTATAGTTTACTGATTAGCTAACTATATGAGTATCGTTTCTCAGTGGCCATAGTACTGTACTTTTAATCCCAAATTTGCAATTTTTGGATGGAAGAAGAACATAGCGTGCCAAGGACTTGGCAGGGGTGGAATGAAGCCGAATGTGCGAAAAGGCTCTGTACGCGTAATCTAGCGCTTTTGATTGGTATGCTTGGCCGAGTCTTCTCCACTAGTCTTCATGTCCTAGGAGGCTTGGCGGAAACCTTTCCTAAGAAATACTCTTAGTTCAGGGAGCTTAGCGCCTCACTCTTCTATTCCTCACATATCCTGCTGTTTTCGTCGTTCATCGAAGCTAATTCGTTTTTTCTCATCTGATAAGAAGGACTGCAGACTCCGCTCTCGCATATGTGAGTCGGCACCGATTTTGCGCAGGTCAATCATGGGTAGCCCATAATTATTGCAACAAAATTTGGTGACCATATTTGCCGACATTTGTCAATCGCTCTGAGCCACATCTTAGTAGCCTTAGTGCTATGCTACTTGCGGATTTGGCTGTAGCTCCTCTTATTGGAGAGCAGTGGGCTCTCCTTCACATGTAGTGACCGAATATTTTCTCCTGGTCCGCGTTGAAGCACACCCATTCTGCAGTGGCTAATTTTTCATTCCTGAACGTTCATTGTCATGATGCCATCTAGGATTTTGGTGAGTTCAGTTTCGGTTCACTTCAAGAAGAAGACACCGTCACCTTACCGAGCACGAGCAGTGCAGCAGCGAGATAGGACACATTCGCTATTCAGCCGTGCCCTTAACGTGCCATTGTGCAGAAGAGAGTAGAAAGGAAAATAGTATTGGCCTAGCTGAAGCGTGTCGCACGGGCTGGGTATGGTATAGTCGTCACGTTATCAAACATTTCCTACGTGTGAGACTTGGTGGCATACGACGACTGTCTGCTCACAGCAGGTTAATCGCCTTTCACGATTTTCTAAACGTGTCTCCACTCGTTGGCAAGGTTTTCATGTGGAAAGAGTGACAATCAGTAACAACGGTCGTATTAAAGACATTGCAACAAACAGCGTTATTTCTAAACACAGCCCGCTGTTTCTCGGGCGTTCACAAAGCTACCATCAGGATCTGAAGGCTGTTATTGAGCCGGAATCCAATGCAAGCCTCGTACCAACTGACAACTGACGGACCTCGGCTGGATGGAAGGCTTGGTTGGTCTGGGCAGGAAGTCGGAACCACAAACAAGGAGCCGGTGCCCGCGACAGCCAGCACCACCTCCAGCTGCTTCACCACGCGCCACCTCCCGTATGCCCTAGTTTACACTTGCGCCGCTGCGCGGCGCGGCACGATGGTTGGGATAAGGCCCATGCACACTTCTGCGACACCGCGGCGCGGCAAGAGGGGCGACTACCACTTCCGCGAAATCCGGCGGTCGCGGCGCGGTCGTCTTAGAGCATCGTTATAGGCAACGGGACCGACGTCCCAGTACATGTCGCGCCGCCAGGAATGATTTGAACCGTTCTAGCCTGCGGCACTCAGCGCGGCATCGCCTGCGATAGCCGCCGTGATAGCCGCAAAAGTGTGCATGCCCCGCTCTGCGGCACGTGTCGCTGTGTCGCGCCGCGCCCGTCGCGGCCCTATCCTTCATCATGGCCGTGCCGCGCTGTCGCAGAAGTGTGTATGAGCCTATATGTATATATCGACCGCGCGGCGCGAAAAATTGATATCTATGGCCATTGTCATACCATCGCTCACCCCGAGCGACGCCTAATGATATGCTCCCATATCGATCGGGAGTCGCGATGGGGTCGATATGGGTGCATATCATTAGGCGTCGCTCGGGGTGAGCGATGGTATGACAATGGCCATAGATATCAATTTTCCGCGCCGCCCGGTCGATATCTATCCCAACCATTGTGCCGCGCCGCGCAGCGGCGCAAGTGTAAACTAGGGCATACAGGAGGTGGCGCGTGGTGAAGCAGCTGGAGGTGGCGCTGGCTGTCGCGGGCACCGGCTCCTTGTTTGTGGTTCCGACTTCCTGCCCAGACCAAGGAAGTAGTAGGGCTATGAGAAGCACAAATTTGAATAGTATCCGTCACATACGTTCCATCCTAACAGTCTTCATAAGGCTGCCTTCTTGCTGCAGGTGCGTTCTCTCGGCCTTGGAAAGATTTGATGGTTGTTGCCTTTCCTAAATAAGCCCCTCCAAATTTCAAATCCTTAGCAGCTGATTTTATTCTTAGTGGCTAAATTTTGATATTTGCGGTCGTTTTATGGTGTCAAGTGGCGAGTCCTTCATCGCTTTTTCAGTGTTTGTTGGAACCTTTCCAATTCCAACGAATTTGTCACGAGCTAACAGAAGATGAGGTGATGTGTGCCTCCTAAGGGTTGGGCTTTTTCGAAGCGCCTTCGAACTGGGAAAGTCTTGGTGGCAACGCTGAACTTGGTGAGTAGAAGAGGTTCGGTTATTGTCGGAGACACGAGCCTCGTAACATTGATGAGCTCAGAATTCTGTCAAACGAAAGTGATCGAGCCAGTTAATCCTGGTCCTCCTCCTCAAATATTTTTTGGTGACATCGTTGTTTTTCTGAGCAGCTTTGGAGTAAATCTGCGATGCGGACACAGGCCGGCAAATACCGCCTAGGAAGCAATTGAAATCGTTCTAAGGAACCAAAGCATAGAGCTCGCGCTTCAGCCTTGACTGACGCAAGCATCCCCTCGCTTGTGCGTCCCACAAGTATCGATTGATCGCCCGCCGTTGATCGATTCGCTTGGGCGGCATATCTGCTCTTTGTGTCGCGGATGGTTTTGGCACAGATTTTTGGTGTCGCACATGAAAGAGGCAATTCCTCCATTAGCGCTGCATGTTTTTACCGTTTTGGGTAGCAGCGTTCTCTGCTGGGAGACGTCCGAACGAAGAAGTTCTCGCGACGACTTTATGCCGCTCACGAATACCGCCGATGACTTCAGCAGACACTGGTGAAGAAAAGAGCAGCAGGCTTGGATCGAATGATGCCGGCTCTAATGTCCTTATGCAGCTGTTCGTCGTGCAATTCACTGCTCCTAAACACTTTCGCTTCTTTTCGTCTTCGTCGCAAACACGGCGTCAGACATTCCTTTGGAGTCGCATTCTGCTCTCTCACGACCTCACAGAATGATTGGGGCGGATAGCACAAGAACGGTGAGAAAGTTCAGTGAAAAAGTTGTAATTGCTAAACATTCTTACGCCGTGGTGGTCCTCTGGATTTGATGGACAACGAATTCTAGGGATCTTAGTGAAGAACAAGTATCTTGCTTTGTAGCTCAAATAAAAGTCTGGTGAAATTTATTTCTCTACATATTCTCGCACGACCTCTACTTTCACGACCTCACAGTGATTGGGGCGGATAGCACAAGAACGGTGGGAAAGTTCGATGAAAAAGTTGTAATTGCTTAACATTCTTACGCCGTGGTGGTCCTCTGCTTCTGTAATGGCGGTTTCGCTTCACATGTAGATGAGAGATATGGAAACATCGAGGAAGATCTGATACAGCTGTAGGGCGTAAGAGCTTAGCGACACTATGAGGACGAAATTTTGGCACCAATTTCGCCTACTTGCATGAACTCTTGAAGAAGCACTTTCGAGAAAATAAAGAGAATCCTCTAGAGACGTCTTAGATTGCGCTATATATTCGCTTCGATTTAGGAAAATATATAAGAGCGTATTAAGAAAGCTTTATAGCGGCCCATTCCTTCATGGTATCGCGGGCTTGCACCACCTTCAGGATGTATGCGTGCGCCGTCCAGCCTCCTGCTATCGCGCCACGTATACGCAGGAATCTTCTGCGTAGGGGAACTGGCAGCCAGTCTGTTCGGACACAAAGAAAACAACAAACTATCCTGGGTCGCGTCGTCAACTCTTTTGCTGCATTCGGGTCGCAGGCGGCGATGAAAAGTGCATAGGATCTGTGACTTCCTCTCCTTCGCCTAGAGTTGAAACAATGACCTGAAGCTCACCTTTAAGAGTCATGAAGAAACCATATGAATCTACTTCCTTGCCGATAAGGCAACTCGATTGGTATTTCAGTAGCTCAGATCATCAGGCTGGGGGCATACTTCCATCGCCGCGATGGCACCTCGGCGCTCAATTTATGACCCTTCGCGGTCGAATAGTCAAAGCAAACTCCGGCACGGCCGGCATGCGCAATGGCTTCCGCGCCCATCGCGGGCATGGCATACTTTTTCGCGCCGCGCGCGGTGTTTAGACTTGATCCCAGGTAGATCGCCGGCGCGTTCCCTTGCAGAGCGATAAACGATGCGACGAGCGCTGGGAATTCCACCTCCCTTCGCGTCGTTCGTCGCACGAGGCCTTAGACTTAATGATCTTCCGGACAGTGGCATTGTCACCGGTGTATATGTGAACCGGCGAAGAGCGTCATGAGACATCTCTGAGGTGCTGTATGTTAGTTATGTGAAGGTCTGTAGAATGAGCCCGGTGCGTCTGCACCTAATTCATCTACCTCTTGGAGAGTCGCTTACACAGCGTTTGGCATCGTGCAACCAGATGTTTCAACGCTGCTATGTTTTTTCGTTGGACTTACTGCTGTTCATAGCGATGTCTTATACTATAGCGATTGTTTCGCTGGAGTCCTGAGTATTCTCAAAGATGACCTGCTCTAAAACTGGCTTCAAATATTTCGGAAACGATTTGGTCTTCGGAAAGTAGCAACGGAGTTGGTAAGCTAATCTTCTTCGCGGGGCGCTTTTTGTTATCAAGGAGATCCACTTCCTCTTGTTCGTTTATTGGAGACAGTCCAGTATAGAAATGTCTTTCCCTTGTGGCGTAAATTAGAAACCAACTACTGCTCCAAACTATTTGTGAATGAAATTATTAAAGCCCATCTTGTGGATTTTTTAAAACCTTTCCAGCCATAGGCAATGTCTGAATCTAAAATCGCTCCTCTTGCTTTCTGCAGGTGTACATTCCTATTCGTTGGATTGCGCTGGATTTCTCTTCGTTATACCATTTGATAACCATCATCCAAATTCGCCATCAATTTCCATCCCGACTATCCTTCAAAATTTTCATCTTCAAAATGAAACTCCAGTGTGCTCTCTAACTCATGATTCAAGATGTGGCTCCCGCGAAGGCTAACCAAACCTTAGTTATCTCTAGGCTCGGCGAACGAGTACCAGACCTGCCTGGGAGGGTGAAACACTAGCTTGCTTACACTTACTCTTTTTTAGCCCGTGAGTCAAGTGTATGTATAGGTGATATAAATATCGGATCTTCCTTCTCGAAGTCACGTAGAAGTGCGTGGCGCATCCAGTAATGGTACTAACTAGCACGTCGTTCTATAATTTTGCCATTTTTGATGAAAAACTTCGCAACTTCACATCCTGCTGGTCAGAAAGAGTTTTCAAAAACCGGAAGTTTTCATTGTCTTTGAATAGCATTTATATTTATAGCAACACCTACGGATGAGGTGTACGCGATGTATTATGGGTCGCCTCTGTGCTGTAGTACATCAGAATTCGAAATTATATTTGGTAATAATACACTGAAAAGCGCGTGTAGCGCAGTCGGAGGAGGTGCCGGTTGTCGCGTGCACCAATTGCCATGTTCTTGGTTAGAATTTCCTGCTCAGGCCAATCAAGCCTTTCATCCTTCCGGGGTCGGTGAGTTGGTACCACACTTGTCTGGGAAGGATAAAACGCTGACTTGTTCATCGATTGCACATCGCAAGCCATTGTTGGCCAAATACGCATTCAAATCGCCCCCATGGCATCCTGTAGAAGTGGAAAGCGTGGCGCATCCTAAAAGGGTTGACTAACGTCACCTTTATCCTTTATACCAAGAGTCGAGAAATAATGGACAAATATTGACGTTAGTCAGCTTGCGTTTGAGGTGGGTCGGGAAGGATTTTGCCTAATATCATGGGCACAATTTAGATGCGTATTCGGGTGATACAGTGCCTTGCGCTGGGCAACCAATGGACAAGTCACCGTTTTATCCTTCTCAAACAGGTCTGGTGCTATTTCGCCAATCCAGACTGCGAAATTACTGCTGAAGCCGCCGGAGGTACCACGCTTCCTTCCTATCGCATGTGGGACCAGCGGCCTCGGGAGAAGTAGGTCTCGGGAGTCCATAGATCTGACACCTTCTGTCCTGTCGCCACGGTGAACCACTGCGCTGTGGTCCGTGCCGAAACCTAACCGAGAGCACTGAGTGCGCACTTGTCACCGGCAGGCCTGTTCGCTCTGCGCGACATTTCGAGGAATTCGCGCGCTGTTCATTAGGCTAAACTGCCACTGATAGCCGCCATTAGCCGGCCGAAGGCGTCTCGGTCGGATGAGGAGGAGCTGCGGCGAGTCGGGCTGCTGCAGCTCCTCGCCTTGTGTCGTGATGACTCGTCGCTGAAAGTTCCTGATCAATACACTGCCAGGAATTGCCTGGACGGCCGGCTGGCCGACTCGACTCGTCGTCGGCCGGCCGGGCCGGTCTTGCTCCTGCCGAAACAGCGCGCACTGCTTCAGGCCGTCCGCACGGCGTTTAGGGATGGGTGTTCATGCGAACGAGAGCGTCGGACGAGGCAGCTCGAGAAGGGAGTGGAGTCTGGCAACACGAGTGGAAAACCGCCGCCCTAATCCGGCCCTTTTCCACACCACACGTATTGGACGTGGATTTACAGAGGCGGAACGCTGAAATTACAACCAAAAAGCAACAGTGTGGAAGCTTGGTCAAAATCGAACCAAGGCACAATCCTTGTATTTAGAACAAAAAGGACAGGAAAAGCCGTGTGCTGCTGTTCCTGAAATCTTGCGGCCGTGTTCTTAAATAAAATGGTGTGCTAAAAATACGGCGTCGGCAATTAAAATGACGTAGGAAGGGCCAAACATCTAAGCGCCATTCGCGGAAAACTAATGTGAGAACGCTTCATGAGTTGGGTGAGGTTTTCATTCAGCACGAATGAAGCTGAAGCTGGAGCGTTTTCATCTGAGGCGGCTGAAGGGCTAATAATTTCAGCTGCGTGCACTAGATTGGTACCCTACCTTTCTAGTGTTAAGGTGTCTCCTGAAGGCGAAATAAGGACGCCGAGATTGAAATGGCGAATTCCACCTGGAACATGTGGTGATATTTCGGAAATTATTTAAAAGGACGTATTTCTAGAAGCATGATCGAAATGCTACAGCAACAACATGCGCTTTATAGCTTGATACTCATTAGCTGTTGATTGGCTTGCTAATTGCGTGAAAATCCTGTTAGCTGTCTTAGCGGTTTAACTGGTGCAGTTCACGTTTTGCAAGCGTTATTGTAGTTCTTGAGGCATCCTTATTGCTTTCATGGATCACGCTTGGTGACGGTTTCAAAGCAGTATTCACCTATTGGACAATATAGTCTTGCTTCTTCATCCATTTGCTCGAAAGTGTGTTCTCCATCCCCCAAATTCTTAACAACGGTTTGATAGCTGAATGTTGCGAAAAGCTGAATGATTTAAGAGTATTAAACAGCAACATATGTATATGCGAAAATGGCAAATCATGATGTCTGGCTGAACAGCCAAGGCTCAAATGAAAGCCGAGAAGAAGAGACGAGTTGGAGCGTGAAACCGCCGACGTAAAAAAAAGGACAGGCATAGATCCTTCGTTGGGAAAATACGCAGATGGTTTCGGAGCTGTATAAAATATAGTGGCCTCTAATATGTTTAAAAGGAATTTTTCTAAAGCTACACCGCTACATACTCGGTAATTGATGCGAGACTATAGTCCCGTTACGTCGCAGCGCTAGGCCCTGGCCCTTCATAGTGTGATTGATGGACGAAAGGCGTCCTCTAAAATAGCGCAAATATCGTGGAGCAATAAGCAGCGTATTGCTAAGTTACGTTTAAATGCGATATAAAAAAGGAAATACCGGTGTTTGTTGTCGTCCAGAAATTTTATCTTAAAATGTAGAAGGCGGGGACGTGGAGCGGAGTCGAAGAAGGTGCCGGCTGTCGCGTGCACCCGATACCAGGTTGTTGGTTCGCATTTCCCGCCAGGACCAACCAAACCTTCCATCTCTACGGATTCGGTGAATTGGTGGCAGACTCATGTGGAACGGACAAAGCATTGACTTGTTCATCGGTTGGCCACCGGAAGTCATCACATGCGCGAAATACGCGTTCAAATCGCCCTCGCGACATCCCAAGAATGTGTGGCGCATCCTAGAGGGGATTGGCCAACATCGTCCTGTAGCCTTTATTCTTTTTTCTTGTACAACGATTGAGAGTTTCTTGAAACTCTCAGTCGTTGTACTGGGACCACTTTAAAAAAGGTTTTTGCTCAAGAAAGTGACATATTTGCAGGTTTTTTTGTGGGGTTTGATCGCCATTAGCCAAGTCTTTATGTGTTGCTTCACGTGCCTATGTACGGCCAACGGTTAGCGAGTACTCAGATGGCTCCAAGTGCCACAACGCTACATACTCCTTATAGGAGAGTGTAAAAATGAAAGCAACATCAAGGGCACGGTGAGAAAATGTCTTCTCTTCCCACTACAGAGGATGAAAAGTGGTACCACAGTCGGAGGAGGCGCCGGCTGTCGCGTGCACCCGATTCCAGGCTCTTGGTTCTGGCTTCCCGTTTAGGCCGACCAAGCTCTCCTTCACTCCGAAGTCGGTAAATTACTACCACACTTGTCTGAAGGATAAAACACTGATTTGTCCATCAACTGACCACCGCAGGCCATTACATGCCAAACACACATTCAAATTTCCTCCACGACATCCCTAGAAGTAGAACGCGTAGCGCGTCCCAAAAGGGATTGATTAATGCTGTCTCTTGCCATTTTATCCTTTCACTACAAAAATTGTTTGGAAAGATTGCGATCAACGCAGGGCGGGACTCGAACACGCATCATCTCCTCCGGGCAGGATTTTCTACTCCATCGCGACCTGCGCCTGCGCTATTTGATTGGAATCTACCTCCACGACCTCCACATGCTGATCTGTCACCTTTACTCGTAATTGGGATATTATTATAGATGCAATATCTGCACATTTCGTAATACTACAGCCCTAATCTAATTGTTTCTCCTTAAAATTTCTTTGAAAAAAAAAGCGATTGCCTTCTCAAACCCTTCGAACTGTTTGCATACCTTATAAAGGTACCTCGCTTGCGAATGGTTTAATATCGCTGAAAAATTGTTTCAGAAAAGCGGATGCCGAATTGGATCAGATTGAAAAGCAAATAAATGAACGAAAAGAAATCGCACGACGCCTCGTTGGGACGCACGACGACGCCATCTGTCAAATATGTCAGAAGACCAAATTCGCGGATGGAATAGGTCAGTAGTTTAGAATCTCCTCCGTTTGAAATATTAAGTCGGCCGTTAGTTCGTCGGAAGTTTTGTTTTCTTTAAGAAATGTGCGTGAAGTTTTGCAACCGATCCTTACAGGTTTTTGTGGACAATAGAAAGCTCTTTCCGTTGTGGATAATGCAGCCTTCTATACCGGCTTTTTTTTTCTCATAGAAAGAAATTCCCATATGCATTTCAATTCGACGTGTCAGCGCATTAAGCATGACATTTAGCTGGTCGCCTGGTATCCAAAGTGCACGTGGATAATATTTCAAACTACGGTCGCTATGGGAGGCACAAAAATACCATTGCTGCCTAATAGCAGTATCGATCAGGGAGGGGCGACGCGCCAAAATGATCGATAGTCGCCTGATATCCGAAGTGCACATATATTACATTACATATACATATATTTAAAACTACGGTCATTATTGGGATCGATACCTGTTCATGTAGCGCATGTAGTTTGCACATCGCAGCGCTGATGAACATACATATCTCACGACGGAGAACTGTACTCAGTCAAACACCGTATCCAAATACATTACAGTAACCGAAAGATTTCAGGTCACAAATGCTTCTACTGCCAGCTGCGAAGTTGCGCACGTTGTGGTGGCCGTTCCCAGAGCAAAAGCAAGGTTCGCTCTTAAGTGGTCTGGTCGCATGTATTCGTTCTGATATCGTGACGATTAGTGCTCTTTCTTCTTATTCACTATAGCGTTTTTTTGTGGCAAATCTATGCCTGGTGTGTGCGTGTTGTGGATGCACGCTATTATGCTAGTATACAGAAATCTTTGCAAGACCCATCCTTTCAGTACCTGGTTTCTTAAATCACGTTTGTGAAGAGACAAAATCCTAATTTTTGTGACATCATTCCATCCTCCGTTCATGATTTCCCTAACGTGCGGAATACCTGCCATCGATTGACCTTGCGCTGCAGCCGCTACTCGAACGCGCATGTGCCGTCAATAATTACATTGCGCTGTTTTATGGTTATGCAGGCCATTGCAAAGTCTTGAATTCAGGCGATTTGGGCGTGCTCATTGTGCCAGAAACGACAACAGATTCTGGCGAAAACTGGCAAATGGTTCCAACCGGATGAGGCTCAGCACAAGTTGAGTAATGCCGGCCAAGAAAGTCCGTGTCAGAGCATGAGGTTAGTTGGTATCTGTAAGTAGCTTGGTTAGAGAAACAGAGGGGTTGCAGCTTCTCCTTACGACCAGTCGTGACAGAGAAGCAGAGTTGCTAAGACGTAGTGTGTAGAGTTTCTGGTCGCAGACACGTGGAACCATGCCGTAATTGCTGCGATTAGTAAAATCTGCACGAAATAACAACTTCTAGCGCAGCACGTGTAAACGCCGTCTAAACACTGCATAGGCCACGCTGCCAACTTTTACCCAGAAGTGGGCAGACATTTTAAATCGTGTACTACAGGTACTCCTACACCGACTAAGCTTTTATAGGGTGCCCTATCGAGGTTCCCCTTGAAATTTAGACGTTCTAATGCTGCTCAAACGATGAGTTTTAGTTGTAAAAGAACTGAAATCTCATCTGAGAGTTGCAGGCTTGCTTTCTATTAGTTCCCCTTGAAATTCAGACGTTCTAATGCTGTTTAAACGATGAGTTTTAGTTGTAAAGGAATGAAGTCTCATCTGATAGTTGCAGGCTTGCTTTCTATTAGTTTCACCGCGTCATTGTAGTACAAAGAGCGCCAACATTGATCAGAGGCGCGAAGGATCGATAGCTGATGCGGTTTTACGTAGCATAGCGCTTAGAACAACAAATCACGTGGTCTCAAGATGGAGCAAAGCTGTTTGCTGTGGCCTTTGATTCTCTATGCGCTCCATCATCCTCCGACAGTAAGTCGTGTAGATCCACAAAATCTGTTCCTAAAAGTAAGCTCTTCCACGGATACTTTCTCGGTTTAAATTCAATTTCAAAGAACACTTGAGTCTTCTTTCTTTTTTTCCGGCATCGATAAATTGACAGCCAGTGGATTACGAAGCCAAGCGCATATATAGTCCATTGGCTAGATCGCTTAAAACTTTGTAGTACGTAACGGCACTTTCATACATCAAATTGTGACACGTACACGTGTGCTGTTTGCGTGGCTTTTACAGTGCGGTTAATCATAGTCAGCCTTTACGTATTCTCCCGGTTTTCTTGAACTACTCACTTTATTTTAGCTATTCCGTTTGCCCCTACTGGCGTTTCTTTTTTGAGTTTCTTCGCTTGGAGCGTGCAATTTGGGGTGCAAAGTGCCGTCACCTCCATTGCTGGCAGAGCCTGCACATACGACAGCGAAATCCTCAATACATAGATCTGACGGACATGTTGACATTCCATTGGTTACTCCGGATAAGTGCCTAGAACAAACGCTGAACAACCTTTTGACGTTCGCTGTGTATTTCAAGTCTACGTGACATTTGTCCCATATCACTAAGTGAGCTGTTTTTTTTGCCAATGTCCTATTGTTCTAAATAATATTTTCACCATTTCCCAGACCGCGAGTGAAAGGATTTTTCACCGGCTCTTTTTTCGTGAGCTAACTATGCGGTTATGTCTCAATTTCCAGTCCTACTCCGTCGTTTCAAACATCTTCGCAACAATCGCAAGTCTCACAGACAGCTCCGCCAGTCACTCCGGTACCTCAGCGAAACGATCCGACGAAAGGACTCAGCAGCAGTGTATGTGGCGTATCCTAGTATGATAGCTGTGTGTTTTTCTGTGACAAAATTTAACTTTTTCTTAAAGATAACGCCGGCCTCGCAACCAGTGCCTCCGCAACAGAATGTGGCCAGCACGTCGCAAGCAAACTCACGACCAGGTACTCTCCTTTGAGAATTTGGCAAGGTTATTGGGCTCTGTAAAAATATTAGTAGGCAAATCGTGTTTTTACCTTTTAACCCATTTGAGATTACCGTTTACAATACCGCCCGCGTCGCGCGGTCAAAAAGACGGTTTGCGACGGAAAAATCCGTCGCAAACCGTCGCATGCTCATAACTCCTTTAATTTTAAGTTGTTTGAGAAAGTGTTGGCACGGTTCGATTCGTCTCCTCGAGATCTACACAAACATATATGAAGCTCTACCAGACCACTGAGGAGGCCTTTGCGATTAGAGCACATTGTTTTCCAGGACGTGTATGTGACGAACAGTTTTTGGAGTATCTCAAGCATGACGTGCATTATCATTGCTCTGTCATGCCTGGAATGCTCCGAGAGTGCGCCGTGCACAATGTATATAGGATCGAACTTAACAATCGAGTGGGAGAAAGCATGTTCACTCCGCTTCTGTCTTCCCTTACTGGAAATGTAAAGATTTCATGACTATTTCGAACCGTTTGGGGAATTCCATCAGAAACAATTTTATCAGAAATTTCTGGCTACCTTACTCGGAAATTGCTCCAATCTGTCCCGGCGATACTTAAATGTGCGCCGTGTGCAATGCGTATAGGGATGAAGCTATCGATCGTCAATCGAGTGGGTTCGACAACTGGTAGAGTGAGCGTTTGGGGAGTTCTATCATAAATTTCCAGCCGTCCTACTAAGAAATTGCACTAAGTACATGGATGTTGTGACAAAGAATTCCATTGAACCTGTGGTGTTGTCATTCTTATCAGTCCTCATAATTCCCTTCCGGATCTCCACGTTATTGCTTTCTACAGCCAGTTACGGGCTCATCCAGCAGATGTTTGCGAAGTGGATTACGTGACAAACACATCTAATTTTGGACGGCTTTCCCTCTAATTGTTGAACATCGATAAAGCTCGGGGCTCTGAAAGATCGTCCTCTAGATTCCACGTTGCGCGACGCTGATCGCGTGTTGATCCTGTCTTCGTAGCCCAGGTCTCTGAGGCGTACCTTAGCTCAGGAAGAACTGTGGTGTAAGAAGGTGGGCACGGAGCCGGATATTCCTTGTTTCCTCCAAAACTTCTTCAAAGATCTTGGAAAGTCTCCAAGCTGCTGGCATCCTCCTACCCAGCTCTATGTAGCACTAGTTCCATGTTGACTTCGTGGCCTATGTGCATGTAGCTGGAGTATTCCTAGATGTTCGCAACTTCAGTGAAAATGGGGCATCAGAAACTCCCTGTTTCTCATGAACATCGTCTTCGTGAGTTTCAGCTGCAGTCCAACGTTCCCAATTACACGATCGAAGTCGGCCAGTATTCGCTCCTCCTGGCTAATGCTCGATGTTATGAGCGCGAGGTCGTCAACGAAGCGAGGATGGTGCAGTTGCGGCTGTCGATCTTCACTCCCATGTATTTTCGTTCCAAGTTTTCAGCGCTACTCGTGACAACGAGTGTTATTTGTGCTGAACTCTCTCCGAAATCATGCTTATTATTGGGTCACTCTTCTAGCTTTCTGCTGATCCTATTCAG
The DNA here is from genome assembly GCA_947359475.1 of Heligmosomoides polygyrus bakeri. Lineage (NCBI taxonomy): Eukaryota > Metazoa > Nematoda > Chromadorea > Rhabditida > Heligmosomidae > Heligmosomoides > Heligmosomoides polygyrus. The sequence continues at coordinate 69,442,112 of OX375870.1, forward strand.
GATAACTCGAGTGAACGGCTTGTAGACTGTGGAGTAGATCGGGCGATAGTTAAAAATGTAGTGCACGTCGCCCTTCTTGTTGAGAAAGACGGTCCTGCTGGCTTTCCGTTGAAATGGAACAGGTAACGAGTGATAAGCACTCCAGCAGGTAGAGAGTGAAGAGCCGTGCCAGGGTGTTGAGAAGCACTGGCGAGAGGGTCTTCAAGTATTCGGGTCTGATCCTGTCCGTACCGGGTACTGTACGATTCCTCGGAAGGGAGGACAGAGGGCACGACTCAATCCTGTGAAAGGTGGTAGGGGAGCAGGTGGACACGGCTATGGAAGAGATCGGAGTAGAAGTCGTGGATGGCCTTCTCCATTGGTCTTCTGGAAGAGGTGACGGTTGCATCAGGGCGCTTGAGAGCAGTCATGTTGATTTTGAGATTGACGAAGTTCTGGCGTTGCAAGCTTGCTTCTGCAGTTTCAGCCAGCACTTTTGCTCTTCTCTCCTTAGGATGCTCTTTTATCGCCGCTCTGCATAGCTTCGCGATCTCGACGTCAACTGGTAGTTGCCTGGCGCTTGTGCTGCTCTACGCTGACGTATCTGCTCGGAGCGTACAGAGACAATCATCTGTTGGTCGTCTTCAAGCTCGAAACTCTCTTACCGTGGATGTCGATTGTCGTGACGCACGAAGTGCCCTTGCGGAGGTCCCAGTTGATTGCCTTTCTGGGACTGATTGCCTTCCTTGAATTTCGAAATCTTCTCATTGATGCGGGACGTGAAACCTTGCAAGAAGAAAGCTGTGGTTCATTCCCACACAGAAGGAACTCGTCGACAAAGGAGCAAGGAGTCCATCCTCTGCATCCCACCAGCGCCCCTAGGCAGTACATGGTCGCATTTGGTTCGCGATTCATCCCCCTGTCCACCACCCTGGGACACGCCACGTGGCCCTGCGACAAGCGGCTCGGAGATCCCTTTAACGGGGAAGTGCGAAGACTCTTTGAAGACGAACCGAGATCCGTGGGAAGATGAAATTCAGGGTAGACCAATTTTCAGACTGGTCCACAAATATTGCGACAAAAAAGTGGCCGTATAAAAAGGTTAGAATGGTTCAAATTTGACTGTGATATTCCACTTGCCCATGCATCATTGGTGACAATGGAGCGGTATAATTAAGAGCCCGTTTCTGGTTTAATGAGAACTTTCACATCGCGCAAGCAGTTTTGCAGGCCGCGTCGCAGCCCTCTCACGGATTTTTTTCTCCGTTTGTTTCAAAGGCAACATCCTATTCGTATCCTATTCCTTTTTTTCTAGGTTGCGTATAGCTGGTTTTTCTCTAAGACGGTGCATAACGCATGATCAAACAGTTAAAGTTAGGAGAATTTCATGGCTGCTCCTTTACAGGTATAAAGCTGGGCAGATGGATGGAAACCGCTACCACGTCTTCTAATCTTGTTAGAATCTAGCACTGCTCGAGTGTGCATTTTGTTTCTCAATAGCGCGGATAGAATGGTGTTATATTGCTGTGACCATAGGACGAAGGTTTTTGCCGATATTCACCATATTTACACGAAAACCTTGAACATGTGGGTAGACATCGCTGGAAAGTCGTGGAAGACAAATAATCACTAAATGCAGCTAATCTTTGTGTATCCCCTGTGATGTATGTACTCTTAAGCATTCTCGTATTTTAAGGTTTCTAGAATTGCTCAGCTATGAGAATTTTTCGTCAAAGGAAGCTGTTGGTAGATGAAGGGTTGACGACGCTATCTAGCTATTTTTTCCTCCTACTCTTTTCTGCTCAGGTCTGAGCTCCTGCCTCATCTTTGGCTTTGTGGAACTATGATACAGAATGTTCAGCGATGAATGTTCAGAAAATTGGAAGCTTTGGAATAGGAGTTTTGCAAAGGGTTGTAGGGGAAGATAGCTGGTCGCGTTAAATGCGGGCGCACTTGCCCTGCATCGACAGTTTTTTTTCAAATGGAAGGAACTGGAACCATGGTAGTTGTAGCGAGCGTGATACTAGGAATGTGCTTCGAAACAATTTTCATGTGGTTCAATTCATCTGACAAATTTTCCCTGCCAAGGTAACCTCACTTGGTGAATACTTATGGAGCACCCCGTATAAGTGTAGAAACGATTATTGTGCATGGTGTTTAAACGTTGGCTTTGTTGACGATAAAATAGATAATTGTGGGCGTTTCTGTGATGAATATTTTTCTCAAGGGTAGTCCAAACATTATGCATTTTTTGATGACTTGCGAGCGAACAACACGGCCAAGGTAGTACCGCCGAAAGAGGTTCTTGGGAGGATCTACAGTTTATGGATTTAAAGACTATTACGCAACTGCTGGTCGTTTTTTTCTCATTCGTTCTCTTGCTCATTGCTTATACACGTTTCGCAGGATCTTAACCTCCTCTTCAGTGCAAGACTCGGGTCCGCGTCCTGGTGTAAACGGTCCGTCATCGGAGAAGCCACAGGAGAGGTTTGGCGAGGTTCGACGACAGAACACCCTACAACGACAGCCGAGTCTTACCGATGTACGTGAGCCACATTCTTCCTCTTATTGTTTTTTGTGGTTATGCTTGAGGCATTCAAATTTTCGCTTTTAGAACTTGTTAAGAGGCGGTATACGCACTGAGGCGCTTATGCTACACAGTACACTTTCTTTCTAACGCCTGTCTGTTGCCGCCATTTTTCGGTCCAGTTATGATTTATATAGCAAATCTCCAATTATAATAGAGAGCGCAGTTGGCTACCAATCACTTAAGGGTACAGTAAGCGTTGTATTTTATAAGTGAAATCCTAGAGGAGTGAACAATATCCTGTAGGATTAGGTTGACATACAATAGATTCGTCTGACCTTTCCAGAAAATTTTGCTGCTTAACCTGCCGCCTACAAAATGTTTGGCCAAAGACCTCAAATTCAACTAAAAATTTTCGATCTATGTATTCGTACAGCAACTTCTGCGCCACTGCGCTTCATCTACTCACTTTCGAGGGTAGTTAATGGGCGTCTTCCCTTTCTCAGTCTAATGTTGACTTAGAAGCGTTAGATGGGCAATATCCTGCATTGCTGGTAAACATAGTCAAGATAACACTGTAGACGGTTTTATGAAGTATTTAAATTCACGACACCGCTCTATCTTATGGGCATTTTAACATGTACCTACCACTATGTAGTGGATTTTGAGTTTGGTTTGCTTATACTCCAAGCCTGGTTTCCATCCTTCCGTGGTCGGTTGGCTGCCAATAGACTCATATGGGAATAAGATGATATGAAAGTGCCCAACGACTGGCTCTGGAAAAGTATAGCCGAAGAATAGAGCATAGTCTTCCATAGTTCCTCCATAAATGGCAGTATTTGCCTTCAATGTGTGCATTGTTTCTTTTCTTCAGAGATCGTTTACTTCGTCGCCATGGCTCGAGAGTCAGTGCCAACTTTAAGGCTTATACCATGACTCAAGATGACTCAAGAAAGCATTCAGTTCTGTTTCGGTAGCTCTGCATTGCTCATTAAATTCTCACATTATACGCTAGAGCAAGCTAGTTATAACTTGAGTTAGAAAGCAGTAGAGTGTAAACCTTCCGATATGTTAACCGTTGTGATTGCCACTGCCTATTGCACAGCGTTTCACGATATTTCCTTTCGTTTGTGAAGCAAATATCGCCTAATTGGAGTTTTCCAATAAAAGAGTCCACAGATTTATGTACTCGCCTACGCTAAACCTTCATTTTGAATGTCAAGCTCATATTTATATTGGTGTGAAATTTTGAGCCAGATTTCAATCCTTGTGGATGATTAAAATATCGGATACCCGCCTTATTTCTCACTCAGAAGGTATGTACGCGAGTAAATTTTTGACTGTGGTCTTATTCTTGACACTTCACTCTCACAGAAATTTACTGCTTGTTTCTCAAATTAGAATGAAGGAGGCTAACCCATTTTTGATTTTCGATTAAGCACCTGTCCTAGCTCAACATCATTATTAACTGACATTAGACAACTAAATGGAACGGTCGAAGTAGAGGTTCAGCTAAGCGGACGAATTCATGCAACCTTCCTTTTGCAGTACAGTACTTTATCTGAACGTCAATCATACACGATCAATCAAAAGTAAACATAATAGGCGCTGTGCGAGTGCATGGTGCAACCTTACCATGTCGCTCATCTGAAGATTTTCTCTTGCTGCTCTCTCTTGATACAGGGTGTCCCGAAATTACGCTCCCAAGTATTCACCGCCATAAAAAACGGACGTAAAAAAGATTAGAGCACGAAATTCCAGCATAACTTTATCAACACATTTGCAAACACAATTACATTATCAGATCTCAAAACGACTTCCTCTGGTACGGATGAAGGCCTTCAGACGACGCGGAAAGGCATCCAGCGTGGCACGCACGTATTCCATTGGCATTTCTTCTCGACCGATCAATGTTTTTCAGAACAGGCCTCGGTCTCTAAGTAGGAACAGATAGAGTAGTCCATAGGGTTGAGGTCCCGGCTGTACAGAGGCCGTTCTTCCGGGCTGATAAAGCCAGGAAGCTTTATCAGCCCGGAAGAAAATGAGTTAACCTCCTTCAGGAAGCAGCGGTGTGCGTTTACCGATTAACGATTTACCGATTTACCGGGTTTACCGGCATTTTCGCTATAAATTCTCTTAACGAAATTTTTCGGTAAATTCCCAAATTTACCGGAAAATTTAACGGCTTTTTTCATGCGAAATCATGTTTCTATTTATCGAATGGAGAAGGAAACATACTACCGATCTCTGTTTAGAAGTGATTGCTTCTATCTTCTCATAACTTGCTATTAGCGTTCATGGTACTCAACCTCATTAATGCATCCATGTCCACATCACGAGGCGGAGATGGTGCGCCCCAGTGGGATAGTACCTCGCGCTGATATTCCCCACACGACATCAGACAATTTGAACTAGAGATATAGAAGCTCTCAGAATAGATGATTGCCAGAGGAATAAGGAGAGGGTGCGCTCTGTCTTGTTCCCGTAATTTAGTCCAAGATGTAAGGCATCGTAATGTACTCGGCTAGTCTACCTGATCTCCTGGTGGACTCTTCAGCTGTATTCCCGTATAAGAAAAGAAGTTCGTTATCATGTCAAATTTCCTTGTTTTTCTGAAGTGTCTGGATTTGCTCCAAAGTGCAGCTTATTAGTTCAAAAAAGTAGTAGTTTAAGGCGTAAATCATTCCCTCATCGAATGAACTGATGATAATTGTGATAATTTCAAAAAGCAGTTAGACTGTTAATCCAAAAGAAATATAGCAATATTCGATTGAATGTCGGATGTTCTAGAAATGTTTTTGTAGAGTTTCAATTAAGCACCCACAATATAGATCGTTATACTTGTGCGTTGATAGGCTTCCGCTTGCTTTGTTTGTTGTGGGTTACTCGTTGCTCTCAGGGTGTCGTTTGCTTTAGGATGACGTATGCATGATAAAATGAAGAGGATATGGTTTTTCTGAGCGTGATGATGTTTCCGTGAAAAGCTTTACGCTTTTTTTTACACCCCCGCCGCTTAAAACTAGTTGTTTTTGAGGGAATACTACATTTTAAAAAATTAATGGATTTACCGAATTTACCGGAATTTACCGGCGAATTCCGGCGTTAAAAATATGCGGTAAAAAATTTACCGGCGGCAAGTCAGCGCACACCCCTGGTCGCGACACTAGTCCTGCACGATCTCCGATTTATGAGGTCATGCCGAATCCTGCTGGAAAATGACCGGCTTGTTCTTGAAGATTGTCCTGCTCCAGGGAATCAAAGTCTTTTCCAAAACTTCTTCCAAGTACATTTTCGACTCCATTTTCTCTCCTTTTTTGACGAAAAACAACGGCGACTCTCCCGCGTAGATGACAGCAATCCAAACCATGACGGAATCCGGACGTGCGCAGCGTTCATGGATCCTTCCCGCTTTGTAAGCTTCAGCTACTGTTCTGGGAAGCACACGGTCGTTTTGGCGGTTCAGCGCTGCTTCGACAGTAGAAAAAAATCGTCTGAAAAAATTACATCGCAATGGCGTGACGAGCTGAGACGCTGGATGAGTGCCTTGCATTCACGATCCTTCATCATGTGTGGGAGAAGTATGGTCCTTCTGGCAGCGGTAAGACCTCAGTCCTAACTTCTCATTGACAATGCAGTTCATGGAAGTTTTGCTAATTCTATCGCTTTTGCCACCATCCGTAAAGATCTCCTGGAATTCCTCCGCACCAGCTCACGAACACGTTTGATTCTGATTTGAAGTTGCAGTAGCTGGTCTTCCTCTCCCAGGTCGATCTTTCAATGAACCGATCTCCTCGTATCGTTTGATGGTGTTGGAGACGGTTTTCCCACTCACCGAGAGCGTCTTCGAGGTGTTGCTCACCGTTGCTCCGCTGATATGCATCGGATGATGGGAATCCTCAGAGTATGAGAAGGTGCCATTTTGTAGCTAACCAGTGTTGCAACTGGATATTTAGCATCTGAGATAACGGCGAACATGTCTAGCTCGGGAAACTAAGACAGTACATTATTGATGCTTAGGTCAAGAAAAATGATAGGTCAAACATGTGGGAACGTGAATTTGGGACACCCTACAAACTGCAATTGTTTTCTACAGCTAGGAAGATAGAAATTTTACGATCAGTCAAACGATGTCTAATTTTTTGAGACAACCGAATATCGCAGCTAACCACAAAGTAGGTGTTTAGCATGAGAATCAAATTCTCAAATCTTGCCAAATTAGTAGAGACACCGCTGAAGCTCCGCGTCCACATTCGTTGTTTTCGCTGTAGATTTTTTTCGAGTGACAACGGATTTATCTAGAAAAGAGCTCGTCTCCATAGAGGATTGATATACACGTATAACGGCGCGTCTTGTTTCAACATTGAAATTATTACCACTACTGATCACCGACGTTACCACTGTGCCATCCGACTTTCAATAAAACTATATTCGTGGAGCCCAAAAATGAAAAACAACTGGCTAACTCTCTCAATCGGGGCGTCTATTTTCCAAGGAGATTGCATTCGACTTGACTTGAAATTAATGAGTTTTCGCGTGTCGTTTTTGCAGGAGCAATGTCGACAGCGAGGAAATGGTGCGCTGCCACAGCAGCAGTCAACGTTACCGCGAGGAGCCGACACGAGCAGGACGGAGCTGCCGCGACAAAGGTGAGACTTTTCTGCTCCATAAAGAATATGAAGACGTCAGTTGCCGTAGGATGCAGGCCAGTGCGAGGATTTTTTCATCGGCCCGAGAATATGTTTTCAACATTAAATTCAGCTGACCTCACCTTACAAAGTTTCAAGGCGACAAAATAGGAGACGAAAGAGAATGTCATCGTTAACCAATTTGTTTGGGAACGCTTCTCTCTCCTACCTATTTGATATCTTGGGTGCAGCTTTAACATGTATTTCACCTAAGCAGTGACTTGTGCTTGCTGTTTTATAAGTTCCGCTCGAGATGGTGTCGATAGACCGATCCCGCAGTACGGGAAGATTCGGTTAGCAGCCGCCTGTTGAAGATCCCACTGCCCTATTTATTCGTATTCACGAGTTTGGCGCCTTTTGCCGAAACTGCTGCGCTCTAGTCGGGAGGGCTAAGATCACCTCTGTCTAGGCGATATATCGCTTGTCTGATAGCCTATCTGTCTATCCATGCAGAAGAAATGCCACGAAAGTGCCTGGAATTCTCAACTTATAAAGAGAATCGTAGCGGGCGGGTGGCGCAGGTGAAGGAGGGTCGGCTGTCGCGTGCAGTCTAATTCAAGGTTCATGGTACGGGTTTTCCATCCAGGCCAACCAAGCCTTCCATCGCTTCTGGGTCACTGGATTGATACCAGACTTGTCTGAGAGGAATAAAGCGCTGACCTGTTCATCGGCTTGCCATCGCAAGTCATTATATGGCCAAATACGCATCCTAATCGCCTCCACGACACCCCGTAGGAGTAGAATGCGTGGCGCATCCCAGAAGGGGTTGAATAACGTCGTCTTTTATCCCTTATCCTTTAAATTGAATCTCCTCTCATTAGTGTCAAGCGAGCTAATGTGATGGCCATCAAATGGCTTCCTCGCAATGGAGCAATATCGATCGATGGTTATAACCGATGAAGTGGTGATCAAGCGAATATGATGGCCGCTGAGCTGAGCGAGCTTTTCAACAAGGAAGCAGAGTTGTTTTGCTTGTTAATATCGGTTATTTACAACTAGCTTCCGCAATGAGTCCCCTTGCTGTAGCTAGTTGATAGGCATTTTGATCTCTGGAAAACTACAAAAACCAACGTTCTCAATCTGCTCAGGATATGCCACATGCTCCACATCTATGTGAAGTCAGGAATCAGAACTTCAGCTTTCGTAGTGGACTGCGATGACGTATGGGACCAGGAAGGTCGGCGTGTTGCATACTCCGAGCAACACACTGTTTCAGTTGTGGAACTCTTTTGGTGGGAATATCTAAGGGCGGAAAGGAATCGCTTTATTCACTTTCACGCCAGCGACCAATTCCTACATTGCTTCAGCTGCGCAAAATATTTCAAACGAATGCCACAGCCTTGCCTTCAAACAGAGTGCAGCTAGCAGAGGAATTCTAGTCTAGCGATAAGGATTTTCTTTTCGCCAGTGTACTTTTTGGAAACAGGTAAACCCTTGCTAAAGGTTTTATCAGTGGAAGTCACAACACATGCTGGAGTCGCAGTGAAGTGGATCGATCTCTCGCTTGGGATCTCCAGTTGTTTCTTCTTTAGTCGTCGTCATCATGCGTGGGATTCGCTTCCGGATATGTGCGCTGGCATTCAGACCTAGTCAGTCTGAATAATGGCAAGCTGAGGATATGCGATGCTGAGAAAGAACTCTTTGATAGCATGTGTTCTGTGCCTGTTCATCGCCAATTTGAATTGTTTAGGGATTTCTAAGGATTCGATACCCACTCTCTTTCTCTGAAAGTGCAATATGGTTTCTACAGAAAAGTATAAAACAAATGGAAGCTGCAGTAATGATCCGGCCATGTGAATAGATGGTAATTTAGGAAACACCTTTCTTGAATCATGAGCTCGTGCTATTTCTCTAACAAGCATTTATGGTTTGCGATTGAGAATGCTACTATAGGGGTAGATTCTGCAAGAAACGTTACAAGTACGATGAGGTTTGTTCCATGAAGTTGTCACAGGCTAGGATGCTGCCTACTTTAAGAAGGATAAAAATTAAAAAAAAAATAGCATACTACTTTTAGGTTGTCCAAGGGTTAGAGCAGGTTTTAATCCTTGGTTTGTGTTTCCAGTTCAAACACTAGTAAGCTCAAATTTCATGTATCTAGGCAAAAACGCACACTGGTTCGATTGTACGGCAAACATGATAATTCGATTGTCGATTTCAGACCTAAAACGATGGCTGACCATGACGAAGCTGGGAAGTCGAAACTCGGAGACAAACGAAGCTCTCAGACCTCTCGCGCAAGAGAGGACAAAAGGTAGACCAAATGGAATACTGAAACTCTTCTCCAGTGTTCACCACTGACTAGAGTAAAAAGTTTCCACTTTTGACAAAGAGAAACTCCGCTTTTTAGGCATAAGGAGAACAGACCTATTTTCTACACGGATTCTGACAGCCGATTCGACGACCGTAAAAGCGATAGGTAATTCCTTCAGCTTTCCAAAAATACTCGATGACTTATAGGTTTACCACAACAGTGAAACAGTTGTTCACCATTAGATTTTTGAATTTTCGAAAAATATTGTTGCAGGCTAGGTCACACCAACCGCGACCCACTAAGTTAGAGTAAATGAAGACTTCGAAGAACATATATATTCCTTTCATGTCAAACTGAACATCTTTCAAAGCAAACTGGACATTTTCCAAGGGAATAACCTCATTAGGAAATTGGACACTTTCAAATAAAGGAGAGCAATTCAATATCTGTGTTGACACTTCCCAATGAAACAATACGCGTATGTATTAGGACGATGAAGATGATTTCTTGAAGCACAGAAGACCGAGAAGAAAATCTGGTCTGTGTCTATATTATGCCCTCACTCAGTACTTGCGATTTATTTGGTAGACAGTGAAAATCCGGTTATCCTATAGCTGCGCCCTATTCAGCAATATAGCAGAAACAGCCTCTGAAAACCAAAATGATTAACAATACACCTCGACGTAAACAGCATTTTCACTATCCACCTATATAAATGGTCAATCTATTGCGGGCAAGTACATTGCACAGGTTCTTCATAACGAATTCTTCTTGCATCTCTGTGCTCCGACGTAAGCTAAAAGGTGTCTGAAACCAATTTTTATTTTTGTCTTTTATTTTTATTTTTCTACGAAATGTAGGTGCGTTCAAGCGCTGTGCCCAATTTTTGGGACGCATTTTATAAGCGATTGGTAAAAAATTTCCAAGGAGGCCGAAGTAACAGTTTAACTGGAACTTTAGTTTCAACCTTGTTGAAACGTGCTTAATGTTTAATCTGGTTAGTATCTAATTTGATCCGGAAGGTGTTGTACTATGTTCAATCTGTTATAAATTGAGATATAAAATGGTATCGATAAAGGATAAAGGCAACTATGGTTAATAAATTTTTGCTTAGCCACAAAGAGTCTGTGATAACGGTTGTTTTACAACGATATAAGAAAACAGTTTCAGTTTACCCACAGCGGAGAAATATTAGCAAACAAATTAGAAATTGATATTTTGCCTAAATTGCTTTTGACCTGTATGTTGATTAGCGGCCGAACTCGAGCCAGAAATATGTTGGGAAAAGTGCTCCGATACGTTCAAAGCGTGTCTCGCGTTTCGTGGTCGCATGACTTTGTAAATTTGGCATTGTGTTCGGGGGCTATCGGGTTCTCGAGACTGCCGAATGTCTTGACTTCATGTTTCTTAAGATCTCCACAGGCAATCTGAGCTTTGTGAGTGGTGACCAGGGTACTTACCGTAAGGCATCTCGCACACCTCCGAGTCGCTTGAGCAACTCGGAGGTATGCCAGATGCCTAAACCATCAGAACAGTGAAGCCACTCATAGGATATCCGAATAGTACGTGGCTTTACATGTAGAGCATACGGTGTGGTGTGGAATCTAACGTAATGCAAACGAATAGAAACTGATGTGCACACCAGGGGTGTGCGTAATTACGATTTACGATTTACGATTTTACGATTTACGGCTATTTCTGGCAAATTTTTTACGATTTACGATTTACGACATTTTGGGTCGTAAATCGTAAATTTTACGTAAATGTGTCTTTGATCAACAACTAACTGGCGACCAAACTTATGTGGAGTGGGTTATAAAGATATGCTCACTCTAATGGTCCCCTCTTATATGTAGCTCATTCCCACTTTCCTTTAGAGTTGATTTTTGATGATCCAATGGTTGCTGTGTTATACAATACCGTCCTGTTCACTGGTTTCGCGAATGCGACTTTTCTCTTCGCTTAACTAACTTTCTCATTTCACTGACATTGTAAGGACTCCCGTTTGGAACCGGACAGGTTCAAGAGGAGAAACAAGTGCAATACAATAGAGAACAAGTGCTCCGTCAGACCAATCGGCGTGCCTCGCGCAATGTTGCAGTATCACTAAGCTGAGGAGAATCAGATCAAGCTAGCTGCTCTGCGTATCCAGCTTTCTTTCCTACCTAGCAGTACGACAGGCAATATTCGGATACTCTAGCGCCAGGTTGTCTACGAACACCTTCACTTCTCGTCCTCAAACGGTCAACCTCAGGCAAAAATCGACATTTTCGATAGATCTGATCGATTTTGGTCGCACTACGAAACGCCTTTTTGTCAGAACTGAGGATTCCCACCGCTTCTAACGCTATGTTGAAGTGAAAATTTTTCCGTGTGGGACCGCTACAGCAGTGTCCCCACTACTTGCCCTCTTTACTGGAACTCACCCCCCCCCCTTCCCCATGTACTGGTGCAGCACTACTGGCACCCCCTGACTGGACCTGGTTTCCCATTGCTGGTAGTGATCGATGATCTGATCAATATCGAATGATGGTGATCGACACTTTTAAAACGAACTTCAGATTCGTGTTCAGTGACCTCGATTACTCCCAGGGCTGAAGTTCCCATGACACGTAGAAGTCGTCTGTATATTTCTCGCTATTTTCGCGGTCCGTAATTCCCCCCCCCCCCCCCCGATTTTATGACTAATTTATGAGTCATCGGTTAGCGAATTATTATATAGTACGATATGATAAGCTCATGTCTACAAGGCAGGGTAGGCTGGGGTCCTCCGTTACTGGTCCAGAGCTAGCAAGGCGCATCGCATTCCTACTAGTGAAGGTTGTTCCATTCTAGCCCATAGAAAGCCATTGGAGGCGGTTTCTTAGAGAAAGAGAGGGAGCATTCTTTGATGTGCGCCCTGTTTGGTAATAATGTCTAGTCAATTTGCTTATAATATATTCATGTAAATCCCATCGAATAGAGTTGACGCAAATCCATGATCGAACATCATTCGTGATTGCAAGCGGGGTCTAGAGGGTTGCTACAGTTATGTTGAAAGGATAAACCACCAACGTTTCGTTATATGTCGCGAGGACGGGGAGCATTGTGAGATAGAAACTCCTCATCGAATCAGACCGCATTGAATGGGCATGTCATTCAGAGAGGGCGTGTATGTACAGTTGGAACCCTGATCGGCTGACATGTGTTCGGTCTGTGCTCTGGTTATTGGCTGGCGCGCTACCACCTACCAATGCTGCTCACCTTCGCGATATGCACCAATGGCTCTATCGGTCTGCATTGTGCTTTACAGGGTTGAGCAAATAGATATGAAAGGTGCAGTAAAATGGTAGCATTTCTAGAATAAGTCGATCTGGCTTTGACAGTTTTGATCTCCAATTTCGGTGATGTGATTGAGTTCATCGTATTCATCCTATCTAATCCGCTTACGACGCTGCAGGCTCTCAGAGAGCAAATGTTCGTTACAGAGCTGGCGAAGGGTAGCCCGTGCGAGAGCTGCGATTCATTAAATGGTAGAGCTTTATTCCTTTCACGACATTGTCCGACCATGTCGTCGAACACCATCATAAAAATAGTTCATGGAAAATTATTACACATTTTATAGAACAATTTTAATCAATGAGTCTGCTAATAGCTAAATTCAAGATGGTCCATGGAAAACTTTATTTGTTACTGTTTTTCATCCCTAACAAATCAGTAATACAAATAAAATAATAGAAATAATCAGCGCGCGGGAAAAATGCGGGCTATCCCACGTGGCAGACACCTGAAAATCGCGCGTGTCGTGAAGGAGTTATGAAGTTTTCGAAATGCTACAAGTGCAGGAGCAGGAAACCGGCGCATTAGTCAATGGTGAAACGTTTTTTTTTTAATTTTTAATTTTGAAAGCGATTTTTGGGCTGTTGTTTCCGCTAAATCCTAGATTTATATTCAAACTAAGGCATTGGTAGTAAGTTAGGAATTTAATGAATATTCAACCGATGCAAGCTTTTTGTTAGAATGCCATGAATAGGCTTGAGTAAGTTTTTGATTTACAGTTTTTTCGACTTTCCTGATAGGTGTAAAGTTTGGTTTGGACGATGTTTTACTATCAGGAACCCGTGACAAGAGAAATAGTGTGGTAAGAAAATTGTTCAGATTAAGCTGAAAACTGAAGCTAACACGACAGTTAAATAAATATTGAATCACATGATAACATTAGCAGAAAAAGCCTCTGGAAATTTAGTTGTACTGCACTACAGTTCAGGTAACTCTTACGATTTACGGTTTACGATTTACGATTTACGACAGATTTTTCGTAATTACGATTTACGATTTACGAAATTCCAAATTTCATTTACGCACACCCCTGGTGCACACGATGCAACGCACGTTGGTATGTTGGTCGCTGCGCCAGCTACAAGAATATCTGAGCTGCTCGTGATCTCGCCAGTGGCGTTCATCAGTGGGCTCATACCGACTTGAAAATATGCAGGTCATCGTAGAAAATTTCAGAAGGTAGAGAAAGCTGTTGAATCTTCTGTTGAACCAAGGAATATATTCATTTCGCAGGCTTTCTGCTCTATTCCTAATAATCTCCTAATATCAATGTCACGTTGTGAAATGCAATCGATAAACAAATAGCAGTAGTACATTTATACAAAAGAGTTCTCGATCTGCCCTAGTCGTAGTGGTGCACTAGCATGCGAAACAAACGTAAATAGTTTCTCCTAGCTTGGAGATTGCAAAGAAAGATCGTCTCGTAGCCTAGTTCAGGGTGTTGTCTTTGCAAAGTACCTCATTTTCAATTTCGTTTTCGCTGACAAAGGGTCAGGGTGGAGTCTTTCTCCAATTGGGAGAGATCTAGAGTTTTATGTATATTAAATAAACTTTTTAAGTTTAGTAAGTTTTCAATAAGTGTTTCAAGGTCTGCGTTATTTAACGTTTGAAGGTTGAGTCACGTATTCGGTACCCACAAGGTATTGTTCAGGCTATTTCGGGTACGTATTTGCCCAGGGGTTACGTTTGGTGAAAACTACAGCTTATTAAGGGACAGAATCGAGCTCCTTTAATTATGTCAAATGACTTCATTTGATATGTTTTCGGATCCCTTCGCAAAAAGACGATCTGTGGTCAGAAGCACGTCTCCTAGTACCCGTGCGCGCAAGCAAATTTTGCTAATTAGAAAATCAATGTCGTCCACTAAAAGCACTCAATGCGGAACTAGTCGAGGTCGATGAGTTTTTCCAATAAATGAAGCAAGAAACTAACCGTATGCTCTTTTCAGGAGCGACCATATAAGCCCTCCAGAGCCGCAGAAAATCGGTGTGGTGGATCAGCGAAGGTGCGTTCCTTTATCTAGAGTCAGTCTCACATCTCACAGACTTCCACATAACCTCCTCCTAATGTTGTCTTTTTTCCTAGAGGAACCATCTTTTTGTTATCTGGCTTAATAAGAGTGACGAACAATGAGAGACGAGGATTATAAACCGGTTCATGGATCAGATCTGTGGCGTTGTTTCAAATACCTGTTTGTTTGTCAGCGTTTTGTTTAGTACGAAACAAAATGAAACTGAGGGGCTATTCATAGAATTTTGACGTGACGAAATAATGGTGCGCGCCGTATTGTGTGGTAATAAATCCTCTGTTTTCAGCTGACAGTAATTACATTTTCTGCAGAAATTCGGACATTTTGGAAACATTGGATTTTCTTCGCCTTTTCTTCTTGTGGGTTCAGTAAATTTTCTATGGTATCTTCTCCTCCGTTGATAGTGCTGTCACATCGGACATCAAGTGAATAGATGATAAAATAAAGGTGAACGTTGGCGTTACTGAACCACCTAACGGGATGTGCCACGTACTCCACGGCCTATACAGTCGACTTGCGGTGGTCAGCCGAGGTTCATGTCAGCTTTTTATCCTTCGCAGGCAGGTCTGGTACTAATGAACCGTCCTCGTCTTTGATGTGCTATACGGGAACCGAGCACAAGAGCTCGACTGGGATGAAGGCTTTATTGGCCCTTTCTTCTGACTGCGCTTTTTTACGCCACACCTTATCGAGAAATACATTGCGCTTCACAGGGCTGTTAACGGATCTGATTCCCAGCACGAACGTACAAGGGTCGACGTGCATCACGCCTCTAAAATTACGCGTGAACACGATATGCCTATGTGAAAAGATGGTACTTTCCGGAAACCGTGGGAGGTGGGAGGGGGGGGGGGGGGGGTGGCGATTGCACGCAACGCGCGGCCAAGCACAAGAGGCTAGCTTTGTGTTCTCCTCTTTCTCAGCATAAGTAACAGGACAAGGTAAGGAAGTCCGAGGTTCATCCATACTCTGGACAATCCCCATCCTCCAGTGGGACGGAGTACAACATCTAAGGGTACAGAAGAGATTGAAGGGATGTTGTTCCAGAAGGCGTGTTACTTTGAAATGCGCCATTCATTCTTGATCTCTGTAACGTAATTGGGCACGTGGAATGAAGGCTTGGCCCGTACTATAACGAGGTAGTGAGGAAGTCAACGGTTTACCCTTACAAGGGAAGCCCATGAAGTTACCCTAAAGGTACTCAACGTAACCTATATGTTCTTGTAGCGCATCGGACGAGGATCATAGATTAGTGCTTCGTTTTTGCTACGCGCCACTGGCGGTCCGGAAAGGGCAAAAATGGTATCACCTCAGAGCGGGTTGATAAGGCATAAGTGACACCTGGAATGGCCCTGTCGGGAATTATTTAAGCTGCTGACCACGAATCTGTCACTCTTTTTCTAAATTATCGCTTTGCTTGCACTACTTTCCTTCACAGGACGAAGTCGAAGGTTGGAAAATAAGCTTGACAACATTGAAGAAGGAAGCGATCCCACTAACGTGCACAGCTTTACTCACCCATATCTACCGTAACCTCCCGTAATCAACCGAAATTTTAAAAATAGATATTATATCCGTGATCGGCACTCAAGTAATCTCCCTGGGCGATGTTTGAGAGAAAGTTTTTCTTTCGACCTCTCCTCGACATTTGGAGCTGTGAAAGACAACAGTGCCGGTTATTCTGCGTGTACTCCTTTAACTTCCACATATCCATCGTAACCTTCTGTAGTCTATCGTTTCACCGAAATTGGTCGCCAAATTGGTGCTCTGCACCCCAGACAACCTTACAAATGAATTTTGGACGAAAATTTTTCTCAACCTCTAGAGTAGAGGGATTGAGTGCAAGTGCTCCTATCTGCAATGCCGCCGTCCCGTCTCCCGTAAGTGTGTAAGAGAATGGTGAGGAAGAAACACACAGCAAGGCGACCAATCACACGAGTTGGACAAAATATGCAGTACTTGGGAACGGTTAGCTGAAATCGGGAAAGTTGCGAGAAGAATAAAAAGCAGTCTATGAGGAAATCCGAAGAGCAATGAGCTTGTCTTGATGATGTGTCAAACCAATGCTTGTCGATCTTGTTTACGAATGTGGTAATGGTGAGAAACACTTCCAAAAGTAATTGAGAACATACCAAACAGGTCATATGGGGATTTCATCTAACGGAACTTTCCTCAGCGAGACAAGCATCGTTTAATGGACGCACGATATTGCTACACGCAACAAAACCAGCTTCTTCCGCATCTGACAGCAGGTTGAAAGCGGGGTTAGGACGCGAAGAAGGTACCCTACCGGAGCCAAAATGTAATCTTCATTTGAAAAAACGCTACCAGTCCACTTAGGATCGCAGAAACCTCACCCACGGATTCGAACCCGTCCCCCAAGTCCGCTTCGATATCCACTCGGCCATGCAATCGCTGCCCACACGGTTGCGAATTACCACTTGAATGTACACTGCAGCTTCGTCTAAGAAACGTAGGAAATTGTCATATTACTATAATCTATCTTAAATTTGGGCTCCAAACCTTTTGTAAGTTAGGTTCAGTGCACGATTGAGCCACTCCAGGTTCATTTTTGCCTTATCAGCCCGCCCTGAAGCGGTACCATTTTTTGCCATTTTTGGACTACCCAGTGGCCCTAGCAGAAGCGAAACACAGTTCTGTGATTCTCGTCCGATGCTTTACAAGATCATATACCTCTGTTGAGAATCTTCGGGGGAAGTTCATGGGTCTCCCGCTGCTGCCGCCGACGTCGCCGACAACAACGTCGCCAAAGTAAAACATAGGTCTTATAACACATATCTGACACTAATTCATCGTCCATATTAGGAGGCAGGCGTCTTTGGCGTCGGGTTGAATCCGACCGATCCGAACGTGCGCATTTGGACTTGAAGTCTGCATCACACTTGAAGTCTGCATCACATACACACATTACTCATTTTGTCTGATAAAGGCTTCTCTAAAGAAATGCGTATGTTCATTCGTTTTCGTATTCCTCAACTCGCTTTTCATCGAGTATCATGGCAGCAACGTTCCGTCCTCTTGAATTGATCCAGTTGTTCTTTACTCACTAGCTTGCTAGCCTTGTAGCACTTTTTCAGGTGCGCAGAACAGATTCTGAACAACTTCGCTGTAGCTTTCAGCATCACAACTGTCTTGCTGAATAAAAATGGAACTGGGAGATAGCTGGTAGCAAGCCCCATAGATGTGCGGTTTCCTAAGAATGCGTCGGCATTCGCGCTGCACTGTCAGACTGACTTCGAGCGATTCCTTATGTGAACCCGTGTGCGAAGTCGGCGGCTATAGTGGATGAGTTCGTCTGACCTTCTTCCAACAAATATCGTCTCCCCACGGAACACGCGGCAGCAACAAGCCGCGTTCAGTCAAGCAACCACTGGAAAACAATCATCGGAGAGCCGGAGCCGGAGCCAGTGCCTGTCATGCCTATTACATATCAAAGCGTGTCCGATTAGTCACGAATGACAGGATTATGGACGCAAGTAGGAAGTTTATAAGTGAAAGTGCAGCGGCCTAAATGCCGTGTACTAGTTAGATACAGTTGAGCAGAACTTCTGTCGACGCCCATCGCATCGATCACGCCAGGCGCGGCGTTGCTCAGCCAGAAGAGCTGCTTATGTGCGTCCGCTTAGTTTATTCTTCCTCGGCGTTTTCCGCCAGACATCTTTGCGCAGTCAACGTCAATTCTTCCACTTGCATCCCTCCCCGTGCGGTAGTGTGCGCGTAGGTATGTTCTTCGGAGGAAAACGTCCGGCCGCCCTGAATGGCGTACGTGTGTGTGTGTGTGTGTGGGGCGACTCCGCCTCGGGTGGCGTACATGTGCGAATGTAGGGGTATGTCCGACGGCTTTCTCTTCGCCCCCATTTGCGTGCTGGTAAATTGGAGGACGATGCCTCTCCATAAGCGAAGCTGACGACTAATTGAGTGCGTCGATGGTCGCGGTCTCGCCGCCGCCGCATTCCAGCGCTATTGCCATTCTAATGATACTAACCATTCGGAATTTTCACACTCAGCATCCATTTCATCGTCCCTCCACTATCCCGCTTGCGGCTCGTAGCTTCAGAACGGTCACCAGAGCCTAGCTGCACATGTGGTGTCCAACTCGCGAATTCTTAGCCATAGCGTATGCACAGCCGTTGATCTTTATCTGCAACTCTAAGAGATGTCAATGGCAGTAGCGGAACATCGCAATCGCCCACGTTTCGAAACCTCGACGATGACATGAGGGTGTTTAATTTCTTTCGAGCAGCGACGTTGCTAGGTGCACCATTTACTAGCCTGACGTTTCTACGGTCTCGTCCTTTTCAAAGACGCATGATGTTCCACTGCTCAAGAAAAACTACTTTACTGCTTGGTGTTAGTATCAGATAAGCTTGCTCCTGGTCCAAGTTACAACGCAAGCCTGCACTTGTACAGTATCGTCATCTGAAGACGGTCGAAGCGATCACTCCAGTTGACGCAAAGGAACTTTGATTGCCGACTGGCAAACCCTTCTAAATGATATTGAGTTTTCTCGGAGCGATGTGCAAATAATAAGTTGTATTAGTGAAATGTGGAAAATAGGAATTGGCGAAAGTGCGCTTTATTCTAGTCTCTCCCTCCAATTGTGTTGGCGTTTTGTTACTTTTTTATCAACTAGACAACAAAGAAGGGTTTGGAATAAAAACCCTACTTTGTTGTCTGCAAAAACTGATGACTAATTCTAAGCTATCGTAACAAAATTTGACAACATTTATACTTATTTAAGCCATTGAAAGTAAAATTCATTAAAATCAGGGTGACACGAAAGCAACGAATTCGTGTAGAAGTCTTTCACTACTAGAGGTATAAATTGAATAGACTTCAGCAACGCGCTTTTGACGTTCATCGGAGCTTCACTTCTACGCCACCCTTATGATGAACGTATATTAGATGAGAAAAGGCTTTCGATGTTCTAGTCTAGAGTTTTCAAACCCCTTCTTCGCAGTTCTTTTCCTGGAGGTTTCCACACGAATGCGACAGCATCTACATTTCAAACATATTGCCAAGAGTTGTCTCCTGTAACACTGAGACTTGAGAAACACAATGGTAAGAACTGCATTTTTCTTTGTCGAGAAAAAATTGCTAAAAAACTGCGGAACGCCAAAGATTTCCACATTTATTTCCAACGACTACTTATTGAGGGTATCCATCCTATCCTGAAAGACTTGAAGAATAGCAACCTGAAATAGGTCAGATCACTAAGAGCATCATAACAGCGGAGATGATTTGACTGGTCGAATATGCAGTTGTAAGGAAGCCTATGTTTGCATTGTAAGCTTCGTGTTTACCAGCTAGTTCCGGTTTCCATCAAGCTCAGCAATGCTCGTAGAAGGAAGCCTCGACTCGACGTTTGTCTTCCAATTCTCCACGAACTTAGGTGCAAAGTTCTGACCTATCCATCATGTTCTCTGAGCTTTTCTCGACGCACCCACTTTATCGGAGATTTGAACAACACGTATCCTGAGAAAATTGACTGAAAGAAGGGATTCCCCCAGGAGGGCCAGTTCCTATTTGTTAGCTCATATTCTTTTTTGGCGTTTACTTGGGCTTCGATGGGCCTTTATTCTTGTGTTATGTGTTAGAGACCTACGCTTTTAATGATTAGAACGATCTGTTCAAAATTGCATCTATATCGTCTTCAGTTAAGATGGACAAAGCATGTTGTTCGGGGGAGTCGATAATGTTGGCGATCCTAGTAACAACTGGCTCTCGCTAAGCGCAGTGATGTTGAAAAAGTCATTTTCACTCGGCAACGGCAGTCGAAGCGGTGTTCATGTTCGTTTATGCGAAGCCGAAAGAGCGAACCAAAAATGGTCACTTTCCTGGCGTAAACGAGAGACGCAGCATCGGTGTACCGTGCCGCGGGTATTACGGTAATCGCGCAGTCCACCGATATACTGACTCCGCGCCGTCGCGTGCTTTCCCCCACTATTGGCCGCTCGGACTGTTACTGTACTACCGTAACCGCTGACGGCAACTCGCGTGCGTGGCGTTGCATTCCTTCGATCAGTGTACTGTTTGTTGGTGTATTGCAACGTCTTCAGCATTTTTTCCTATTTTAGGACTGTGATATTTAGCAAAAAGCAATTTTCGAATCTATCATAGTCAGAGGGAGAAGTCGCTAGAAAAGCAAGACAAATATAAACAGTGCGGCATCTTCCCGCTAGAAAATTACAAAGAAAGATTCTCTCGTAGACCACTTGACTGTCTTTGTAATCCAGTCTGCTTTTAGTTTTGCTGCCGTTGTCAAAAACTTAGAGTAAAGCGCCTCACCCCCCCCCCCCCCCCCCCCTCCCCTATTGCCATAGATCCCAATTTTTCAATGCAGCACTTAGCTAACAATGCCGCTTTTCTAGACAGCTGAGCGCAAGTTGCTCTTTTGTTCCCGTTTTGAAAAATATGCTAATGCACTCCAGATGCACACAATGTGTCTCGAATAATGTATGCACTATTCTCCATTTTCTCTTTTCCTAATACATCGCCTATGTTTAGACGTTTTGTGCACTTATGTGCTGAACGGGGTTGATACGTGGACCAGTATTTATTGATTGGCCTGACGTTTCAAGTTCTTCATCGTCTTTGGAAAGCAAAAAAATGACTCGACGATTGGGGTATTGCTATCTATTCGACCAAGCGCTTCACCGATTCTAGCCATTCGGATATCATCCTGACTTATAGCAAAATGGCTGAACCCATGAACCCGCTGATCCACCGCTTGAGCGGAGTGACGTTGCTAGCGCTGTTAGTCAACGGACGGTGATAATGGGACTCACTCTATAGAATGTACACACTATTTGATTGGCTGCACACTTCTTATCCTCTTAGCTACACATTGTAATCTGTTATACCGTATATTTACGAGGAAATAGGGAAATAAATACTTTCGGAGTGTTATGTGCTGAAATTGCTCCATGTGTTCGCGCAATCCTTTTCGACGTTTAACACTAACAGAGTAAGCGTCATTTCATTGTCTTCCTAAAAAGAATGGTTTTTGCATAAAGCTACTTTGAGTTGCCATGTTGATCCGCAGCTTTGTTTGCCAGAGGTTGCCACAAAACACTCAGAACTGGAGCTTTGAAGTAAACAGATCCAGAAATTGGTTAGCCTATTTTTGCTTATGAAGAATTTCCATGAATGAAACAACTTCCTAACTCTTGTGATTGTAACGGATTTTGAACAATGTCATCCCACCACATTGTTACAATAATCTACCATTTACCCCTGCACCATCAAATTCCATCCTGGTACCAAAGGAACTATTATGAGATCGATGATACAAATGTTAGTAGATGTGCAGATGACTAACAAGTTGCAGTGTAACCCATGATGGGGGACAAGCTGGACATACGAAAGCGCGCGGCGGCCGCGGCGACTGCGGCGACAAGCGCGACAACTGCATAGCGTGTGCTGCTACAGTCACGAAGTCTAATGCTCTTGTAGTTGCATAAGTTTCCTTTGCTAGCTCTGCTCAGCTATTTGAGGGCTCTCCGGTGCACTTCATCAGCGAAAATGGATATTTCTGTAGGCAATTGGATGGCCTAATCGAAGAAATAAACAACTGCTTCCAGTGTGAGAAGATTTAGTCTCCCTTTATGACACAAAGCTTCAATTCTAAAAGCCACGTCTCTAGATACAATACAGCCTAACTTGGGCTGTTATGGGGTAAATGAAGCTCTAACTTGTTTGTTAGAGCTTCATTTACCCCATAACAGCTCGCCTAGGAGCGATGTGTCAGTGGCGGTTCGTCGCGCGTTCGACAGGGGCCGCCGCGCGCGAAAACTCGTATGTTCGTACTAACAGCCGCCCATGATCTGTGATGACCGAAAAAGTTTGGAGACTGTATTGTAAAAAAAGTCCTTATTTATCGAGAAAATTCCCCTAATTTTGTAAGCATCATCTGGCATTTTTAGAATTGGTTTAGACTTTGAAAGCAGTAGAGCAATGCGTAGACGTTTATGCAATCTTTGCACCAGGAATGTTTCCAGAAACTTTAAGTAGATGACTTTTACACCGTTAAACAAATAAACATCATGAAATAGTGCGCGAGCGCATTGCATAATCCAAACATCTGAAATCACGCTAAAGATTTTCGCTATCCTGTTCATCAATATACACAAGTCATGAAACTTTACTGTAGCTAAAAGGATGGAAAGGTTATGACTAACCTGTGTCTGTTTATGTTTTCCTGAGGGTTCCCTTATTACACACAGTATCCAAAAGTGTTACTCTGTCCGAATGATTATAGAATTGTTCTCACTCAACTGCAGCGAAGCATTACATCTTGTCTGAAAGATAAGGATAGGAAAGCGAAAACTTCCTGGATTGCTATCAGCAAACATTGCGCTAGGCACTCGCACAGTTTATTGCAGTGTTTGCATGATTGTTACTGCAAATGTTGTTCACCGTGAATTTTTTGTTGGAGCAATGCAATTGTAGAGTTGGCTTAGTTGAGCCTCTAACGTCTGACTAACTCTGTTTACTTACGGTGCGTTAACTAAGGATTAGTGACACGAGATGGGCACGACAACAAGGAGTCCCAGTAGGCATTGTAAGGTGGGAATGCGCCAGTCAGTGAGACCGCATCGAATGGGGCTCCAGGACGTAACTCCAAAGCGACGCCGCGCGCTAGCCGCATGCGACGTCGCGGCGCTGAAACGCGGACATGCGCTCGGTGACGCGTGCTTAGCAGCGGAGCACGAGATTTTGCCAGTGTTTGAGCTGCACGACTAGTTTTTTACCGGGAGCCGCAAATGGAATGGACGAGGAACTCTTGGTGGAGGCGTTGGGAGGAAAAAAAGAAGCAGTAGAATGCCTCTGCCTCTGCTTGAAGATTGGAGAAATAAGGAGATCCTTAGCGTTTGCTAAGGGGGTGCTTGCCAACGGCATTACATGTGAACTATAGCAAGTGAGCTGGTGACGTTCAAGTGTAGCGTAAAGGTAAAATTAAGGAAAAAGCTGTGGATTAGTGTGCTCATCTCCCTCCCCCCAATGGAAACCTACAAACACTTGCTTCCGAAACTTCTAGTTAGAAATCTTTTCCCAGTTCTTGTTCCTATTTTCTCTCACCAGATCCTTGACCATTCCCCTTCTCATTTGAAATAGATTAAGTCTGACTCCTCCCGAACGTTGTCTCATCCTCATCTCCTGTCTCCTTCCTTCTTCGACGTCGCCGGCACTCTAGCGCGAGTCACTAGCCGTCCCTGTCGGAAGCAGTAGGACCCCGACAACTGGTCCAATTTGGTCGCGCGCCGTGCGCGACGCCAGGGAAGCTCGCGCGGCGTTGGAGTTATGTCTGCCCCCGATCGAATGGCCGTGCCATTCAGTGAGGCCATGCACAGCCGCTACCCTGATTGTCTGGTGTGTGTTCGATCGGGGCTCTGAATGGTTTGGTTGGCAAGCGCTCTACCACCTCCCAATGTTGCCCACATTTTCGACATGGACCAAACTAGGTATCCGCTTTGAGTTGAAAATGAAGACACTTGGCTTACTCAATCCTGGAGTTTTTGGCAATATGGATGGGGTGTGCGATGATCGGGCAATAATCCTCACACCTACTATCAGTTGCTGTTATGGATTCCATCATCATGTGTTGGGTACCGGAATGGCTGTAGATTGCGGATATGGGGACCAATTAATCCATAGTGTGTGCTACAACCACTATTAGTGACACATTATACTCATAACAACTTGGAATGTTTCAGCTTTGCAGCTTTTTTTCTTGATGGAGGATTAACATGGAGAATAATTTTTGGGCATATCTCGAAGCACTCGTTTGATCCAAATTTCAGTGACTGGTCTTAGATAATTTAATCTGTTGTTTAACTTACTATGCTGGAAAATCTGAAGGCGATGTGAAGTCAAAACGTCAAGTCCTTCAATAGGAATCCGCCTATAAACTTCGTGGTGCATTTCACTCTAACAAACAAGCAAATCTTTTTGGAACACACGGGATATCATGGACCATCTTGAGAGTTAGCAGCACTTTGTCCATGGCTGATATCCCTGTCCATAAGCCTATGAGAAGTTTTTTTTTGCGTGCTGCGATTGCTGGCCTTCTATTTTCTTTTCTTGACTGTCGCTTCACATCACTGGTACTAACTCATCGATTTTGATTCACGTCCAGTAACTCGAGCTTATTTTGAATTACAATAGTCTGTGAGCCTGTATCGCTCGTTTCTACCACTTCAGAATATCATTAGCCTTCATTGTTCAATAAGACACAAATCCTCCGAGTTCCAAGTTAGTGCTGAACTACTTCATCCCTATTAGCTCTTGAGTTCTTTATCTATCTGCCGTCCGCACTATTCCCTAGGAGCGCGATATCGCGCAGTACTACATATCGATCATCGATTATCAGGGATGAAGTTGGCTCCCCGGGTTTCTTGTATGTCCTTCTGCACTTTCCAATTTAGGTGCAATACACACATGTTTCTTATGTTCCCTTTCTTCACATTAACCTCGTCATTAGTTCTTTCATTAACATGATCTCGCGCGAAGCAACATAGCTACAATGCATGAATTCAAGGAGGGATCAGAAATGAATTTGTTGGTAATTAAGTAAGGCAAGCCCGATCCAACGCAGCCGCATTATGGAGTTCCTTCACTTGCGCGGTTGAAATTAACTGCTGTGGTTGGCTCAGGAGAGAATGTAATCTCGGTGCAGGCACAAGCTCGCTCAGAACCGACTTCTTCGAAGTATGATTTGCAAACCCGTGTTGCTTTCTCCGTGTATAACCAAAAGGTATGCGTTCGAGAGCCTCTCGAGACGTACTACGTTCCGTTTGCTGTTTTCATGTTACAGAAGGATTTCTCTGTGCAAGAGCGATTCACTGCCCATTTTAGGCCCTCCGTTTAGGCATCAAAATAGCGCCAATGTGACTACATTCGAGAATCGAAACCTTGCCTCCTAACAATGAGGGACTGTTTCAACTCCTCCCGTTTGCCCTCCATTACGTAGGATAGATTTGAATGCACGGCGGCAGTGCCTACCAGGATTGTCAGGGACAGCGTTGGCTTCGCTAGCTCGTGGGTGTGATAAGCAGCGCTGTACACATAGTCAGCGTTCGTGGAGCTCTTGTTTTCGGTGTGCTTGCTCAGATCCGTGCATTTGCACAGACACCTTAAACAGAAAGTCGAAAGAAGTAGAGGAGCGATAAAGTTTGCATTCACCAAAGACTAGAAGCGATGACGTTATTCATTTTCATACACGACAGAATTATTCGACTAACACGCTACCCTCATCGTTCAGGTCGTCTGCAAGCGACCCTAGCTACTCACACACGATCCCATCCAGTTTCTCCGACGGTGAGTTATTTCACTTTTGTCAACGTTTTGGGTGTTTAGTATGTGTTCAGGAATGAGCGACGGGTGTTTGGAAAATTCTTCCTGTACTTAATGAACAAAAAGTTTTGTTCAAATAAATAAGTCTCAACACGAGGTGCTAGGAAGGCACTCAAAGAAACGAAGGATTTTTGAGCGTAGTCCAACGGAAGCGTGAAATCAGTCACAGTTCGCAAATTATACATCGTATTGGCCACGACAGGACGCCTTCGAACGAGAAGAACGACAAGGTGGTCTCCGTGGCCTCTTATAGAGAGACAAGGCAGTAAAAGTGAATAATCTGCCTTCGATTAGCATATAAATCGGAATGGGCTGATTGATTTTCGTGCTCAATCGCGCTCAGATGCAGTGGTACTGTGTAGTGGAATGACTGGAATTCTTTAGGAGCCCCTTCTCGGAAGAGCTTCGTCAATTTTTGAAATCAGATTTTTGCTTACATTTGTGTTTTTGTCTATAGAATAGGCCTAGGAAACCGACGGGCACTATTGTACTTTCGGGACTCCAGAGGACGAGGAGAGGTCGAAAAAAAATTTTCGCCCAAACTTCGCCTATGGGGGTTATTTGGGGTGCTGATCACGAATCTGACATCCGATTTTTTCAATTTTCGGCCGATTGCGGTAGGTTACGGTAGGTACGGGTGACTAAGGCTGTCGAGGTCATAATCACCGATTTCGCACAAACTTCGCCTATGGGGGTTATTTGGGATGTTGATCACGAATCTGACATCCGTTTTTCGTTTTACGCTGGAGTACGGTAGGTTACGGTGGGTACCGGTGAGTAAGGTAATGGTCACCGATTGCGCCCAAACTCCAGCGTAAAACGAAAAACGGATGTCATAATCGTGATCAGCACTCCAAATAACCCCATAGGCGAAGTTTGGGCGAAATCGGTGATTATGACCTCGACAGCCTTAGTCACCGGTACCTACCGTAACCTACTGTAATCGGCCGAAATTTCAAAAGCGGATGTCAGATTCGTGATCAGCACCCCAAATAACCCCCCTGGACGAGGTTTGGGCGAAAAAAAATTTTTCTACCTCTCCTCGTCCTCTGGAGTCCGTAAAATACAATAGTGCCAACCGACGCTTGCATTCGTCGCGGCACGGCCTCATTTCTCCTTCGCATCTCCCAGTTTTGTTCACTAGCCGGCGTCTCCAACACTTTCTTCTGACTTTGCGGCTTTGGAATACAACATTTTCTCTTGACGATAATGACGGTG
Organism: Heligmosomoides polygyrus bakeri; assembly: GCA_947359475.1. NCBI lineage: Eukaryota > Metazoa > Nematoda > Chromadorea > Rhabditida > Heligmosomidae > Heligmosomoides > Heligmosomoides polygyrus. The sequence continues at coordinate 69,469,498 of OX375870.1, forward strand.
ATGTACCGAAGAGCCTTAGCAGGCTTGTGCTTCGATGTAATAGTTCGATATGCAGCGCGAAAATCAATAGATATAAAATCCACTGTTCAGCGAACTCCCATCGTCCGTTCCGAGAGGATGAGCCGCAGCGACGCATGACGACAGCTCATGCGACGACAGCTGAGATTCAACCGGTGCCGCCAACGGCTTCTGCAACGACGCATCGTGGAAAGAAGAATAAGTTACACCGGTAAGCAGGAAGACGTGCGACTTTGTTCGCGACGAAGTATGTGACATGCGTTGGTCCCAATTTTCCTCTTCTCTCCTTCCTATGCTCTTTCCTGTAGCAAAGTACATAAGGGACAAATGATAAAGGATAAGAGACGGTGTTGATAAAGCGCTGTGTGGAATGCGTAACAATGCAGTCAGCTGCTCAAATAGTCTGTCAAGTGTCAACTCGGTCGTCTCAAGCGCCAAATTGACCGCTGTAATTCGGGTCTGTTCTCACCAACAACCAGTTTCTACAGTCTAGATTTGCTCAAATGCATACCAAGAGCCAAAATTGTTCTGTGATGAAATTCATTGAAGAAAGAGAATTAAAGGTGCTAAATCTATGGAGGAAATCACGTTCCAGCCACCTAAGCAGCGAGGGATTTACCGGTCGCAACGCATTTTTTTTCCATGCGACAGGAGTGTTGATGAGCGCTGGCGGGAGGTTCTTCAGGTGTTCAGCTCTGATCCTGTCAGGACCGGGTGCTGTACGTTTCTTCACCGACGAGATGGCGTGTCGGATCTCGGAAGGGAGAACAGAGGAGATGACGTATCCATCCTGCGGAAGATGGCGTAGGGGCAGGTGGACGTGGCTATCGAAGAGATCGGAGTAGAAGTCGTGGATGACTTTCTCCATGGTCCTTCTGGAAGAGGTGACGGTTCCGTCAGGACGTCGGAGAGCGGTCATCTTGGTCTTGAAGTTGGCGAAGCTCCGGCGGGCATTGCGGATGCTCAGCCCTGCCTCTGCTGCTTCAGCCAACACTTCCGCCCTTCTCTCCTTCAGATCTTCCTTTATCGCCGCTCTGCATAGCTTTGCAAGCTCGGACGTCAGTTGATAGTTGCCTGACGCTCGTGCTGCTCCACGCTGGCGTATCAGCTCGAGAGTTTCCGGAGACAGGCGTCTCTTGGTGGTCTTCAAGCTCTCGGCTCCCTTAGCACTATCGTGGAGATGGTGCACGAAGCGATCGTATTCCTCGTCGACGTTGTCCATGACGGCATCTTCCCAAAGGCCGACAAGAGAGGTGCAGAGATCCCAGTTGATGGTCGTTCTGGGACTCCTCTTCTTGAACTTCACGGCCTTCTCTCCTTGACGCGAAAAGCGGAACCTCGCGCGAAGGAGGCGGTGGTCCGATCCCGTGTAGAACTTGGGGACAACGGAGACATCGGTCAGGCAATACTTGCGATTGAAGATGATGTGGTCGATCTCGTTGTGGAACTGGCCACCGGGGGATTCCCAGGTCCATCGTAGGGAGGGAGGCTTCTGGAACTGCGAGTTTCCATGGATGGTCTTGGTCGACATGATAAACTCAGACAGCCTTTCACCTTGCTCGTTCCACTCGAAACCGTGGGTTCCGATGTGAAGTTCTTCCGGCGACCTTCGTGGCCCGATCTTGGCGTTGAAGTCGCCGACGATCACCTTGTAGAAGGTGTGATCTTCCTTATAGAACTTCTCCAGCTCCACGTAGAAGGCCTCGACGTCTTCGTCGTCGTAGTCGGATGTTGGGGCATACGCGACGAACACAGTCAAGGCTGACACGGAGCCACATCGCTTCAGTCGCAGACGTCCGATTCGGCTTGTCAGAGACTCGTACGAATCGATGTTCATGGCCAAGTGCGTGTTGACGAGGACACCAACGCCGCCTACTCCCCTGCTGTCGCATGTTCCGAGGAACAGTTCTTCTCCGGAGTCGTAGGCGGCGTGTAGGGGGTGGTGTCTTCTCGTCTCGGTCAGTCCGATGACGTCGTACTTGATCTTCCTGGCTTGCATCATCAGGTCCTCGACGGATGCTTCCGACGCAAGCGTGCGGGCGTTGTAAGTACAGATCGTCATCCTAGTCCTTCTCAATTTGCGCAGCCTGGTTAGGCCCTGAGATTTTAGCAGCCTCTCCGTACTCGTCCTTCCCATCGCTGCAGAAATGGGGGCTCTTTCGGGGTCAGGGGAATGAGGCCCTTTAGTGCTGTTGTGTTTGACTGGAATACAACACGGGTAGCTAGTCAGGCTCTGTCGTGCGGGCGAAGAACTCCGGGCAGCCAGCCAGACTGCCCGAAGGGACGGGGCGAGACTTAAGGCGGCCTCGAATCGCCTTACATGTACTCCCAGTCTACCGAGTGCAAGCTTTTGGGCGAGCCGACACAGTTACAATCCGCACAGTCACGGACACATCCACGCACACTGTGCACGAACATGCCGCTCAGACGCACAAGGAACGCATCGACCCGACACAGCAGGAGCAAGGAGTCCATCCCCTGCATCCCACCTGCGTCTCTGGGCAGTACACGGTCGCATTTGGTTCGCGTTTAATTCCCCTATCCACCACCCGGGGACGCGCCACGTAGCCCTGCGACAAGCGGCCCGAGATCCCTCTTAACAAGAGAGCCCGAAGGCTCTCTATCGAGGGAGATCCGTGGAGTAGTGTTGCATAATAGGCTATATTCATTTCATTCACTCATTCATGGACCTGAATCTCTTTGCACAACACTAAAATAGCAGAGCAAGCCAGACCTGGGAAGGGAGAAGGGGTGAAAACGAAGCAGTGGAATTCGTCATAAAGTCGAACGAAGTGTTCAAATATTTAACAATTCTATGTTCGACACCTACGGGTAGTCAAATAAACGAATTATTCGAACTTTGGGTTTCTGTATTGTAGAATATATAAAGGGGCAAGATCCTGGTTCTCTATTGATCTGTCTGTCTGTCCGAGGCGTTTCCATGGCGTCGTGACCCACGTGCTCGAACTCAGAAGACGTGTCACAGACGTCGCGGCGTTTGGATGCAGATGGCATGTCACCGATATCGTGGCGTGCCACTAGCGTCCTGACTCAGAAAACGTGTCACCGAGGTCGATCATCACATATCGATCGACATCGGATTGATCACGAGGGACTTATTCATAAGGGCCAATGCCCGCGCAACTCTGTGGACTGGCTGTTGGAAATAGGCACTTAGGAGTGATTCACAATTGTTGGAATGTGATGAGGGTTGGGAAGGCTTCATACCAACCGTTCTCGGGTTCTGGGGAGGTTATTCTATTAGGTTGTTCGATAATTAATGTCATGTTTTCTCATAGATGGCGTAAACTGTTTATTTTTATGTGGTAGTGGTTGCGTGGCTACATTATTGTATATCATTTTAAAGATTAGACTTTAGATTATCATCGTTCAAAAACTGAACGTTATTAGTAACAACAATTTTGTAAAACATTAAGTTTAAAATGGACAACAAAGAGAGCGTTACCGGCATAATTTATTGTTTTACTTGCGAAAGCGCAAAGATGCAATGCAAGCTTGGAGGAATTTATGTGAAGTTTATGGTGAGGACTGCCCTACTGAACGCCACTGTCAGCGTTGATTTGCTCCCTTTCGCTCTGGAAATTTCAATGTGCAAGTTGTACATGCCGTGGCCGTACAATCACTACTGATAGCGGCAAAATAGAGGCGTTAATCGAAACTAAGCGGTAAAACTAATCGAACTCAACCGTTCGCTTGCACTTCGACAGATTGGTCACACAAACAACCTTGATGTTTATTAAAGGAGATCCAACTCACAAACCCATTTGCATACGCGAGCGTATAGTCTACTTTGCGACGCTTTCAAGAAACTAAGCTATATATTGATTTGAATGATTACTGTTATCGGTTATCGCATTTGAACGAAGAATTCAAGAAAAACGTCCTGAACTGACAATGGTGAAGGATTGATGTTCCGTCGATGACCCCAGCCCCCACACCTCTTTGATAACCCGTCAAAACATAAGAGCTCAATTGCGAACTGATGCTACATCCACCCCATAGCCCTGACTCAAATAGTACCATCAGATTACCATCTGTTTCGTTCCCTTCAAAACCATTTGAATGGTAAAGCTTTGGTTCCGATCAAGCCGTTAAAAATGAGTTGCACCAGTTCTTCGCTTCTAAAAACCAGTGCCTCTTCGAACGTCGAGTTTTGCAACTTACCGAAAGATTGCAATAGTTAATTGAACAAAATGATGAATATATCTTTGGTAAATGTTTGTTGTTAATGTAAATAAATTCACTTTGAAAATGTAAAAAACGATACACCATTAATCGAGTAAACAGCAGAATATGCTGCACATGTGCGACGAGGATTTTGAATACACAACAGAGAATACACAAGACCTATATGGGCTAGAACATTCAAGCTGTTTGCGTTTATTGAGACAAACTGTATAACGACCCTAGTGCCCTGGCGTTCGTGGAGTGTAGCCCTCAGAATTCCTGTTCAGAGCGTTCTTTAGAGTGGAAAGAGCGCGCAATTTAGAGTGTCCCAGCTCACACTCGGGAACTCTTCCTAGCACTCGGCGCATGCAGAGCATGTTGTTCCGTCAAACGTGGACGTAGTATCTTGACCCAGGGAGCTTCATAGTTGAAACGCTTCGCACCTATCTGAGGTGCTTCAAGGAAACGAATTTGCTGTAAGGACTTCTATAGCATGCTGCGTAGAGCTGCGTAGCCTAGGTACACGTTGTGTACGTCTTTTGTATCAATCCCCTTTAATTCGTAATCTGCAGGAGGTAAACAGTCGTGTGCCGCGTGAGGTTCTGAAGAGCGCGCGTTCACGTCATTACGTGTTTTTGAATATCTGGCTGCTGATTTCTAAGAGGCACTGAATTGCAGGCAAATCCACTCAATGTCGTCATCTGAAGACGAGTTGCCGTCGACGTCTGCAGGTGGTTTCGGTGACGAAGAAGTTCAACGAGTACCAAACGAGTGCACATCTGAAAAGGGTCTGTGTATGTCTTTGCGGCTTGTCACTTTTTCGCTTCTCGAAATGGGAGTCTGGTGGTAAAAGGCTCTTTTGACGATGTCGACTTATTCTGTTTTTTCGCAGATCTGCTACGATACATCTACGGATCGGACAAGATGAAGAACAGTCGTAAAAGTGAGTCTTCTCCTATTTATTCGACGCTCGCTTTGCTAGTGCAGGAAGAACAAAGGCGCTTCAGTACTAAAGGGACTGTTATATGGCGGTTTCTGGCACAGTTCCACTAAGAGGTTATCGTGGAAGGTGTGTTTAAGATGGTGCGGCTACATAGGGACCAGAGTTAGTGTTGATCCTCGTAGAATCGAACAGATTAGCCGCTACACCTCAAGAGACGAAATGCGCTACGGAGTTTTTGTAATGAGTGTTTTGTCACAAGATTGGTGAACATTCGAAACCAATATGATTTACAGTAAAAGGAAGTAGCAAACGTTTAAAGGTATTGCAGTCGAGATTTTAAAAAATGAAGAGAAAATCTTCCGAGGTCTCCTGGGTCTCCTGCGTGACGACGGTTTTCTAACTTTTTCATTTGCTGGTAAAAATGTGCCGTTACACATATGCATATTTCTAGCCATTTGGAACACTTCTGTTCCGATTTTCGTATTCTTCCCTTTTTTGTAGAAGAATTTTCAGGCTGCCTTGGTTAGGTGTGGCGCAGTATTTACGTAGGAGGCGGCGTTCTTGTTTGCTCCACGTATCGATTTTAACAAGAGATCGCATAGGGGCTGTCTTTCATCCTTGCTTGGCTAAAGCACTAAAAAATTCTGTGGACGGATAGAACGACGATATTCACATTGACTCGCCATTGCAAGTCATTAAACATGCCAAAGCAAGCCCATCGCTTTGTTCCCGTTGTAACCGGTAAAGCCGAAGTGTCTCGAAGAATTAGCTAATGCCCACTTGTATCTGACTGCTCCATCCATAGTTATGGTGCTGATACTAAAGGTGTGGATTAGCTTGCTGACCACCTCTGCTAGCAATAGGATGACTAAAGGCCAGATGTCTGAGCTCCATTTCGAAGCAAAATGAAACAACTGTTTGGCTGCTGGTTCCTCATCTTCCTCCGCTGCGCTGGGGAAAACACTGCAACTCTTCATGGTGTATTGTGCTCCCTCACTCTCGTATACCTCATCTGCCGTCGTGCTTCACTGCGAAGGCACTGGGCGGAAAATTGCTGGGGGACCACCGCCGTCTTAAGTGGGTGAGAGTGAGGTAAGGGAACGCGGGCATCGTGGTGCTAATGCCTTCATTAGCGGCAATTTCTTCGTCGTTTCATCAAGCGCTTTGTTTCCTGGCGCGCCGGGGCTAGGCCACCTCGACGACAGCCACGACGTCAGCTCAGCGCGTCCTTTCCGCGTTTTTCTCATGACGGACGCCGAAGGTACCAGTAGTCCCGGTTCCGCTGTCTGGTAGCCGTTCTGTGGTGTCAACGAAATGTGTCTGAAACAGCACCGGTGCTCTCGTTTTGAGGTCCTTATATGTACGCCATCCATATCCCACCAGTCCATGGGCCGTGAAAGAGGAGTACGGCACAACAAGTCGACTTGTTGGAATCACACCCTCTTCATGTGCGCGGTATCGTACAGACACTCCAAATTAGTTTTTTTTTTTGGATTTAATAATGGCAAAGGGAAGAGTATGGCCAAGACAACGTTGTAGCCTTCAGAGACAAATTCAATAATTCGACTACTGTGGTTGGTGGGCAGTTAGATTGGTTTTCCCTCGAACTGAACCTAAATCGATTTTGAATTCACGTAAGGTCGGCGCGTTGAGCCGGCTGCACCACACGTTTTCTTATCCTGATAGCAGCTGGTCGCATCACAATACGAAATCTGATGAATACCCATTTCCTTGATTTTCACTTTCTGTTAGAGCTGTAAAGCATCCTGCTCTGATTCATATCAGCTCCCTCGCAGTTCAAAGGAGAACTCAGCTCAAACTATGCAAAAGGCTTAAAATGTATTCTAGTGGATTATAACATACAAAGAGCTACAGTTTATAGTCAGGCTCTTAGCACGATTTTTTGAAGCAAAATCACGACTATATCAATGAACGGATTAATGTTGCATCAACAATGCTGGTTAATAGGGCGTGTTTCAGATAAAATAATAAAAAGAGAAATGGAATAGGATTAACTTTTCAATAAACGACAATTGTGCAAACTACATTTCCCACTTGATGGCAGTTACATGACAAACAATTCCTCACGAAAGTTCCTCCTGCTGTGGCGCAAAAAGCGCGCATCATAGCGAGCGAGAATCCTTTTTGAACATCGCTTTCTCCTTAATAAAACTTCTTTCTGTCACTTATCACTTGTGCCAGCAACTCCTTTTACTTTTATGAAGGGCCCTTATCGTCTTCTACGGTGCTTCCGCTGCGATTGATTCACCTAAAAGGGTTTATTCGAAAGGTCGAAACTTAGATTTTTTCTTTGGTTTGAGCGAAGCGCGATGCTGTTGTTCGAATCTCTTGTGCAGCTTCTCTCTGCTCCTGACAGTCGATCTCCTAGCAACGTCTAGGTCCTCTATTTGGAGTACATGAGTTCTAGAAAGTAGAATATATTTACACGGCAAGGGCGGTTGATCCCCTCTGCAATTTGCTATGAGGTCACTTCAGATGTGCATCTACTATAATATTTGCGGATTGCAACTTTTCTTCCGACGAGATTCAACCAGCTTGTAGAATAGCGGTGCTTCTCTGCTGGGTGTGATTCTAAGCAATGAAATTGCTTTGGCTATACGGTTGAAACTCAAAAGATGTGGTTAGGATGCGATAACTTGGCTTTCTCACGTTATGCATACGCTCTAGGCACTACGAATTTTACTTCTGTTCCAAAGAAGTTGGTAGGCGAAGGTATTTATTTGGTTAGACGCTCGGTGGCCTCAAACAAAATGCAGAACTACTAACTGCGAGTAGTGTATAAGTGGTGTCATTATTACACGTAATGCTGGAAAGCCATGTCCTCGAAGACGACAAAACGACAGAATTCTGAGCCCTAAACGAAGTGCATCCACCTTCCAATGTAATGTTCGTTGTATGTAAGTATCACTGGAGAGGTGTCAAGATGGGAGGTTGCAAATACCTTCTCTCCTACAGCCATCTCAGGGTTTTCAATTTCTCGAGGCTCCCTCCAGAGTGTCGAAGGAAGCGCTCCGTGTCAGAGGTGCATTAGAAGGAATCCATTTATGTAGATTTTTTGGGAACTGTATGTCGACTAGTTTCGAATTTCAGCAGGTGCAGCAGTCATACGACACACGACCGATGAACCGCGTTCCAGCTCTCACGAGCCGCTGTCAGCTCCAATCATTCCCGGAGACATGCTCGCCGCGAAGATCCGGACTTATCTTTCGGTGAGATGGCAAGACCTTTTTGTAGCCTCCGAACGAGAAATATTGAAGGGGCGAAAGTAAAGTCCTCTGAGGCTATGTCTCACCTTCATCTCAAAGTAGTGAGATGAAGTAGTTATGACTCTATAATGCTCTACGTTCCTAAACCAACTCATTGGCTACTGTGGAGTGGAGCACTGATTTATCAATTTAATTGATGTCGAACGCCGACATTTTTACAAGGAGAGAAGAGTTGATCACCACGATTTCAGTTCAGACGATCGAAAGCGGGACCCTTGTAGCTTCACACCTCTCTCTTTTTGGGATAGGAAACGTTCATATCAGTGGAGAAAGCTTAAAGCCCACGAATTTCGGTTGCTCTTGAGCATAATTGTGCTGCCCTTCACTGAGACCTTTCCGTCGTTCAGTAGCAATATGGTTAATGTTCATGGCACCGAGAAGATCTCCAACGTAAAGAAGGTTGATAGGGTTCACAGAACTGAATCTATGTAAGTCAGGCGTTCCTAGATGTTACCATGGCTGTTTTACGCGACAACGTAATAACTATGGGATGTGAGGAGCTTTCATTTTATTGTTCTTCCTTTTTCGGACAATTTCCGCCCTTTTCCGTTTTTTTCTTTTGGCTTCCACGTTTTTAACAAAAATACATGTTTGCACTTGACTGAGAAGAAGGGAAGTAAAACGAGATGCTACGCTTTATCCTCGTTGATAGCGCTATCGAAAGTTTTGCTTGTTTCAGCATCCCGTGACGTGGCAGCCGTCAGCCGATCAACGTCGACTCATCGGGCACATGGTGCTGCATAAGACTGACAACTCGGCTTCTGGAGACCTTGGCCTCAAGGTACTCGATCAGCCGAAAATGCATGCGCATCCACTCTGTTGACCACCGAAGCGACTTCAGGTTGTCGGCGGACGTCGCAGCGACAACGGCCGCCTGGGAGCCTTCATCACACGGGTGAAACCAGGAAGCGTGGCAGACACCATTGGACGACTGAGGGCTGGTAGGTGCCTGCAATGCTTCCACTGCAACTGTTGTTTGTGTTCGTGAAATAGTCGGTAATCGACTGCCCCACTCAGTTCCCACTCCACCGTATGCCGCGTGCTGTTTCGGTTCCATTTTTTTTTTCGTGGCAAATTTCTTGAGATTTCACATTCTGGGTTCGGAATTTTTAGTTTTCAGATCTATACTAAAACATAAGCTAACATACTAACAAACATATGACACCACAGTATACCATGGGCAAGCTGGTCTGATTTTCTGTAGTGATCATGTTACTTGTGGGTTGGCTGTCCTACCCTTCCTCTGGTTATTTTCTCCCTTTACAGCGCAGGTTCATAGATGGTGGGCCTTTCCTCAATGCTCCCCATAGACTTCTTTTTAGTGCTTTCGATGTCTGTAAGTTAAGTTCCGAGTTTTTTCCTATTCCTGTTTTTTTCTGGGCAATGTTTTCGCGGATTTATTACCGCATCCTTATGGATGTATTAATAATAAATAGATAAATAGCAAACAAGCTGCGGTCCCAGAAGCATTTTGTAGTATCATGCGTTCGTTTAATGCTAAGCTGTTGTTTCTCTCTGAAGTGATCATGTTTAAGGAGACGAAGTTCTGGAGTGGAACGGACAAGCTCTCCAGAACGCTACGTTTGACCAAGTTTACGAAATCATCTCGGCCAGCAAACATGAATCTCAAGTGGAGATTATTGTTAGCCGATCATCAAGGCTAGTTTTTCCAACCGCTCTTGTCTTGGTAGAGCTTTCTCCTTCGCATTCTCACTTTGTGTTCGAACAATGTAGGTGTGATTTGATAAGAGCGACGCCTTAATTTTATCACATCACTTGAGATTCTACATCTCTTCTAATATATTGTTTGAATGTTCACATAATTTCAGCGTTCCTGGAGGTGATGACTTTTTGAACATGCAGACATCAGTTCGACAGCTACCAAACCTACAGTACTTCCTGTCGCAAGGTATCATCTACACACTGTGCGGCAATTGCGAACTGTTTCCATAGAGCTATGTAGTGTTAGCTGGGTGTTTGTCATGTTGCCATAAACACATACTTAAGCTTTTACTCGTAGTTAAACTAATGAAGCAGTTACTTAGCAGTTACTGTTACTTAATTAAAAGCAGCTTGCACTGTGAGCGTTTGGCAGAAAATGCTAGCCGTAAGCCTCATTTCGGTGAATTAGGCTTGTAGACTATTCTCTGTTTTTCTTTACCAATGACCATTGTATTGGGAATGTCTATTTTATTGGAACTAATGGAGGAGCTCGTAACTGATCTTTGTGTATGAAAATAATGGACAAATCATCAGTGGCTCCTATGGACGCCAAATTTCACTTTCCTCGTTTCTGCTTTCATGTGGTTAAGCGTGTTTTTTCTCTGTAAGCAATTTTTGGAGAGGCAGGATGCAGCGATTAGTTACTGTCTTCTTTCACGTAGGTGCAAGTATAGTAACATCTTCTGATGTGGGCCTGCATCTCACCTTCATTAATCTTCCGCCAATGTGAACCTTTGGGTCCTAAAACCTAGAAGCTGCACGAAATCGTTGAACTCGATTTTCTGCAGTTTCCAGGAATACCTTTTTTCGTTTGTCCTACTAAATTCGGACAAAAACTTTGAAAGACATTGAATCATTCGTCGTCAGAAGAGCACTCCATGGTGGTCCACTGTGCATGCAAAACACTCTTCTTGGGGCCTGTTCCTATATGGCGACGGGAGCGACAAGAGCGATTGGTCATCTGGGAAAATCATACATATCGATTTTTGCTAGGCGATGGCTCGGAAAAAATCGATGCGTATGATCCATCTGGCCGACTAATCACTCTCGTCGCGAAGTGTGAGCACGCCCTTAGATTGAGGGTTGACGAGCGTTGATCAACGCGGAGTCTTACCCCGAGAGTGCCTTTGGTTTCAGAGCACGACATGTACGCTTCTCCCTCGGCATCGCCGTTGCTTCCCCTCCAGACGTTGTCGCATTCCCAGTCGGCCATTTTGCCGCATCACCAGCATCAGCAGATCAGCCCACGACATCGAACCACCATGACGGGGACCTACTTTCAAGGTGTGTTTTCACTAAGTGATCTTCGGCTTCCAGCAGCTCAGTAAGGCGTAGTTTTTTTTTAGAGCCTCGAGTATCAGCCCATCCGGACCAGAACTTCGGTCGAGGACAGATCTTTGGGAGGATTGAGGTGATTTTTTTGTTGAGCACGTTTATTGGAAACATCCGAAGATCTCGTATTCTAAAGGCTTAGATTTCTAGTTCAGTTAAAATCCCTACACTAATAATCCCTTATAGAGGGTGAGATCGGTTTCCTCAATTTTCTTTTGGTCTCAGGTACGTTTTTAGAAATTGAATGCGTTGCACCTTGTATTTATTTATTTAAAAAACATATATATAACAGGAGGTACTGTTTCACAAATTAGGGCAACACTTCCAGATTTAAGCTAATTTATCACTGAAAAATGGTTTTATGTGCTTTGACTGGAGCTGAAATATTTATAATGCGTGCCGCACCGCAAAGTTTTTATTAGACATTGAATATTGGAATATGGATAGTTCTTACTTTTCCTTTAAAGTAATATGCTTATGCCTACGTAACTTACAACAATCCAATGATGTTACCTATAGTTGTGCTCGAACGAATACATTCGAATAATCATTTGAATAGTTAAAAATTCAATTTTTCTGTTTATTACTATCTTACTTCTACTGATTTTGAAATATTCGTTCGAGATCGAACATCGATAGTTTTAGAAAGCCGAATCTTCGTCCGAATTCGAACATTTAAAGCGAGCCATATTCAAATATTATTCGTGAAATCGAATTTCATTTTTTTGAAAATCGAATAATTTTATTCCAACATAAAAAAACTTCCAATCTTTAAGCACAGAATCTCAGAGCAAATTGTTCGACTATTCGAATATTTGAATAAGTGAAGAATAAGGATTGTTCGATTTTTGGTCATTCGCAAAAATTGATGAGCGGATAAATTCGCCCGTTCATTCGATAAAATTTCTCAAAAGCACAGCCATATTAGCCAGGCCAATGATGCTACTAGTTGGTGTTACTTTGTAGCTACCAAGGTCGTGGTTTCAGATTTCCCTGTACTTCTCGCATGTAGAAAGGCAACTAACAGTGCGGATAGAACGAGTGGCAGATCTTCCTCCCCGACCTGACGGCACGCCGAGGAATCCCTACGTGAAGATCTTCCTGCTCCCAGACCGAAGGTGTGTTTTGCATGCGGTTGACTTCACGAATCACTGGGGCGCATCGTACATGCACATAGTGTGACTGATCAGTTGTTCTCATGTTCAAGTCTACCTTCTGCAGACGTTTGTTTGTATCTTTAGTGAGAAATCTCGGCGTCAGACCACCGTGCTGGCCGAGGCGATCACTCCGATCTGGAACGAGTCGTTCTTCTATCAAGGTATCACAGAGCCAATGTTGATGGAACGGGTGCTGGAGGTTCGTTCTTGAAGTTTTGTATCAATGTTTTTCCGGGGAGCATAGCGTAGATCAGTAAGAACTTAGAATCGAAATTGCTAGAGCAGACGACAGTTACCAGTAACAGTGAGAAGGTCTCGTTCATTACTGATATACTGAATCATCTGCAGGCCAAGTCCCAAAAGCATCTGGTGTTTATCTGATGCAATAAGGAATAGAAATAACAGTAGAACAATGTAATATCGACTCTACTCCCACTCGCTTCGCGAAACGACTTCTTTAACGATAGTCCTAAAGTGATCCGCCTACCAGTTGTTCGCTTAAGGAATGGCTGATCGTGTGTACCGCAACTGCATTAATTTAGTCGATTATCGATTGTTTATTGTTTTGTTTCAACTATGTGTCCCATACTTTCCGCATATCGGATATTGACTAAAACCGTTGCGGTCAAGATTTTATCTTATCGCTGGTTTTTGCTGCAGGTGACCGTGTGGGACTATGACAAGTTCGAGGCGAATTCGTTTCTCGGTGAGACATTGGTGGACTTCTCGACGACGCCGCTCGACGGGCAAACAATGACGTTGCCGCTCGTTGACATGGACGACGAGAATCCACTACGGCTGGTAGGAAACTTTCTATCTGATCACTCCGTTAGGGCATGTAGGTCCATCTACACTTCAACGCCTGGAAACGCGATGTCGTTTGCAGTGTCCGAATTGCTCTAACGAAGCGATTTAGCCGCTACAAATACTGTCGCGCCGCTCGGCGTCGGAAGTACGAAAGGAGTCATAGGCGCTCAGTTTAGGCGAAGTGGTCATATGTAATACGTTCCTGATAGCCAACCCTTGGTAGCCAGATGGAATTAGCCGGATGAACGGTTAGGCGCTTTAGGCGCTTTAGCCCTAGTTTACACTTGCGCCGCTACGCGGCGCGGCACGATAGATATCGACCGGACGGCGCGAAAAATCGATATCTATGGCGATCGTGGTGCCGCGCCGCCTGGCGGCGCAAGCATAAACTAGGGCTTAAGGGCCCCCCAGAGTTCTGCGGCGTTGCCGCTGCCCTATCCTTCATCATAGGGCAGAGACGCAGAGCTCGCCGCCGGCGGCGTCCCTGCCCTATCTTTAACCATTGCGGCGAGCGGCGTTGCCGCAGAACTTGTGGGGGCCTTTAGGCGCAAGGTTCGATTTCTGCAGAGCCGAATTTCGGTTCATGGCCTTTACTATATAACCTTCGCCTTCCGCATTTGGATCAAAGTGCCAAGAAAGTGGAGGTTTCTCTCATCAGCGATGTCCTTTTAATCCATTCTTCCCTCTCAGAACCATAACAGTTTATGGTACGTCTGTTCCTAGAGCAAGTTTAGCCCGTTTTTTTACGAGGAACGCTGAAAGCACTCCGTGCGATAGTTGCATCCCATCTGCCTTTTGGGATTGTAGAATGTTTCTAGCACTGCTGCCCAGGTGTTCCCGTTACCGTTTCCTGTATCTACTTCTTCGATATCGCCTTTGGGTGTCGTTTTTGCAAGCAATATCTCCCGAATTCCTTGTACTAATCGACTATTGAACAACTGAACTATTAGCAAGTGTGCGGTTATCGCTGTGCACGAGTGAAGTTCGACAGTTTGACATTTCTGAGGGAGTTCGAGATTGTTCCCGTCAGAGAGCTTCCCGAATGGCATTTTTTTACCCCTCCAAATATACTCAGTTGTTCTTGGGCCCGTTGATGCTTTAGAAGATATTCGTTCAAATTTAGCGGTTTCGCAATCGGAAGGTCAAGCACTACCACTCTGGATTCCAACGTCCACGAAGCGAGATGAGCTTCGTCTACAACGGGAAGTCGTCGCCATACACTGCCATAGGTAGGAGGTCACCAACAATTGTTAAAAAATGGGCGTATGGTAGCGCATTAGGCTGTCGTGTACAGCCTGAATCTAAGCTCTTGGTTCGGGTCCCTTCCAATCCAAGCATGCATTTCAATCTTCCGCGGTCGATTAATCGTGCCACACTTGTCAAGGAAAGATAAAACACTGACATGACCATCGGCTGACCACCGCATGCCATTGTGTCGTTGTGAAACAGACGTTCATATCGTCTCGTCTCAATGACATCCCGAAGAACCAGAATGCGTGGCGCATCGCATCAAGGATTCCTTACAACCGTCCTATATCTTTGTCTTTTACTCAGTGCTCGGCAGATCAGTGCTAGTCCACCCTTTCTACGGAAACGATTAATGGCGAAGAAGGTTGCCGGCATCTCGTCTTTTGTTTAATGGGGTGCCGTAGGGCAGTATTCTTGCTTAAAGGACGACTCTGCTTCTTCAACAATAGCTGGGAATAAGATCTGTACGTTGCAGGAGTAAGGAACATAATCTTGAAAGCTCCATGCGTGTCGTCTTGAGCTCACCAAAATGAGCACAGTGGAATGCAATGTTCAACACGAATATTCTCTTCAAAACACGGAAGGAATCTTGCTAAACGACTTACATTCAAAACTTTTTTCAGTTGTGCGTAGCTGAGTAGATCCGTTCGTTTGTTTATGTCCGGTATAAATTGAAAACTTCGACTGACATTACTGATTTTTGCTTATTTATTTATTTATTTATAACTGCACCTTAAGTGCGCTCAAACTAGGAGATAACGAACAAGTAATCTTTTACAACTGCAACAATCTAACGCAGAACAGCAATGAGAAACGTAGTGTCACTATGCGCTGCAATCTGTAATTTTTCAGTGTTGTCCGGCTATTCAAAAGCTCAAGTACAAGGAGCCTGAACCAATGGGTAGTCGTAGCGTGAGAATATAGTAATAAGTAATTTAATCACTCAAAGTTACGTAATTGTTTTATAATTATTTTTGTTCTGGTATAACGGTGCAGAGGTTGGTTAGGCAACCAGTATAGCTATGGCATGATTCCGATTGAATAGGGAAATCACTTTCGAGCAGCTTATAAGAAGGAAGCACCTGGGAGTCCGGCCTTAATTCCGGTCATACCCAGGCCTTCATTACGCTTCCATTCGAAGCTGCTTCCATAGGAACTGAGTTAGCCTAACCAACTTTCAATAAAGCATATCTAAATGTAGCAACCTATAGATTATATCTGTATATGAAACAGTATAAAAAATATGTGACTAAGAGTAGAAGCATCTGGGTCTTAATAGGCTCCTCTGTACCTAAGCTCTGGCAGCCGCAACAGAATCAGAAAAGGAAGGAGATAAAAAAGAAGTTTAAGCAGGCATAATGACACTGTAAGACATGTGAGAAGAAGGAAAACGCAAGAAAAACATAAGAAAAACAACTCAACTCTTGAACGACCCTAATTCTGAACAGCCACTAATACTCAGTAAAAAATGTCCAACGCAGGCCTAATGACTCATTGAACAATGTGAGGAAGAATAGGAAACAAGACATCCATTTTTGGGTACGAATCGCTCGGCAACCATAGTGTCTTCCATGGCGCAGAAGAGTTTCCACAAGATGACATACACTCCATTTATGAAGCTACACTCAGAAGTCCTGGTAACGCCACGATACAACAGTCAGCTCTGCAATTCAAGAATACTCAGAAGATCAATCTTTTTTAACCTACTCTTGAAAATGGCAACGGTAGGTGCTTCTAAAACATGATCAGGTAGTTTCTGCAACCAAACTGCTCCGCGAGAGAGCACAAAATTGGCATTGCAACGAAGAAATTTGTTACCAGGGTTTTTAAACTGCAGTGATAATATACTAGTCCGATTTCTACATGGCCTAAATGTCCAATATTTACTAGCTCTCAAGGTTAAATCACCTTTTAGTAACTTGAAACAGAAGACCAAATCATTATAGATACGTCTGTATCTAAGAGATTTTAGTTTCAAAAATTTCAATCTACTTTCGTAATTTAAAGATTGTAGATCTGGTATGCATCTGCGAACCAGTATTCGAGTAAACGTCTGTTGTACTTTTTCAACTTTGTTTTGAAGCTTTTTTGTTTGAGGACTCCAGATTTGTGATCCATATTCAAGTATAGGTAGCACATATGCTTTGTACAGCTTCAGCAGTGTAGCAGAATCATTATCAACGATGCTTCTCAACATGCCATAAAGTACTGAAAAGGCTTTACGTACAGTTATATCAACATGGGCATCAAACTTTAGGTGTTTATTCATATGAATACCAAGATCTTTGATCGCGTCAACTTGCCTTAAAGTAATATTACCGAACCTGTAATCAGGTGCCCTTCCAGGACCAAAATGCATCACGGAAGTTTTGGCAAGATTTACTGGTATCTCCCAATTACTAGCCCACGTAATCATATTAAGAATTGATTGATTTAAAGCCTTCAGGACTAACGATTGATTTGAAGCATTATACGTGCCATAAACTTTGATATCGTCTGCAAACATTTGAACGCTAATAGCAGCGTGCGTCTTGAGTCTGTCCGGGAGATCACATGTGTAAACCATGAAAAGGATAGGTGATAGAACTCCCCCTTGCGGGACACCGCTGGTACATTGGCGCCGCCCCGAAAAGGAATTACCAACCTTAACAAACATGCACCTGTTCTCTAAGTACGACATTATCCACAAAAGTAAACGTCTTCCAATACCCAGTTCTGATAGCTTGGTGATAAGCTTTTTGTGACAGACTTTATCGAAAGCTTTGGATAAGTCGAAATAGATTACGTCGACACAATCACCCTTATTGACTGCAGTACTCCAATCGAAAAGGCAATCAGTTAATTGAGTTGTAGTAGAGGCACCCTTTGTGAATCCATGCTGCTCAGTAGGAATAACTTTATTTTTAACGAGCCAAGATACTAATTTATCTCTTATAAGCTTTTCCAGTACTTTGATTGGCGTTGGCGAGATGCTTATAGGACGAAAATCCGAGAGGAGAGAAGGACTCTGCACTTTTGGAATGGCAGTGACCAGCACATTTTTCCAAATGTCAGGAACTTCACAAAATAGTAGAGAGCTATTGAATATTATCGACAGTGGTTTAGAAAGTGATAAAGCACATCTTTTAAAAATAATCTGAGGGATACCATCATATGTGGACGATGTGGAATCCTTCAACGATGCAAGAACTCTTAACACGTCTTTTGGATAGATTAAAATCTCATTCAGGGCATCGGAGCAATCGCTGAAACTGAATTCATATCTTGAGCCATCGTTTGCTGTGAACACGGAAGCGAAGTAGTTTGCTAAAGCCTCTGCTTTTTCAGTATCATTTATGAATGTATTCCCAGAAGCATCCTTTAGGACTGGGATTTTGCCTTGGCCCTTCATCTTGAGCTTTACTAGAGAAAACATATGTCTACCAGAATGCTTTTTGGCAAGATGTTTCTCACGATTACATAGAAAACGCCTTAGATGAAAATCCAATTCATTGCACACGCGCTTAAAAAGCGGGCTGGATATTGGATCGCGCATGGAGTGAAATAAGCGCACTTTCTGGGATATTAGGTTGGAAATATGCTTTGGATACCGTGGAGGTCTGTACTCAAAATGTTTGAAAGGAACATATAGAGAAAGAGCAGAATAAATCGTTCTACAAAATCTTTCATAAAGGTCGTTGAGAGATTTATATCCTTGAAAGATCTGCCACCAATCAATAATAGAAAGATGATTTGAAAGATCCTCAAAGGAAGTACCGTAGTAATTTGGAAGAGGTAACGCCCTCGGCTTGGGAAAGCTTCCGCATATTTCGAAACCAATGACGTTGTGATCAGCTGTTCCAAGTGGCGGATGTAGTGACATGTTTTTTATAATGGGGGCCGACGTCAGGATAATGTCGAGGACTGAGGAACATCTAGTTGGATTCATAACGTGCTGTTTCAAACCAAAGCTATGGAAGAAGTTTAAAAATTTGACTGACGTGGAATTTCGTCCTTGATTTAAATCCCAGTTTATGTCCAAATTGAAATCGCCTAGTATAATTAGATGCGAGTCGCAAAGAAATAAATCCAAAAGGGTATCAATAAGAGAGTCATCATCCTCAACAGAAGACTTAGGCGGTCGATAGATTAGAATCATCCTAAATTTGAACGACCTGACAAAGTCAAATCCCTCGAGACAGAGAAGATCTGATTTAATGCAGGAAGAAACTGCGGAAACTGCGATAGGGTAGAGGTTAATAGTGTCTTTTGCAATGCAGCATACACCCCCACCTCGGCATTTTTTAATTCCACTAAGCTTCCTATCAGTTCTGAATACTGTATACGGAAGATTAAACGTGATTTCAGAGTTGTTCATTTTGGAAGAAAGCCACGTTTCTGTGACAAGGACTAAGTCGGGGTCAAAGGTATTGAGAAATAAATGCAAGTGCGAGATTTTGTTCGAAAGGCTACGAGCATTCATCAAATAACACCTTATACCCGGAAGGAAGCCGTGCTGGTTTGAGAGTTTCCCGTGACGCGGCTATTTGGGAGGTCGTCTACATCCGTTATTGCACCACGATAGACAACCCATTTACGATAATTTAATTTTGCATTACGGTCACGACATTCTTTCCGCAGCTCAAAGTCCTCCTTTCTCTCTGATTCTGTCATACTTTTGCGAATATAAACATCCCTGAGATCAGAGCCTCGAAGCTTATAAGCATTGGAGAGTGCCGCGGCCCAGTAAGATTTGCTAGGCATAACGATCTTAACAAGCCTTGGACGCGCACCGCCTGGTTTGCCCATGCGATACACCTCCAGCGGATAGCAGTCTACCTGCAAAACTTCTAGGACCCCGGACACTTTTTCCTCCAAATCCTTACGCTTCGCAGTCAAGGAAGTATTAGGCTCAGCTTCAGGTAAGCCACTTATAACCAGGCTACGACCCCTTTTTTCACTTTCCACCGCATTGATAGATAGCTTTGATAACTCATCCGGAAGTTTCTTCACAACAGCATCAATCATCTTGCTGATCTCCGGGTCGGTATTGCGCTCGGCCATTAAGCCTAGAATCTCCGCAATGGGCATATTGGAATAGTCAACTTGCACGCTTGTTGACTGGGCACCATTACGGAGATTCCTATTTTTTTGGGCCTGACGTTTAGATTGTGACATAATGGGGAAGCTCAAAAAAACACTCAAGGTTCCTCTCAAACAACAAAAACTCGATTTGATTTAGGTGGAAGAAGGGCCGAGATCACCAATCAATGCAAGACGATCGATCGCGTCAATGAAGAAACACCCTGACTAACACTGAGTACTTAATATCGCTAAGCCACTTACCCTATCAGCGAATACGAACTAAACAAAATGCAATTCAGCAGAAATATGCGAAAAAAAAACCGCGAATAGAACAAAGAAACGAAAACTTATCTCAATCGCACGAAGACGGGAGGTGGCGGCCGTCCACGAGAGGCGCGCGCGGTCGAATTATTGCTGAACATGTACGAAGGAGGTGACCGTGAGACGCGTTCCAGTGCAGGTAATCAATCGATCAATATCGATTGAATGCCCTCGACATCTGGAGTGATGTACCATCCAGTAGTTGATGCTTAGTGCTGCTTTACTAGAACAGCAAACGATACAGGTGCAGAAGAGCCGCCTCTTTAATACGTACAATGGGAAGAAGTTTTGAAAACTGGTTTAAGATTCACTACTATTGCCATGTTCCGGTAGTACAGCAACCGACAATTTCGTTTTCGAAAACTTCAGACCACTACCAAGAGACGGGCTCTCGAGCCGCCTCATCCGAAGCGGTTATGCGACGATCAAGAACGTACGATAAGCCTGAGTTGGCCCACGGAGCAGGAGCTCTCATGAAGTGAGTCGCTTCAGACGGTAGGCAACATCGCTGTGAAAAGACAGCGAGAAACCCAAGTGTTGTAGGATGGACGAGGACTGGTCGGTGCAGCCGCACTCTGGCTACTTGTCGGACCATGGCTACTACCAGCAGTCTGGGCAAAGGATAAGGCAGCGTCGTCCCAGGAGCGCAACCGCCATGCGACCAAGTGAGTGCTGCTGGATTTCGGTGTACTAGTCGTAGTTAGTCGTCAATGGAGGAGATACCGTATCTTTCCCTGTTGATCGCCTTATGCCGCCTTCAATTAAAAGGGGTCACTTTTCAAAGCAAATACCTTTCTTTGAAATTTTGCGATTCACCTATCAAAAATTAGCACTATATTTAAAATTCTATAATTTTTGGTTTTCTAGGAAAAACAAAGGGTTTGGGTTTATTTTAACCAGACGTTCAACGGCCTACTGGCCGCCAAACGACTGGTTGTGGGCTTCGCCCCAAACCCGGAGAATAGAACACCCCGAACGTCTTCTTCTCCTCTTTAGCCCTTCTTTCATTCATTACAGTAAAAAACAACTGGTTTCGCTATATAGAATGGTATAGCAGAATACGGTAGGGCGAAATCTTCAAAACTGCTCCTATAATGCCTCTATTGCTCTTACGCGATTCATTCTCTGAAGTACTCGTTCTATTTATTAATTATGGTTCCCTTTTAATGGTTCTATTACTGGACCCTTTACTGAACTTCCTTAACTGGTATTCCCTATATTGGCTCCCTTACTGGTTCCCTTGACTGGTCCTTCACTGGTACCCCATTTATTGGTGCCCTTCACTGGACCCCCCCCCCCCCCTTCACCGCTCTCTATTACTGGTCCTACCTTCACTGGTCCCCCTTTTACAGGTACAGGTCCTCTTCAATGGTACCCCTTTTATTGTCACCCTTTTCCGGTTCACACTTCACTGGTCCCCCCTCCCCTCCCCCCTCTTCGTCGGTCCCTACTACTGCTCTCACCTTCACTGGTACCCTCTTCGCTGGTCCCCTATCCTTCACCAGTCCCCCTTCACTGGTCATCCCCCCTCTTCACCGGTCCCCATTGCTGGTCCCACCTTCACTGGTACCCCCCTTACTGGTCTCCTCTTCACTGGTACCCCTTTATTGGTCAACCCTTTGCCGGTCCCTCCTTACTGGACGCCATCCTTCACCGCTCCCCCATTACTGGTCCCACCATGACTGGTAACACGCCGTCTGAATCCGGACAGGCCTTTCATGACATCAGTGACACCTCTTCTGAACCCAGGCACCTGATAAACGACGTCGGCGACATGTCTTCTCAAGCCGGACGTCCTTTGCGTGACATCAGATACACGTCTTCTTAACCCAGACACCCATTACGCGACATCAGTGACACGTCATCTGAATTCGAACACCCTTTGCGCGACATCAGTGATACCTCTTCTGAACCAAGGCGCCTGATGAACGACGTCGGTGATATGTGTTCTCAATCCGGACGTGCTTTGAGCGACATCGTTCACACCTCGTGTCAATTTGGAACTCCTGGTACGATATCGGTGACGCGTCACCTGAATCCAGACAGGCCTTTCGTGACATCAGTGACACCTCTTCTGAACCCAGGCACCTGATAAACGACGTCGGCGACATGTCTTCTCAAGCCGGACGTCCTTTGCGTGACATCAGATACACGTCTTCTTAACCCAGACACCCATTACGCGACATCAGTGACACGTCATCTGAATCGGAACACCCTTTGCGCGACATCAGTGATACCTCTTCTGAACCAAGGCGCCTGATGAACGACGTCGGTGATATGTGTTCTCAATCCGGACGTGCTTTGAGCGACATCGTTCACACCTCGTGTCAATTTGGAACTCCTGGTACGACATCGGTGACGCGTCACCTGAATCCAGGCAGGCCTTTCGCGACATTGATGACACCTCTTCTCAACCCAGGGACCTGATGAAGGACGTCGGTGACATGTCTTCTCAAACCGGACGTCCTTTGCGTGACATCAGTTACACGTCTTCTTAACCTAGACGCCCATTACGCGACATCAGTGATACGTCGTCTGAATCCGAACACCCCATTTGCGACATCGGTGACACCTCTTCTCAACCCGGACGTCCTTTGCGCGACATTGGTTACATGTCTTCTGGACCCAGACACCTGTTGAACGACGTCAATAACACCTCTTCTGAACTCGGACGCTCGCTTTCACGACGTCGACGACACATGTTCGGAACTCGGACGCCCTTTACGTGACATTGGCGACAGGTCTTCTGACCCCGCTCAACACGACGTAGGTAACACCACACAACTACAACCCCCCCATCCCCACACTTCCTTCCAACACACTCCTCCAGCACTTCTGTACAAACAAACAAACACAGACAGACAAGTGACCATTCTCCCTTATACATAGTAGGATCTTTACGAAGGAAGCCATTGCAGCACAGAAAGAGATCGTGCTATGGACTAGCTCCCTTCATCACGCGTTTCCTCTTATTGACAGTGAAAACGCTAATTACATAAGCCGTATGTGGAGATGTGTATGTTTTTTGCAACTGTTGTTTATCAAGTTTCAGAATATCAAGGAAGAAAGTCATTAATGTACACGATGTTGTATTTAAACTTTGCTTCCTCAGTTGTTAAATGGCAAACCTCTAAAATTGGAGAAACTGGATTGTTCTCATGCCAAACTTCTATTTAATCAATCCATTCGATCATTCGTGCGTGCACATCACAGAACTGCAGTCTATAACATTATCTAATACAGATTTTCTTAACGACTAAGGGCGAAAAGTGAACGTGTCTGCTTTTATGTTCAACGAAAATCCATGCACAAAGAGATGCCGCCTTTTTAGAAGCTTTGGCGTACCCAAAAAATCGACATTTTTCTTTGCATGCAGCAGACTGACAACTACTACAGCGAAATTACTGCGGAGCTAGAACTGCGGGTAGAAAGGCTAGTGTAATTATCTCGAAAAAAGGCGCAATGAATAATTGAAAGGAGCGACCGCGCTTCGCTTAGCAAGATTCGTGCCATATCTGTTGCTTCACAAAGAGCAAGGGGGTATCATACTGATTGAAAACCGTGTCATAGACTTATGAAGCGTTTCTGTCGGTAATGTTATTGTTATTGTTATGTAGTTACTTCCGTGATAAGGGTTCGAGTCTTGTCCGGATCGAGCTTTTGTCCATGGTCATTCATATTATTGACTAGACTAGGGCAAGAGACAACGAGTAGTGGGCGGATGTTGTATTCTTTGATTTCCGGAAAGATTTCTACAAGGTTTCCCGCTCCAAATTGACACATGAATTATCAGCCGTTGGTCATAGTACTTTATCGTGGATACGAAATTTCCTAGTTAGTAGGACTTTCCAAGTAGGCATAGGTAGAGTGTTCTTACCCGCGTCTGAGGCATGCAGCGCTGTCCTGCAAGGGGGAGTTCTTTCCCCATCCTACTTTTTTTTCTCAATACTATCGAATTCTTAGATCATACGAGCATTTTAGAAGCATGGTTGCAATTACTTTTATATTTTTGTGTTAGTCATTCGAGTGCTCTTTCAGTGACGGCGTCGGAAATGGGCGCATCGAGGGCGTACTATCGGAACTTGCCTGAACAAACGTGGGACGACGGAGAGTTGACACCGGATGGACGGTTGGTTTGTTCCTCGTGTCGCTGAAAATTCTAATTCCTTTATTTTGCAAACTACCATTGCTTGGATGGGAATCCCACGTAGACGTCGTGGATATTCTGCGCCGGAGCTGCTACAGCTGTTTTATCTCACTTTCTGGTTTGAAGACAGCGTTGTAACATGGGTATTTAATACAAAAAGTTGCTCTGACCAATGATGTGCCTGGTCAGCTTTAGAACGGAAGTATCAATAGCATAGCAGGAGTGTTTGCGATTGAACTAACGATATTCGTATAGCGTCAAAACGAAAAACAGTCGCAAATCGCTAATCGTAAACGGTACACCGTAGAATGTCTCGCAGCTGCTTCGCTATGTGTGTCAAAGTTTTCTACTTTTAGGTATAGTCAGGGGATTATTTGCTTTCCTGCAACTGGTGGTGATACTAAATGAAGCAAAGTGCCCCATTCTCTAAGACTAGCGGTGGTCACGGGCCATACCGCAAATCAGCAATTTCATATTAGAAGGAGGCTTGCAGGGAAGCACTGCTTAGCCGATTAGGCGACCAAATATTCCGAAAACAAGTCTTAGGGCAACCATTTTTTCCATTCTCCGATGTGGGTGGATTGGTACCAGATTTTTCCGCCGGCTGGCCACTACAGGTGTGGGCCATAAACACATTTAAATTGCCTCCAGGTCATCCGGTAAGAGTTAAGTGCGCGGCGCATCCCGAAAATCATCACATTACACTTTAAATATGAATATCCTACTAATATGAAAGCGTTAGTCCGTCTGTCGGTGTGTGTGTGTGTGTCCGTGTGCCACAAACCTGTGTAAGCCTGTGAAACGTGTCAAACATGTGGAGGTAACCCGAACGTACATGTAAAACCGGTCAAGGTTATGCTCACGTACAATCGATGGAAATGGACGAAAATTGTCTGGTTCAAAAAAAGAAGGTAGAGGGACTTGATTGGACAACTAATGCCGATCGACATTATCGATTTTTCTCCGAAGTTATTGGTTTTCGCTCAGATTTGTTCCATTGGAGTGGGAGTCACGCGATTTTGGTGGCCGATGGGTCGACTTCACTGTAGGTTGTATGGTTCAATTGGGCGACCAATATCGACTGATGGTATCGAGTTTTTGACCGGAATTCACGGTTTTTGCTCAGATTGGATCCATTTTGGTGGGGGTTAGGCCACCGTTTCTTCGAAAGAATTACAAATGCTCGTAGGAATTACTCCAGTATGATGGCGCTCAGAGAGAAACTGATACAACTTAACTGAATCGACCTACCGAACAATATCGATTTACCGAATTTTCTGGAAGCCCCAAGGAGACGTTTGGCGGCCGGAAGGCCGCTGAAGGTTCTTCATATCACTGTAATTTAAATTGCAGCACATCACGTAGGGACCCGCATTAAGTAGTATCAATGAGCAAAGTTGCTAGATCAAACTTTTTTAGGGGTCAGCGGTTGGCGAACTTGCGGTGCTAATGACTTAAGGTCACGCCCCTTACACCTGCCCTCTCAACTTAAGGCGTAAGTCCGAACGGGAGAAATGGATAGCACTGCGAAAATCTCCACCCTTCATATAGTAGAAAAACATGTTACGATTTGGCTCAGTTCTTAAAATCGAAAGAGCTACGGGCCCTCGAAGGCGGTGTACAGTAGCGCACCGTCGCGAGCGATGCTGTGTGGGACGGCGAAAGGCTCTGTGGCAAACGAGTCGGTAGCTCAGCAGGTGCGGGGCTGCTTCAAAGGTGCTCTACCAGATGCTCGACTCACGTACTGTGCTGTGGTTTTGCATTTTTTCATAACCGCTGTCTCCTTCACCAATTTGCTTACTACACATCTCCACATTTATTTCACTCTAAATTGTCAAAAGGATCAGATTCGTGATCAACACTCCATGACCCCGACAGCCCTAGTTATCCGTACCTGCTGTAACCTACCGTTGTGGACCGAAAATTCAAAAACGGATGTCAGATTCGTGATCAGCACCCCAAATAATCCCCCTGGGCATGTTTGGGGAAAAAAAATTTTCCGCCTCTTCTCGACCTCTGAAGTCGTGAAAGTACAATAGCGCCTTAATGGCAGTTTAAATCAGCTTACTTCCTTACTTCCTACACATCTCTTTCACATTTATTCCACTCTAAGTTCCCAAATTAGGGTTTCTTTGAGCTGTGCTTCACTCACTTCCCTCACTTTTTGTATTATACAACGTATTGTATTTTTTAGCGAAAGTTAAGCAGTGACCTCGCAGCTGGTACGGGTTAAGCAGGTACGGATGACTAGGGCTGTCGAGGTCATAATCACCGATTTTGCCCCAACTTCTCCCAGGGGGGGGGGTTATTCGGGGTGCTGATCACGAATGTGACGTTCGTTTTTGAAATTTCGGCTGATTATGGTAGGTTACAGCAGGTACGGGTGACTAGTGCTGTTGAGGTCATCAGGTTTTGATCATAAACCTGGCCGTTTCGACAATTTAGTGTGACATAAAGGTGTAGATGTGTAGGAAGCGAATTGGTGAAGGAAGCAGCGGTTATGGAAAAACGCAGATGTAGTGCACAGTACCGCTTGCCACAGAGCCTTTCGCCGTCCCACACAACAGCGCGCGCGACGGTGCGCTTCTTCTGTACCCCGTCTTCGAGGGCCCGTAGCTCTTTGGGTTCAAGGACTCAGCAAAAACGAAACGTGTTTTTCTACTACATGAAGGGTGGAGATTCTCGAGAGATTCTAGTACTATCCATTTCTTCCGTTCAGACCTACGCCTGAGACCCTTACCTGGTTAATATAGTTGTGCTTGAATGACATATTCGAATGATTTTAATTCGAATTTGAACATTCAATTTTAGGTATTTAAGAATTGCGTTTTCGATTGAATTTGCATTCGAATATTCAAAAAATCGCTTTCTTCGAGTGTTATCAAATTCGAATATTTAATAAATCGCGTTTTTTGAGTGTATTCGAGTGCAAATGTTCACAACATTCCTATTTTTCGAGTATATTCGAATGCTCGCAGGCTTCAAGCATTTGAAGTGATTCGAATATTTGAAAATTGTCAAAAACACAGAATTATTCGGATATTCAATGGAATGTTGGATTTTTTGAACACTTCAGAAATCGAACAATAGGTAAATTAGGAGCTGCATTGTTGGGAAAGCAAGTTATATCGAGCATGGACATTTTGCATAGAAGTTAAGGAATTATGTCAGAAACACCCTTCAGGAGCTTCACTCATAGAATGGCTACTTTCAATGCGAAATTTTCGAATAGAGTTTGACCTCACGAACCATTTTCCGTTTGACATTGGCTACGACTGATCTTGTTCACCTTTGCACCACTGAATCTATGCTTCATCTCTGGTTCTCCATAGAGTGCCCCTCCGCTGGGCATTGTGACCTCTAGTGTAGATCAAGAACGCATTATGGGTTTTGTGCACATATGATTGAGCCTCGTGCTCCAAATTCTCCACCTTCACAGCGAAGTCCTCTGACAGTGGATCCTTTGGTAGCACTTCTATGCTTTTTTACAAGTTAAGTTGCTTCTTAATCCTAAGGTGTGTTCTCCGCCCGAGGGTTAGAAGACCAGAGTCACCATCTTGTGCAACTTCCTTCCTTCCCTGCTATCTGAGAATTAAACCACACAGTTGGTGTCTTATAGAGACATTCATATAGGCTGTTGCGGGACACGTGGGTATAAATTTCCTAAGTGGTACTTCAGCGACAGAAACCGGATTTTGTAACTGCTCATACATTTATGAACAGAAGTGCTTCATTTGTAAAAGACAAACGACGCTATGAATTAGCTTTTCGGAACAGGGCTAGGGCTGCCTTTTTGAGCCGCTCATCTCTGCATCCAGGTGAATACTTTTGGACAGCGTTATTCTTAAGAGCAACTATCTCTGGGGACTCCTTTCGAGTGTCACTGCCTTCCCCTTCCGTGTACACTCTAATGCAAAATGATTCTTACGTCTGCCATCTTCTCAGTTTGGATTGAGGAACTGTTTATGGAAAGGCGTGTTGTTTCTTTTATATGCTTCAGTGCCGAGCGTGATGGATCAGTCCTTATTGAGGTACCTAACGTTCCGCTCGGCTTCATCGGCTCAAACGTCTGTCGAACATTCCCTCCAAAGCACCAGTCTTCATGTTCTCTTCCTTTCTGGAATCCGATGTTCCATTGGAATTCGAGTATTCATATCAATATTCGAAAATGGATATTCAAATAATATTCGAACGGGGAGCAAGCTGAACATTCGTCGGCCGTGGCAACTGCTGCGGCAAGCGCGACATCTGAATAGTGTGTGCTGCTACAGTCACGAATTCTAATGCTCTTGTATCTTCATAAACTTATTTTGCTACCTCTACTCAGATATTTAGGGTTCTCCGCTGCACTTGATCAGAGAAAATGAATAATTCGAGAGCGAATTTGATGTCCTAATCGAAGAAATAAACAATTGCTTCCATTGTGAAAAGATTGAGTCTCCCTTTATGACAAGAAGTTTTATTTCTAAAAGCCACATATCTAGATACAATACAGCATAACTCGGGAGTTTGTTAGAGCTCCGTTTCCTCCATAACAGCCCACCCAGGAGCGATGCGTCAGTGGCGGTTTGTTGCCCGTGTGTCAGAGGCCGCCGCGCGCGCGTCTATAACCTGTATGTTCGTACTACCAGCCATTTGGGAGCATTCGAAACAATTCAAATATTCGTAAAAATTTTCTAGAGCATAACTTTAGAAATTAACACCACTTGCGGCGACGCTACGCGTTCCGGGCTTCTTATTTACACGCAACGAATCTCTCGGCAGAATAGCGCAGGCGATGTGAGGGGTCGCCTCCAACAGGTGGAGAGATAACTCTTGATTGTTCTCCTCCCTGCCACCGACATGTAAGGGAGCCGCGTCTTGCACACTGAGGTTAAGTGCGGAGGTCTCACAACGAAAGATCCTGTATAAAAACCCAAAGGTTCTGTCCAAAAAGCTCAAAGTAATGCCTCGAATATGGTCTTGTTGAACTAGTGGAAGAAGGCCAGTCACCAGCCGGCGAGGTTCCTTCCAGCTGTCGGTATCAGAATCTCCACAGCCGCCTGGCTTCCTTATCCTAGATAAGCGCAGTTATTTTTGCATAGCCTGAAGACAAAATTTGCAGGTATATTCCTCCGAACATGGCACGGTATCCCGCACATGAACCACATTCAACGAATGGTCGATCGTTGGTGGAACTCATGCAGGAGCAAGAACAGCCGCAGGAATACGGTTCCGACGGGAGCGAGACAATGAGCACGCACTCAGCGCATTCCATCCCCACCGTCAGGTGAGTAACGCTGCTATTTTTAGACTTCTACCGGACTGTAGTCGCTTCATCTTCTTGCACCTACGCTGAGAGACGGATTTCTAGTTAAGGCCGTTTCGTGAACTGATCACAGGTCATTTTTTGGTGAATCCTACAGCGTTAGAAAAACTATAAGCTGACATACATAAAATGGGATGCGATGACGTTGTAGGCAATCGAAGCCGGAATTCTAGATTTTCTTGAAATGACCATTAAGTCTAACATACGAAAGACATCTTCTCTATTGTTCATCTCGTCTCTACTTTCTAAGAAATGCTCCTATCAAGGCGCTCTTCGACAGAAGATTCCCTGCTTCACACATTTACAAGAGACAGTGTCAATGATTTTGTTTCCAGAACGATTAATCGACGTTGCATACCTCCAAACGACGTGAACGACCTGCAGGAGACATCGCTTGAGGAATACGCAGCGGAAGACGTGCCGTCGGCCTCTGGAGTCTCGGCCAAGTCGTCGATTGCTGGCCAACCCATGAAAGAGCGCAAGAAGAGCATCATGACCCGGTTCATTCCTGGCAAGTCTGGTGGCGCCGGTAGGTTGATTTGCTCTACCAAGGCTGCCAGAAATTATGTTCAATAACAATACGAATCTGTTACTGAAAGCACAGCAGTTGAACGCTTGACTTTACCACACTTCAGATGCTTCCTGCACAAAAACACGGAACGGTAGAGTCATGTCGCACGTTGATACCTAGTCCACTAGTCCTGTTTAGTCCATAGTCCTATTTAAATAGGAGTCGTGTATCAACGAGTATACTATATTTGGCAAACTGCAATATTTTTGGATTTTTCCTACTTGCGGAGTGGTCGAAATTTATTTAATTCGAAAGTGATTACTGGCCTTCTATGGCGTTCAACTGCAAGGCTAGTCATCTAATATTTGCGATTACGGCATTGTCTTTTGCTTTAATATTGGTCAAGATTAATATTATCATTTGTTGGTGTGCTATACATACACACGTGGAAGTAGAAAACAAAGATGAAACAACGAACGACAATTACCGTGTAGAGAACCGTCTAAGGCAAAAATAAGGTCAGACTAAAAAAAAAAGACAGAGAAAGCCACTAGACATACGGGAAACGTTTCCACCTCTGCGATATGAATCATATGAATCATTATATCTTATCATATAAGACTATTGTCCTGAATTATTTTCGCCTTCTTTAAATAATTTTGAATAAGTCGCATTGGTTTTCTGGTTTGTCCACTGTCTTTCGGAGTTTTTCCTCCATCTACCTCGATACGTCTGAATCCGGAATGGTAGATTACCATTCTATGCAGCGGATTCTTTTCTTCCAGATTTTCTGTTGCATTTGGATCGATTGTTTTTTGCGAACAGAAATGTGAAACATCGTGTTATCCATATTCCGAATAAAATGGCGTGGTAAATCGGAGACGTTCAGAATTCTTCAATTAAGTAATTATTTAGAAAGAACAGTTCTTTAACACAAATAGTGTATTGTGTTGAGTGACAACGAATCCATTAAATTTTGGCGCCCGCTTACTTTGCGAAGCCACGAATACTGAGAACTTTGCTTTCAACATAATAACAACATTCAACTTAAACTCAGATTTAAGATCATTGTCAAGAGCATTTCCTTCGATAGTGATGTAGGGGAGGAACTAGAAAGAAGCTAACGGCGATATTCTATCGTTTACGTGCGCTTCGTATTGATGAGAGCGAAATGGTTCACTTAAGTTCAGTCCGTTTGAAGTACTGGTCGCAGCTTTCTGTTGTCTTCCTAGCTCCCTCCTAGGCCCGCTTTTGAAGACTACATCGTCTTCAGTGAAGCGATGCGAACTCTAGGCTCTATGCATTACGCACCGTTATGTGTAACTTAGCGAGCACTACATGAAGTTGACAGCACCTGCGAACTAAATCAAATGGAGCTAAATGCCCAAGAACACAAGATTCACTGCTTGGCTTTTGTCTAGCGCTTCTTTCTAAATGTCTGCAAACTAGTTATTTACAGAAGGAAAGCGAACTGGGTTCCTGCGCTCCGAAGAAGTCGGCATTCCTGGCAACTTGTCTAGTGATCGACTTCAGCATCAACAACAGCAGTTCGTCAAGCAAGCGAGCAAAGAGTCCACGGATTCGGCTTCCGATAAGTAGGTGTCCTGTGTCCTTGGCAAATAGGTTCTTACTATGTACTAGTTAGGTGGAGTTTTATTTTACGGCCCGACGTTTCGACCCTGTAGTCGCCTTAGGAAGCACAGTGTTCCTCCCTGGCGATTGGCGGTTGCGCTACCGCCCAGAGTTTGCCGACGCCCAGCAGTGAATAGAATAGAAGCCTCTGGAGACGAAGTCGGGGTCGAACCATCAGGCCGCAGAAGAAATTCCTCCTAAAAACCTCGTCAACCAAGAAAACACAAGAACTATACTTATCAAAAGAGTTCCATTGCATTGTTTCTGTTGTCCACGCGCATTCAGTTATTTAGGAACTGCGAAGATCTAGTATTTATTTGCAGAGTTGTGTCTTCTTCCTTCTCGGTCTTCTCCAAATCCAATTCACATCGAAATTAAGCTTAGGAATAGAACGACCTGTAGTCCAAAACTCTCGAACGGTCTTGTCCATTCCTATCAGCTGGGCAACTACCAACCGACATGTAGGCTGCGATCAGAGGTCACCCACCTTATTGACGGGAACCGTTTGGGGTGTGACTCCCTAACCTCTTTGCATCTACAAACTGAGAATTGCGGTTGAAGCGACTTCTTAGCTTGCACAAGCTTGGCAGTTTGAATTTTGATTTATTTATTTAAAGCATGCATTTAACACGCAACAATATATAATACAATGAACACATCCGAAATGAAATAAAGCTTGCGAAAAAACGGGAAGATTAATGCGGATCGAAGGTGACGTTTCTCATAACGAACGTTTTAAATGCACTTTTCGACAAACTAAGAAGATTGTCACTTTTGGCTAGTAACGAGTTCATCACATTCAGACACCTGTAAGTGATGAAACATGATCTAATCCGTGTTCTAGCAACCGAGACGTACAACATTGTTTTTCCTCTCCTACTTCTTGACAGTGGATGACCAAAGAATGTTATTGGGTCTGTAGACACATTCCCAGTGAGAATTTTGTAAATCATTAAGAGGTCAGCTAGTTTCCTTCTTTTGTAAAGTGTTGAGAGACCAAGAGTTTTAGGTCTGTCATTCCCTCCGGGTATATGGAGGTAATCCATTCCGTAGCACCTCATAAATAACTTTCGTGTAAAACTGTTTTGTACACTTTCAAGAAGGCAAATGTCTTTTTTCTTACATGGATTGAAGACAGTTGTTCCTGATCTACAATTACAATTACAATTCAAACGAACAGAATAAAATGTCGCTCTAAAGCTGGTGGGGTGGAACTGCTCGGTGTAGCGCCCAGTTCTTCAAAACGGCCATGTATGTCAAATTAGAACAGTAACACACCTGCGATGTTTCAGTTGGCTGCCAGTGTTGCCAGATGGACCACTTGGTACATTCGTGGACAATCTGGGCCCAGGGCAGGTCGTCGGCCGACAAGTGCTCGCCAGTCCTCTTCTTGGTGAGATCCAAGTCGGAATCATGGCGGGGCGATCTGGCATAGACGTGGAGATCATCCGAGCGAAGAATCTTGCCGTTAAGCCCGGCGTGAAAATCAGTCCTGGTGAGTCATTTTACGTTTGAAAACAGACACAGCCTCTAGCTTGCAGCTTACAGATTATTCATTGGATATCTTAGCTCAAAAATTAGCAAGACTGAACTTTTTAAAGTACCGTTTCGATGTAGCCATGTGGCAATTTACGACGAAACCAGGGTATATTTTTTAGGAGACCTCGGGCCGGATTCATCAACGACTTACGTAACTTTAACGGAGAATTGTGGGCGGAAAGCTTAGTTACCGCGGCTTATCGCTCACCATATCGCTTGATAAGCCGCGTTTTCTGTGCTTTTCGCTTACAATTCTTCGTTAAAGTTACGTAAGTCGTTGACGAATCCGGCCCCTGGACTCGTAATAGCAGTTCACTGTGAAGTGGTTATCTAGAAAAGGTATCAACAAATCCTGTGCTGCTCTGATTTGGCAAAAAAAGTCATTCTGTGGATTCCCTGTTGATGAGGAGACTTCCTGCGGTCTTGAGTGGAACAGCGTAGCAATCGAGATTCAGAAAAGGGAAGCTGTACATATCGGAATGCTGATACCAGGTGTTGTTACCTATAGATGATACCTATGAGTTGAACTTGTTGCTTGCGCAAGCGGAAAAGGCGCCGACATCGAACACCCTTCCAATCGACTCAGCGTTTGAGTTCCTCGCAGGCCAACCAACCACAGCACCACTTCGGGGTCGATGAATTGCTAACAGACTTCTCCAAGAGGGGTGAAACACTTGACCATTGGTCTGTAGACTGAATATTTGCCAAGGACCTGCCATGATTGTAGGCAGATAGTATTGAAGTGGGTAGCCACATACAATACCACAAAAGGGTTGATTAACGCCGATCATATATCCAAGCCATGCCTTCACATGACATGCACATTTTAAATGAATGGATGAAGAATATCGTTATAGTCTTAGCTGTCTGCCGTCTGGTGTCGCAACACGAATTGAACATCGTGAGCATGAAGATTTTGAGCCTCAAATAGAAAAGTATTTAGTCTCCATGTCCGACGTTCATAAAACCTGAGCACGTTATAAGAATAGATTTTATCTTTCTGTACCACGCAGGTTTGTTATGGTGGTACAACTTTATTTCGGCCTGACGTTTCGACACAACTCGTCTTCTTCAAAGGTCTGAAAGAAATTCGAAACCTTGGATCCGGCAACTCATTCCGTCAAAGGCATACTTCTCCACATCTCCAGTTACAATGCGTTCTCACGAATGTCAAGGAGTTCCCCTCCAAAGCATACCAAACTCACCGTTTTTCCACCAGCGCTGAGAGGAAGCTCAGTTATAAGGCCATCAGTGAGCAACTGGGACCTACCATGCAGGTTTATACTAATGAGTACTAACTGCACAGTCTCAGAGCTCACACAACGGGATGAAAGGCAATAAGTCGCTGGTTATTGAAATGCACGCGTTTCGGTTGTTCATTGTTGGATTGCGCTCCCGAATCCAGAAAGCATGAAGCGTCTTTCTGGCACCGTTCACTTTCATGCAGCAGCACAGTGCATTTTATGTCAAAGTCGGTTCCGCCGTGGGCTTCCTGTCGATGCTTACCCAGTGGGGTTAACAAGCTTCGCTTCAATTTCCCAGCTAGGGGTTCATTGATGCGAACACCAAGTACCCTTCCTGTCTCACCTATGTACATATAGGTGAGACAGATAGCGCAGATAACGCAATTCCTCGTAACACAAGTACGGCCGTAACACCTATTCCAAACAAGAAGCCGTCTGATGTTGTTTTCCGATATAGAAAAGTATAAAGTATGTACAGAAAAGTTTTTGTTGATAGTGCTAATGTAGTAAAGCAGGTAATCACATATAATACCACAAGGGATTGCTTTTAAAAATTCATACCAATGTGTAGGGTCACCTTGTTTGCTCCTGATACATCTCTGAGATTCTAACATTGTGCATAAGCGTACCGTATTCCAGCGCCCTACGTCAAAGTGTATCTCATGGAGGGGAAGACTTGCGTGGCAAAGGCGAAGACGAATCCAGTGCGAAAAACGACGGCACCGTTGTTTCAGCAGCATCTCATCTTCAACGATAATCCAAAACGGAAAATGCTTCAGGTATCGCTCCGCGATTGCCTCTACTCATCAAGTCCTGCTATTCGAACTGCTCTGTTTTCAGATTACTGTACTCGGTGATTACGGTAGAATGGAGCGGAAGACATTTATGGGTATTGCATTGATACGGTTGGATGATCTGCGACTGGGATCAGAACCGATCATTGGCTGGTACAAGCTATATCATAGTTCATCATTGGCCGGTACAGGTCCCGTTCGGAAAGACTCTGAAACCTCATTGGTGGGGTCAAATACGCTGCAATATTAGACGTCACAAGAGAACGCAGAACAAGCTCAACACTCGTTAACACTTATTCGACGGATCTGTACCACATTCGACTGCAATTCTTGTCGATACGATGTGCAAAGTGCGATTGTGAACTTGGGTAACTCGCATTCATTCCACACCTTTGTCTCAACGGCTTTTCATGATTGTTTAGATAGGAATAGAGCACTTAAAGTTGTTAGTATATTTATTAAAAATTTTATTCTCCCCCACGGTGATACGAATGTCTATAGCTTCACTCGACTTCCAACTTTATGACTTCGTTTTCCAGTTTTATTTCCTAGTTTCCTCAACTGATCTAGCGTGTTCATTTTGTGCGTATCATCTTTCCCGATGGTCGAAGCAAACAGAGTAACAGTGTTGGGCACCCATGGCCAATGTCGAGAACGCTTTGCTGGACTGGAGCACGTGCTCCACGCTCGAATGGTAGCATATGGAACAGTTTCGTGTTCCTTTCTTTCTTCCTATATTTCCGTTTATTCCCAAATATGTTTTCGCGTTCCTGTATCCCTTAATTACTGTCGTCCTTCTTTTCTGTCCCTATCCTCGTCATAGTTTTGCAATATACGGGAAGTACAGATGAGTCATCAGGCCGATGATTCTGCTCCTATGATATGATGTTGCCGTTTGTTTCTCCAGGAAAGGAACGCATTTTCGACCGCTCAGGGCGCGTTGCATGTGTATTGTTCAGCGATTTGTGATATGTGTTGTTTTGTATTGATGGAGAACATCTTCGAATGGCGGGCGATGTTGCGAATGAGACGAATTTTACTCGCTCGACCATATCGAGTGTTCGATTCTAGGTCGTTATTCAATAGTCTCTTTCCTTTCGTATGCGAACATTCGGGGGCGCGGTCTGTGACGGGCATTAGATGGCGTAGTGGCCCTGTTTTGATCAACTCCACCCCGCGCGTGCTACTGGTGAAAGCCGTCGAAGATCACTGCCCGTCATTTTTCGTACCGCGTCTCAGCGTAGTTGTCACATGGCTCCAAGCAGGCGCTGACAACTAGTCTGACCAGGATACTATCTCAACGGTAGGTCGGAACGGCGAAGGTGTTGTATATGGGCAGAACCGCCTCTCCCTGGGTAGTAACAAGCTGCAGGTACCTCGACCCCAATACAACTCTGCGCAAAGTTAGGGGCGATGGAAGTCGCGTGTTGGCGCCCTGTTGATTCATGTGCTCCACAGCTTACGGGGGCGCGCGGGATGAGGGCTCGTATCGCGGCTCAGCGCAGTGCACAGTTGGCGTAGTAGGGAAGAGCTCGGGCTCGTGAAGGAGGAGTCGGGGGTTTGGATCCCGTAGACTGCGCTTGTTTTGCACTTTTGCAAAATCCATGTTTATCATAAAGGTGATCCACCTAGGGGTATTATAGTGTGTTATAGAGCATGTTTATATATAACATATGCTTCAAACTACAGATTAGCTAAAATGTCCACTTCTGTGTGTCACTTTTTTAAAGCCTATTTTGTGTGAAGCCATAGTTATGTAACGATAGATATTTTGTGGCACTAGTTAAATGTTCCGACTCCACCGACCAGACTTCGGTCGAAAAAAAAAATTTCGCTGAAACTTTGTCTAGGGGGGTTATATGTGCTGATTACGAATCTGACATCCGTTTTTCACAACTCTGTCTCTACCTGCCGTCACCGGCAGAAACTCTAAGAATGTAATCCTGTGCCTTTCTGTATCTATATTATCCAGCCGAATCGAGAAGAACGGATATCAGATTCGTGATCAGCACCCCAAATAACCCCCTAGACAAAGTTTCAGCGAAATCGGTGACCCTGCCTGGACCACCCTTGTTAACGGTATGAGTGGTATGTTATATGTAAACATGCTCTATAACACACTATAATACCCCTAGGTGGACTACCTATATGATAAACATGGATTTTGCAAAAGTGCAAAACAAACGCAGTCTGCGGGATCCAAACCCCCACCCCTCGTTCACGAGCCCGAGCTCTTCCCTGCTTCGCCACCTGTTCATTGCTCTGAGCCGCGATACGAGCCCTCATCCCGCGCGCGCCCGTCAGCTGTGGAGCACGTCAATCAACAGGGCGCCAACGCGCGACTTCCGTCGCCCCTAACTCTGCGCAGAGTTGTATTGGGGTCGAGATACCTGCAGCTTGTTACTACCCAGGGAGAGGCGATTCTGCCCATATACAACACTTTCGCCGTTCCGACCTACCGTTGAGATAGTATCCTGGTGAGATCGTCTGAAGGCCCTCTGCGCCGTTTCTGTGCAGAGACTAGTAGGAAATGACATGCTTCCTGTCTCGGTCTGAGCAATATTCACGTCGTTTGTCGGTCTCGCGTCGCATGTACAATGCCGTAGGTCGAAAAATTCAATTTCCATTGTGTGCACATTGTATTGTATGACATTCTGATGGGTACTGCTATGCTGATGTTCAATTCTTCGGGCGAAGATAAAGGATAATTTATTGTTGTCATTGCCAGTTTAGCAATTACGAAGTGCAGATAAAGTCATTTAATATGGTTCCTCTAGTTGTACAGCGATCGGTTTGTTTCGTGCTTTTCTATACAAACAATAGCTTGGATTCAAAACTTCAATATTTACTGGAGTAAATGGCACCAACGATGATTATCTACAGGTATCATGGTGATTATGCATTTTTTTTTACAATTCTTTACAATTGACTGATAAAAATATGTACCTAAACGTCTCGAATAAATTAGGCGAATGACGAATTGCTACGAAATGGCAAGTGTCTACAAGGAGCGCGTGCCGATATCAGTGGCATTCTCGAAGGTAGAAACACTTCTGTCAATCAGCTTCAGAGCCGTGTCGTCTTCAACAGCGTCGTCCTTTTCGTCACCGCGCTTCCTTCGTTCAGCGTCGTGATCCGGAGTGGCGTACACAAGCATATATCTAAATACAATAAACTGTACATGTGTCAGCAAACCAAACAACCCATTAGTACTGGTGGAGTGCACAGGAGGTGCCGCTTTCGTGTGTATCTGTCCTAATGGGGCGGGATCATCACAAGAAAGGTTGGTCGAACTCGTATAGGTTTGCGTACTCTGTAGAAAAAATTGCAAGATAGTGCCCTTTCGGAGACCAGTTTCTTGTCTTCTTCTTCTTCTTCTTCTTCTTCTTCTTCTTCTTCTTCTTCAGCGTCCAACTCTGTTCCTAGCAGGGCCCGCCTTATTAGTACCACGATGCCACCTTTCCCGATCCAGCGCTCGATCAGGGTGGACATCAACTACGTTGAACATCATGTGTAACGCATCAGCCCAAGACTGCTTCGAGCGTCCTCTACGTCGTTTTCCACACACTTCGGGTGTTTAGTTCCCTGTATTACTTTCCTTAACAGTTTGTTTCCAGTTTTGCCCTGTTGTCGCGCAAGTTGAATGGTGTGTGCTTCCAACAAGACAGAGCAAGACCTCAGACTCACTTGGCCTTTAGGCTACCTACGCTTCCCATTCATATCAGACTCAGACTGTTCTAGGAGGGAGAGAACATGTGCTTTTCCACTCATTAACCTTTAGAAATTAGTTCATAGTAGAACATGCATTCAAAGTGCCACGAAATGAAATCCGATGCGTATCCCGAAAGGATGGAACTGTACCCTTTTGCAGGAAGTTAACTAGAGCAATCAACGTCGTGTTCGAACGGCATTGACATCCGGCTATACTGAAATCCTACAACCGCCTCGCGATGCGATGGGACATCGTCCCGAATCACTTCCATGGAATGCGATTCCAAAAGATAGAACGCGGGAGGTGACTATTATAAGATGAAGTACCAAGTCTTATTATGTAGTCCAGTAAAGGTACCCTTGATAGCTTAAGAGTGACACATAAACCTCAGTTGTCATACCATATTCTTTTGAAATCTAAGCATTCTACTTCATATTCTATCGCGAAGAGACCGTGATTTGCCTAGTTAGATTCCATCATAGTTATCTTCATTCTTAAGCCTTCAGCCAAATATTGTAGCAGTTCCAGAGCTCTGGAACGGCGAAACTCCAATCGACTGCCTCTGCCGCACTGCTGCCGCTGTGCTAGCTAAATACGCCAGTTCCACTATCTTGTGACATTGAGGTCCAATTGGAGTAACTTTGCATACTCTATGCGTCCGCGTCCTGCTTTCTTCTTTAGTCTCGCACTTTCGTCCGTTTGTCGTCTGTTCACTACAAACTTCCCAGTGCTCCTTTTTCAGAATTGCGGCGCGTCTGCCTCTTCGTCTCTTCGTAAACGCCATAAGCGCCCTCCAGGCTACTTAGCACTACGTACGATGACAAATAAAGCCTACAGCTCTGTGGCAATACGAAGATAAACGGAATAAATTACTAACCTTCCTCCAAGTTCCACCTTACAAACCAAGTCCTTCTTGAAATTCACACGTTGTGCGTAGTCGGCCAAGCCCACGATGGCCTCGAAATTCATTTTGAATCTGAAGATGACGATGAGGTTAGTGCTCGTCTGACGAATGGTCCAGGCGCCACTGACCTGCGTGCGCAGTTCCTCTGCAGAGTGTTGGCGAGCTTCTGCGTATTGCATGGACTGTAGTCCGGTTGACTGGCCAGGAACTGCAATGGAACCGCCTTTGTGAGGGTGGCCGCTGAGCATTTCCCAGGTTTTATGAATGAATAAGAATTGCTGCTAATTGAAGCCACGATAGCATGACACTTATTGCTGAAGTCAGCCACTCCGACTTATGGCAAAACGGGCGAAGCAAATAAATAGAGCACTTCGAAATTTGCTCAATCATAGAGATTGGTTGCCTAACCCAACTAGTTCGATAAACTCTCAAAAACTTGTGGAACAATTTGACCCTTCAACGGATGCTGAGATTATGGACCTATGATAGATATGTGGGCCATATTAGTTAGCTGTCAGAACCAGAGTCACATTTAACTGTTGGGTATTTAACGAATTCAATGAATTAATAGTTTGTTAAAATCTGGCTTAACGAGTTAACTGAAATTATCAGAAATTTAACGAAATTTTTAACGGACTTATTTCTCAATGAGTTATTCTTCCTCCTAGTCTTCACTACTATGTATTGCAGGACGCGCCCTCCAAGTTGGGGCGGCTCCTGAAAAAAAAAATATTGAAATCAGCAAAAATAAGCTAAAGCACAGCCACAAATGGCGCGGGGATATCGCACTCCAGTGCTATTCTGCTTCAGTTTGTCCTCTTGGCTTGCTCCCGTGACGTCAGGCACAGCATGCGAATTTTCCTTTTCTTTTTTTTATTCGTGTTGTCCATAAATTCCACAGCGTACTTGAATTTTTAGAAGTAACGCATTTGGGAGCTAGAAAAGTTCCTCGCCGAGCACGTCAGGCGCGAATCCACTAACTTTAAGATACTGGTGCGGCCCTTCCCCGTAAGATCTGCCCATCCCCACTCGGCGCTGCTTCTCTCACGGTACTTTTGCTCGTGACCTGGCACAATCGAGACGGAGAGGATGTGTTCGACCGCTGGACGTATTTTGAATGATTGGCGTAAAACGCTAACAACAAATAACTTTCGAAAGCTAATTTTCCTGAACACTAGCATTCCACTTATAGGCTTTTAATTGTTTTTTCATCAGTTACCTTTGCGCCAATAGGCTCGGAGGGGCTCACCTTGTAGGACAGCCCTATAGAGCGTTTTGTGTTGTACGAAATTAAAAGTTCTATGCAGCACCGCTGGGTCTACCCCAAGGATGAACTCTATGCCATTTGATGTGACTGAACATACATGTGCCTTCTTGCAAAAGCGAATATCCACTAAGCACAAAGTGATCCACCCCCTCCCAAGCCTATTTACGCCGTCTCTTCGGTACTCAGTGGGCTTCTGCCCGCACCGAGATTGTATTGCATGTGCATGCTCGTAGAACAGTCACACAAAAAGGTTTCGCAGAGAACTAGGACAAAAAGAGAACTCTGGGGTCTGCTTGATCTAATTCGAGCTTTAATTTTTTGCTGAAAGGGGGCATTATTTTGCTGTTCGCGCTTTGTTGGCAGTGAATTATTTATGCTACAGTGTAGTATATAAGAAAGAAGAAGTAGCATATATGTCACATTGCGTTCGCTGGACTTCAACTGTTCACCTCTTGAAGTAGGAACATTGAACGTTTTTCCAGATTTTTTTCATTTGAAATAATAGTTCGCAGCTCTTTGTATGTTTTAACGAAATTTATGTATATACCGGAAATTTAACGAAAAATTTCCGCTAAAAAATTTAACGCCCAGTACTTTTTATGCAACCATAGTCAGGATGCGTACAACTCCGCCAGCCCCT
This sequence comes from Heligmosomoides polygyrus bakeri, assembly GCA_947359475.1. Taxonomy (NCBI): domain Eukaryota; kingdom Metazoa; phylum Nematoda; class Chromadorea; order Rhabditida; family Heligmosomidae; genus Heligmosomoides; species Heligmosomoides polygyrus. The sequence goes on from OX375870.1 coordinate 69,511,283, forward strand.
TCAGAACTGAAAGACACCTTTTTAGGGGTGGAAATCAAAATTTTCCTTACAGCTGGCTCACATCGCCGTTCTTTTCAATTTCGATTTCTGACTTTCTGAAGTCATCGTCAGCAGTGCTCTATGCGATGGTATTTTTGTCGTGCTCACTGACCTAATATCCACTAGAATCGTATGATGGCTGGCGTACAGAACAATCCTCATACATCCCTGCTCCACAACAGCTCACCTCAAATGTCCTGACCATCTCGTCGTTGAGGTTTCGGTTACAGCACGCGTAGCCGGACGGATTATAGAAGCACTGTTTTAGTGGGTGCGCCTTCTCAGGGTAGACATAAGATGTGTGACCCTGAAGCAACATTTTCAGTGCCAACTTCATGCCGGCAATCTTCGAATGCTTCGGAGGTCACCAGCGGACACCTCACAAACCTGTAGCTCTAGCACAGGACCGCTGAGTACGATAGGAGCATCCTGGAAGCTCTTCGTCTCCGAGCGGTGGAAGCCGTCCTCGCTCTCGTTCTGGACGTCATCACTTCGTGGCTCATTCGGTCGTGGGTGTACGTTGTTCGGCTGTCTGCCCAGCGGTGGATACTGTCCGCTGTGCTGGTCCTCGTGGCGATGTGCGTGCTTTCTGGGACTCACACCGCTTCTAAGAGGCTGTGCAATATTGTGCTTCTCCTTGGAGAGTGCATGCTTTTGCGACAAACCAAGCGGGCCGGAGTTGAACTGGGAGTCGCCGTTTCTCTCCACCTGAAACGTGCACAATTTTGCGGAGCATGTACATCAACGCTCGCAATTTGAGTCTCATAATACTATGGCGAAACACTGGAGTAAGTGCTGGCACAAATAGACAGTTGGACAAAGGGGAAACGATGGATTTGATCCTGCGGGTTCAAAATGCATTTTGAAGTGATTCTCGACATGTCTGATCAGTTTGCAATGTAGTGCAATCGACAAGCTTCGTCAATCTCGTAGATATCATGAATTGATTTAAGTTCGAATCCATACTACCCGAAACTATTTCCTGCGAGATGAGTGGGATACTTCCAGGCTGATCCGAGAAACACGATGGATTGTCTATTGCCGGTCATCGTTAATTCAACACATCAGTCAGCCCTTAGTGTGCTTCACATAGATAGCTTGGCGAAAAATGTGTCACACCTTCCGGATAACGCCATCCTCTACTCCGTGCTCTAATGAGCAACTACTTAAATCCTTGTGCGCGTTAAATCGACTGCACTAACCTGGGTTACTCTGAAACTCGGCAACAAACGCCGAGGCTTGACCTGAGCAATATAAGGAAATTGCACAGGGGCGGCTCCTCTCTCCCCCTACTTGCTCTTGACAAATCATTCCAGAAGAACAATTCGAAAACATGATGCCACTAAAGACAGTCCAGATACATTGCTGTGAATCCTTGCGAGCATGACGAATCAAGCAAGACTGCATTGCATAGCAAGCGACAACCGGTTTCAACGTCACACCACCGTTCATTTCTACTGCAACGACTTCAAGCCCCTCCTCTTCCTCATTCGGAGAGCTGCCTATTTCTTAGAAGGAACCCATTCGGCTAAGAATAGAATAATATAGACGAATGTTGATTATCAGAAGTAAGCTGGACAAGTGTCCTAGTACCATGGTTTGGTTAACAGTTCATCTTCGTCTCTCCACAAACACAATCTGTTACTGGAAGGGTTGAGGAATTCTGCGCTCGCACGCCATCATTCCGACAATAAAACCAAATTCACTAAACTTCATTTTATATTTTTATTTTCATGACTGTCCCTGTTCGATCTACAAATTTGGCCAGCTACATACTTTCCTCCTGACTTCCTACTTACCACTATATCAGGAATGCGAGATGCAAGCACCTGCTGTGGTGGAGCACGATTTCGTTGAGCCTTCTGAAATTCGGATGCCATAATAAATGAAAAAAGCGTAAATAACCACAAGTTGGCTCAGTGCTTAGCCATGCACTCTCACTCAAGATGTTCTTCAACACGTCAATCCGACCCGAATTTGTCTATCCTAACTCAGAACACGCGAAGCCTTAGGAAGAACAAAACATACCTGTTTATGCGGTTCTAGAGGCCCTCGATGAGGTGGCTGTTTCTGCAATTGTCACGATGAATTGTAAGATATCCATGACCCTAATTTATGTCGCGCCATCTCGGAAAGGTGCAGTGTACACCAAGACGCATTTACGGTAGATTTTCAAACAACTGCATCAAGCATAGTGAACTGGACATAGGGTCCCAATGCAACTAGCGATCATCTCTGTTGTCACCGCTACTCCATAATCGATTTCTTGAAGTGGTTATCGATAACATCATATCTTTAAATTCATTCGTAAGCAAAGTTGTTGACAGAACTGTGGCAGACCCTTTCTGCAGAAAAGCGCCATCCTCCATACCTTACTACCAGTTAGGCTTAAGCTAGCTGCTTCTAATTAGACAGGATCTATACTTTCGAGCATCGGCGGCAGGATGGTCCTAAGGTTACCCATTTCGATCGTATAGGCCGCCTAATCAATATCGACGGATCTTCCACTTCAGCCAAAGCCTAATAGGTATCTATGAGTGGACTCTTAATATAGCGTTTTCACTGCGCACAGCTAAAAATTCCAAAATCATGGCTAAGGCTGTGTACAAGCAGTTTTCCATAAAACCATATATATTTAGCAAATACCGGTGGTCCGTTGACTTGCGCTGATCCTCGAGGCGCTGTCTGCTGAAAAATACAAGCTGTTGGTAATAATACCGCATCGGCTCTTGTAAAGTGCCGTGAAATAAGCCATCGTAAGTCACCTGAATGAAAGTTCCGACCTCATCGTTTCCGTTGTCGAAGAACTGTGCACCACATGATGTGAGAAACAGAATGAAGCCGTACTTCATGGTGTCGTCCCTTTTGAGCTTTCCTGCAAATCCATTTATGGCATTAGCTGCCTTATGGCGATGATTATTCAAACGATTTTCGACCTTGGTAACGAATAATACCGCAATTCAAATTCAGCGCTTTCATTGTCAATGAGCCCAAGTCTGCATGCAGTTCCGTGTCATTAACTGGTCGAACGTTTCAAGATTGCCGATTTCGAACTACCATTAGGAATGTAGCATACGAAAGCGTGAATTTTTAAGAATTTGATTTTGATTTTTGTTTTTCGAAACTTTAGCATACTTCGAAAAATACGAATTCACGTACCTAGGTACAGTATTCCTGGACAGTTCCAGTAAGAGTTTTTAAAGGTCTACTATTTTCGAACGACTCGGTTTCATCGAAGTGATGAGCAATCTTAGCAGCGCACATGTAAGCCAGATTTGACCCCTTTCCGTTCCTCTAATTCAGCTGAACAAAAAATGGACGTTTTGTGGCACTTTTATGATGCATCTTTTGTGACTCTACTGAATTCAGAACTTAAAAAAGCTTACTATCTCCTATTAATAGCACTACGATAAAGGATTCTGGAAAGCATGCAGTGTGGGCTAAATTTTCGGGCGAATAAAGTGGAGAATTTTGAAAGATAATCATGAACTATCGGAGACAAGTTGTCGACCTCCTATGGTCTTCGACCACAAGTAATTTGAAGTGGAGCATCGGAAGCTGAACTACACGGACCAAGCTGCCATCTCTGACACCGCCAAAGGCGACGGAAGACCGCAGCAGTTTTAGCAATGGTAAACGGCAAAGTTCGAATAGATATCAGCGGAATTCAGCTCGTGAACACTTGATCAGCGAGTAGTTGTCCACGCCGACGACTGGCAGCAGATGAGGGCGCCCAGCTACTTTTCATTAGATTTAATAGGGGCTGCCCCCGGTTTGCAGATAGCATCGGACGGCCTGGACGGAACATGAGAACTGCATTCAGCTAAATATCTCAAGGCGCACATCTCCCCTGTAATTGCGCTTGTTAGGCTTGCTGTATCGCACTGAAGCCGATGCGAAGTCAGATACACATGATCCCCCACGTCGTCAACTCTGTCTACTGCTCCTTCACAGCTAAAGCAGCGGCGGCAGAGGGCATCGCCGGCTTTTCGACAAATGACCCATATATCGGGTCTGGCGGCTCCTGTCAGTGTGGCGGGCGCTCCATTCTGGGACCATAGGGCATAATCGAAGCCATCGCCTAACGACCGTGTGAGAATTGGTCATTAATTAGCACTACAAGTGAATTCGTGCCATTGGAAATTTTCACTACGTAACCAATTTCATTACTATATATAATCGAGTTTACTATATAAGCACACTATCAATTACTGTGACCGTCATCAATTCCCACAAAATACATGTCTAATTAATATGTATACAGATCACTAAATGCGCCTTCCGAACCACTTTGAGGGAAGTGGGAGTTCCTAATATTTTAAGAGGCAGTTAGACTGTTGGACGGGTATCAATTCTGGTAAATCATTCCCGGTTCTCCTCGATCCTTGCTTCATGCTGTCCCTACTGTCCTGTTCTTGCAAACATGACCTCTTCTCCTACAGCTTCACACTAACTAGTCCATGGCACGAGCATTCTGAAACCGAGGACACCATGTGGAGCGTCCCGCTTTCAAAACTTACCTTCAAGGGAATGTGAAGGGCCCAGCACACATCTCCTCAATCCGCAATACAATTCAACATCACACTCCAAGAAACGTTCAAAACTACATAGATCAAATTCTTTTGGGGAGATTGGTATGGGGCGCCATATGTATTTTGCGACATCCAGTAATCTAACAAAGGTAAAAACAATTATTTAATTTAAAAAATGGACCCAACTTTCTCTGAATATTTATAAAATTCATCTGTTCCACAAAAGTGAAAACAGTGTATGAAATTTTACCCTATTTGTATTTGCTAAGGAAAAGCAGGAGTTTAGGTCGATTTCATTTTTTGGTGGTTGTGCAATAAAGCAGCAATTTTTAGTGTTTTACAATAAATCATTCCATGCTCTCATTTGCGACTTTTTTTCGACGGATAATGTAGATGCTGCTTACTTGAACCAGCAAAGTAAAGTCACTTCTGTTTTTCTGATTTCCACAATTTCTGTTTTACCGTTCATCAACTAATGCGTAATTTTGTATTAGGGCATCCCACACGGAATGTCGCTTCGGACCGAAAAGTCAAATTCATACAAAGCAATTAAAACCAAACTTAAATCGGTAATACATTCTCCACAATTATCAGCAACTTTCCCTCAACGTACACGCAAAGATTGGATCCCGTCTCTAAAGAAATGAGTTGGCCGCGAATCGAGGAAGTTGGTCACCCAGATCAGGATTTCGTCGTAGTCGGCGAACTTCTTCCCAGCCAAGGCGTGCTACATCGAACGGAATATGTGGTAGTCGGATGGGGTAATGTAAGGGGTGTACAGCGGATGAGGCAGAGCGGTCCAACCAAGTTCCTCAATTTTCTGTTGAACGACTTTTGCCGCATGAGGCCTCGTATGAACATGCAGCAATTTGGTAGAGGTCGTGTCCACTCGGTTTGGATTTGAATTTGGAGCAGGATTTGGAGCCAAAAGCTCTACTGCAAGCTCCCGAGTCGATTTCGTTGGATCAGCTTCAACGGTGCCCGTGAAAGGTCGCTGTCCAGGATAAGTGCCTGTCTTCCGTGCTCTTCGTCTTCAAGACTTCGTCGCAGGCGGCAAAACGTTGAAACCACCGCTCGCATTGTCTTTTGGAAACGACATCTTTGCCCAAATGCAGCTATCAACGAACGATGCGATTCCGCAGCGGATTTTTTCAATTGGACGTCGTAGAGCAGGCACGCGCACACAATCATTTTCTGGTCCATTGTAGTCTGAAGACCATAATTTCTGAAAGCGATGAGGGAATAATGCAGAAAAATGGGACATGTAGATGATGAAACGAATCGAAAAACTAACCCTAGGTGAGCTTACAACCGATGCGAATAACTGTAAAAAGAAGGCCATAATGTATGCGACATTCCGTGTGGGACCAGCTAATATTTAAAATTTTATCTGTAATTTAGCAAACACGATTTTTGCTATTAATAAAATGAAAGTACGGCACGTACTACAAAGGTGCATAATATTTTCTTAAAGCACACTGAAAATGGATGGTTCCTGTCCCTTTAGATATGAGACCATTTTTGACCTTGAGATCATTTTTTGGCAACAGTAAAAAATTAATGGCAATCCAAGAACTATATTCACTTTCCGGATTAGCGAATTATAAGTTTTAAAAAGGTCTTAATTGATCTTTCAAATTGAAAATTCATCTTGCCCTTTCTAGAGAGGATCTAATTTAAAATGGAAGGCGATTGTCTTTGGTTGGAAGATGCTCAGTTTTATTTATTTTTTAATGTCCCGTTTCATTCAAAAGTGTCCAGATCGACTCGAAAATGCAATATGAAGTACGCCGCAGCTGTCTGTGCTTTTTTTTATGAAATCCAGATTCAGGATTTTTTTAAAATGAAATTTCCCCTCGCTCTCATTGAATAGCTCTTTTGCGCCTTCGCAGTTCCAACAGACACTGAGCAGAAATCCTCGTCGTTAAAGACGTTTAAAAAATATAACGATCAGACTTTAACGCCCACCCCTGGTGTGGATGCCTCAATTTTAAGGCTTTTCTCCACAATATTCTTAAATACGTGAGCATGGTACACATGCATCTGAAATCTCGCTCTTCTGTTCCAACAGCGATCTATCGTTGCCTGTTTGTTGGTGGATTTCACATGGACATGCATCAATGTCTACCATTCCTTTACCGTTAATCTGTTGGGGCGAGGTCCGGTGAAAACGGGGGTGGGTCCGAATGTGCTACTCCAAACACTGGAATTTTTCTGAGTCTCTTTTGCAACGTGTGGACGCGGATTGTCGTCAAGTAGGAGGATTTTTCCTCGTTTCCTACGAATAGCTGGTTCGACGCAATCCAGCTGCCTGCAGTTGACATCGTGACAGTGCATAGCCTCTGCAGGTAGCAGCTCTCAGTGAATGGCTCCTTTGCAGTTCCACCAGACACTGGGCACTACCCTCCTGGGATGAAGTTTCGGTTTTGGAGTGGGAATTCCTGGTCCGCTGCGGCTAGGCCACCGTCGCTTTCGTGTGTCGTTAACGTAGACTGCCAAATTTCCGTCGCTGTTGACCAACTTCTCGACCCAAGAAAAAATCTCCACTGCAGTTGGTGGCCGCTAGGATCGAACGGTGTTCATGCGCCATGTCCTCGGTCGGTGGTCAGCTATGATAGTGTGACAGCACTCAAATTCCTCTGTCAGCTTACGGGTGCTAGCCTGGTACCCTCTGAACCAGCTCCAAACGGCACCATCCACCCCAACTGGCCTTCTAGACCACGGCTGGCCCTCAAGGTGAAAGTCGCCGTTTTTTGAGCTCCCGGAACTTTTACTGTGTCGTAGAACGCAGCCGAAGAATCGACCACGGGACAAATATTTCTCCCTCCCTGAACTCGTAGAGCTGAAGTAGTCGAACTTGCTTGCCGTCCAGGACGGTTTTATCGGCAAGTATTCGTTACGGAATATCACGGCAATATTGGTATGTGTGCGCCATAGAGCAGCCTATATATATATGTTACCGATAAAAGGTTCTAGAACACTTTCCAAAGATCTGGACAAATGCAAGACTGAGTGACGGAAAGCTTTTTGCATAACCTAATACAATGGCACCCTCCACCGCAAGATGACATCCCACAGTGCGACCTGCAAATGAACGACTGTGTGTGAACAACACGTATTCTCAAAACTTTCATTGAAAACAAGACATTTCAAGAACTCTGCGTCTATCAGAAATGAGGGCACTATTCGAGGCCTACTAGCTTTAAATGCTAATAGCTACAGCGATGGAACAAAGTGGCGATGGAGCGTTGTAGTGAACCTTGTCTCTCATCATGCTGTAGATTGTAGCTCCAGAAATAGCCAAACGCAACAATGATATACAATCTGCGATCCTATTGTACAAAGCATAAATAGCTGTGTCCATCACAGAATAAAGGTTACGCGGTAAATGTGGTGACTCCTACCACGATGTGTAATCCTATATGCGTAGGCAAGGGACAGGTTTTGACGAGACCTCCAAATACGTGAAAAATATTGCCGAAGAGAAATTGTGCGTGGCACCTTGAAGCTGTGGACCTTATTATACACCCTGCCACAAGCAGCGACTAGAGCGCAATATTGGGAAGTTCCTGTGATCTAAGCTGAAATCTGAGAAAAAAGGTTGAAACTTCCATGACAGGGTGTGGAAGAGGTTTCGTGAGCCAGCATCTAGGACAGAGATATTGTTACACACTTCGTCAGAAGTCACACGTTTAGCCGGTATCCTCTATTCGCCAGTCATTCTGACAGGAGCAATTCATTTACATATCCGAAAGAAGTATTCAGGAAAGCACAAGTACAAATGAAATGTTCGGAAAGGAAGACTAGCAACCCGTAAATGGAATGGCCTTCACAGTGAAAAGGTACAGGGATAATGAACATCGAAAAGTCTGGAACCCATAAATTCAAACCACTACATCGGCTATCCGTACGCATTGAAATTTGTCTCCATTCGGCGTACATCGCACCTGAATACATCATCTACAGTTATGGATAACATACAGACGACAAAATGAACTAATCTCCGGTTTACAGTGCAAGCAGGACTTTAAAACAAACTTTAGAATCTACATTTTCTGAATATAGTCTCATGTCAAAACTAAAACTAAAAAATTAGGAACAGTTCCCTTTACAGGAACACTTGGCGTGGAGAAAAAGCATCATTCTGTTTTCACTAACGTAGTCTGGTTACACGTTCGGCGTTCAAGCTCGTAAACACTCCATCTTTGGCACCGTTTTCTATAGCAAATCCTCAGACCTTTTGAGAAAGAAGATTAAATCCAGCCACATAGAAATTGCGGAAATTACTATGTAAACCATAAGGGCAATGATATGAAGAATCGAGCATGAAGTGATCACATGGAAAAGATGGCACATTAGAAGAGCTACGAAGAAGGTAACACCGTGCAAAAGCAGATGAAACGCGTTTACCAGCTATCGACTAGGAGAAAGCAAAGCCTTATCATTACAGCAGCATATCGCTCTGGCTCTCAGACAGCTATCTCGCCGCTCTCGAAGAAACGTTAAATAGGAAAGAAAGGCTCACCTTCGTGATGTCGCCACGCAGACGCTCGTGCACTGTTAGCGGTGTTCGTAACAAGTAAGCATTTCGCAGCGTATTCTCCACGGTTTTTAGATTCTCATCCTGAAAGTGTATAATGTCTTTATGAAGAAGTATAAGCTCCTAAAGGTAACCGCTTTCGTTGACCATACTTGCAGACGTAAAATAGAATTAATCGAGAAGCAGTAAGGATCACTATCTTCGTTTCTCGACAGAAACTGCTTAAAATTAAGACTTCAAAGAAAATAACAGAGACACTGGAAATGCAACCAGATGGGAAAAAAGAAGAAGAAGTCATGGAATATATCTAAGCATATATGGTGGGATATGGTGCACGGGCCCTACTACGGTAGATTTTGAATTTTATAACTTTAAAAGAGGTCACCACTGTTTGAAGCAGCTCACAATCAGGTCAGTAGAAACCACCCAATCTCCAATCTAATGACGAGAGTAGTCCTTTACTTTGATTTCTGCTCTACTCCACCGGAAACACACCTGAACGCTCAGACCAAGAGCTCCGTATGCTGCTGTTCTCATCATGTTAAAGAATACAGTTCGTTGAGCAGGATTGTCGAAACCGACCGCATCTTGAAGATAGACTACATGTCTTTCAACGATCTAAAAGGAACAATAGCACCAACATCACAGAGGCAGCAGCTAGGAGTCAAGTAACTCACGTCCTGATGAACAAGTGGCTCACTTGACTGCGTGACTGATTCAAACCGGAAATTGAAGATGACACCAGGGGTCACGTTATCAATCAAAATGAAGTCTCCTTCCGAAGGCAAACAAACCTGTAGACGGAGAAGCAGTTAGCGATGACGTATATATGTATAAACAGAACGCTTTAAAAGAAAATTATCTCCTATTCGCTGTATATTTGATAAAAGAGACAGAATAAACTAATGGTATATGTACCATATTTCCCTCCGGAAAAGGGTCCTTTCCGTTCTTCAAGAACTCCTCCATTATAGACCCTGAAAGAAGCACAAACTAAAGACATCATCATGAGGCAATTCCCATGCACCTCTTGTATGGCTAAATCGAAATGGGCAAAGCCTGTAAAGCTCCTGCTCACCCCGATTTTTGTTCAAGTCAAAACGCAATTTTATACAATCAGCCAGTGAAACTTCCAAATGCGACAATTTAGGAGGACAACAAAAGCTTTCATAAGAACGGCATGAAAAGAAATAACTATTCCACCCACCGGACACCAAAGGATCAGTGCTGAGCCTGAGCACGACAGTAGGCCTTTTTGAGAGGGCCATTAGCAGCTGTTGCCCCTCCTTATAGTAAAGAAATAGCGATGGAATGCCGATGTCATCAGGGGAGTCCTTGTCTTCTGCCATAGCAAAAGACGGTTCATTCGCCGATGAGGTTCCAATGACATGGTCTGAAAAAAGCTCTCATACAGCAAGACTCATTCACACGTTTTAGCCAGACCAGCAGACGTTGTCGATAAACAGGAAACATTTTCGGATTGGCATTTAGTACCTATGTTTCTAGACCCCTTTCCAGATTTACATGAAGCGGATTGGGGCGCTAACTTTCCGGGATGGAAAACGTGTCTTCATCTAACCTCCTACTGGAACGTACATGCACGCAGAAGAATGAGGCGGCTGCCGCTTAACTTAGCAACTTCCACAGTATTCATGCGCACAGTAAATCTAAACCATCACCACTACAAACGGCTGAAGGCTCGAAACTTCATGCAGAACACCGGTTGGTCTTTCTTCGCTGTAGAATAAGAAAAACCCGCTGATTTCATCAAGATAGACAAAATTGTTGCAATTAAGGTTTCTATCAACCAAACACAGTTCCTTGACGAGAAGCTGACACGATCCATGGAAGGAAAGTTGAATCTTTGCGTCGGAGTTGTTTAATCAGGAATCAGATCTGGCTTCCTACACTATCGAACTCTAATGAATTCAATCTGCTACTGGAGAAGCGCGAAGAGCGAGAGATTATCCCTGTTCGAATCTTTAGAAGACTTATCAAATACAAAACTAAACGTCAGGAAATGTTGTAAAGAGATTCTGTTATCTACATTGCTGGTGGTTACTTCATCTCACTTTATGTTGCTTCCGTTTATGTTCTCGTACACTCTCTACGTTAGACATTTGTCTATGCCTTGAGCAAATAATAAATAAATAAGCGCGAACACCGCGAATTGACAGTGAAGAAAGCTGACTGTCTTCTGCAGTGCATATACTTCTTGCGTACTAATTTTCCTGTGTATTTAGTGTTCGCCTACAAGACGCATTAGTCCTATACCGGATTATGTCACGACTATGTTCCGTTCCAAATGTAAACAAGAAATCACCAGACTGGAACCTATTCAGAAAAGTTTTCGTTTTGGACAATAACGGGGAGGGGGACGTTCTGCCTGAAAGCGGCGCGGGCAAAGGCGCGGGACAGTGCCTGCGGAGCCAATTAGCGTCGACTCGCGCAGTGACACCCGCCGCTTCGCGCTCAGCCAGACAGCCCTCGCCGCGGAGGCGATGCTGACCCAGCCAACCACGGGAGCCAGTAGGTCGACCAGATTTGGTGTGATTACAATCGATAGAGGGATAGGAGGCTCAGACAGCTTGCATTGGCAGTCCAGAATATGGGACTGATCTGAACCCTACCGTCTTCTATATCAGAATTTCAAGCTCTATCGAATGAGCCAAGAAAGAATCTTGTCTCAATAACCCTTACAACATTTTTTCAGACGCTGTTTAACTCTCGTTAAATATCAGTTTTTATTTACATCAGAATTAACTACGAGGCATACTTCCAGGCTACTACTGATGTGAGCTCTACCATCTGCTGTACTAGAATTTCGATTTCTATCAAATGAGCTAGAAATTATCCTGCCTAAAAAACCCTTAAGGCGGCTTTAGGCGTTGTTTACTTTCCTTAAATATCCGTTTTTATTTATATCAGAATTAATTGTGAGACATGCTTCCAGGCTGAAATTGCGCGAGGAATATAACTAGATAGACGAGAGACCTTCTAAGAGAATACCAGGTGCTCACCAGTTTTGAAGGCGACATTATGATCTTTCAATGCGTAGAGCACGTTCCCAGTTTTAAATTGCACGATGAGATCGATTTGACAGTCGGTAGACTTCCTAAGAACACCAAAGTACTCTTGAAGTTTCGTGAGTGTTTTCTAACTCGTTAATTGGTGGAGGAGACATTGGCTATACAGGTACATTACCTGTTGGACGCGAGGTCAAAACATCGCTAGAAGCCACAGACGACTGGACGACAATTTGAAGTATTGTGTGTGTGTGTGATGAAATTTATTCTCTCTGAACATTCGATTCGATGAAGCACCTATCCAGTCTTCGTCTCGAAATATGTGATGTGTGCATTATAAGGTTCCATAAAGAAAGAAAAAAGTTACAAAATGTTAAAGAGGTGTCATGTTGAAACTAACGCTTTAAACTTCTGTTAAAAGATCCCTCGTCTATCTAATTGGAATCCTCGTGCAATTTTAATAGCCTGGAAGCACGTCTCGAATTTAATCCTGATATATGTGAATAGAAATCGATATTTAGCGAAAATAAACAGTGCATTAAAAAAATCGCTTTAAGGGTCATTGAGGCAGGGTTCCTTTCTGGATCATTCGATAGAGCTCGAAATTCTAATATAGAAGATGGTAGGGTTGAGATCAATTCCAATTTTCGTGCTGCCAAGGCAAGCCGTCTGAGCCTCTTGTCCCTCTATCGCTTGTAATCACACCAAATCTGGTCGACCTTTGAATACACCACCATCCACTCACCATCCTTTCGGAATATGATCTTCAGCCTTCGTACGCTTGCATTTCGCAGAGGAAGAAATGACTTAGTCACGATTTACAAAATGGTAGATGTATGTTCTTTCCCTCCGGAAATTTTACACCGCCTCTCCCTCTAATAAAAGGAGTGGACAGTGAAAATCACAGACTCCTAGGGCAAAACGCATTGCAAGAGCGCCGTTCCTTACCATTCGTGCTCACAATGAATTCTCGATGTTCTACGAGAAGAACACTTTACCTAACCCAACAAAGCAACTCAGAACACTGGTTAGCCGGTATCTCAAAGGGGATTCTTAATCGTTTACCGCGTTTCTAGGTTTACAGACTTCTGTGTTTTCTGTATTGAACTTTCAGTCACCATTTACTACGCCTTTGAATAGTTTGTAGTTATTTGTTGTTTCTTCTTACTTGCGTGGCTATCCACGTACAAAAATAAACAGACAAGTATGCAAAAGAACAAAGCAACTCACCAATTACAATCACTGCGATAGCACCGGCTTGTTGTGCATGACGCGACTTCTCTTGGAACATGCAATCTGATCGTTCCACCAGCACAATTCGTCCACGCACTTTACCGCGGTTTGTGAGCGGGGAACACGCCCGGAACGGCTCGGCAACAACAGCTTCACCTTCAATCTAAATCATCTCTGTAGGTGGACTGCTAAAATAAACTCAGTACGTCCGCTTGACGAAGACGGTCTACCCCTCTGCACCCCCTTGTAGAGAAAATGATTTTAGAGAGCTGCCAAAAGGGCATAAGGAAAGAGATAATCATTAAAATGTGGAAAGCTAATAAGGTTACCCTTAGGCGTAGGCCTATTGAAATAAACACTGTTGGTCAGCGTACTGGATTGCCAGAAACATCAGAAGCAACTAATACTATCTAATCCACAGTGTTCCTTCTGTTATGTTCGTCATGCATCCTATCAAAAAGCATCACGACTTCGTCTTAGTAATAGTTTGTAAGCCAACTACATCTGCTCTCTGTTGTAGATCGTCCTCTACTAAACTCTTGTACTTGCCGTGTGGGCTTTACTAAAATTCACGGAGACAGCGCCACTAGGATAGCATATATTAGGTTGGTGCATAAGTTCTCGGACATTTGATCCCTCCTGAATTGAAAGCGCATTTTCCCGCCAAATTTCTCACATGTATCAACGCGTAAATGGTCGACCGATAGAGAAAGGAAAGGGCTACAAAACTGTTCCTAACATTTACTTCTGCGTTGTTAACGTCAGCTATTATGGCTAAGCAATTCATCCCAACTGAGACGCATATTCGGCACGTCATGTTATTCCTGCATCAATCTGGCCTCAATGTCAACGAATCGTATCGTCGCCTGGAGGATGTTTACAACGAGAATGCTCCTGCTCGAAGTACTGTGCACCAGTGGTTCTCGAAGTTTGCAGTTGGTGAATTCTCCGTTGAAGATAATGAACGAGAAGGGCGCCCGATGACACTGGATTTGGATGGCCTCCGAAGTAGAGTGGAAGCGGACCCATACCAAACCACTCGCGAACTGTCAAGCACTCTTGGTGTTAGTCACTCAACAGTCGTTCGAGGATTGAAGTCGATTGGCAAGGTGCAAAAATTGGGTCGCTGGGCACCTCACGACTTGACACAATATGACATGGATCGCAGAGCCGATGTCGCCCTGTCTCACCTTACCCTCAGACGTACCCACGGATAGCTGGACAACTTTGTCACCGGGGATGAGAAGTGGGTACTCTACTCTAATTATCACCGGCGTGCACAGTGGGTTGACGGAACTGGAGAGGCAGAGGACGTTCCGAAACCCGACCTTCACGCGAAAAAGGTGATGCTATGCATTTGGTGGAGCGTTCTTGGCGTGGAATACTGGGAGCCGCTGGACGAAGGGATAAGAGTGACGGCAGAGGTGCACGTCAACCAACTGAGGAAGCTGAGGGCCCACCTTCGAACCACACGAGGAGAGCAAGTGAAGGTGTATTTTCAACACGACAATGCTAGACCGCATATTGCTAGAGCGACGGCGGCTGAGTTGGCGGACTATGGGTGGACCGTTCTTCCACATCCACCCTACTCACCAGAACTCGCTCCTTCTGATTATCATTGTTTTCAAGCCTTCGTCGCTATTTGGACGGCCAGCAATTTAGGAACCGAGAGGATGTCAAGGGGGCACTGCTCACATTTTTCGAATCACAACCGGCCACGTTTTGGAGAAGAGGCATCCATGACTTACCAGCACGTTGGCGAAAGACAATTGATGTAAAGGGTGGTCACTTCAAATGATTTGATATTGTTGTTCGTATACTGTGATAATAAATATTTCATGCCCCAAATGTCCGAGAACTTATGCACCAACCTAATAGTTCCTGTGACTAAACTTACTAGATAATTTTAGTGTACGATGAAAAACGAACTCTTCAAAAATAGGAGCCCTGAGTACGGTAGAGTGCAGCCATTCTGAAACATTTTGGAGTCTGTCAGACACCTCGTTCACATGAAAGCTCACATACAGGGCAAGGGTGAAAATGGCAGAGGGGAAAAACTTTTCGATGCCTATATGTGACGCTTAGCTGCGGTCAAATCAAAACTGTAACAAAGCCTGCTTAGAAAAACCGTCATAGTGATATCTTAAGCCCAGACAAAGACATATTTTAAAGGAGATAATCACCATGCAAGGGATACCCTAAACTTTTCTTTATGGCAACCACTTAGGCGAGCGCTCACTACACTCCCTAAAGCCTTCAAACTTTTACAACATGAACCGTGTTTGTAGACGGCGGCGAAAAGGGCATGTAATCTAAAATCTGCAGCGTTAATACGGCTAATTTTGAATGCCCTTTACGCTAGCAGCTAACAAATGTACGATAACAGCACTGCGGTACTGTACGGTAGTGCACAATGCGAGTTCGGGGATGTCAGTCACTCCTAAGCTTCGGATGTTTTCATATATAGCTACAGTACGATAGGATATTTCACCTTCCTGGCGTCGGTCCAGCTCAGCACTAGGACTGCGCTAGAATAGTGAATTGTATTAAGGAGAAAGGGAAAAAAACTCATCGCGCTAAGAATGTTCCCCCCACAACTCGTATATTACACATGACAGCCTCTCTATTACCTTTCTTGAATCTTTAATTTCTAGCCACCTGTCAGCCTTTAGACTCAAATTCCACTTATGGGGCGGAGGACCCGCGCGCGAAAAATGGATGCTTTTGATTGGGTTCCGTGCCTCCTCCGCTTCCGCGGAGTACAGTGCGGTAAGTGAACCACTCCTGGTGTTCTTTGTATGCGCATGGCCCTTCTGCCTTATAAGAACCCTCTGTATTTTCACCTTGAACACACTAGAAGGCGGTAAAAGAGCGCACAAAGGAGGCAACGCGAGTGTACAAATCATCTCAAAAAAGCTGAAAAACGACGTACCGGCGCTCCTTCCAGATCAGCCCCATATTGTGCTGGTGCAGCACGAAACACTGGATCGCCGAAATACGGTCCAGATGTGATTTGAACATAGCGAAATCCTCGGAATTCCGACGCTATAAGACATCACATTTATTTATTTTATTGCACATTTTCGCATCTCTGATTGGCAACTCCTATTAAAACATGCAATCACCGTATTCACGTTCCCTTTGAGTAGTGAGCTGCAGCATCTCTTGCATGAAGTCCACACCACACTTCGCCATTTGAGGACTGATTGCCTACAAAGGAAGTGTGTGCAAGGCGCTTTCGTTTTTCAACACTGTATAACCTTGTAAGAATGTTTTCACAGTTTTTGATGGTCATATTTATCTGAAACTCAAAGTTCACATATTATGCATTTTCCTGCCGATCTGATCGAGCGCTCAAGTACACATAAGACATACAATGTCGAGCTACATCACATACATATACCCAAAAATACGGCAGACCCAAGAGAAAACAGTCACATAGCCACACATATATAAACAGAATCATCACAGACAATAAAAGGTAAGACTCATTCTCGACACAGAAAGAAAACTCTATGAGGAATCTAGACGAGACTAGCATCACGGGGAATTAAAGGAACTAAACACTTCGCTCCCTTGGGAGAAGACCTAACCTCGCTTAGTCTTGTTACCCACAGATCTCAATAGCACGGCAGCTGAGCAAATTATGAAAGCGGCGACACTAAGGAGTACCAGCCAAACTACGAGGATTAACATAAGCAGGCTGATCATCTGACCAAGCGCCACACTCGCACCAGAGACTCGCATCGCGAACGACGTTACAGAAGATGGATTGCCATTTCCGTCAATTTCACACGTCACCACTCCGCCCTGCAACACGAAAGACTCTCGGAGGTGCACAAGCAGCGCAAACAAAGACTATTTCTCGACTGAAGCTATCTTGTCGAACAGCAATAACACCACCAGATAGAACTGGCCGTGCGCCAGCTGCTTGTACAAACTCATCTGTCTTCCGTGTTGCCGCCAGAAAGAATCACGCTCCAGACACAGTTTGCTAGCCGGATGCAACAGCACATTGCTGTTAAGGAGCGAACCGGTAGAAAGTTTCTGGACCCCACTACGCTTGTCAAAGGAGCTACTGAGACCGCAAAAGCAAAACCGACAGCACTACTCAACAGCGAGCGGACCAAAATTCTGATGTTGCAAATGAGAGTGGCAGCCCAGTCCGCTACCCCATTGTGGTCGTACGACTTCTGGCGTATTGGTGTGGACTGGGTGAAACGCCAGTTCGTTGGCTGAACAACCCAGGTCTCCTACGGAATCGCACCGCGCTCACATCTGCTACAATCAATCAGTACTAGTTCTCGGCGCGTAAATTTACTTTGTATTGCTGAAAACTTTCTGGAGGATCGGAAGATCAGAAATACACAGTTGAAACAGAAAATAAAAGACTATTTCTTTTGCTTTGAGCCGTAGTATCTACTTGGCGTCCTTAAAAAATCGTGCTGAAAAGCGGTAAGGGTGACGAAGGCAACTCAACCGGTCATAACCCAAGCCAAGTACCCTCTACGAAAGCGCAGCATATTCTTATGGGTTTGCTTAATGCCAGTGTCACTGGTTTATCGACAAGTGTAGCTCGATTAGACAGAGCCGCAGAGTGCGAGCGCGCGAATCAACCACCTTCAAAAGGATCTCTTAGTCTCAGTGAACCTTTCCACTGCTTTAGAGTAAGACAATTGGATACAGTTCTATCTGAGAAGTCAGCGCAGATCATGTTTACACATAAAATACATACGTTTAAAACGCTACTAAGATGTCATGCAGAATACTGAAAACGTAGCGGACTCACTTGACTAACTTTTTACTAACTTTTACTAACTCGCTTTCACTAACTTTAACTAACTCCTTGTTCTGATACACTGGCAAAAACTGTTAGAACACATGAAGAAAAGGGTGCCGGTTTACCATCCTCGATTGCCCGGCGCACTCAAAAATACCACGAATCAATCACAAGAAACCCTCGGATCTAAATACTCCAAATTCCACCCCACCAGACCTAAAATGAAAAATTTCTTGCCTTAGCAAAACTGCCAATATGCTTGAGAAAGTAAGTCACTTCATGTATTTGAAAATTTTGGACCCTGTTTTGAATAATAGGAATGGAGGACCTACTTCCACAAATACATATGTATCCTAACGAATTTTCGTTTACGGTTTCAATAGCGCGCTTTTAGAGAATACTAAGCGGCATGATTTGATGAGAAAGCTCTTTTATACATCCAAGCTACTCTAGGAGCTACTGTTCTCCAAAAATTAAGCACCCCACTCGACCTGGGAAACGTTCATATCTTGTTAAGAAGAAAGATCACGCTGGTGTCATGCAGGATCAGAACAGAGACGTATTGGCCAAGTCATCCTTTTGAAGAGTGATGAATAAACATAGCAGATCATCAGCCTGTTACAGCATGGGAAAAGATTGAGACCGTCCGGACCAACACACTGCTCTTGTTTTGGTCACAATTACTTACCAAAATGACGTGAATAACCAATAGACAAGCTTCACCATCCATCTAATGCTCTGGAGTGAATCACCTCGACCGCGTTAGGAGAAAACGTTTGACAAATGAGTAACGTCTTCACAGTGCTTTATCATCTCCGAAAAGTATTAGTGTCAGACTGAAAGCGTAAAACAGCAGCGCATCACTTTGACACCAGTTAAACACTTTTTGCTGCCTTCTACGCCAACTGCTGGCCGCAGATACCGTGACCATGTGAGTCTAGAACCGATACAATCAAAACGTTGGGCGTAAAGTGCTCGGTATCCCATTACTTAAGCCGACCTTAAGTAGGTGAAAGAACGAAAAGGTTAGTACAGACTGAGATGACGCAAGATTACGGGTTAACCAACTTGTGTATCAGTAACACTAACTTTGCTAGCATCATGATAAATACCTCCTCAAATTGGGCGTCTCTCGCCACATGGTGAGCCTTACAGATTAGTCCTGTCTTGCAATGTCTGGGTGCGACTAGCAGCTCAAAGGGCATAAACGCGTCATCTCAGCAAACCAAAAGAAAAAAATTCAACCTTAGGTTGTCTTGTGGCACCTTTGAATTCCTGTAAACAAATGAGCAAGCATTTTCGAGCATTGTTGGAGGAAGTGCAAGCTGTCACATGCACCCGATTCCAGATTCTGGTTCGGATTTTCCGCACAGGCCAACCAAGCCTTCCATCCCACCGAGCGGAGAAATAATACCAGACTACCTGAGGAGGAATGAGCACCGAGTTTTTCATCGGCTGACCACTGCAAGCCATTTTATGACCAAATACGCATTCAAACTACATCTAGCATCCCGTAAAAAGTACAGTGCGTGACGCACCCCAGAAGGGATTGATTAACGCCGTTCTTTATTCCCTTTATCCCTTATGTTGTAGTAAATGTCGAAACCAAAAAGAGCGTGTATGCCACGACTTCATGCGCATCACGAGTTGAACTAATTTAGTTATTTGTTTATTTTGTACGTGGAAAGCGACGCAGATAACAAATCAAATACGGTTAACAAACAGCATGTAAAGCAACAATGAACAAAACAATTTGAAGTCATCAAACGAGTAAACTAAGAAGCGTCCCGGAGATACCTGTCAACGAGTTTTTTGTTCTGCCTCAAGGAGTTAGGTAGAACGTTTTTCCTTGAGAGCTTCAAAAACTCGGTTCCTGCTCGATTAGTAAAGAAACCTAATCGAACATTACATTTTGTCCTTGGGATTCTGATCTTCCACTGGCCACCTCTCGTGCTAGAAGGAGAAACGGAATAGAATTCATGGACTGAAATGCCTAACATACCAGTTACCATCTTATAAACCATGACAAGATCATACTTTTTCCTACGGTGCGCAAGTGTAGGTAGGTTGTAGACTTTATTTCTTATAGTAGCCGAAGGAATCCTTGTGTAATCGTATCCATGCACCCTTGTCCACAATTTTCTTGTGAAGCTGTTTTGAACGGCTTCTAGCCTAGCAATCTCTCTTTTGCGCATAGGGCTAAATACAGTGGTGCCGTATTCTAGTGTGGGTCTCACATAGGACTTGAAAACGAGAACCAAATGTTCCACAGAGTTCGTTCGCAAAGATCTGAAAAGGCTGTGCACAATGCGATCAGCCTTTTGTGCTACTGTTTCACAGTGGTCCTTGAAAGAAAGTTTTGTGTCTAAAATGAACCCTAGATCACGTAATGTAGTTACGCTACCCAGCTCTAATTGATTTAGAAAATAAGCCTTTCTATTACTCTGCTGTCCTAGGTGGAGCACTTTAGACTTTTGTACTGACATAGGGAGATTCCATCTTGCTGACCAATCCGCTACCACATTTATGGCAGATTGGAGAGCAACATGATCCTCCTCCTTTGTTATAGGTCTATAAATTTTATATCGTCCGCAAACATCTTGCATTTAACACTATTATGGTTAACCAAGGAAGGAAATTCCGAAGTGTATATAGTAAAGAGAACCGGGGATAACACACCTCCCTGTGGGACACCACTGGTAACAGAAAGGGATTCAGAAAATGACCCATTTACTCTAACCTGAAAAGACCTTCCCGTTATAAAATTCTTTATCCATTTAATTACTCTCGGATGAATGCCTACTGATTAGCTTATAAATAAGCCCGTGAAACGGTATCTTATCAAAAGCTTTCATGAAATCAAAATAGATGACATCTCTGTCGATTTTTTGTTCAAAAGCTTCAGTCCAGTCATTTAGGGTCGATAGCTTTTAGATAGCTTCAGCAGACCTTCCACCTCTAAAACCATGCTGGTCCTCGGAGAGGAGGGAATTCGTATCATGATACGTTATAAGACTGGATTTTAATTTTCTCTCGAAAACTCTGGCAAAAACCGAGATGATACTAATAGGGCGATAGTTGGAGACAAGACAGTGTGGTGTTTTCTTTGGTATCGGTGTAACGAAAGCATGTTTCCAACGGTTAGGTATTTCACCAGAGGTATAGCTAGCATTAAAGATAATCTCGAGGGGTAAGAGATCGCGATAGCAACCTTTTGGATAAAACATGGTGGTATTTCATCAGGTGTAGCAGTATACGATAGAGGCAAAGAACGCAATTCCTTATAAATTTCTTCCTTATAGAACCATACTGAACTTTCCATGATGCAAAGCGGGTTCATCATTTCAAATGAGTCGTTACTGGGATCAGGATCATGTTTTGAGTAGGACTTTTGGAAAAATTCCGCTAGTATGGAAGCTTTGGCTGCGTCAGTTATTGCTGTTATGCCGGCTTCATCCTTCAAAGCAGGAATTCTTCCAGGTCGCTTCATAACAGAATTTATCAGTTTGTAAAGAGATGTTTTGTCTGGACTTTCAAGAATTTTTCTCTCTAATGACAAATTGTATGCCTAGCCGAATAATCTTCTTGACCATAAAGGTCGGCAAATTAGGACAGCATTTCGTTAGAAAGGATAAAACATGGAACCTCATCCGCGAGCTACACTAGGCTTATCGTGCACATTGCAACTAGAATGGCCGATGCCAAACTGTATCCTACAGATGCTTGAGAAGGTGCCTTATGGTTACTCTATGTTTAGTAAGAGCATAATATATTCGCCAAGCAGTTGTTCGCATTCTCTCTCCTAAGGCTAAAGTCCAATGGTGCATTTCAAAGAAACCTCACTGGTAGTCTGTTCAATCCGAACTCACTTCACCGTGCAATGCCTCAAACATAAGAAATTCTGACGACCACTCATAAACCGCAAAAATTGAACATTTCAGAAACTTCAAATTCATAGTCAATTGGCTCAGACATCTAAGAGGTGAATTAGGTACACAAAATGCGCCACAGTATAAGATTGTTAGTCAAAAAGAAACACGATTTTAGATGCGTAATGCAGCAACAAATCACCTAAGACGTTACGGCACTCAACATATACTTTCCCGAACCCTTCACTTACCGTTTTGTTAAAGTCAAACGAAAGCCAAAGAACTCAAATAAAAGGTGCTTATGACCTTCTCAGAACTGAAGAAGGAAGAGCAACTAAAAGAACCTACATCGCTTGTCTGATGGCTCAAGTGCATTCGTCCGTCTTCATGCACTTGGACGTCAATCCCCATCTGACGTAGTTGTTTCAGGTGTTCCATGTTACTCGCAGAAAAGGCCCACGCCTTCAAACGTTCCGACCTTAACCATTGAATGTTCAATTTACATCGTTCTGCCGTTGCCTACAAGAACACTGCAATGTACACAGTGGTAAACCATGGGAAATTTGCTTTTCTATCAAAAAAAAAAAAACAGAACGAAACACAATATAGGTGTAAGGATGGACGACAGTGTTAATCCTTTTTGGGATGCGCCAGGCATTCTACTTCTACGGTATACCGTGGAGGCGATTTGAACGCGTATTTGGCCATACAAAGACTTGTGGTGGCCAGCCCATTAACAAGTCAGCGCTTCATCCTTTCCAGACAAGTTCATCGAAGCCGGCGGGACTGAGCGCTAGGTTGGTCTAGGCGGGAAATCCTAACAAGGAACCTAGGATCCGGTGGACGCACAGCTGGCGCCTCCTCTGACGGCGCTACCGCGCGCCTCCAAGCGCAGTAAACTAGCCGCAAACGAATCTATTGTTTCTAGAACACAGAAGTCAGTTTCCAGTCGGTCCACAACTAGAAAATTGTATGGAGGCTATGGCGTTACATTCAACAGCCGTGGATGAGTGAACGGCAATATGAACACTGGCTCCCCAACCTACTCGCTGAGGATGACATACTGGCACTATAATTCCAGCGGGACCGTCGCGCCCCATGAAGCCCGTGAGGGACAGATCAGGCCCCGAAACCCAACAATGCTTGTAAAGAAAGTGAAGTGAGTTTTGATGAGTCGGTCATGGTCCAGATTTCTAGGAGCTACGATGTAACGGTACGGCAGTGATAGTAGACGCCTACGTTAATGCGCTACAAAAATTGGACCTTTCTTGAAAGAACAATTGGACAGCACGCCATTCAGGTAAGCATCACTCACAAATTGTGACCCAAATCTTGGCATTTACAATGTTTGAAAAGGGTAACACTACCAACTTATCAAACGCATTCAGTTGTTGAAAAGATTATCAGTTTAATCAACTGCCACATAGCGAAACGAGCTATTTACTTGCGCAAAAAGAGGAGCCAAGCGTACGCGAGCGAACACAACCGCCGAAGAGTGGTGTTCAAACCTACGAAATCTCATCTGCGTCTGGAAAGAGTTTATAATGGAAATCTCCCAGCTCGAGTCGGTCTACTGCTGTTTTAGTTAAAGAATGATGACTGTTCCACCGAGAATAAATGCGAGACTGAGCGCTCGCTGAAGTTAGATTTGTAGGTTGCAGAGAGATGGGAGTAATTCGAGCTACTCCACGATACCAGAGGAGGCCGTGAGTGCGCTCGTTTCATTGCAGAACTTACTGATTGGTATATGTAAGCATAAGATGAAGGAAAACACAAGAACGTGAAATGTTAATGCCTTTAAAATCGCGCCTCTGACTTCCTTTGTAGACAGTCAATTTCTTTACACGTTGACGAGTGCGAAAAAAAAACTTACGGTTTGATGCACTGCAGAGGTTGCTGAGAGGATTGCTGCTGCCGCTGCATATCGAACAGCTCTTCTAGAACACCCTGCGTTCTTTCGCGTATCCTTAAAGCCTCGTCAGCTTCAGTTGGTCGTTGATTGGCGCTCGACGGGTTAGCATACACATAATACCCTTTGGGCGATAATAATATGTCATCTGGATGGATGAGCAAACGTCGTGGAACCTGGAAAAACTTTATCTCGGAAGCGGCCATCAAGGGAAAATGCCATTTTCAACGGGAGCTTTTTAAAGGTGTGCTGGCTAACTTTCATAAACAACGTGTCACTCTTAGGAAGACTCAATGTTAGTCTCTCGCTTTCTCGTGCGTCGCGCGCTTCAATTTAGCTTTATTATTTTCGCATCCACGAGGAACCAACTCGGAAGAATATTCTTCATATCGTTGAAAACAACCAAACCAATAATTTAACGAAAACAACAAACAAACCTCGTTTGGATCGTTTCCAATATTTAAGGGAAGAAAGTGAGCCTCAGTCGTGAACACGTAATTGTCCGGATCGAAAATGAGGTCAGAAGGATCGGCAAAAATCATATACAGATACTTGAACGTCTCCGACAGTACAAAGGAGTCCATCCTGGAAGAATGCAACTAGCTGATGTTGTAAAAGCTCTTTCAGATGAGTTGCCCATCCACAAGTTAATGCTAGATCCACAGCAACACACACCTGTCTTCGTGCGACATAGTGCGAACATCCTTCACCCCAGCAAAACCGCATGGCACTCTTACGTAGTCATTGATGCTATCCATAACCTGAACGAAACATGATGTTGAAATGTGAGTGCAGCCAGTGGTGGCAAGTCCTATGCTTTAATGTTCCCCTACTTTTCTTAAAGGATGTTTGATGGAGAACAAGGAATCGCCGCTGCGTTTTTGTTCCAGTCCGAAACACTCGCAGAGAAACAAGCTTTTTGAGCGGGTTAGCACGACAGGAAGTGGAACTGGATCGATCAGACTTCGAATTAGGGGAGAAATTCTTGGAGGCGCTACAACACTTTCACGCCAATAAGTTCGAACAGTAACTCGTCCTTACTACCTAATCCTCCTAATGAATGTTAGATAAGGGATCAGTGTTCTAAAAAATAATTTATATGTCATCTCAAAACGTAAACATACTGAGCAAAGCATAATCCACACACTAAAGAAGGAAGCCCCTATTCACAGTGGCCGATCAGAGTAGATCATCATATAAACAGTTCGGCCGTCTCTGCCACTCTCTTTCTGGCCGATTCGTGCAGTGCATGTAATTAGGCCTCACCACCTCTGTTCATTCCAAGACCGTAGTGGTTTGATTGCTGTTGTTTACGTACTGTTGTACTACGTTATAGACCTGGATTAGGGCATATGACCCGAAACGTCGCCAACAAACGTTGACTGTGAGTTTCGTTCAAAATCATATTCATAATGTTGAAACTGCTCCATTAATCACTGGGCTATTACGTAAGTTCTCCGACATTTGCGAATGTCGGCATTCCAGGAATTTGTCGACACAATGGCCACTGATCCAAAACTTCTAAAGCCAGGCGCTAAAGGAGAGAAACCAGAACGAAATCATATTCAACACTTTAAGGCAGTTATATGCTGCTATGGCTATGGGATCCATAAGGCCCCTGCACACTCGGCAGCAGCGGCAGTGGCAGCGGCGGCAAATGCTTGAGCACTGGGCAGTGGCATCGATTGCCGCCAAATCGACGCCGCTGTCTATGCTTAAAGGCCCCCACACACTTCTGCGGCAACGCCGCTCGCCGTTATGGTTAAGGATAGGGCAGGAATGCCTTCGGTGGTGAGCTCTGCTTCCCTGCCCTATGGTTGAGGATAGGGCCGAGGCGTTGCCGCAGAAGTGTGTGGGGACCTTAAGCGTTTACCGCCGCCGCTGCCACTACTGCTGCTGCCGAGTGTGCCAAGACCTATACTTTCTACACACCACATTCGCAGTTGCTATTCCAGCACCAATATGGCTTCAAATCTAAGAAACCCGATGTTCTTTTGAGAAGCTTTTATAAGGAGAATTTCCTCGTTTCATTTGTATTCTATAGCTGATTCTGGTGCTTCAAGAATGATGAGTACTTCACCAAGAATAAAGGCGAGGTGGACCGAATGATGAAGATGGAATTAGACAGGTTGTGCAACGGATTGGAAGCGGATCCATACCAAACCATTCGTGCTGTTGAAGGACGATGAAGGTGTAGCATAGTTGCACCATTCTTCGTTATTCGTTATACTCCTCATAACAGCAATTCACAAACACCATCTTTTCTCAAACGTTCAACGTCGTTTTGATGGTAAACACTACAAAATCAGCGACGACATAAAAGTGGCACCGAGGTTTTTTTCATACCCCGCCTAATTTCTAGATCAAGAGCACTACACGATCAGGAAACATGTTGTCAGGAGTCAACTGTAAATAATGGCAACCGCTTCAAATGATTTGCTAATGCTGTATAAATATGATAAAATAAATTATGTTGTGCCCGAAAATGTCCAGAATTTACGGGTCAATCTAACAGCTCTTTTCGGGTTACCATCCTACGTTTACTAAACAACGCCGTTTTCTTCAGCCATCACAACTATATCGCGCTAGGAGACTCCACTGTTTTCGCAGATTACAGTTTAAGCAGTGGTTACATCAATACTGGAAAATCGAACAGAATGCAACTGCATATTGATGCAGAGTTTAAACCTTTCGTCACTCTAAGCCTTCCAGATAAAATCGGCTGACTGATGAACAACACACCAGTCGCGACAGCAGGACACACACTGTTAGCGTTCTTGTTCACGCCGTTCACCAAGATTGTTATCCAGTTTTTTATTCGGCTTACTTTTCGGCGAGTTTCGCCTTCTTAAGGGCCTGGAATCGTCGGAAACATCTACAACATTACCAGCCCAAACATCATTTCAAAGTACAGGGTACTGAAGAAGGCGAAACTCGCCGAAACGTAAGCCGAATAAAAAACTGGATAACAATCTTAGTGAGCGGCTTGAACAAGAACACTAACAGTTAAATTACGCAATGCCAAGATTCATCGAAAGTCGAACTTGGGCGGGACACACACACACTGTTTCACGTTTAGGTAGGACAATCACCACAAAGCCCTTAGGTATGATCTCTTTTTGTAAGCTCCGCGTTGCATCTTCAATTTTGATAGTACAGTGGGAGAACTCTCCAATTAACAACAGCTCCTTGAATTCCTATGCGATACACTGAAAGCCCCAAATTAAGGGAAATTTTAACGAAGATATACCTGCTTGGCAACTTCCAAATAATGAGGGTCCTTCGTCGCACGATAGAGAAAATATGTACTTTCTATAAACTCTGGACGAATAGGATGCTCAGCCCAATGCACTTGAAAATCGTGCGTGAATGCTTCAGGCAAAAACTTGTGCTTCTAAAGTAGAGCTCGACAGTAGCATAACGCAAAGTTATTAGACACAAATCGAAGCACAAACCTGAACGACTTGGAATAACATTTCGTGCATTTCAATGGCCCGTTTAACGTCACCTTTCAACACCTAAGCCAAGATACTCATGGAAAGCCATGGTGCAAAAAAAAACAAGAATACTGAATTGTATTATGATCCAATGAATGTGCAAATGTACCTGAAGCGCAGGCCAAAACGCAAGAAGCGCATCCATGAAGGATCGAGTTGCTACGGTTGGTCTGTGCATGTGAACGTCAACAAAGAGCGGGCCTTTGTTGACATACCTCATCACCGCCTCATAGTGCTGGAAACTTTTGTTTCAAGGAAGCTGACAAAACAGGAGCACCGTTGTTAAGGCTTCTTCAAGGAACCAACCTTATCAAACCTTTCCAAAAAACTCTTGTCGCCTAACAAAATATAGGCCTTGAGGCAATATTCATAGTACGAGTCGATGCCAGCACCGATCCCACTTTCTAAACAAGAACAATTTAAGATGAAGTGAGAACGACG
This sequence comes from Heligmosomoides polygyrus bakeri, assembly GCA_947359475.1. Classification (NCBI taxonomy): domain Eukaryota; kingdom Metazoa; phylum Nematoda; class Chromadorea; order Rhabditida; family Heligmosomidae; genus Heligmosomoides; species Heligmosomoides polygyrus. The sequence goes on from OX375870.1 coordinate 69,539,149, forward strand.
GATACAACAACGATCGCTTCGGTTCGAACTCTACGTGAACCTTTCGAGGAACCATACTTATCACTGCACTTCGAAGACAGAAAAAACATTTAAATAGGACGAATAATAGTCCACTCCCATGCACTGTTTAAGCTAATCTAGGCGAGTGCTATCCGCTGCTCTCCCACGTTCCAGACATAGTAGACAGCGGCATTCAATTCCGCTATCCTGTCTAGTCAGTTATGTGGCCATTTCCATCCATTTCCTAGCAATCCGGAGAACTACAAGGTTATTTTATTTCAATGTAGTAAAAGTGTTACCTTCAATGCAACTGGCAAAATACACCTATGCATTCTCTATTAACACTGGCACACCTTGCTACGAATAAGAGTAAGATCACTAGAATGTGGAAAAGGCGAAGCTCTGTGTCATATATAGGAGATAAAGGCGATTCCGTGCCGCTTCAAAGAGAGTGACTATTATGAATGCGGTGATAGAGGGCACCGAAAATTCCACCAGTCGTATGTGTTATTGAATCAACTAAGGAAATTAAACATAACAAAACGTATCAAAGAAAAAACGAATACCCAAGCAATCCTAAAATCATACAGAACGAGTAAAGGCACTCGCAGCACGAGCTTCCACTAACCTCTTCGAACCCAATCCCCAGAGTGGACGTTCAAGACAGTACCCATCAAATCTGAAGCTCGATGTCGCTGGCCCCACAAGAAATCCATAGCTTTTCTGGCCTAAACAACCACAAATTGGATTCATCAGAATGGCTGATTGCCACTGGTGTACACACCTTCTCTTCGTAGATCCCATTTCCAGTCAGTCTCGAGAGAGCCGCCATTTCAAGCAACATTGTTCCACCGCAAGCGGTACAAGTGTCCTTTTGTCGTTTGAGGTGGTCTAGCATGCCGTATCGAAGGTTTATCTGAACACATTACATACCTTAGAAAAGTTTCAGAAAAACTTCCGTATTCTGAAAGAAGAACATTTACCATCTAAGAATATTCAAGACATTTACATTCTCAAAAGTAAATGTCTTCAGTGTTCTTACAAGGTTCTGAACTCATAGTGAGCTTTGGCGACGCTATTTTGACAAGATGTAGTGCCGTGTGAGCAGAGTCCAGAATTACAGCTAGATTTTGCTGAACGCTTTAAAGACCTGAACATGAAGTGTAAAAACGTGTGCGCAACACTAACCAACCAATATGACACCCCATGAGATGCGCCTCGATGGCGGTAGGAGTGCCGCCTCACAGGAGCACACCGTCGGGCTTTTGAGTTCGAGTCCGCGTACTGGCAATATCTTTGCACATATTAGTTTGTTGTTATTATGCTTTCTCATGATCACATGAGTCACCAGACCATAAATGCTTAGAACAAACCGAAGCTGTTTATTTTCGCCATCATATGCGCTAGTTTTTCAACAAGGTGTATTGCACCAACACCATACCATACCATATCACCAAGGGTACCGTAACTGTACCCAAACACGCACACCTTACGGTTGAATATTATGTGCACGAGCCATATCATAGGTGTACTAAAAATGTCGTTCTAACTTGATCGTGTTGTCGACCGACTACCCTCCACCCTCACACCGGATTCTACGTTCAACAAAGAAGAAGTGGCCATTCTTTGCCAAGGAGAAGGCTGTTCCTCACTGGCTTTTCTAAGATGCGCCGGTTCGACAAGCGCTTGTGTTTTACTTGTTTCATAGTTTTGTAGCGTAACTGTTGTCTGAAAGGAACAGCAATAAGGCCTTTTATTTTTAGAGAAATTATATGGTGTAGATACGTTGCGCACACGTTTTTACACCTCATGTTCCGGTCTTTATAGCGTTCAGCAAAACCTATCTGTAATTCTCGACTCCGCTCACACGGCCATACATCCCGTCAAAATACCATAGCAAAAGCTCATAAAGAGTTGGAAACCTTTCTTTATTAGCAGTTGAGACATGTAAAAAGTCAGAATAAGGAACGACAACCAAAACATCAAAAGAAACGGCAGAGGTTTCATGACATATCATGTAATTAAGGAACCAGATGATTCTTTTAGACTGCAAATGACAATTGATTCTCTGGTAAGCTGGACTAAAGTATCGCAGTTGCGTCTGTCTACTCGTCAGACAACGTTTATGCAGCTAAAGACAAGTTCACAAATCCGGGCTCGCTCGTACCGTTGTTGTTTCACCTGCTAATTCCGTTAAAGATCTTGGCTTCCGTTCCAATACTGATCTGGATTTTTCTGAACATCAGAGGACGATGTAAGCAGACACCTATGCACACGTTTCAAATTTTTAAAGGACTGTGCAACAAAAATAAAGATATTCTATTTCGTGCCTATAAAACCTATGTTAGGCCTAGTGTAGAATCTGGTGTCACAGTCTTCAACCCATATAAGATGAAAGAAACGTATTGCATTGAGAGAGTTCAGAACAATTTCACTCGAAAGCTACTAGCACGTAATGGCGCATGGGAGTATGACCGAATTCCAGACGCTGTAGTAAGAAACAGGCTTCTTCAACTTCCTTCAACTGTTTCTCGATGTGAAGTCGTCATGCTTGCATGGCTCATAAGGTGGTCATTTTAGGTGCACTAGCAAAGGAATTATGAAACAGTTACTTAGTCGGTCCAATTCACGTACTAGAGGTGCGCTACAAAAGATCACGTTAACCCGCCCAAAAACAGGCTTATATGCAAACTCATTTTCATATAGAACAGGTAGTGCATACCTCAAGCTTATGAAAAAAGAATCAAGAGTCTACTAATCAACAAAGCAGTTTAAGTGGTTTGCTAGCAAAACATTACTTACAGGGTGCACCAAAATAACGTGGACAAGATTTTTTGTCATAATTACAAAACAACCAATAATTCGAAAAAACGACGACTAATTTACGACAACACAAACACTAAGGTACACCATCTTGAAGTGGTTTCGAAGTGGCCTCCCTTGGAGCGGATGAAAAGGGTCAAACGTATCGCGAAGTTTGGGGCGATGGGCCGCAGGTCGTGGATGGGAACAGATTCTGTTCACAGATGCGAAGCTGTTCACCGTGGAGAAGACGCACAATGGCCAAAATGATAAGATCTGGTCTACAGAGGCTCCAAGCAGCTTTGTTATCGTCGAACACCGCCAGAACCCACAATCAGCCATGGTTTGGGGCGGAATCATCCCTTTGGCAGGACTCCTCTGGTTTTCATGGATAAAGGAGTGAAAATCGAAAAAAATGTGCACCAGCGAGACGTTCTAACAGGACTCTGCACCCGAACATAGGGCGAAGATTACGGGCGTGGAGCAAGGCCAATTTCCCCGATTCCATCACGCCTTCGGAATGGCCGCCGTATTCTCCGGATTTGAATCCGATGGACTATAGTGTGTGGGCATTTTCAAGATAAGGGTCGTCGTCAAGCGCCACCGCAGTCTAGTACCTGAAGGAATCCTAACGTCAGGAGTGGGAACGATTGTTTCCGCCCATCGCCCCAAACCTCGCGAAGCGTTTGGCTCTGTGCATCCACTCCTAGGGAGACCACAACGAAACCACTTGAACATGATCTACCTTAATGTTTGTATTATTGCAATTTAGTTCTTGCTTTCTCGAATTGTTGGTTGCTTTATAATTATGATAAAAAATCTTATCCACGTTATTTTGGTTCACCCTGTAGATACGACCTTTTTTTGAAACAAGTCGACAAGTGATACCGATTACTAATTCGTTGTGAATATTTTGTATTGAATATTGCCTCTGCTTTGTTGTATTGCGCAGTGTTTTTAATGTTTACCTTCTGCAAATATAATAAATAAATAAATAAATGCTGCCGCGAATACATTAATGAGAAATTGCGTAAAGCCACACATCTCAGCAAACTCACCCTACTATACGGAAGACCTGAGGAAGTGTTGAAAGCTGGAAGTAACCGATCCCCTATCTCTATGGCCATCTTCAACAGCTGTCCACTGTCGTACCATTTTAGACGGGCTGGATCCTTCGCTCGAACCAGTTCAGCCATGAGATGACCTAAACACTATGGAAGCATTCAACGGAACCGCAGCGATAGGAGTTCACCGCAGGAATGAGTAAACACCGTTGGACTGAAAATCTGATCATTGCAGATTGTCAATCATGTGCGGCAGAATAAAGATCTACCTATACGCTAACTTCTTCGATTTGCCGACTATGCAGACTTTTGTGCCACAAAAATATCGACGACTCATATCACAGTAAACAGTGATCGTCTCTAACATCGTCACTTGTTAACTCTGTGTCACTCTTGCGGTAAAAATACTGTATACTCTTCTCGCATCATGTAGGACACTTTTCAAATTAAACCGGGCAGTCTTCTAAACAAGCTTCAGGCTTTTTTTAATCAAACTGAACATTTTCCAAATCAAAACGAGCAACTTCCAGATTAAACTAGAAACTCTCTCTTTCTCTCTTAGACGATAAGTATAATTAATTGTTCAAGAAACCTTATGAGAATCTTTGAAATTTTCTAATTCATCTCACCCAACAAGCGAAAACACTGCTTGAAATTTTATAAAATTTTTATTTTTCAAAGGGAATTATGGATACCAGCCTTTTTTTAGAGATAAGAAGGCAGTGTTTTTGTAATATACTGTGAGACACTGTGCAATGCACTCGTAAGGGACATGGCATTTTTTGATTGATAGCTAAAATTCTGTTTGCGTGGTGTTTTCGTGTCACACACTCAACAACGGTACAAAAGAAACATTCGTAAAATTAAGCATATCCTCACCATTCTGTTTCAAGTAAGCAGTATTCGTACTATCAACGAAATGAAAGTAACAGCCTGCCAGACGAGTGCATTGTGCCTTTTTTAACACGCTGAAAGCGTGTTAAAAAGGGCACAATGAAGATTTTTCTAAAACTAGATTTCTAAAGATTTTTCTAAAACTAGCAAAACAAAACTTTAAAGGAGAAGCAACATCAATTCAGCCATTCGTTTGAAAGATCCGGAAACCTGCACAATAGAAAATTGTTTTTAAAGACAAATATGTAGATCGTGCTCAAAACCACCTCTAGTTCTAGAAATTAGGAAAGAGAAAATTTGAGATTTATTTGAATGGTTTTTCAAACAGATTTTTTTCAGATTTATTTGAATGGTTTCTTTCCTGCACGTCGAAACAATCGCTAAACTATATTTCCTTCAAAAAAAATCTTAAAGATTTTAAATAATGTGTTCACTTATTCGAACAGTTAAATTTTACTCCAAAGAAAGTCGTACCAAATTTTCCTTGGACAAAAGATTATTCTTTTCTTCACGGAGAATTCCCCTGCTGATGTGGAAGACGCTCATCTTAATTTCGAAGATGCTCAGTTTGATTCCAAAAGCGTCAAGCTTGCCTTAAAAAAGTGTTCAATTTGATTTGAAAAGCGTCTAATTTGACATGGAAGTGGTATGGCAAACGCTGACCAATACTGAAATTCTCTACCTATATGCAGATGCAGGAAAACAGCGACGGTAATAAAGAAGGTCACGATGCTCAGGTTTACCGAATGACACAGAAGATTGCGCGCCTCAAAAATACTTCAAGATAGCCTAATAGAGTCACCTTATATCCTATACGAGCGAAACTATTAAACTGGTATGAAACCCGCGCCTCAAAAATACTTCAAGATAGCCTAATAGAGTCACCTTATATCCTATACGAGCGAAACTATTAAACTGGTATGAAACCCAGCTAAAGATGTGGACTCACAAAACGAGTAGAAACCGTAACATACCAGAAAGGAGACCTCCAAGGACACGGATGTTGGTCTCAAACACAGAAACAATTAGATCGGAATCGAGTCGTACATTATCCACGACCAATTTCACCGCCCGCTCGAATTCGTCGAGAGCTCCAACCACTACCAATGTATCCAAGGTATCCACGAGTGTAAGTGAAAAGCTGAAATCAAGCGGGAAGTAATGGAGTGGACTTTTCAAGATAAGATACTAAGATGACAAAGAGCAAGGATGTTAACCAATGTTTTGAAATGCGTATCCGTTTCAGAAACTGAGTGAAACAGGCACGAGCAACACCTATACCCGCAGCTAGACTGATGGCATAAGAACCCGTCATAAAAGAAGGGCCCACCCTTCTAAGAATACGCATGTGAGACCTTGCGACTTATTTTTCTTTCATTTTGATTAAAAATTATAAAATGCTAGTAACAGCGTACTTTCCCATACAGTCGTCGACATCTCCTCGGCTTGGCGTAACTCCACGTATCCGCCCTCGACAAGACAGCGGCATGAGCTCGTCAGCCGGATAGGCGTACGTCATGTAAGACTTATATCCATGCATAAACATTTCATAAGCTCGATCCCTAAAACATGACGTCAGCAGAATAGGTCTCCCGAAACCAGAGACATTAACCTAGCTAGTTTTTGTGAAAAGAAGCTACCCAGGTATTTTCTCACTGGGATCACGGTAAACTCTAAAAAGTGCCGACATGATGCGGAAGGGGCCCGAAATCTGGTCAACTGATGGTAGCTCTTCAAAAACTGCTAAGCAAGTGAGTTGAAAGCGGGAAAATACGAATTCACTAGAGATGGGTTTTCGAGTTTATACAGTTAATAAGAGGGTGGTGCTGGAATCACTATGCGAAAAAAGAATGTCAAGAAAACGTGAGTTAAGACCGCCTGATGGCGTTTTATCAAACTGGAAACCCTGAATAACGTCGAAATGGAGACGAAGTCCAGAAATGGATTCAAACTCTCATCCGCAGCTGCCCCTCGCAGAGAATATCCTTTAGCAGAAACGAGACAGTGGAACCCATTCAGAGGCTCTGTCGCGTGCTCCTGGAAGGTGAAGGAGAAGGGGTCAAAAGTGGACGTAAAGAGGAACCCAAGGTTTCGCTCATACGTAGCGAACTACCGCGCCATACTCATAGAGCATCGAAACAAGTCATGAAGCAACTACGTCTGAAGAATGACAACTCGTGCAGAACATCCCTGTTATCCGACATACCTGAGCTCTGTTTTGTTGAGTTCCGCAGAGCAAGCATACAGCACTGTACATGAGAGCAGAATCTTTGTATTGAATGAAAGCATAGTGGCTATTGGATAACTATTTAATAATAGCGCTGGATCGCATCCAAACAGAAATACGCGCTGTACTCGGTATCAGCACTCCATGAACACAAGACCTGGAAGAATCACATGAAAACCTGCAAATCGAACGCGAATCTCACATCATGGCACGGTGAATGTGAGCACTGCGAACAAGAGGGTGCAAGACTAGAGAGTTGGATGCACCGTTTTCTTAATGCATATACTCGGTTGAAGTGGCTCCACAACTTCTAAAATAAGAACGCAAAATGCACGGATATATATATATATATATATATATATATATATATATATATTGCACTACAACTGAAGGAGTGTACCTATGTTCGCCTCGGCTACAATAGATCGGCCAAATATGGGAGGGGTACAGAGTGAACCTGACGCTCCAGACTTCCACCAAAGGGTGTTTTCAGCTTCTGATGATAACTTTACGGCTTCATAAATTTCAAGGAATGCCAACTTAAAAGTGAATGAATAAGCATATTAACATATTCGGAAAATGCGAAACAGATCCCATCCTTACAATAGCTCAGGATGCTTCTAAAGTGGTCTCTCCGAAGGGCTCCAGTGGAAGAATACTGGTTTTTAAGGAATGTCTCTAGGAAACAGTTGCCAGGATGCCGGACGTTCGGTTGACGACGAATTCGAAAAACTTGCACATCTGGACGATACTTCACGACGCCACTCCTAAAGACCTAGCGTCTTCTGTATGACGAATTCCACTGGAATGACTGCTAAAGAACCATGAAACGACAGGAATGTTTCTCTTTGGCTAAGCAAGCCACCTCCGTAACAACTACTCCGGTAGAATAGACGTCGAATTGAATGTGAAGATGATATAGAACCTTAGCAAAGAAGATGAAATGTGGTGAAACTCTAGAGCCACAAGATGTTTCCGCTACATTCCTCCTACCGACTAATTGAAGCTCACTGTCGCCAAGGAGTTAGATGTTGGAGAAGGTTACAAGAAACAAGTGTATCTTACAGTAGTGAATAGTATGAACAATGACAGACTCACTCTGAAGGGGCAACAATTCAGTGAAACAGCTGCAGTTTGTTTTTCAAGGCGACAGTTCAGAAGGCGGTGCTGCACGGCTATCTTTTTGTTCACAGAACAAAAACAGGCGCAGACCGCATAATATGGCGGTCCCTACGTGTTACACTTGACAAACATGCAAGAAAAAAAGCAAAGTGAAGCTGCAGAGGATGTAAACAACAGCAAAAATGAAAAATAAATAGGGATTGCAATGCAACGGGAGAGACAGCAGTTTCGGGAATCCCAAGCATGGCAGCCGAAGCACAGCGGCTTCTGCGTAATTTCCGGGCACTGGAAACATGTGATGGCTAGTGACCAACTATGCCAGCCGAAGTTCAGGAATCCGGATCCATACACGGCTTGTTCGTGAAAACGTGGACAAGCCGCTCGCGTGCCTATAGCGAATGGAGCACGTTACGTGCCCGCGATACGCGTCCGTCTCGAGTAAAAACAATAAAAATAGGACGCTTAGCCATTGGCTTGGAATTTTGTATGGTCGTGACGAGCTAGAAAGCGATTTTTGGTTGGAAAATTAAAATTAGCGTCGAAATATACTGCATTAGGTGCATAACGTGTCGGAGTACCTGACATGATACCCGAAAACCAGCTCCATGAACGGGTATTTCTGTTCCAGTGTACGCTTCCTCCCACCCAGCTGGGTGCCCCACAGGCAGACAGAGAGTGATTGACGTCGCAACAGATGAACTGGTAGGCCAGCGGTGGAAACTGGATTCCTAGTGTAGATGAGTCTCAGCCTTCTTACCACATTCCAGCGTAACGCTGGATGCGAAAATCAGAGCTGTATTCTGTGACGGCCGCTACTGTAAATCTATCTAGCCAGCCATTAATAAGGTTGGCAATGAACGTTGCGATGGATCATTGTTGAAGAACGGGTTGGAGGCTGCCTCAATGCTGTGCGACCGGATGAGATTTCTCTCCGTCCTTCCCTCTACATTGAGAAGGAGAATGCCTACCAAGCTACATTTTCTGAATTGGCCTTAGGCCATTGTCATACCATCGCTCACCCCGAGCGACGCCTAATGATATGCTCCCATATCGATCGATATGGGAGCATATCATTAGGCGTCGCTCGGGGTGAGCGATGGTATAACAATGGCCTTATTGTTAGCCGGCAAATTTGGTAGGTGCCAGACCCATGGGGATCACTGAGTTGCCTATTTGATGAGCTAGCAATTTATTGAACAAGGTCATGGTACATACATTTATGTGCCTCGAGATTTCCGGGAGCTATTGTAGAATGCGAGGCTCACACCAAATGTCATGAATAACTCTGACATTTAAATTTCGTGCTCAGCAAGTCCCGAAATTTTTCATTTAACTGACTGTTTATTCACAATTGGCTACAACTGACGAAGAGAAATGCTTCTAGATGCAACTGTAATGAGTGTGTATTTTGTAGCAGTCGAGTAGTTCATTAGAGAACAATTATCTGAAAATTATGAGCAAGCATAGACACTAAGAAACGTCCAAAGGCGTTCGAACGATTCTCCTGGTTGGCTCAAACGCTATCTGCACTTACCCTAGCCTATGTTATTAATTTTGTTATTACGTATATTTAAAAGAGCTAGTGCCTGTTCGTCTTTCCGAGGCGTTTGAAAGACGTCGTTCAATGAGCGTCTGAACTCAGAAGACGTTACACCGACGTCGTGCCACGAGTGTCTGGAGTCTATACTTAAGCTCTCTCCAAAATTTCAAAATGGTTTCGAGTACCGAAAATTTTCGAGCATTCGAAATCGAATATATTCGAAAAACGTGGTTTTTCTGAATCGGAAACATTCGAAAAACACGATTTTTTGATCATTCGGATTCGAATGAAAAATTAGGCTGCATGATAGACAAGATAGACGACAATCCAGAAGAAAAAAAGGAAGCAACGCATAAGGGACCCCTTCCTTGTTGAGCACGAGGTTTTTATCGAAAGGCCTCTCAAAACCCCCTTGTGCATCGTGAAAATGAGGTAGAGAACTTACACATAGTAGTATCAAAGGCCTTATGGAAGCGTCTAAATTTCTTGTTTGCTGGGACCGGAATTCTCCTCTAAGGAGTACTTGTGTGTTGTAAAGTGCTCTTCATGGTAAACAAACGAAATGTTTTCAAGGCATTTGAAGGCAAAACAATCTGCTTCAGCCACTGTAAGCTTGGAGGTCACTTCGAAACGATAATTATTGGAATTGGTGGCTGACCGAGTGTTCAAGAACTTTCATGAAACAATGTTTTCGCCTAATGGCAGCTAGTGACGGACTGACGACGTACGAAGTATTATATGTAAATCTGTAGCGAATCTGTCCTACTCATCTGAAAACGTTAAATAACACAATGTCAATTTTGCGGCCTCAAAATGTATTGCAGGCAGCTAGGAATAAGCCAGCCATGAGGGCGGTCTCATTTCTTTCTGGTAATTCGACCAAGCAAGCGGTAGAAACAGATATTTGTTATTTAAGATGAACTTGTGAATATAACTATTCTCCAGCCAGCATATTGATTGAACGGTTAGCTTTACAAAAATCGATCGTTAAATAACAGTCAGTCGATCTACACCCGCTCCCTTTAGTGAAGTATGGCATACAGACGACATATCCACGCAACTCGAACTCCCAATTCAGAGCAAAAATCGATAAAGTCTATCGATAACAACCGGTCGGAAAAGCAAGTCTATGCACTGTGCCACTGTAAAAGAAGAAAGAAAACAATAACGTCCGTACTAAGTCGGTTGGTGCTCGCTTGCACACCGGCAAGCTATCTTAAAACGGATAAGTTAGATTAGGCAGACTCCGGAGTTCCTTCCCTTGTGCTCTCCTCCGCTGAAGTGTCATCGGGGAGAGCACGGAAGAGTGTTAATGTGAGTGTTCCATGACCATGTGCAATCTCGCAGCGGGCACAGGCCCGCTAAGTACCATAACGTCTTTCTTTACCACATGGCTTGGACAAACATGTGTCTACATTATAGTTTCACGTTACTGTATGTTTACAGGTGCATGGAAGCACAGCAGGAGATGCAGGCTGTCGCGTGCACCCCAAACAAAGGCTATTAATTCAGGTCCCGCCCAGGCCAGACAAGCCTTGCATCCCTTCAGAGTCTCTGAACTGGTACCACATTTCTTTTGAAGGATAAACAGGGACTTGTTTATCGGTTGGCCAGCGCAAGTCAATATTTACAAGGAAGGGTTCTCAATTCAAGATGAGCTTTTGCGATGCTATTTTGACAGGATGTGTGAGCGAAGTCCAGAATTGCAGTTAGTTTTTGCTGAACGCTTTAAAGACCTGAACATGAAGTGTAAAAACGTGTGCGCAACACTCACCAACCAATATGACACGAGATGTGCCTCATCGGCGCAGTCGGTAGGAGTGCCGCCTCATAGAAAAACACCGCCGGCTTTTGAGTTCGAGTCCGCGTACTGCCAATATCTTTGCACATATTAGTTTGTTGTTATTACACTTTCTCATGAACACATGAGACATCAGACCATCAATGCTTAGAACAAACCGAAGCTGTTTATTTGCGCCCTCATATGTGCTAGTTTTTCAACAAGGCGTATTGCACCAACACCATATCATACCATATCACCAATGATACCGTAACTGCACCCAAATACGCACAGCTTACGGTTGAATATTATGTGACCGAGCCATATCATAAATGTACTATTAGTTTGTTGTTATTACGCTTTCTCATGATCACAAGAGTCACTTTTAGACCATCTATACTTACAACAAAGCAAGGCTGTCTATTTGCGCCTTCATAAGTTCTAGTTTTTTGTCCGTGGGTGGCTGTTGGTTACGTCGATGTTCACCGAGGATCCTTCTATACACCCGCGAATTACGCTACGCGTTCAAGGAAGAAGTGGCCATTCCTTGCCAGGGAAAAGACTGTTCCTCACTGGCTTTTGTAAGATGCTGCTGGTGTGACACGCGCTTGTGTTTCACATGTTTTATCGTTTTGTACCATAGCTGTCGACTAAAAGGACAGAGCAATACGACTTGTTTCCAAAGAAATGATATGGTACAGGTATGTATCGTTGAAGAACTAGTACATATAAAGGCGCAAATAGACAGCCGCCCTGGTTTGTTGTAAGCAATGGCGATAAAAAATTGACTCGTGCGATCATGAGAAAGCGCAATAACAACAAATTAATATATGCAGAATTATTGGTAGTACGCGGACTCGAACTCAAAACCCACCGGCGCTTCTATGAGGCGGCACTCCTACCGACTGCGCCACCGAGGGACATCTCGTGGGGTGTCATAAGGGTTGGTGAGTGTTGCGCCCATGTGTTCACACCTCTTTTTCAGGTCTTTAAAAAAGCGTTCAGCAAAAACTAACTGTGGTTCTGGACTCCACTCACATGACCCTACGTCCTGTCAAAATAGCATCGCAAAAGCCCACCTTGAGTTTGAAACCTGTCCTTGTTATGCCAAATACGCAATGAACTTGCACCCACGACATCCGTAGAAGTAGAATGAGTGTCGGATCTCAAAAACGACTGACTGACGCCATCGTTCGCCTTACATATAGCTTTTGCGGAACCGTAGCTGTTGTAAACTCATAAACCAGAAGCAGAGCATTCAGCGACCACGGAGAAGCAGTAGTGCATGACGAGTAGCCTGAGGAAAACCACAAGATGACTCCATGAGGGTTCTGTACCAAGAGACACCGGACATGGCACAAGACCGAAGCGCGCCCCTGTTGACCCTCACGCGCGTCCTGCAGACATTTGATGGCCTGTGGTCTCACCAGGATACTATCTCAACGGTAGGTCGGAACGGCGCAAGTGTTGTATATGGGCAGAACCCCCTCTCCCTGGAAAGTAATAAACTGCAGGTATCTCGACCCCAATACAACTCTGCGCAATGTTAGGGGCGACGGAAGTCGCCTGTTGGCGCCCTGTTGATTCACGAGCTCCGCAGCTGACGGGCGCGCGCGAGATGAGGGCTGGTATCGAAGATCGGCGCAGTGCACAGGTGGCGTAGTAGGGAAGAGCTCGGGCTCGTGAGCGATGGGTCGGGGGTTTGGATCCCGCAGACTATGTTTCTTTTACACTTTTGCAAAATCCATGTTTATCATATAGGTAATCCAGCTAGGGGTATTATAGTGTGTTATAGAGCATGTTTATATATAACATGTGCTTCAAACTACAGATTAGCTAAAAAGTTCACTTTTGTGTGTCACTTATTTTAAGCCTATTTTGTGTGAAGCTGTAGTTATGTAACGATAGATATTTTGTGGAACTAGTTAAAAGTTCCGACTCCACCAAAAAGACTTCGGTCAAAAAAATTTTTTTGCTGAAACTTCGTCTAGGGGGGGGGGTTATTTGGGGTGCTGATCACGAATCTGACATCCGTTTTTCACGATTCGATCGGAGGCCACCCATACCGTTAACAAGGGTGGTCCAGGCAGGGTCCCCGATTTCGCTGAAACTTCGTCTAGGGGTGGATATTGGGGGGTGCTGATCACGAATCTGACATCCGTTTTTCACGATTCTGTCTCTACCTGCCGTCACCGGCAGAAACTTTAGGAATGTAATCCTGTGCCTTCCTGTATCTATATTATCCAGCCGAATCGTGAAGAACGGATATCAAATTCGTGATTAGCCCCTAAATAATCCCCCTAGACGAAGTTTCAGCGAAATCGGTGACCCTGCCTGGACCACCCTTGTTAACGGTATGGGTGGCCTCCGACCGAATCGTGAAGAACGGATATCAGATTCGTGATCAGCACCCCAAATACCCCCCCCCCCCCTAGACGAAGTTTCAGCGAAATCGGTGACCCTTCCTGGACCACCATTGTTAACGGTATGGGTGGTATGTTATATATAAACATGCTCTATAACACACTATAATACCCCTAGGTGGATTACCTATATGATAAACATGGATTTTGCAAAAGTGTAAAAGAAACACAGTCTGCGGGATCTAAACCCCGCCCCCTCGCTCACGAGCCCGAGCTCTTCCCCACTACGCCACCTGTGCGCTGCACCGATCCTCGATACCAGCCCTCATCCCGCGCCCGCCCGTCAGCTGTGGAGCACGTGAATCAACAGGGCGCCAACACGCGACTTCCGTCGCCCCTAACTCTGCGCAGAGTTGTATTGGGGTCGAGATACCTGCAGTTTATTACTTTCCAGGGAGAGGCGGTTCTGCCCATATACAACAATTGCGCCGTTCCGACCTACCGTTGAGATAATATCCTGGTCAGACTCCTAACTGCAGGGTGCGTCCTACAAGTAGCGTCCGTTTGAAAACCGTCCGAATTATCATTCTCAAGTATGTTGCGCATTTAAGAATTCCTACTCTTCCTCAACCGCTTCGCACAGGCTCAGCAATAAAAGTGGAATGTTTGGCACCTCCTAAACAAGAATTTACCTTTATCTTTCCTACTGCCGTCCTTTATCCCTTATGCTTATACTTTTACAGATAAAATAGCTTCCAGAAAAGCTTGAGTGAAATGTGAAATTGGTCCAGATCGCAATAACCTTTATGTTAATACTCTAAGACGATATGAAAAATCTTTCATACTATTAGGTTGTTGCAGAAGTTCTCGTCATTTTCAAGACACTACATTTTTTTTAGTTTTACAAAAAAAAGCGAAACATGTCAAGATCGAAGTAACCGCCATCATGTTCTATCATCCTTCTCCACCTTTCAGGCAGACTCCCGATCCCGTCAGCATAGAACTTTTCTGGCTTTGATTCGAAAAAGCCAGCCACCGTTCCATGTCGTCCTCGTCATCGAACGTTTTTCCTTGCATGGCATTGGAGAGAGACAGGAAAAGGTGGTAGTCTGTTGGTGCAATATCTGCGCGGTATCATCTGGGTGAGGCAGAACTTTCCCTCCAAGGTCTGGAAGCTTTTAGCGAGTCATTCTTGCAATGTGTGGTTGAGCATTGTCGTGCAAGAATCGGATTGCGCCATGATTCGGACGCCTTTCTGTGATCTTGATGTCCAGTCTATCCAGCTTCTGACAGCACACGTCCGCTGTTAGAGTTTCGTTACGTGCCAGCAGTTTGTAGTAGATGACACTTCTGTAATCCCACCAATCAGAATGCGTGATCTTCGACGTGTGAGGACCCTCCTTTGGCTGTGGTTCAGGCTGCTCACCCTTGTCAGCCCAGTGTCTGCCCCTCTTGATGTTGCCGCACAGGCACCACTTCTCGTCTCCTGTGATGATGGACTTCAACCAACTATCTCTGCGCTTGTACGAGAGCAATTGAGTGGCCACCTCAGCATGTCGCCGGCGGTCGCGTTCGGTGAGGTCATGGGAACCCACTGTGCCAACTTGTGCACCTTACCCAGTTGATGTAGGTATCTGGCGATGGTGCCATAGCACGCTCAAGTCCTGCGCAAGTTCACGAGTAGTCATTGGCGCCGATTCCACCAACTGTCTCAATCGGTCGTTGTCGACATCGGCTTCACGCCCTAACCTGATCGAATCTGGAAGGTTAAACTCACCTTTGCGAAAGCGTGGGAACCATTCTCGTACAGTGCGATCGGACACTCTGTCCTCCTCAAATTCACCATTGATGCGACGACAGGAAGCGGCTGCTGACTCATTAAATTTGAAGCCATACAACAAGAGACATCGGATGTACTCCTTTGAAAGCTCCATTTTTCTAGAATGAGTTACCAGAGAGTGAGTAGCTAGCAATAATAGTAAACTTATACATACCTGATCTCTTTATGTGAACAAAAGATAGAAAGGTAGCGTTAGTGAGAAAAAAGCACATTCAAAAAATGGCGGGAACGTTCGAAACAACCTAATGTATAAGGATGCGCTAGCTGTCGATCGCCGCTGCGTTAGAAATTACTGGCAGAGAACAGGTGCATGAAACTAGCGTAAAATAGATACACAAAACACCGGAAAATACCCAGACGTCTCCAGCGAGCGCCAGAATTTAGAAGACAGTGCCACAGATCGATCAGGCAATCGATATCGGTAGACATTATCGATCTTTTTATCGGTGATATCGGTTTCCTCTCACAAGGGAAGGGTCTGGAGCATATGTCTGAATGGGGATAGCGAGTCATACAGGAAGAATCCCCACTCCTCATTTAGTAAAAAATGTTTTTTTTGCCAAGTCATTAAACCCAAGGAGTATGGGGTCCTTGAAACTACAATGGAATCGGTGCCTCACGAGTTCGAGGGTCTTGTACACCCGCGATGCCTCTGCCGGCAAGCGGCTCTGAGCGCGGTGGATAGTGACGTTGCTTCATGCGACGGAGGTCGGGAGTTTGGTTCCTCTGTGTTGCTGCATTTTTAGATTTCAACTGATTGGTTGGAATTTGAGGCATTCTGAGGCTTATACCACTTTCAGACGTTTTCTGCGCATTTTTCCCGCTGTATGCTGTGGAGAGTAGCTTTCTTGCGACTTGTTCATTACTGACCGGTTCTTTAACCGAGAGGCACTGAGAAATCTATTCAACATAATGGTGTATAAACGTTCAATATCAGTGATACACAGACACAAAGTGCATGATGCAGAAGCACTGGTCACAATACGGACAACGTTTATAAATAAAAGCTGAAGGCCCCTCACAGTTTGCTTCCATATATTCAATATGCTTCGTGGACCAATGACATTGGTTCGATAGACGAAATCCAAGTGAAGACATACCCTTCCCTCCGAAACAAGAATTATCATACAATACCGCTCAAATTCTTTGAAAGCAAGACGCTTTGCGACGGGTTAATCCGTCACAAAGCTATAACTTACTTTAAAATTAATTTTGTGGATTCCAGCCACCAGCATTCGATTCCCCTCTTCACTGCACATTTGATGCTTCCGAATAGCGCTCATTTCGACAACCTATGAACTAGTTATGGAGCATTTTCGTCTGGAGGGCCCCTAATTGATTTACGACCTCTTCAAAACTGCCATTGGCGCCTACCTCGGTCACTCCACCAGCCGGTTTCAGCGAAATTTCACGTCAGATAAAATAGTTTTAGGAGCTAAAAAGCGGCCTCCTTAATGTCTTCAAAAACGCAGTTTCTCATCTGCAGCAGACGATTTTCACATATTAAATTCGTTGTAGGATGTATAGTAGAGCAGTGAGGGAGCTCCAACTTTTTTCGCTTGGCGGTAAGATAGCCAGTATCCCAAGACCAGCAGCAGATAAGACAAGCTTTCTCCAATTTTGTAGCCTTTATTCTATCCAAATTTGGTATCTTCTCTCGTTTTCCTCAACTTACCCTTCGGGTTGTTCTTGAATGAAGAAAAAAATGGTTTGGTGAGTCATTTTGTCCACGTCAACAGGTTCTCGGCAACATAATATGGCTCACATAGGAGTTGGTCGATATTTCGCCCTTTCCGCACACAGTCGGCTCTGAGAGTAGGACTTGGAGCCGGCGTGAGCCCTGTGCTCGGCGACCGAGTCGCGGGCGACCTTTGCTTGGTTCACACCTCGGTGCGATGCCGAGTGGCACTGCACCATCCCATTGGAGCAAAAGCACACCAATCGATTTTTTTTTTGGAATTTTTCCGTGGTCTACCTTGGTTACTGGTTTTTAAAACGATTTAATTGCACTAATCATTCTAAAATTCTAGAAGCACTTTTAGGCCGTTTTTGCAGGTGTTGAAACTCAATCATCTCCCCATGAAAACCAGTTTTTTTAGCCTAAATAAAAACTATCAGGCATATGGATTGCCTTATGTGCTTGAACATCACTACAATACAAACCTATCAAGTCTCTAAGTCTTTTGTGATAAAAAGTAATTACAGTGATGAGTTGTGGATCAACTATTTTTAAAGGAAAAATAGCTGTTTAAGCTAGAAAATCGCTAGAAACCACTACTTTTTTAGTTCACTACAAAAATAGATATCTCCATGTACTCCTCTGCGATTTACATTTGATGAACAGTGAAAATGGTGCTTACGTGAAGCAGCGACGCGAACCTTTGTCTGCTTTCTTTAGTTAAAAAATTAAGAAATTGTTCTACCGTTGACCAGTGGATAACCCCACGCAAACATATTATTGTACTTTTGCCAATAAAATGAAAGTACACCTAGATATTAGATTGTAACGAATTAAATGGCACTGGCTCGCGCCATTTTTTGGCGCGTCTTTACGCGTTTGATCAAGAACAAACCGTAACATGTGGCATATCATTTAGAAGCGCAAACTTTGCTCTACCGGTGAGTACCAAATTTTCTATGTAAAAGTGGAAAACTTTAGAGTTTTATTGAGTTTTTTGCAGATGGAGGAAAGGGTAAGGCATTTACTTGTATGAATTCAAGCTGGCACTACAGCTAAGGAGGCGGACGAGAAGATCAACGCCGCATTCGGTCAAGGATGTTCCACAATTCGGACTGCGTATCGTTGGTATCAGAAGTTCCGGAATGGAGATGAGAGCTTGGAAGAACATGAAGGTCGTGGGAGGCATAGTGATGTTGATGAGTACAAGCTGAGAGATGTGGTAGAGGAGGATCCACACAAAGGTACCAGGGAGATAGCGAAGGTTCTTGGCGTCAGTCACAACACAGCTGCCCGGCATCTGAAGGAAATTGGAAAGACCAAAAAGCTGGAAAGATGGGTGCCTCACGAGCTGTCTGAGGAGCAAAGAAACCGACGATATGAGATCTCTTCCGCACTGCTTCTACGGAACGAAACGGACCCATTCCTTGATCGCATCGTAACCTGTGACGAGAAATGGATAACGTACGACAACCGGCGACGATCGGCACAGTGGGTGGACAGCGATGAGAGCCCCAAGGTTTTTGCGAAGCCGGAATTCCACCAAAAGAAAGTAATGGTGACAGTATGGTGGTGTTCGCTGGGAATTATTCACCACAGCCTCCTCCCTCCCGGTGAATCCATCACGGCAGAGAAGTACTGCATTGAAATTGAAGAAATGATGAAAAAGTTGAAGGATATCCGGCCGGCCTTGGTAAACCGAAGGCGAGTTCTCCTGCACGACAATGCTCGCCCCCATGTAGCACGAATGACGGTGCAGAAATTGAATGAGCTGAGCATTGAAACTCTACCACATCCTCCGTTTTCTCCCGACCTCTCCCCAACAGACTACCATTTCTTCAAGCATCTTGGCGACTTCTTGGTAGGGGAAATATTGAAATACCAACAGGATGCCCGAAAGTGCCTTCGAAGATTTCGTCAATTCCAGAACTTCTGATTTTTATGCTACTGGGATAAAAAAGCTTGTGTCACGTTGGCAAAGATGTGTAGAATCAGAAGGTTTTTATTTCGATTAATAAACTTGCCTACAAGCCGAGATATTAACTGTTTAAATTTACAGTGGTTCAGTGCCATTTATTTTGTTACAACCTATGTAATAGATGGAAATATCTTTTCTTAAAGCATACTGAAACAATACTGCTGGTTTCTGCACTTAAAATAAGCTCAGTATCGTTTTCATAGGTAAAAGAAGAAAATAGTATATGACAATTCAAACATTCTATTGACGTTTTGGTAGAAAAAATATAGATTTCGAACGAAAGCCATAGTTACCCATACAAATCGAAAATTGTGCAGGGTTCGCTCAATCGAGGTGCTGGTCACTGTTCAAACGGAATTTTCCATTAAATCTTGCAGAAGTCCCATGGAACTGTTGCGACAGCATGGAAAATCCAAGACTCGCACCTGGCAGCAGAAAACATTAACTATTAAAAAATTAATTTAAAAAAATAGTGAAACGTTTGTTGTGGTGATATGAAAAGGGTGAATATTACAGTGATGTTCGAGCATATGGCATACGTTGATAGTTTTTGTTCAGGCTAAAAAACTGATTTTCGTGTGGAGATGATTGAGTTATGTATTCTCAAGCTACGTATTCAACATGAAGGTACAGAAGTATATAGAAGTTCAACATCAGGCACAAAGTGCATGAAACAGAAGTGCTGGTCACAATACGGATAGCGTATAACAGCTACAGGCTCCTCACGGTTTGTTTCCCTAGATGGACCGATGACCTCGGGAAAAACCATCCTGCTCGGATTTTCAAAGACCATGACGTCGGCTCCATAGACGAAATCCTATTGAAGACGTAACCTTTCCTCCGAAAGAAGAGCTCCACCCGAAAACGTTATGATATGCCCACTGCTTGCTGGCCTCTCCACGTCTATCAGTTCATCGTGCGGATCCCAATCTTCCTCTTCTTCTTCCACCGCTTCCAGCTGTTCGTCTTCGTCAACTTCAAGATGACGTGCTTCGAAGTCCTTGAGTATGCTGGCATTCCGTTTGGCCAGCTTGATTTCTTCCCTCGAAGGCCCCTTGTCTAAAGGTGGGCCACACTTCAGCGGGAGCAGGTGGATCACCACTCACTCGACCGTCGGTAGACATTGTTGGTGTTAGGTTCTAGAAAAACTTCAACAGACCTCTGATTTCCAGGTAACAAGCAAAGATGAGGAAAAGAGTGTATCGATGCCCCTTAGGTTAATTTGCGGAATCCACAGACCTTGTTTCACATTTTGTCCACCTGTGACGTCATATCTTGGGGTCTTTGAAAATTCGAGCAGGACTTTTGCGATGTCATTAGTCCATGTAGAGGAACACACTGTGAGGAGCATGTAGCTTTTATACACTGTCCGTATTGTGACCAGTGCTTCTGTTTCATGCACTTTGTGCCTGTCTATCACTGGTGTTGAACGTTTATCCTTCATTATGTTGAATAGCTTTCCCATTGCGCTTTGGTTATAAAACCGATCGGTAATAAACAAGTCGCAAGAAAGTTATTCTCCAGAGCGTACAGATGGAAAAATGCACAGAAAACGTCTGAAAATGGTATAGACGTCAGAAGCCCTTAAATCCCAGCCAATCAATTGAAATGCAAAAATGCAGCAGCGCAGAAGAATCGAACCCTGATGTCTCTCGCAGGAAGCCTCGTCTCAGTTTTGCCGCCCACGACTCGTCGCAAGTGTCCGGAGGCTTTTAGGCTTGATATGCCGGAAGGTGACAACGAGGATGACCAATGGAGCGCTGACAATCTAACAGTCCTGACACACTGTATCAGGATTGTGGGGTTTAAGATGATTTTCCCGATTGCACCCCGACCAAGGATTTAATCAGGAAAAGCGGCACCAACATACCAAGAAGGTGGACCTCGATTTCAAGCGGAACAAACGCCGAAGAAGAAGACGACGGCGACGTAAGAAGAGGGAAGAAGAAAAGTGATGCAACCATATTCCATTATCAACTACATACTCATTATGCGCTATTCCAAAAAAAAAAAAAAACATTTATTTCCACACAAACAGCGCTCAAACAAAACAAACAGACCTTTACTACCAGGAAGTGCTTATTCAAAAATCGAAAAGTAGTAAGATTGCTTATTCAAATATCGAGAAAGTTGGCAGCCATAAGCAATTCCAGTGCAGCATTAGGAGCGATTTTGAACTCTGGGATTTCATCAGCCGAGCTTGAATAGTGAGCCTTGTACATGAAGTAATGGCACACCTTCTGCAGCACGTGAGATCTAAAAAAACGGTGTTTATGATGATTTACAATAGTGCTGAATAGAAGAAGCGTTATATCCCTCAAACAGCTTAAAAGAAAGGGAATGAATCAGTAGTCCAACGCGGGCTTAATGCTAGGATTCCATTTCCTTGCTTGGAATTAGGGTGGACCGGATGTTTCCAATGAATTCAAGTAATCACAACTTTGAACAGAATCAACCTTTTCAATTACGATAGGTAGGAGGTGTTACATTTAAATAGTTTATCTCTGGCAATCAAAAGCGCTGGTAAGAAATTTCTAATTGTGAACAACTGGGGACAGTGTAGTTTTCTTTAATCGCGGACTACCTCACGAGGAAAAAAGTCATTTGTATCCCTACCAATAAAAGGAACCGAGGTTGCCATTGGCACTCCCACTTGTCGTGGCGCCAGATCGAAGATGCTCGAGTGGTGGTCACCTGCTTACGCCACCGTTAGACAAGCAGCCTTCGGTGGAAGAAATCAGGCTGGCCAAACGGATGGCCAGCATACCCAAGCACACTACTTCTCAATCAGTCAGCTTAAATGCGAAAACAACGCAACGCAGGAGAATCGAACCCCCGACCTCTATCGCCTGAAGCAGTCCCTCTATCCACTGTGCTCCGCGCAGCTTGTCGGCAGCGGCATCGCGGGCGTACAAGAGACTCCTCCCCAAACTGCGTGAGGCACCGATTCCATAGAAACTTCAAGGACAACATGCTCCTTGGGTTTAACGGCTTGGCAAAAAAGAAACACATTTTTTTTACTAAATGAGGGATATGACTCGCTCTCCCCGTTCAGACATCATCACACTACGTCGTTTGAAGAAAAACCGTATGTACTGAAGGACAGTTCCCCGAAGAATCAGCTCACAGCCACTAGAAGCCAGCATTGAATCAGAAGCAGTTCACTTACGGTATGTCTCTGAAGTGCACTTCGTTGATTTCTTTCCCGGAGGGCTGCCCCGGTCCAGTCAGCATCGCTTTAATCGTGCTTGAGGTGAACGCGAGCTCCTAAATAAAAAGAATGGAGTCTGCCTAGGCATAAATGTGATCCTACAGCATCTACAAGCAGTTGTCGTCCTCTACATCCAACTATGAAGCAAGAAATGGAAAGGACACCACGGAAATTGGAACGCGGATGTTACT
Organism: Heligmosomoides polygyrus bakeri; assembly: GCA_947359475.1. NCBI lineage: Eukaryota > Metazoa > Nematoda > Chromadorea > Rhabditida > Heligmosomidae > Heligmosomoides > Heligmosomoides polygyrus. The sequence goes on from OX375870.1 coordinate 69,561,839, forward strand.
TAAAAACCCCCAACCGTGATTATGAGCCAAGGATGCAGAAGGACATGAATGCTAACAGTGGACACCCAACGATCCTCATCAAGACTTATACGTCTTATATTGTTCAAACATCATTATGTTGGGTATTTTCCCGTGTCTTGTGGTTAATGACCGTTCAGTAACAAGGTTGCTTTCCACAGCATGCAATTGGAAAATGTGCAGAAAACGCCTAAAAATGTGTGGACATCTGGTCACTTCAAATTTCAACCGACCGATTGAAGTACAAAATTGCTCGCACGAAAACCAACCATAGCTTCAACTCATGATGCAGGGTCACTATCCCTTGCGCTCCGAACCGTTAGCATGGAGCGGCATCGCAGGCATACAAGGGACTATCATCAGCGCTAGTGAGCGCCGCTGCCTAACTTTGGGGATCCCACACTGGTTTCGTTTAACGCCACATCTTTATACAAACTGAAGAATGGAGATTCTTCCTATATGACCCACTTTCCCGCTTCAGATGCTTCCCTTGTTCGCTTCCGCTCGGGGGCAGAGAGGGAACTCCAGGACCTGGTAATTATAGCTAAACGAGACTGCCTTAGATAGATAGCATTCCTGCGCGCTCGTTTACCCGTGGAAGCAAACCAAAGCACAGAAGTGACATTTGAATTGCACGGAGGGCGGTGTTCTTCGTAACATGTTCGAATATCACTGCTCCTGCATTGCTCTGCTGAATGGTACGATAACGTTATTCTACCGTGCTCGATGATATATAAGGACGAAAGAAGACACAAGCTCATGAGGTAGCTGCTTCAAGCCAGAACTATCAAAAAGAAAAGAATACCTTCTTAATGAAGAACTCATGACCATCGCAGCTCACAAGCTTCACGTGCGTCGCTTCGGGACCTTCGACCCCTTCGTGGGCTAAATACACTCACAATCAATTAAAACGCTAAGCATCACAGAACCCCGTATACAAAGAGTCGTAATGAGAAATCAGAACTAAACGCCACATGTGATGTTGACGCAAATTAACCTGTCTCTGAACGACCCGATGAACAAGACCTCATTTTATTGCTGAATACGCTCCGCATTACGTTTCCAACTGCTAGCTGCCCATTTCTTTCAGGGTATTAAATTGTACGTTACTTGTGCTGAATTTGATATTTAGTGCGCTATTAACCGAACATGTGTCAACTCTCAAATACGCTTCTATGGCCTTTATCGCCTGGAATGGGCCACTTCGCATTAAAACTTGTTTGGAAAATCTGCTATCTCTCCATAAGGAAATACTAACGATTTAAAATTCCAAAATAGAGATGTGGCGTGTTCTGCTGCGCCTCTGCCTCTATTCGAAAATCCTGTATTCAGCTTTGTTCTACTCACGTGAGAATCCGCCTACATTGCGATAGCGCCCCGAGCGATATGGGCGAATCACATTACTCACGCAGGGTTAATCGATCCGCATGCGATACACTGCGAATGTGCTGTCGCTTGCAAGGCATGAACGGGTCCATGGACACGTGAAACACGCGCGCAAGAGCGGCATTAGGCCCAGGTCAGCGAGCCGTTCGAGAGCCCATCAATCAGAAATGGACGGAGATTGGCTTCACGTGATCAACCGCGAAGTTGTGTTATCGGCTGGCCCGACATTCCTGTGCTTAGGATCAAATGAGCTTTCGTGGTTAGGCAGAAAATGGTTCGATGAGGGGGCATCTTGAGGGGCGGTCTTTATGTGGTCACCGCGCCCGCGACGACGACTGCCGTGTGCGCGATGAGCTCCGCTGCGGTCGTGTGAGTTGTTCCTCATGGCCTGCTGCAGACGCTAGGTTTGAGTTGTTGATATCCATTTCTGGTGTTGCAGGAGCTGCGGGAAAACATGGTCTGGCTCAGAAATTGAGCTCGAGTTATAAAACTAAACAAGGTTCTAATGCCCATTTTACATGATGCTTCTTCTAGAAAAGCTGAAAATATGGCACACTATCGCAGTGAAACTGACTTTGTATACACTTTCTAACACTTGATGTGCAAGTTTTGAGGCAGGTTTAGATATCACTGGCCGCTGAAGTCACCCAACTGCGACGTCTTCTGCCGCGCTGGCCGCGCTATCCGCCGCGTCCGCGGCGACCGTTCGTACATAATGTCCCGCAGCCGGGCACCTTCTACTAGTGGTTATCCGGGTGGATGCAAATGCGCACGATTTTGGGGGCGGGAACAACGGCTGTGGCCGCCATTTGGGACAACTTGTCGCGTTGTCTCGCGCCCTCCGCGCCACCATGCTCCCCCACCTCGCTGTCTGACACACTATCACCGCCAACGTATACAACCATGCCACTCTAGTCGACAGGCCCCTATTTCACATGTGTGCTCTCTCAAAACGGCGATTGAGTGGTAACAAATGACTGAAAAACTGAGGAACTCAACGGTTTCTGAAAAACCTGGTATTAAAACAATGCCGTATTCCATTATGAGCCTTAAACATCACCCACAGCAAACAAAGCAGTTTGAACGTCACGTTTCCATTGTGTTTTAAAGAAATTCCAACGAGAACTAGATCTGATACACCTCGTTTAAATGATTCTAGCAAGTACTCTTGGTTCAGCACAGTTCTTTTGACTTTGCGTGCTGGAGAACACTTCTGGCTCGCAGACGTTGTTACAACGCTGTGTAACTATTGAACAGAATATAGGTTCCCGGTTTTGACTCCTTCCTAATAGGACCGATAGCGCCTTAGAATTGCGGAATCCCATGTGTTCAGTCCGGAATCCCATGTGCTTTCTTTAAAATTTCCCATTGGCATATAATTGCAGGTGACGAGAAGTCGTCAGGAGGTTGAAAGATATTCGAAGGAAGAAGCTGTTATGAAGCTTCCATTGTAACAATTTATTAGCTGCTGAATACACTTAAGAGTATGCATTCCCATCAATGAAGGAAATTCGCTTTCGCAATTCGCTGCAATTATTCGTGAGAGGTAGAACATTAACGGACAAGCTGTTTTGTTATTGCGCGAGTCAATATCGAATAAGCGTCAAATAAATAGGTACCGCTTTTTTAAGTTCTTTTATCTAACACCTAGCATCTCTACCACTCTGCAATATAAGTGTTTCATTGTACGCGTGTTCGTAGCCTTCTTTCCCCTTTACAGTCGAGAGGGAACGGGGAAGCTCTTCTAATCAGCACCTTTCAAAACTTTTATTCAAACTTCTTACGTGTTAGTAAGCGCAATGTTCTATTCTAGCCAAACGCTTTCGGGTGAAATTAGGCAGTGGTTGAGCTTTATAACGCTCAGAAACATCCCCACCTCCAAGTGTTTGAACCAGCTGGCAATGGTAGGCAATGAAATTATGCTTACCTCTACAAATACCAACATATTAGAAACGTAAACCTACTAGCATTGTCTTGAAACCTATCCGACAAATCGCATAGAGTCATCAATCTACAAAAACTGTGATGAAAACAACACTGGAATCGTAAGTAGCGCTCCCGAAAACCCTGGTGCACCTTCTTCTACCTTGAAATCATCCCTCTCATGTGTGTGACAAGCCTCGATCCTCTTGACTCAATCAGCAAACGCGCTGGAATCACGTAAGCATCGCAGCGACTGCTCGTCCCCAGCGCTGGAGACCCCGCCCCCAAAATCGTGCGCATTCGTGCGCACCCGTGGTTATCCGCCTTGGTAAGAAGGCACACATATGCTCAATTACATTAGAAATGGTCTAGCTGAGCTCACCATAGGCGCAAAGCACACCAAAATGGTGAACCCGAGCCACTTTGCACCCGTAGCAGATCCACAATTTCAGCCTGACGGGGAATGTTTGGAGGAATCCCGAACACGATTTAGAGATGAGAACCCCTGCCTCTGCTCTACTACTTGAACCAATAGCTTTCGACGTGACCCTACGAAGAATTGCAGTTGATTCAGAATAAGTTATGGTTATGTGGTCGTTCACAAGGTCAGTTCAATCTGCACCAACACAACCGTTAAGACGGACACCCGCTCCCGAGTTTCCATTTCGCTGCAATCGCAGATGACCGGCGGCACCCAGTACACCACTCCGCACGTAGTTATTGCACCTCAAAATACCGCGAATGAGATCTATAACCTTCCGTTGAACAATTTATGGACCCCGTCATCTATTCAGTGCTGTTCTGCTCCTCCTTATTACCTCTACACGGTGGACATTCAGGGACCTTCCGATCAAATGCAATTGCGTATCCGCTCAAGAAAAGAATTACTCACATTTCCTCCTCCGCACAGCTTTGGCAATTGGTCTGGGCTTTGGAAGCAGACTTCCAGCCAGGTTATTGGTTCCTTGACCCATCAGTAGCTAAAGCATGAAACGTTTTCGCCAAGCGAAACACCGATCAGCGAACGGTAAAACGCGACGAGCCGGATCGAAGAACGAACGCAGCTGACCATTTATCACAGCTGCTTATGCTTTCGGTCAAGTCTAGAAAGAAGGATCCACCCTGATTTCCCTCGATAGAATCCAAGGAATTCAACAGAAACCTTTTGAAATAAAAACGATAAACATGAATAAATATCCAGGGCACCTCAGGAGGAAGCCTAAGCCTGTTTTGGAAAGGAGGAAGCTGCTAATAGTGCGAGAGGTACTGGGTAGAGCCCCCCCCCCCTTCGGAATATTACGGTCGCAACAAAAAGATCAAACAGCCTATTCGTAGAAGTCCGGCGCGCTGCATAAAACTAGGAATTCTAAAGACGCTCGACGATCATAGGGACGCATTACGGCTTACTTGAGCTCTTCTAGCCATGACCTCCTACACTCTGTTCTGGAACTGCACCACAACGGGAACCTCTGGTAAGGAAAGTGGCAAAAAGTCGCCATCATCAAATGCACTCCCCAACCCATGCTGCACCTAGATGTTTGGGAGTCCTCGGCGGGCGTGCATTCTGCCCTTCTCCCCCCTCCTCCAATCCCATGAGCTTACCAGTGGGTCTATTGGCTGCCTTACCAAATCCTGCCGTGCACCTCTTTGACGCGAAATGGGCTAGAAGTCCACTTTACCGGACTCGACGTGGGTGTGGGTCGCGTCCAGCGGACAAGATACCGGACCCGTCGTTGTACGAGCACGGTGAAGAAGTGCGAATGAGACTTCCCGCGCGAGTGAGATTTCCACCAATCGTTGCGGGACCATGCGAACTTTTCCGGCCGTATTGCTGGCGACAGGAGCGGCTGGTGACGTCATACGCGAGCGGTCGCCTCGTCTTGCAGATGGGCGCGCTAGAGCGCGAAAGTGTGCACCGTCGACCCTCGGGTGTGCTGCTTTGACTAGCGAAGAGGGCGAGGCATGATGTTGAAGGAGTTGTTTATTTGACGTCTTCTTGTAGATCGAAGATGTGGAGAAGTTTGTAAGAGGGATGGGAAACCGTGCAATGCCATCTCGTAGAGAGGAAGTACGAGGTCTCTTATGGTTAGTGCTTATACAACAACGTTGCTGTTATAACTTGGGAGCTCGCGAATGGTATGAGACTTAAGCAGTCGAGTTGGGTAAATTAGTGGTAATCAAGTGTCGAGCGAAATTAAAACCAGACGAAAAGTTACGGATTAATGCGCTATTCACCAATTTTCAAAGCTTAACAAAAGTAAAACGGCTCACACCTTTAATGACCTTCGCAAGACTTGATATCAGGCCCAAATATCGAAGATACTGTGTGGAAAACTTCGGAATCGTCTTCGAAACGCCTTTGGAAATTCTTTATAGCATAAATCCGGTAACGGTAGAGGCTTCCCTATCGCATCGGACAATGCAGCCGTCCCTGTTGCCAGCGGTGGGACCCAACTGTCGCCGACTGGGCGGACTAATTACAAGGCGAGTGGATTCGACACGATAATGTCTTGGTCTCTACACAGCGTCAGAATAACTCCACAGCCACCACTCCAGTTTTATTGGGCAACACTATGAAGAACACTGAATAGAGCGGGTCACTTGAACAGAACAGAACAGAACAGAACAGAGCAGAACATGCGATAAGTAAAGCACAGACTGAACATGATAAAGTTCTTTGAAGAATAAGAAAGAAGAAAGATTAAACTTGAAATCCTCCATCTATCCGTCCGTCCGATCGGTTAATTGCTACCAGACTTGTCATGGTAAGGTAAACTTTTCGATCGGCTGACCAAGTCATGATTCAAATACGCATTGAAATCGTCTCCGCGACATCCCGCAGAAGAAGTATGTACGCTAGCGCATCCCACAATAACTGAATATCAGTAGAGTTTATAGTTTATTCTACGTACAGCATCCGCGATTCTCAGAATCCGTAAATCGTTAGGCGTTTGTCTGCCTGGCTTCGAGCGTTCGTGACCTTTTGGCTAGCGAAATTCCTAGCGATCGCTCTGCACTAGCTGAATGGATATAGAAGTGGCTGTGAAAGCAGACGTGGTGGCTGGGACCCACCCCAGGCCACAAGGATTAAGCGTTGCCAACAAAGACAGAAATGGTCAACAGACGCACAAGTTTTCCTAATGAACAAGCCATCGTGCGGCAGAAAGAATAGTCGTATTTCATCTATGTTCATTTCAGGTAGAACCACTTCTCAGCGGGTTCCCCTCCACCCATTCCTGTTACCATCGCTGGGAGTTGGCTATGTGCAAGTCCAGAGCGACAAGGGAGAGGAAGGCACTGACCTGCTTCTTTATAGCGTCAGTAATTTGTTCAAAAACAGCGTACGCACAGTGTGGTGTACGCTATAAGGTTTTGAAAAGCTAAAGCCACAGATATGGAAAAGGGTGACACCCTGTCACTCATCGGGAAAGGCCGAATTTCTATCAAATATACTGTCAAGTGAAGTTCACTGCAGTTCGAGCCACAAACTTCTATTCCTCATCTCTCCTCTGTTATTACCCTCACCCCTTCCCTTCTTCCCAAACCAATTCATTTTTGATAACTCCTTGAACAAGAAACGACCTCATCAAAACCAGAACACAGACAATGAAGACATGAACCATGAAACCATGAAGCAATACAAATGCGAATAATGTGGGTTTCAAAAAGGAACATGGACAGAATGTAGTTATCGATCGAGGCGCATCGACCTACTGGGTGATGAGGGGATGGGATGGGAAAGGGAACGCTCAGCCAATAAGAGGACGACAGATCAGTATAAGGAGCGGTGGGAATCCGTCAAGGCAGCCAATAGGAGCTTGGGAATTGCGTGGGAGGAATTTCAGCGGGTCAAGCTGAAGGCAGCTACTAGAAGTACGCGAAAATGACATACGATGTTGTAGATATGAAGAAACCGTTATAAATTGTAAAGCATAACAGGTGCTGACTTGTAGTACGACTAAATGCCTACAGCCTTTTTCTATTAAGGCTAGTCAAAGAGTCTAATATATACTATTGTCTTGTCAAAGCGGACACTTCTCAACTCAAATTTCATACTCTTAACGATTTTGAAATCAAACTTAACATCGTCCAAAACAAAACGAACGTCGCTTATATAAAGCAAAGACCCCCGAATGCGGTAAGGACAACGTTTTGTTCGAGGAAAATTTATTATGACTTTGTTTGGAATTTTTTATTGCACCTGCCTTAGTATATTCACACACTGTTTGAAATTTTACAAAATGTTTATTTGTGAAGCGAAAAGAAAGGAAGAAAGGATTGGAATTTGTTCTAACCGCAGGAAGGATATGTCTGTGTTTTTTACAACTGCTTGCTGTACCGTTTAGATCTGTATTATTCCATACAAACAGAAGCTTTGATATCAATCAAACGAAAATCGCGACGACCTAGTGTAGTCGTAGGAATCTCCCTCTTACAATTAGAGAGCTATAAGACTCTCTTGTTTAAGGACCACGTGGCGCGTCACCGGGTTGTGGGAAAGGGGATGAATCGCAAACTTGCTACTGTTGCTTCCCAGAAACCCAAGTGGATGCAAGGGATAGACTCCTTGCTCCTGCTGTGTCGGGTCGACTCATGCCTTCTGTGTAGGCGTGATACGCTCACGCAAGGAGTGCGTGGGTGTGTTCGAATATGCGCGGATTGAATCTGTGGCGGCCCGGCCAAAAACCTGCACTCGGTAGACGAGGAGCACATCGTTAGGGCCTGTTCATACTTCGCGACAAGAGCGACTCGTCGCCCGTGCAAAACATGCATATCGATTAAAACCGAGCGCGCGCCGCCGAAAAGTGTTCATACTCGAGCGCCGGCGCCGTCGCTCCAGTCGCTCTTGTCGCTCTTGTCGCTTTTGTCGCTCTTGTCGCCTGTTCATACTTCGCGCCGGGGCCGGGAGCGACTGGAGCGACTTGGGCGACGAACGGAGTGTGGAGTACGTAATTACACCGCACTAGTGCTGGAAGGCACACTAGCGCTGGAAGGAAACGATTCCTGTTCGGACGTTCTTCACACAAAGGTAAGGAGAGCTTTTATGTCTATTTTGAGTGCCAGACTGACGATGTAGGTAATATGATTGTTTGCTTCCGTCTGTTTCAGTTTCTAACAACTTTTTTGACTAAAAATATCTCTGTTTGCTTGTGTTTATCTCAGTTTCCGGAAACTTTTTACTAATACAACTGTTTGCTTGTGTCTGTTTCAGTTTCCAAAAACTAATGCAATTGAAGTTGAAGTTAGACGTGAAAACCTCTATTCACTTGATATTTTAGGCCACGAAGTTATGGTGCAATTACGTACACCACACTACGCCCGACGCCCCAGTCGCTCTTGTCGCTCTTGTCGCTCCAGTCGCTCTTGTCGCTCTTGTCGCCTGTTCATACTTCCGCGCGCTGCGCACGCTGCGCACGCCCGCGCTACGCCATCCATCATTCGGGAGTTTTCACTTACCAGGGAATGCCTTCAGCTTCCCATGGAACTTCGTACAGGGACCTCTGTCGTTTGAAATAGCTCGAACCGCTAATCACAAATATGTGGAACAAATTTCCTAAGTGGGTCTCATAAGCGAGATCTAGCTGGGCAAAGGTCGCGTGGTCGACTGTATAGGCGTGAGCTGAGGCGTTGGGCGGACCCGTTGTGTGATCAGCGCAGGCGGTAGCCGTACTGGCAGCTGCGGTGACGGTACAGTGGTAGTATTCTCGCCTAACATTCTTGCCTCAGTGTTGTCATGAGGTCGATTCCCGCGATGTGCTGTTGTTTCTGCATTTTGCGATTTATCGTCAGTGAGACCATTGTCCTCGTTTCCAGCACAATTTTGAACAAAAGTAGCTAAATAGCTTTTGCTGATGACTTGAAAATTGACCACAGCTCACCAAGTCCATAATCAAAATCTTTTCAGCGAGCTATAGATGCTGTTGATCGCTGGTCCCATGAGTGGCGGCTTCCTTTGTCAAAAGAGAAAACTAAGGTGCTCCATTTAGGGAAGAACAAATCCCGGCTACACATACAAGATAGGGCCTGTTCATACTTCGTGACAGCAGAGACAAGAGCGCAGCGCGCGGAAGTATGAACAGGCGACAAGAGCGGAGCACGAGAGCGACTGGAGCGACAAGAGCGACAAGAGCGGACTGGGGCGTCGGGCGTAGTGTGGTGTACGTAATTGCACTATAACTTCGTGGCCTAAAATCATTAAGTGAATAGAGGTCTTCACGTCTAACTTCAGCTTCAATTGCATTAGTTTTTGGAAACTGAAACAGACACAAGCAAACAGTTATATTAGTAAAAAGTTTCCGGCAACTGAGACAAACACAAGCAAACAGACATATTTTTAGTCAAAAAAGTTGTTAGAAACTGAAACAGACGGAAGCGAACAATCATATTACCTACATCGTCAGTCTGGCACTCAAAATAGACATAAAAGCCCTCCTTACCTTTGTGTGAAGAACGTCCGAACAGGAATCGTTTCCTTCCAGCACTAGTGCGGTGTAATTACGTACTCCACACTCCGTTCGTCGCCCCAGTCGCTCCAGTCGCTCCCGGCGCTGGCGCGAAGTATGACAGGCGACAAGAGCGACAAGAGCGACAAGAGCGACAAGAGCGACAAGAGCGACTGGAGCGACGGTGCCGGCGCTCGAGTATGAACACTTTTCGGCGGCGCGCGCTCGGTTTTAATCGATATGCATGTTTTGCACGGGCGACGAGTCGCTCTTGTCGCGAAGTGTGAACAGGCCCTAAGGCAATTCGAGGCCGCCTGAAATGTCTCGCCCCGTCCCTTCGAGTAGTCTAGCTGTCTGACCGGAGTTCCTCGCCTGCACGACAAAGACCGGCTAGCGATCTGTGTTGCACCTCATTCAAACACATCGGCACTAAAGGGCCTCACTCTCCTGACCCCGAAAGAATCCCAATTTCTGCAGCAATGTGGAGGACGACTACGGAGGGGTTAGAATCTCGGAGACCACCCCAAGCTACGCAAGCTGAGGACTAGGATGGCGATTTATATTACAACGTCCATACGCTTCCATCGGATGCATGACGGTGCAAGCCAAGAACATCAAGTGGAATTAGCACAAAGGCGGTTTTTGTTCGAAAATGCAGGCTGATGGGTTCAGAAATCACTCTTGAGTGTTCTCATATTTGAACAAGAGCTTCCACTTCTTCAATAGACACCTTACCTCTTCCTTAGCAAGGTGTAACGCTGGAATATACCTTCGTACCGTAAATGAACTGTGCTTCCAAGAAGGACTACTACAGCGGGACAAAATATATGTACGCAAAGCTTTTTTCAAACAACAGATCGAGCGATTGTCTCAGATTTGTCTTAACAACACGTTTCTGCGATGCGCACGTTAACTCAGAAAAACAACAACAATGACACTGGAGTCCGATAGAAGACCACGGAGCCGGAGGTTCCTCATCTTCTTCAGTTTTTCGACCCTCTTGGAAGCTAGAGCGCTAGTTTGCCACTTCCCATTTCCGTCAGTGGGTTGGTGTTAATGTGGACTTCACTGTCTAAAGGATCGCTGATAAGCTCGTGCATTGATCTCATCGAGTGACAACTTGTCTTATAGCGGAAAAGTTACACCTCAGAATTCATAGCATCTATTTCTGCGCTCCTAAGTGTCAAACAATCTCCATACCTTCTCGTCTTGACACTTTCGGAGTGATGCTCGCTGAATGGGCGGATTCTGTGCCAACGAGGCTGTCAGGCTTAGTCCTACGATAAGCATTTCCACCAAGCAGCCTCGTTAGCACAGAATCAACTCGATCATAAGTGTGGGGAAACCGCTTTCCTCTCGATGACCTAACCAGAAGAGAATAAAGAAAACAAAAACAAACAAAGTCAGTCACCCCGTGGACTTGCTACGGAGAGTATTCCACAATTCGTTTTCGCACCTCCGATGTCGGCTCAAAAGTGAAGCGTATTCCAATGTGTAATCTAACAATTAGGTCTGCTTCATGTAGATTATGCTGTAAAGCATTGGCTCAGAAGAGGTGGCCCACACCTGTAAAGTCATTATGTATTAGGTTGTCCCACAAGTCCCGCCATTTTTTCCAACGATTCATTGCGGATTTCGCCGGCGGTCTCGCTATACAGCTTTCGAAAGAGAATGATTTGCTCTATTCGAGCATGTATTGTATTTTTTCATTCTGAATTTTGTCATTTTTTTAGGTCGTTAAATTGAAAAATGAAAAAGTGAGAAAGTGACCATCTGCGCGCTTGTTCTCTCCGCTTAGATTTGGAATTTTTTGCGCAGCTTTTTCATTCATTTTTCATTTAGAAGACAATGTTTTGTACTACAAGAGTACTTGTTGGCCTTATTTGCTCATTTGTCCTTTATTGATTTTTAAATCATCAAACTGGGACGTCCGACTTTTTCGTCCAAATTTTTAACGACAGCTCGGTCCTGTGGTTGGACTTTGTGCTTGGTGTTATATGTCGTTCGAAAGAGGATGTCTTCCTCAATAAGAATTTTTGTCGCGTTTATTGGCTCATGCTGATTTCTGCCGAATATCAACAACTGAACAAGGAGAATGAGTAGTTGGTAAAGATGATTTTTCTCTTTTTGGAATTTTGTTGATAGTCGACAGAAGTCAGCATGAGCCAATAAACGCAACACAAATTCTTATAAAGCAAGACATTCTCTTTCGAACGACGTATAAAACCGAGCAAAAAAAAATCCTGCCACAGAGCAGGAACTGTCGGTAAAAATAAATCTTCTCCATCGTTCGTCCCAATTTGATGGCCTAAAAATCAATAAAGGACAAGTTAGCAAATAGCACTAACACATATTCTTGTAGTACAGAACATTGTCTTCCAAACGCTAGGAAAAACTGCGCAAAAAATTCCAAACCTAAGCGGAAAGAATAAGTGCGCAGATGGTTTTGATATTTTGATGTTGTTGATATTTTTGTTGTTTGTTCGTTAATCGGTTTTCCGCTATCCGGGTTTTAACAGTTCGTTATTCGCTCATCCCTGGTCCTCACCTTTTGCTGCTTATCCCAGCATTCTTTTGTCACCTGGAACAGTCGACATGGAGAGAATGTTTTCGTCCACTGGATTTTTTAAAATCATTTACGAAGACGAAACAACAAAAAATGTTGGCAAGCTACTTTTTCTGAACGTTAACATTCCGTTGATGGGCTTTTAAGTGCACGTCTATTATTTCCTTTGGCGCAAATATGCTCGGACGGGGTCACCTTATAGTACTGCCTATACAACGATTTGTGTTGTACGAAATTAAAAGTTTCATGGAGCACCGTTGTGTTCCACCTCAATGATACACTGATCTAGGTTATTTCTATTGTAACTGAACAGATATGTGCCTTCTTGCCAAGGCCAATATCCACTATGTAGAAGGTGACCCCCTGAACCTATTTGAACCGTTCCTTCGGTACTCAGCGGTCTGCTGCCCGCACCGAGATTGTACATGCTCATAGAGCAGTCACACAAAACGGTTTCGCAGAAAACTAGGGAAGGGAAGGGTGTCCGAAGTCTGTGTAATCTAATTTGAACTTTGCTCGTTGCTGAAAGCTGGTTTATCTTGCTCTCCACTCTTTGTTGGTAGTGAATTGCCTATGTTACATTGCACATAAGTTACGTAGCGTTCGTTGCACTTAGGTTGTCCAACTGCTGAAGCAAGAACATAAAACGTTTTTCCTGATTTTTTATTTAAAATAATATTTACTTCACATGTTTTAACAAAATTTAACGAAAAATTTCCGTTAAAAAACCGTTAAGAAAAGTTAACGTCCAGAATTTTGTGCGCACCCCATGAGTGTAAAAGTAGTTTGATTGCGCATTTGGCCCAGCGTCAAACCCGGGTTCTTTTTGCCGAACACCTTGCCTCTTGCCTACATCACCGTTTTATTTCCTGTGTTGAATTTTCAATTTTTAATGCGATTTTTTTTTGTTTAAAAGGTTCTTCTTTCCAGGTGCAGCATCGATACTGTGGTGATTCGTTCACAGAAGAAGACATGTTATTAATTGCTGAGCAAACGATTTTTTGAAAAAACGTTGATTAACCTTTTTGACTCTGTAACATTTTGATAATATCTTCATTGTTCTACAGTCAAAATTAAAGAACTTTTGGGAGCAGTTTTCGAATTAATCCCAACGAGTTCAACTTTTCAGATTCTCCGAGGACCTCATAGATACAACACATTTTTCTACCTGAACGAACAACATCTGCATCCGAAATTAAACTCCATGGCATTTCGGGTGTTATTTGCTAAAGCTACTCAAGTGATCTCCCTAAAAAAATTGGGCACTCTTCGAACCGTTGACGGAGACGCAACCGAAGGAGAAAATTCTCGCAGAAAATTCTTTCTGCCTTCTGAACGAAAGAACATCAAAGAGGGAACTTGTGCTACATAACATTTTAAGTCGTGATTATTATACAGTAGAAAACAAAGCTTCTACGCAGCGATCTTCGTCGGATCGTGTTCAAAATTTTCGTTTGTCAAGAATAATTAATTATTTTCTGCCTAAGGCAGACCACCTATACAGTTAGAATTGTGCCACAAAATGTTTGGTCTTGTACAGTGTAAAAGTCATGGTTTTCTGAAACGATTTGTATCGACCTTTGTTCGATCTGGCACCGATGTCACTGGAGCGACAAAATTCAACTTTGATAAAAATGACCATAATTCGGTAAGTTTTTTGAAATTTAAAAATCCCAATGGCTTTTTGAAAAATAGAGGAGTGCTTTTTACCACGTAAATAACAGCTCCCAAGAATGAGGTCTTCATGCAGGTCGGGGGTTCGGTTTCTCGCCGAAAAAATGGTAAATTGCCAACTGAGATTTTGTATGTGACGATAACTTGGTTCGTTTCTTGAATTTCAGGCAAGTCAATAGCTTTTTTGAAATTTAAGCAACGCGCTTTCAAAGTTTGCAGGACAACTCTTGAAAAAGAGGTCTTCATGCGGAGCGGTGGTGGGCTCGACTTCTGGTCGACTGTTGCCATAAAACTTACCGAAAATCGAACCCCCTGCCCCGTATGAAGTCCTCTTTTTTGAACTGCTTTCTGTAAGCTTTTTATAAAGTAAAAAAACAATACTCTCTTTTTTCTAAAAAGCTATTGCAGTTTTTGAATTTCCAAAAACTAACCGAGCTATGATCATTTTTGTGAAGCCATGATCAGAAGCTCCTGTCGATTGTGCGTTGGAAAATTGGAAGAATTTCACAAAAATGACTATAATTTGGTTTGTTTTTTTAAATTTGAAAAAGTCATTGGCTTTTGGAAAGGGTGAAAAAATGCTTTCTTACCACATAAAATTCCGTTTGCAAAAAAAAGGTCTTCATAAGGGGCGGGAGGGGAGGGGATTCGGTTTGCGGTCGATTTTTGCCAAAAGTTGACCAGGAACCGAACCAAAAATCGACCAGGAATCGAACCCCCACCCGCATGAAGATCTCTCTTTTTAAAAGTGTCTTGTAAACAGTGAAAAGCGCTTTCTCTCTATTTAAAAAAACCATTGGCTTTTTTGAAATTCAAGAAACGAACCGTTTTATAATCACTTATACGAATACTTTTAATTTTTTTCGGTCAAACATTGAACTCTAGCCGACTCCCATAAAGACCTCATTTTTGAAAGTTGTTTTTTACGTGGTAAGAATGAATTTTTCTCTATTTCCGTAAAGGCCTTTGAGATTTTTAAATTGCAAATAAAACTTACCGAGTTATGATTATCTTTATAATCGTTGAATTTTGTCGCCCCAATGACGTCGGTGGCAGATCAACCAGAGATCGAGCGAATCTATCGGTGGCAGATCAACCAGAGATCGAGCGAATCTATTCGTTTCAGAAAATCATGATTTTTTCACGGTGAAATGGTCAAGACTTCAACACAACACTGGGCAAAACTTTGAAATTTTTGTGGCACCATTTTCACTGTACAGGCGGTCTGCTTCAGGTAGAAAATAATTTTTTAAGAAACGAAAATCTTGAATACTTCTATTTCAGTTCTACTATATATACGCGAATTTTTCTCAAATAAATAATTGATTTAAATATTAATATTCCACTATAGTTATTCCTTCTATTGAAAAATGCTCTTCTATTAAAGCTCCTCTCAGCTGGTTTCAAGTTTGTGCTGGGGGAGTGAAACATCTGCTATGAAATCTGCCTTTCTTATTGTTTAGTTGGTCACGAAGGATTCTGTCATTCCGCTCTTTCCTCTATCTAGCCGATTTAATAGCCCTATCTAATTGTGCTCTCTTCCTTTTCTGATGTTATTTTTGTTTGTTTCCTTTTTCCTACTGGGCCTTTTTATTCACCACTATTGGGTTTTTGTGCTCGGTACCTTGGAGTGCTTCCTTTATGGCTGACTGTCTGGTGGTGTACGCCGTCTTGCGGCGTATTAAATAAATAAATAAATGCGATCCGCTCAAATCACATCGAATCGCTGCGAGAAGCTTGCTTTTTTACTGTATAATAATCATGGCATAATTTTATGGAGCACAATTTCACTCTCTGATGTTCTTTCGTTCAGAAAGTAGAAAATTTTTTCCGCCAGATGTCCCTCCTTCAGTTGCGTCTCATTTATCGATTCGAAGAGTGTCTCAATGATTTTATGTTTTTGGTTTTGATTTTTTGTTGTGTTTTTTTTTGGAGAACGGAATGGCCGCACGTAAACTGCCATATCCCGGAGATTTTTTTGGGTCTCTGAAGTGTTCACAAAGCTTTAAAAACTACAAGAAATATGGAATCTGTGTTTACAGAGCAGGTTGGAAAAATAGGAGCTTCCATGTGATTAGCGGGGTCGATATTCTTCGGCAAATGATGCAGATCAAGACGCATGATCATACAGAAGATCGTTTCGGAAAAGCATGATGATTTTGTCACTCTGGGTGAAGCAGGGCTCAAAAGTTTAAAAGCTACAATTTCGCTTTCTGATGGTGTTTCTTGCAGAAGAGAGAAAACCAATTCTGTGAGAAATCCATCCTTCGGTTGGCACTGCGTCATCGGTTCGAAGAGCACTTCAAAAAATTTCATAGGGGAGGCACTTAAGTCACCTGTTACCTGTCACCTGTCGATCATCGAGTTGCTCGAGCATGCGCCTGCAGCATCTCCATTCGTCCCTGTCGCGTGCCAGAGTGCTCCAATGAATCCTCCTCGCTCGAGGGACACGAAGAGAGTCCTCTCTTTCGGTCAGGGCTTTCACGAAGAAGTCCGACCAACGCGTTGGAGGGCATCCTGGTGTTCTCTTGACATCCCGCGGAATCCATTCAGTGACGACTCTCGTCCAGCAGATGTTTGCAAACCATATTACGTGGCCGGGCCACCTAATTTTCGACGACTTGACCCATGCGACAGCGTCTTTGTTCTTCGAACGCTCGGAGGCTCTGACTTGCGACTCCGGAGGCCTTCTCTCGCTTGCGTGAGTCGTGTCACTCCAAGGATCGTCATCTCGATTCCACGTTGCTTGACGCTAATCGCGTGTTCACCTGCTTCTCTGCCCAGGTCTCTGAGGCGTAGTTAGGACAGGAAGAACAGTGGAGTCAAGTAGGTGGGCACGGAGGCGGACGCTCTACGTCTCCTTCGCGACTTCTTCGACGCTGTTGAAAGCTCCCCAAGCCGCTCGTTTCCTCCTGACCAGCTCCGGCGCTACGTCGTTAGCCATGTTGGCTTCGCGATGCGGATACAAGTAGCTGAAGCATTCGGAGATGTTCGTTCCGTTGAGCGAGAATGGTGCATCAGAAACTTGTCATTTCCTCATGAACATCGCCTGCGCAGGATTCAGCTACAGTCCAACGTTCCCACATGCACGATCGAAGTCGGCGATCATTTGCTCCGTCTGGCTAATATTCGGTGTTATGAGCACAACGTCGTGAGCGAAGCGAAGATGCTGCAGCTGCCGGCCATCGACCTACACTCCCATGTCTCCGCATTCTAGTCCGTGCATGACGTTTTCGACGGCTACGTTGTGCATGTTCATCTCCTATGGCATCGTTAAGATTCGGTTCCCTCCAATTAGGTTTCCACCCAGTGGTTTCTTACGCCAGCAGAGCCGGGTCAGCTAATCTGGCACCTATGAGGCACGAGTGAAGGTACTGTTCGCACCAATTCTAGCCGTTCAATGATAAGGTGGAAGGCATTTTTCCGTAACAAAGTAGATATAGACACCCTGACCCCATCTAGCGCCTTACCATGCCCATGAGACCACCGTGACCTCGTTCGTCCGTCGAGAGAAGTAACGCGCTCCAGCGATCGCCCTCCACAGAGCACTGCTGTCGTGCCGAGCGCTGTTTTTGCACGGTGACGCAGCGGCGGTGGTTCTTCGCAAAATGAGGAACTCCTTGGTCGCTCGAACTGGTCTGCTGCTCACCTGCATCGCCATCGATCTCTGTCTAATCACTGGCTTTGAATTCTGCTCCATTCGCGCCACAGCGGAAGGAGTTTTCAGCGCTCAATGTTTTGCTTAGAAACCAACCACGAGATGAGGGTTCGTGCCGCGGTAGTCGCACCGTTGTGTTCATTAGGTTGCCTGCCTGTTCTCATTGAAAACTCGATAGTGAATATGTATTGATCACGACCTTTGTGTGTATTGATCGCCTATTCCTACCGGTGCTCAGTGGCGGTGGACTTTGTACTCCTCACTTGTTTTCGGTTTCTGCACATCCGTTGTGATTCCTTCCTTGTTTTGTGTAAATAAGCTCCGAAGCAGTTCTGACGCGCTCTCTGTTCAAGTTGGAGTTTGACGCATACGCTCACCTAGCGTAGTAACATCACTGGTGGTATTGGAGCTGCAGAGTACGGTACAAATATTTCCTTAAAACAATTTTTTGTTTTTCCCGTCTTTTTAGTGTTGCGTGGATTTCTAATTCCTGAAAGAGCCCTCACCTATTTCTGAATCTATTTCCGGCGCAATGTGGCTCCGGGGGGGTCACCCCCCTACTCAGTGGTTGTCCGCCTTAGTAAAGGATACGTGTGTGTGAAATTACATCGGAAATGGCCTACCTCAGTTCACTGTAGGGGTAGAACACACCATTGTGCAAAAAAATTCCGGTTTCAAAAAGCACAAACCGTTGTGTAGGGGGGTGACCCCCCCCCCCCCCCCGAGCCACATTGCGCCCTATTTCCGACTACGCACAGCAGGTTTAACCGCGGTGCAATCCCAATCGGGGGGGGGGGGGGGGACAGTCCATTTCAACTTTCAACTTCTAAAGAAGTGCAACATGCATCACAACATATGATATAAATATGCTTATGTTATCAATTGCTGTCCTTCCAATACCCAAATCAGTTTTCTAAATTGCTTTCCTAGTCGGGGGAAGGGAGTAATGAAAACAGTAAATTGAACAGAAACCTGGAACTGTTACAATACTACAAAACCACGAAAACTCGTTAAAGCAACATTATTACCTTAATCATTTAGTGGATAGCGGTTTGCGATTTCTTTTCAAAGCGAATAGAGTTTTGGATCACAACCGTGCTGCGTGCATAGTGCCCCCACCCTGCACCTTAACCGCTTTTATTGGGTAACAGTTGATCTAGAAAGATCAAATGTTTTGTTGGCAAAGGCAGTCCGTTACGTATCCACAAATTTAGAATGTATCCATGTAGATCTGTCGCAAACCAACACATCTGTTTTTAAAGGGGTCCGCTGGCATTGTTCTACGGGGGAAGGTTTTTTGTGGCTTTTACCAGCGGACCCCTCAATTCCATTTTGTGGTTGTTTTGGGGGTGGTATTTGAGATGTAAGCGTGGTGATCAGCAGCGGTCTAAAAGACCGAGTAGCTGGAGACCTGGCCAGTTTGGTTGGTTATCGATACTTCTCCTGGTTCTTGGTGCTTAACATGGTTTCCACTTTGTGGTCTCGCAATCGCTTTCGATATGCTGGTTTGTGTGTGTACGTTATCACATTTTTCCTCTTTTCCGGCTACTCTAACTTCATTCATCACTTTCGTATCACTTTTGTTGCTCCTGACTGTGTGGCTGGACTGAGCGGTACCACCATTACTGAATGCCAGTCGATGAAGGACTAAGTCGGCAGCGGATATGTGTGCGGAATCCCGTCGGCAGAACTTGTGCTTGGTCTGTACGTGGCGCACTTGGCAGTGGGTGCTAGACCCGTGACTACCGCGGGTCAAATTCAGGTGCGGTCTGAGCATGAGTCTGGCAAGAACAAAACACTGGCATGTCTTCCAGTTGGTTCTGACAAGTCATTGCAAATATTAAATGCCCATTCATAGCACTTTGACGATACTATTCCCGTAGAAGCAGTTTGATTGGATAAGTACGTGATACGCAGCAACTGGATTGCTTGACGCCAACCTTTCTTTCTTTATCCACGAAGCTTCGCTCGGCTTGATGTAGTGCAACCGCTAAACACGGAAGGGCCAATTTTAGGCATGTTAGTGACTGACCCTTTTTAGGCAATTCTGTAACCATTTACCCTTCCCGGCAGGGTCGGCTTAGTTCGTCTGGATATTAGATTGATCCAAATTGGCTGATCTAAGTATCTATCTGCATCGCTTTCTAGAGGCTGTCTACGTTAGAGATTGGGGTAGATGAATGTCTCTCATTACGAGTGCCATCCGTTGCGAAAGGCTGGCCCCTCTCCGCTAAGTTTTCCCGAGAGCCTAATCTTCTTGCCTATTCAAGCGAGGGTTTTCGTTTCTGGTAGGGTTTAGGTGGGGACAGAGGAGACGCTGTAATTTCCTTTGGGATTGGCCCCTAACTAGAGTTCTACCAAGTGCTGAATCAAGAGTGCGGGCTTACGAAAAGGTGTTTCAGCCTCTTAAAGGTTGAACTGTTTTAGGTGGCGTTACCACATGTTTTAATGCAATACACTTGTCTGCGTACTGCCGACACCTGGCAAATCTGATGCGATGCGATCATTCAAATCTTCCTACTTTGTGTGGAATGTGTCTGTTCTTTTAGTGCCATATTCCTAATCTGCTCTCAACTCTGTTTGCCGGTGATGTTCTCATCCAATTCCTTATCGTTGTCAATGGCGTTTCGTTAAACTCATGTTAAGATCACGCTCAACGTAGTTCATCCTGTCATAAATTGTCCCATATTCAGATGCTTTCGACGAAGGCCTGCCCTTTATACCGTTGTCTGTCGACGACTAGTTCACAATTGAGTAAAGTGAATAATGTGACCGTGATTGGCGCTGGACTCATGGGATCTGGAATAGCTCAGGTAGTTGTTAAGGCCAATAAGGCGTCCATTTTTTCGAACATCCTTTGAATGCGTCTTTGAGTAGAACTATGGCCTTCGGTCCATGAACAGTCCTCCACTGAGCAGCGTTTGCTTCTTCAAGTCGTTCTTGGTTACCAACAGTCTTAGAGGGCGATGTGACTCTATGCCCGGATTTGCAGACCGAGTTACGTTTCCTAGGCACACTTCCTGCATAGCATACCTTTCCGCGCCTGCCGGTTGTTACCTAGTCAGCCTGTCGTGTCTTATTGCTCATGTGGGACCACAGACTATACTTGTGACGAGGATGGTAACTTAGACCTCATGGCGATCTCATGGCGACAGAGGTGATGCGTATTTATGGAGTTGAGCAGGAGGAATCTGTGGAAATGCTTTGAAGTGAAATGCAGGAAACGATCCTCTTGCTCCTTATTACTACTCCGAAATAGGTACAGGAGTGGTCCTTGTCCCCACATGGGCGACGGAGTTCGACTCTGTTGTTGTGAGCTGAAGAGGGTCGGTGTTAGTAGAACACTCGCAGCGGTTTTTGTTTAGGTAACGGCCGCCTCAAAGCTCAATGTTGTGTTGGTCGACAAGTCCGACGAAATCCTGGACAACGCTCGAAAGACCATCGATAGCAATTTGCGAAGAGTAGCGAAGAAGAAGCACGCCGACGATAAAACGGTGGGTCTCGTCGTTTTAGCCTCATACATGCAGCACTGGAATAAGCTGTTGTGAACATTCTCTTGTAACCATGGGTTTGACACTGCTCACGTCTCCGGTACCGCTACATCACTGATCCCAAATTTTCCTCCGTTTTGCGCTCCAACATTTTTCGCATCTCTAAAGTAGCTTAGTGGGTATTCTCAACATTGCTTTCTGTTGACTTTGCCGCAAATAGCTTTCATATTCGGAACCATGAACCAATCGAAGGATTTCAAAAAGGGTGTGGAGAGCAGGTTTATGGAGATTGCGCGCTCCAATAGTGTTTTACTGTTGTCGCGAGGCGTTCTGGCTACGGCAGACGAAGACAGTGGATAGCTTCTACCTAACCACGGGTACAAATGCTGCCTGAATGTTGTAGTCATGTTCAAGAGACGTAGTCGTCGAAGTTTTTTCAAGACGCACAGTTGAGCAGTGCTCGAAGTGTCCATCACGGGTTTAGGCTTAAGCGTAGCGATGGCAGGGAAGCAACAAAAAACCCGGATGAACTTAAGCCGCGCCAATGTTTAGTCGGCCATTCCTTTTTCCTGAGGTGCCATATCGGTGAAGCACATATTATATCCACTGAGACGTGCTGTGTGTATGATATTTGTATGACAGGCTCAAGAGGCACTGGTGGCAGGAGCACTGTCTCGGCTTCATACGACAACCTCGTTCGAGGATGGTATAAAGGATGCTGATCTAGTTATTGAAGCCATTGTCGAGGACATCGAGGTGAAGCGAAAGTTGTTCACTGAAGTGGAGAAGATCGCGAAACCGTAAGTTTTATCCTTGTGCGCTGCACGGTATGTTGCTAAAGCTGAGCATGTTCTCTAGTTTGTTTCCGTCTTCAGCTCGGCCATCCTAGCAACTAATACGTCATCGCTTCGTCTAGAAGACATTGCTGCAGCGTTGAAGGAGAAAAGTCGCTTTGGTGGACTTCACTTTTTCAATCCTGTCCCTGTCATGAAGCTTCTTGAGGTCGGTGTGTCTTTTCGTTTTTAATTTCCATAGAGCCTGTACCTTGTAACCTCAGTACTCTGTTTTTCAACCACTCCGCGAGGATGGTGGTCTACCTTTCGCTTAGCTCGCCAACAATTTGTGGTGGCAAACTTTGTTGATGGAAATTGAGGACTGTGACCCAACGTGAAAAATAGAGGATAACGTGGCGACAAAGCTAAACGAACGAATTGGAAATTAACTGAACTGACAACAACTTCCGGTTGTAGAATGTGTTTGGTTATCTTCGGTTTTAATCGAGTTTACTGGGGAAGATCGCGTGAAAAAGAAAAAAAATAGGTCGGACTAACTTGAAGCGAGGGACATTATCGTCTTTGGGATCGTCAAAAAAGGTTCTACTCTGCGTTCCTTCAGCGTCCTGATGGTCATGCCTTCCGATAATTGGTTTCAAGCGCAGATTGATTTGCTCCCAGAATTGTAGTAGTTCTTCTCACAATGAAAAAGCTCATTAAATCTCCTAGAACTCGGGACGTCTCCCCGTATGTGTGTTCCGATAGGGGTTGAGAGCTTGGTCAAATTCGGTATAGCCTCCCGGAACCAGATATCTGTGCTTTCGAAGGCCTTTTCTACAGCCTATTCTACGGTTTGCATGTGTAGGGTGGGTTCCAGTGGGAAGGCGTTTGCTAGATAATGAAGATGTTTAAATCTCCGGAATTCTTCGGAAAATAGTAATTCGGAAACCACGTCGTCCATCGTTCAAGACTTTGATACGGATCCATTCTAGCTCATTAAGCGTATAATCGAATTTTGAGTTCATCAAATTTTTCGGGACAGTTCTATTTGTGCACTAGATAAGATGTGAAAGATATACCACTGCATTACGACAGTAGTGAAGAGTGACAAGGCGCCCACTCTCAGCTAGTATTGTGCCAGAAAGGTAACTGACGGCGAATTTGAAGAATCATGAGAATTACGATCACATAGAAGTTTTATGCAAGTTGATTTGGTGCAGTTCTATTACTGGTACCTGTACCATTACACATGTAAGATTGCCATCCATCTTTTATTGGGAGAATGGGTGTTTTTGAATAGTGTCTAGCACAAGTAGCCATGGAGAGAGTCGGAGAAGGTCCGGAAGACTATACGATATGTTGCTCTAGGTTGTGCGCTTCAGCGAGACATCTGATGCAACATTTGAAAGCCTCTTGGAGTACGGCAAAGACATCGGGAAGAAGACCGTAGCATGCAAGGTGAGTTCAGTTGTTATCAGGTCTGGTTACCAACTTTGGTCGGTCTTCTAAGCTTCTTTGCTCATCTCTAGTTTGTGAGGAAATGCTACATCACATTTCACCCTTTTTGAATTGAAGTGGGTGGGTTGGGTTGTGCTTCGTTTGTTGCTTCTTGGTCCATATATTCCTTCCTTTTTTCCTTGACTTCAATAAATTTGTCATAAAAATGTGGTCAGGTGCGTAGCGCTTGGAAGAATTTAGCAGTGCATGTCAATCATAATCGTGCTAGTACAGAAAAAAAACATCAGAAAGTCAATACGTTTAGTTAAAAATTGTTTAGGAGCGTTAACAATCGCTCTTCCTTGCGCAGTTGCCGTCGAGCACCAGCACCTCTAGCAAAACTGGAGTTTCGACTTGTCAATTGTTGGATATCCTCAAATGTATATAATGTTATGAGCTTTGGGGCAACGTGAACTATAAAATTAAGATTTGATAACGCGGTTTTACGGTACCCATTACTTTCCATTCATCAGAAGAGAAGAGATGATGCATAGAGGTTCAAAATTGCCAAATTCTACTATGCGCATATAATTGTTTTCTGTGAAGGATAAAAGAACACATTTGCTATATATCCCTCCCTGCGTAGTGATTTATGGGATCCAGTGGATGGAACAGTCTTTGTTTCACCCTCCTCTGAGAGTCGGATCTTCAATCACTATTGCTGGAGTGGGCCATTTGATAGCCTGGGAGTGAGAAGTGAACTTGATGTATTCATTTCGAAAGCAAATGAGTTTCACCTGCCTTTTCCTTGTGTCGGAAACTTCTTAGAGCTTAAGAGTATCGTAATAGACGCATAGCAATTATCTTGATGTTATCTGTTAAGGCATAGCATGACCGAAGGTTGTTGCCGCCGTTTGATCCATTGTTTGATAATTTTCAGGATACCCCAGGCTTCATCGTTAACCGGCTGCTGGTGCCTTACATGTTCGAAGCTTTAAGGATGGCTGATCGAGGTGATGCATCAATGGAGGTCGGTTAGATTTCTATTTCGAGTTGCTCTCTCTCGTTCTGTGGCTGTTTACAAGTTGAAAGTTGTCAACAGTCGTCATTGAGCATAAGTGTCTTTGTCATGATGTGTACTCATGCGTGCGTGTATAAGGAACTCCAGGACGCGGCTACACCTGACACACACCTGTGTCAAAGTCAGCCACATCCAGGATTCATTCCCTCGCTAAGTCTGTGTTTTCCTCCCCGTTAGCGGAGGAGAACAACGAATCCAACAGGGGCGTCCTTCATACTGGCGCTAACGAACCACCGAATGGCGGAACATTCGAAATTCTGGCAATTTTGAAGAGTTTTCACTCCTAATATGCTAGCCCACAATGCTTTCATTCACGTATTAATAACAGACGCTATGCCCTTGAGAACAAATCGAAGAACCCAAATCGCATTTGGACGGGATACCTCCAGCAATTATGCAGTGTAGGTTCCCATCAGGCATTCCAAAGGGAATACTTAATTTTTCAATTGTACACTGTCCTTGAAGAAAGGCAAAGGCGTTCGCTTATGGGAGAAGTAGCTGGAATAAATCAAGTTGGGTTACCATTAATATAGAGCGAAGCTTTAGAAACATGTGCTCACTCAGTACTTTTTCTTGGGAAGGGGAAGGAAAAAAGCTGACCATTGTGACCTCCACGATTAGTTTTCGGACAGTACAGGTAGACAGAACTTTCTTGAGAGAGAATGTGTTCTCATTTCTTTCATCTCTACAGAACCGTACCTCTTCAATCTCACCATGTATAAATCCCCTATAAAGGAGGAAGGCATTAGTCACTGACTGAAGCTGTTCGGATACAGCTGAAGTTCGTCAACAGTTGAGGCCAAACCTCTCCTTTCGTCGTATCGGCCGTCTTTTGCGGCTGTACGTTGTGGAAGAATGGATATCAGCATAAGACGGATTTTTAGTTTCATGTGTGATTCGGAACCACGATTCTTTTGTTGTGATTGAGCGTCAAAAGTCCAGAGTGTTGTAGGAGTATTAGCAAAAAACACTGAAATTGTGTTTAAAACATTATTTTAGTTTCGGGCATTACAGGCATATTGGCTGGAATTCATAACTAGGCGGAACTTGTGCTTGCATACCAGATTCTTGGAAGGCATTATCCTTTATCAATTGCAGAATTCTAACACAAGCAAGAACAGAACTGTGAGTGAGCGACCAACCAGATTTTGAGACACAGAAGAAAATGCTTGTAAATAGTATGTTTAGAACAACCCTTGGTATGTCTTACATACATCTCATCTATATTTGTTTCGTATTAGGCGAAGGGGCGCGTGTAACGCAGTGGGAGAAGGCGCCGGTTGTCGCGTGCACCCGAAACCAGGCACTTGATTCGGATTTCTCGCCCAGGCCAACCAGGCGCGAAAAATTGGTACTAGACTTGTGGGAAGCATAAAGCGCTGACTTCTTCATCGGCAAGCAAGTCATCGTATGGCCGGATACGTATTCAGATCACCTCCATGACATCCTGGAGAAGCAAAATGCGTGGCGCATCCTAAAAGGGGTTGAGTAACGCCGTCCGTTATCCTTATTTTTATTGGTCGAAGGGCATGGGCTTGAAACTGTTTTGTATTGTGAAATTTAGTCTACAAAGGAAGAGCAATGTTTTTAATGTGACCATTATCTGCTATTATAATTTTGTCTCTCGATTGTCTCTAAGCCACTCGTATTCAGTGATAACAGCTTGCTCGTCATGTACATGTTTCAGGACATCGACGTTGCAATGAAACTTGGTGCCGGTTATCCGATGGGGCCCTTCGAATTGTGTGATTATGTTGGCCTCGACACTACCAAATTTATTATAGACGGTGAGTTGTTTAGGATTGTCCACATTTATCCGTAGTGGTACTAGGACGGTTTGACTATGAATTCCTTTGATTACTGGCTGCTTAGAGGTTACTGGTGTTCAAATCAGATACCATGCAGAGCTATGGTAGATCACTCAACAGATACATTGACTGAAAATTCTTTTAAACTCGTTCTTAACAAATAGGCTGAACACTGTTAAACCTGCTGCCGCGTCTACGGTATTAAAACTGTTGCAAGTGTGTTTTTTGGATTATGTTCGCGTTGTTCATTAGTAGAAACACCCACCATGTTCTTCCACTATAGGCAAGGTGAGGAACGAGCTGCGACTTCCACGGTTACCGTGCATCATCCCAGTAACCTCTTTTGAACATAACCCGAATAACAACTGGGCCCTAGCGTTGTGAATGGCTACAAGCTTGCGTTAGTGGTCTTATCACATTAGAAATTCTAGCTTGAGCTCCTGTGTATCTGTTGTTTTTTCTTATTTTTAACATCGGTCCGCGGTATAGATTTGCATTCGTATCGGCGGTCTTGTAGCGATGTCTGTATTTTGTTAAGGGCTACTTTGCAGAATAATTGGACCCTACAAATTCTATGCCAGTCACAGTTTTTACTTTTATCCCTTTCATGTAAATTACAGACTTGAAAGTCGTCTTCGAAATGCGTTTAAGTTGCGGCGTTGGTTCGAGGATGGAAATGAGTAGCGTTTTGTCGGGGATTTCCTACTCGTCATCTTTCCCGTTTCTCCCGAATTATTGGAAATTTTCATGTCGCACAAGATCCTACTTGTTCAGGATGGCACAAACAGTATCCAACGGAGCCTCTCTTCATGCCGAACAAAAAGCTGGACGAGTTGGTAAAAAACGGGAAACTTGGACGGAAATCCGGCGAGGGTTTCTACAAATACAAGTAACATGGGTAGCACGCGAATGTCTGTCTACTTTGCCATGAGGGATTTTGTGTATGCAAGAGTTCCCTTCAGGATGTGATACGCATTTTTTAATTTACTCGTCTTGCCAAATAAAGAGATTCATTTTTTTTGTTCTGAGTAACACTATTAATAGGTAGATTATAAGCGGCGGAAACCTTACTATAACTTTTTATTGCTTTTGAAAGCAACAAATCCATTAGCGACGTCCAGTATATGATATGCTGAGATTGCGTCATTATCTTTATGTCCGTCCACAATTCAGGTGACTTCACGGGTTAGGTGGAGGTCATGCAGACAATTTAGTCGACTTGCAGCCAATTAGGACACCGGCTATGGTCACGATGGAACTGGAGGGCGTCTCTCATTTGCTACGGCGAGGTGAGTTTGTTTTACGGGCTGTGCAGATATGCAGCCTGGTCACCCGCGGCTTGCTTCCGGCGAACTGCATTTCGCTTGGACTTCTATGACGGGTTACCATAGAGCGCTTGAAACAAAGCTACATAAACCTCAAATACTGCAGTGGTCCAGCGTGTTAAGCGTCACCACCTACGAATTTGTGAGTTCCGCTGGAGAAGAGAGAGGGGCGATCTTCATGTACGAGTGGTCACTGCGTCCGCGGCAGCGACTGTCGCGTCTGCAGCGAGCTCCGCCGCGGTCGTACAGGTCACCACTGATGGCCCGTTGCAAGCGCTAGATTTGAAACATTTGAACGTACTTTTCGGCGTTTTGGAATCATGGAGATTCCATAAGACAACGACGTGTTTCTGGGGAACATTGCTTACATGCTCGTGATCTTGAGGATTGAAAATGTTCGCTAATCGGCTATCCGGGGGCCAGAGTCATCAACGATACCGCTGGTATCATCTCACCGCGGATTCAATACCAGCCTACGCAGTATGTGATACAGAGATATACAAAGGTACAGAGATACAGAAACGACAACCGATATATCGTTATCGGCCGGTAAGCGGTTGTTGAATCTGACCCCAGGCCGCATACTCTTTCCTGAAATACTGAAAAATCATACTCTTATCGTTAGTCACCTGTTTGTTTGAAGTGGAAAGCACTGAACTGTACTGTTTGATGCCTGGCCTGTGCAAGCCATTGCTCAGGTGACACGTAGATCTATGAAAGTGACGAGGAATTGGGATGTGTGGTGTATTCCCAATCGGCTTGACTGATTCCGGCTTATAATCCTTTTGTTATCTCGCAGACATTGAATTTGTAGTACAAAAACAAACAAGATCCAATAATCTATTTCCCGGTGAAGCTTCGGAGGGAATGCTAGAAGGTGAGAGATTATCGCAGTGAAAATCATTTACTATACTCTTCCCAACATATGATGTGCTGTCTTGTTGAGAATGGATACTCACTGTGGGAGCTTTCTTCAAATAAAAACACGCGGCAATAGTCGACCCAGACGTCGTTTTCATACTGTGTGTGCTACATTTTCTAGAAGTCTTAGGTAAGACTTTAAATATTCTTACTTGCCCTTCAAAGTCCTCGACGGCTGATTGGCCAATGTGGGTGCAGTGCATTGTAATGAATGTGGTTTTTAATGAGTGAAGGACATATTATAGGAGGTCTCATTAAAATTTCAATCGTAAGCCACATTTTGGGAATGCACAAATTTCCGTCTATTCGTACTCCGACACTTCGTGGATAATGTATGGGAAGGATGTATGAGAGTGAGATAATTTTTTTTAATATCCGAGCGCTGCATTATGATAAAATCACCCACAAATCATTGTAAACGAGCGAAACTGAAAGACTTTGAAGTAAATATGTGTTGCTGGAATGTGTAGGGAGATGTACCTAGGCTCTGAGACCTCATAAAAGGGCAAGCAGAAGTTTATAAAGGGGAAACCATCGTTTATGAGGAGGAAACGGTAATGGTGACAGAAAATCTTGAGAAATACCAGCCTCCTTTAATTACTCTAAATCTGCACGATGTTTTTGAAGTCGTTTTCTTGGTGGTTAGTCTGTTCACTCGTTGTATGGTTCAACATCTAATAAGAAGATGAGGTTTGGCGAAATGAGATACAACAGAGCCGAGCGGCGAGGATTTGAGGACAAGTCGCAGAGGTCAATGAAAAGTGCCACCGAACCGTGTACCCGCGCAACACTGTCGCCGCGACCCGCCGTCGGCGCGACGCGGAGCATACATGGCATCGCGTCGCCCGTCGCGCGCTCACTAAACGACCCTATAGGGCCTAGACCTTATTGTTTAATTACGGTAATTTATTGAATCTCTGAGAGTTTACAAGTCGAGAGATCCAGGCGTCTCCGAGAGGGAATTCTAACAACCAATTTGTTTACATCTACAAGGATTTTTTTGCAGCGCTCTAAAAAAGGTATTAGTTGTTATCATGAGTGAAATGACTAACGTTTAACGAAAGTAGGTTTGTTCAAATTTCGAAGTCGAAAGCAACCCCTCTATCCTACCTGACAGACTGCATGAATCATCCTCAAGCATCTGATTAACGCTGGCTGTTATTCCTTTATTGCCTCTCATCATCTATCATCCATCCATGGCTGTGATTCATCGTTGAGCTCGAGAAGACGATAAAGCAGAGCCCTGGTTACCACGAAAACGGGAAATGAGCCTGATATTGTAGCTTCAAACGGAGCGCTCTCTTCATTTTTTGCCAGTGGTCCCACTGCCCGTCGGGCCTCAATCCTTTACCACTTATGTGTGTTCGATGAAGGCGGTGACGCTTAAATGAGGGGAGCCGTATGCAGACCGAACTAATCTCGATATTTGGAGCTGGACCCCTTTCGTTCCACGTCACTCCACTTCTCTGCGCATCTAACTCCCGTGGTCAGCATTTCCGTAGAGCTGCTGAATTGGAATATGACGTCTTGACGCATCACCTCTTCGCGGGCAATTTGAGATGAGCCCGAGCTTAATTATACCTCTTCGAATGAATTCTGAAGAATGAGCCTGATATTTCCATTGGCCGGAAATAATTGAATGAGCTAATTGACCCCGAATAATAAAGGAGAATAGGTCTGTAGAAGCTGGAGCTTTGGCACAAATGATGCTAAGAAATTCACAAACATCTTTAGCTGTACAGTGCAATATGAGATCAGCAACTGGTAAATTTCCTCTGACATCGTTTCATCTAGCGAACCATGTAGCTCTCTCAAGAAATTATCAAAACTCTTGAAAAGATGGAAACCTAAGTGAAGCATGTGAAGAAAAATAGGACGAGAACAGATTCTGAACTGGCGTTCTCGAATGTTATGAAATATAATAACGGTTTCACTGCTTCGAAAGAGAAAAAGTAGTGCCGGTTTCTCTAACACAAGGCGCTCATTATTCTTTTTTCAATTATGGGTTAATTAATATCAGTTTATTACAGCTTGCTTTTGCTTCGAAAGAATTCGCTTTTTGAGAACCCATTGTAGCCATCGGCATTTAAATACTCCTTATTTGGCTAAAATCTTTCTGGTTTTCGACGAAGGGCTGCTGCCTCATGCGGACCATTAGAATCGCGATCAACGTTACCTCTCCAGTGTTCAATGCGGTTCAGTTGTGCTTTGGAGGGAGAATAGCAGATATAATATTATTGTATTGTGCCGTACTCTCTGCACCTGTTTGAACGAGTCTGCTTATTTTGGAATTGACTTTGAATGTCGGTTGTGTAAGGAATGTTCAAACTGACCACGAGAAGCTCACCATTTAGAGGACAATTAGGACTTCGGATTTTTCTTGAAAACGAAGATGCTACTCGGTCTGCTAGAACTTGGATCTCTTGTATTTCCGTATTTATTAGGGACACAACATGCTGAACGACGACCGAGCAGAGGCGCTTTTTAGCTCAGTAACAATCCCACCTCTCGTAAAGCTAGAGCTTCGTACTTAGCTTTCTCAGAACTTGCCGGTTTAGTATAGTTTTTCTCCAGAACGCTAGGCGGATAACACGATTCTGAAACAGAGAGCTGCTTTCTTACTAGTATGAGCATAGGGTGGTCCTCGCATACATATTTCAGCAGAACCGAATGCTTCTCATATTTTTGCGTCGACTTACTTTTGTATGCAAAAACAGCTCTAGAGAACGTTCTAATATGAATAAGATGCACTTTTACAATCTATTCCTTTTGTGATTTTATATCAGGAATGAAATTTATAAAAACTTTTTTCTAGCAGTTTTTGAGATTACATACGTTGTTCTTCATCTGCAGGAGTTGAAATGCAGACACACAGTTTACTCTTGTGAAGCAGAGCTTCAATAGATAGTATTTTAAACGTCGGCAGAAACTAATCTCCGGTATCCTTCTTTCTGGAATCAGTGTGACCCAATTGCAGTGGATTCATGAGTGGATTCACCGCTTTCATCCAATGTTCATGTGTGTAATCGTAGTCTAACTGCAGAATCGCTAGTGCGCACCCCTGACGTCGTGCAACGAGCGTCCGAATTAAGGAAGGGTGGACGGAGGGAATCACTGGTACTGTTAAGGCGTTTGGTCGAGTGGGTCATATATGATAAATAAAACCTTGAGCCCCTTAAGCGGAGGTCCAATCGAAAGGGCGAAACAAATATTTAACATAAGTCTGGAGTGTGGTACCAGGGATGAGCGGATTAACCGTTATCCGTTATCCGGTTTCCGGCGGGTTTTGGCCTATCCGTTTTGTTGTTCGTTATCCGGTGGTTTTTAGCCGGATAACGAACAACAAAATCTGGCACCCTTATTGTTACTCAGTTGAATGAATATGAGGCCAATTTTTAAAAATCGTTTTGTGTTTTTTCCACTGATAGTCGAGATACGTTTGCAATGCTAGGTCGTTGCCTTCTCTTAGGTCCTCAATGGCATAATTAGACCAAACTATCAACCTGCTCATAGCGCGTTCTGAAATGCAGAACACGCAGGTTGCCTTGCTCATTTCTATTTGTGGGGGTTTCACCAAAATTCCTTCTAGCATAATGTACTGTCTGGAAGAAACCTGTCGGATAGAGGAGAAGGGAATAAACCTTCATACGAATCACTTCGTTTTAAGGATGTGCCAGATATTCATCTTCTATGTACACAATCTTTTAGCTCATTGAAACTATGTTTGGCATGTGCATAACTTTCGAGTGGTGGGTGGAAAGCCAGTACTTTAACATCTTATCCTATCCTACTATATATGAAAGCGTTAGTCCGTCTGTCCGTGTGTGTGTATGTGTGTCACAAGCCTGTGTGAACCAGTAAAACATGTCAAACGTGTAAAGGTGAACCGCATGTGCATCTAGAAGTCAAGGCTATTCTCATGTGCAGTGGATGGAAACGAACCAAAATTAGCGGGAAATGACCAGGTTGGACAAATGAGTGGAAGTATTCGAACGGACGACCACTGTTGATCGATAGTATCAATTTTCGATCGGAGTTGTCGTTCAACACCACGATTTGACCAATCGGGATGCGATTATGATTATGGCGGTTGAGGAGACCTATATTAATCGATGGTATCGATTTTTCGACCGCAGTTATCGGTTTTAGCCCAAATTTGACCAATTGGAGTGGGAGTCACACGACAGTTTCTTCGAGAGAATTACTCCCGCTTGCAGGAAATACTTCAGTATAAGGAGATTCAGACAGTTTCTAGAACAAGATAACAGTATCGATTAACCGAATAACCGATCGACTATCAATTTTTCTGCAGATTAGGCACTTCGGAGTGGGAATAGCACTAATGCGGTGGGCAGCGGACAATGCTTACGTCAGTCGTTTTGAGGATCTTCCCTTACTCTATTCTATGTAATAAGCAAGATTAGTTTTTTCTTCTCTAATGGGGCCGAAGGGTCAATAAACCGTTGTGTCCAAGGCGTCTTGTTTTCACTAGACGTTTTGAGGCCGATAGGTTTACGGGTAGTTGCTGAGCAGTAGAAGCAGCTGTTGACGAGCTGCAGATTCAATCCTGGTATACGTACTTGGGCAATGACTTGTGGTGACCAGCCGATGGACAAGTCAGTGCATTAACATTCCCGTGCAATCCTGATACATAGACGGGAAATCCGAACCAAGAACATTGAGTCGGAGTGCATGCGAAAGTCGGCGCCTTCTCAGAGTGTGCTACTTCGCACCTCGAAGAAAAAACCGATAAGAAGGTTAAAAGTGGCCCATTTGACATGTGACGAGGACGATATAACAAACCCCGACCTAGTATTAGAGAAAGAGTGGTTCAAAATTAGCTTTAATTTTTGTTGTTTGTTCGTTATCCGTTTTTCCGTTATCCGGCCATTTTTGGGAAAAATTATCCGTTACCCGATATCCGGGTTTCAACATTTTATTTGCCGCTCATCCCTGTGTGGTACAGCAAGAGCATGTTCAGCTACGTAGTAGAAATAACCTTCACGTTTGTCGTAGCATGGCTAGTTTTGCATAATTTCAAACCTGAAAACTTGTGAATCCAGATTCTCTAAGCTTTTTGGCCCCTCGTTATTAATTAGGAGCCTTTATCGGTACTATTCAGTAGCCAGTTTTCAGAATGAATGGTGGAATGTAAATAATCAAGTTCTTCCTTGCCAAATCTCTGGTTTTTCAGTCTTGAAAAAAACTTCTGTGGCAGGCCCAAGATGTGGGGTAATGAACTGCGCTGACAGTATAAATTTTACTGGATATGCAGCATCGAAACGTGCATACGAATCTCCAATTTGACGCTGTTCGTTTTTAGCAAAAAGAACAAATTTGAATTGATCCATCAGTCCTTCAATATTTGCAAGATGTGGCATATCTTTCGAGCAATCCGTCAGCTTTCGTCTTCGTGCTCTCTTTTTCTCGCCGTTTACCTATTCTTCAAGCATGACCATTTCTTCAACGCATCTGCTTCTTTTCTATCCTATGCCATGGTACATAAGCAGGAGCTAGGACACCTGAACAGGTTGTCTTGGGCGTTTCTTTTACTTCAGCGACCATTTCTTGGAGCAAAGAAAGAATAAGGGTATAACGATATGGATCTTGAAAATGAGTATTTTTAGACGTGCGAGCAATCCTGTACATTTTCCAGCTGGTAAGCGAAAACTCAGGCTAACTGAGACGGCCGTAATTAGAGGTAGTGATGAGCAACGACATGCAAGGACTTTCTGCCACGAGCAAAGGGAGGGATGGACAGTTGGGTCTCAGTCGTGCTAGACGTCTATACGCATTCCGTTCAGCGTGCTCTATGGACTGGCTAATTCAGACATCTGTGGAGCGGCTGAAGCAATTACCAGACTCTTGTCTGGGCAGAAATCGGTTTCTCTTCGGCATGGCGACGTTCAGAGGCCTATTATTATGTGATGCTGATCGAATCGGCCGAGCCGTTGTGGACGAGTGAAGCGCATTACTTCGTCTGTCTGCTCTGTTCGCCCGGCTGGCACTCGTCCCTACCAGCAGACGACGCTCGACCAGAAGCTGAGTAGCGCGATTCTTCCGCACGCCTTGAACCGGGACGTAATTGGACGGGCGGCGACGGACCACCACCCTCGGGCTCCACCAGCCGTCCGCAACACGTCGTCATTACTGGCCTTCTCCGTCTCATTAGGGAGACCTCACCGCTTTGGACATTAACCGCTGCGACGGGCCAGGCTGCTGGATGCGCTGGGTCCGTCATCTGCGGAGCACGAACTGCGTCCGATGAGGATTCTCCTCGGTAGTCGATTATGTGTGTGCATAGTCCTGACAGTTCATTTATTATGCATCCAAGCGTATACTAATTTTCTGCTACTCCATCCACTATTCTCTAATTTGGACGAAATAGGAAGGTCATCTCGGAATCTGAGTTTTTCTCGAGGAATCGGCCCTGTAAGTGAATTAATCTTTGAGTGCTGCTGCTGATGACAAACACTAATGTCAGTATTAGAATAGTCTAAGCAAAATGGTTTGTATTGAAAGCTGAAGAGGTTATTAGAAGGATTGTGCTGGTTTACTTTTATTTATTTATTTATAACTTATCGTTATCCCGTTGTCATGAAAGCTTTCCCTGAATGTTCAGAAGAAGTGTGATCATTTGTGGAATTGGTAGTTCGACGACAAGAAGTTCTACACTCATGGTGCTATGTATTAGGTTGGAAACTAAGTCCATGCCATTTTTAAAGCATTTTATTCTGAATTCGCTGAAGGTTTTAGTGCAGTGTTATTTACCATTCGAAAAAGAAATATTTGCTTTATCTGAAAATATGATTTGCTTTTTCCCATAACGATTCTTGTCTTTGCCCTATTATTTGTTTTTAGGTGATTAAAGTGGAAAGTCAAAAAAGAAAGTTGACCATTGCTCCTTCCCTCTGTATTTGTTTCATTTTGTTTGCACAACGTTATAAGGCCATTCGAAAGAAAATGATTTGCTCTACAAAATTTCATGTTGGGTTTTTTATTCATTCTGATCTTCGCTAATTTTCAGCACTTTAAAGAGGGAGAGTGTCCAGAAGGCATAAATTTTTACCATCTTCAACTCTTTGGTAATTTTTTTGGGCGGTGTTATATGCCGTACGAAAGAAAATGCTTTGCTCTATATCAATGCATGTGTTGAGTTCATCTGTTCGTGCTGATTTTTGTCAATTTTTAGTAGGATGTTAAAAAGGAGGAAAATTACCTTGAATGGTAAAAATAGTTTTTGTCTTTTGGACGTTCCACTTTAATGCCATAAAAATTGGCGAAAAATGAAAATGAACGAAGAAGCCCAACAAATCTAACGTATGTAGTGCAAAAGAACTCGAACGAGAGCGAATGAGCTGTAGCCAAAGGTCACTGTTCTTTTTTATACGTGGTTTTGATGTGAAGCAAAGCAACCCACACATTCAAAGCCCGACTTTCAATCTGATGGTGAGAAGATTTTGGTGTTACTTGCAAAACTGGGGATTGCTCTACTGGAAGTTGCTCCAGGGTGATGGATGTCCGTAGTTATTGCGCCCTAGGAACAACTCGCTAAACTTGCAGAGGTTCTTAGCGAAGGGAGGCTCGAACTGGCTCGAATCCACCTTCTTCGTAATGGTGCAAGGCCCTTCAGCACTCAATCTCACTCGTTCTTGGCAGGACACGTCGAGATGGGGAATGGTGGTCGTAAATCCTTTCTTACTCATGAATCACTGACCAAACTCGTTCTGAGCACGGTTTGCACGGTTCCCTTGGGGCCTTCGCAGGGAAGAAATCGGTCTTAACCCTCTACACAGCGTCAAACGTGAGCTTTTGCTCTTTTTCTCCGCTTTTTTCCTCAGATTGCACAAGGAGGAACTCAGACTTGTTCGTTTGATAGTAAAACATTTTACCTGTCCGTGCTTAATAGTTCGTTTTGGAGTTTCGATCAATTGGAACGCTTTGTATGTACAACAAGAGCTGCGGAGCTTTTTCCTATAATACACAAAGGAATCCTCTCCTTGTCACTAGAAGAGAGGGCATTTGAACACTACAAGCACTTTTTTCTAGGACAGCTCATAGAACGGGAGCACCCAAAGGTGCTCCATTAGTGCTGCTCTTTATTTTATTTTCTGTCTTATACCCCTACCATTATCTGGAAACAGGAAATTCCACGAAACTTCGGCTAACGTCACTAATCCAAGGTACATTGTTGTCTCCAATGGCACTATTATGCGACTACGTTCTAACTCCTTAGTTTTGTCCTTGATTAAATTTTGAAAGCTGTTTAGATTTAGAAGTCGTATTGAAATCTACTTTTTTTTGCAAACGCACTGCACACATAGTTCTTTGTCCATTGATCACGACGCTTAATTAACTATGCAATCCTTGTGATGCTAGGGCTACTACATTTTGTGAACCTATTAGGCCTCTATAAGATTAGGCCGTTGCCACCAAGAGCTGCTCAAGGATCGCTGGCGGTAATGAAAGCTCTTTTCGAAAACATGGGTCTTGGAGGTGCCAAGTGCCCTCGACTCTTCCTTCCAACATGCCCTTATGGCTGCCCTTTTGCCCTTCCTCACCTCATTAGCATGACAATTACACAGCGGACATCAGGTTCGTTTTCAAAGTGCCCTTTCTGCCCTTCGATGAATTACTGCCTAAGCCACCGAAGAAGGAAGAAGTGAGCTCATTCCACCATGGCCGTCATGGAGCCCCTCCTATGACAGGGGTAGCGTCATATTCTCGACATGACTCTCACTCACTTCGTTATCTTGAGACTCGTGCTCTTTAAACTTTGAAATGCTCATTCCCGTTGAAGCAACCTTCCATCCTTCTCGGTTCGTTGAACTCAAAACATCGTTGTTTAGGAAGAGCGAGAATTTAATTTTTGTAATTATTGTAATTTTATTTTTTCTGCTTTTAATTTTCTTTATTATCACCAATTGCCGAGTTACTCCGACTGGTCGTGCATGCAAACGCGAACGAAAAATTCTCGAACTAGAGTGTGTGACGCAACAAAAAGGTAGGTTGAGTCGTTCCCTCTTCTTCTAGAGTCGGTTTTGTCAAGTGTGAACTCCCAAGCAATCTATTTATGACACCAGCCGAGTTCGTACAAACGCATGTACTTCTCAGGTTACTATCCTTGTCCTGTCAGTGCTGAGCGATAGGAGTGATAGAAGTCAGGAAGTAGAATTATTTTTGACTGCAAATGATGTTGGTTTGTTCGAAAGCTTCGTGGTGGTTGCCTCCACTGTTGTTTTTGGAACATTTCCTCTACAGTGACAAGAAAATACCGTGAAACTTTGACCATCTAATGCTCCACAGGGTGGCTCCTGTTTACTGTAAATGCTCTAACAACAACGTGCTCGTATAAAAAGGTAGGAGTAGACCCAATTTGGTACAATTCGAAGGATCATTCATATCGTGCGGGTGACTTTCCAGACTGCCAACACAGCACCTATTGGGGAATTTTATTCCTCATTAGCTTCACAGATTACACCGAACTTTATTTTCTTCTATACTGTGCAGAGCAGAATGGAGGAATTTCATACCCAGTCTTTTAAGGGTGCGAACACGGGTCGAAACAGCTAGCAGCTTTTTCTTTTGGCTGCTAGGATCGTCGCTCTATCAGAATTCGCATTTTGATTCTGAGAGTGGGGGGGGGGGGGGAGGTTGTTCCGCAAAAGGAGGTGTTATCTTTCTGCGCCTTTCTGTCGAGAGTGTTTTATTACTGATTTTCACATTTTTAACACCAAGATAAGATGCGTCTGAAACATGTTTAGAAAATCGTAGATGAGCAATTGTTATACGGAATTAATCTTTCTGTACCGCTAGGTTCCTCAAAAATAGCTTTAACCTTCTTGTTACTTCCATCTTTTTAGAGTGGCTCAACCATGAGGATTTTCGCTTCAAATTCACTGAGGCAATACAAAAGTTTTACTGATCGGGATTTCCTGGAAAATTCGTAATATATTAGCCCATTATTCGTGTTTATGCATGCATTGTCTAGTTATCATCATTAGAGTCATCTTATCCTTCATCATGTTCTCTTTTCTTGTTATGACCCTCGTGATTATTCACGCACAAAATCCTACTATATATAATCGGCTAATGTCACGTGTCCGTCACGGAGAGGGGGGACTGGAGCCAAAAGATGCCTACGACAGTGCGGCGTATGCCAGCCGGGCTTTCTTTGAGCTTAACCATGGGTGATTGCTGGCGAACTATATCCTTGGCGGCTGGATCGTCCAAGTTTACGAGATATTCAAGGGGCAACGCGTCAGGGTATGAATGGGGATCGAGTGAAGAGCGTAGGGATTCAGGAGGCGTGCCCTAGATGTCGTTCAGCGTGCGTCTGGATTCAGAAGACGTGCTGAAGGCGTCGCCCAAAGCGTAGGGATTCAAAAGACGTGCTGATGATGTCGTCTAACGTGCGTTCGGATTCAGAAGACCTGCGTTAGACGTCGTGAGTCAAGATTCAGAAGACCTGCGCTAGACGTCGTCCAACGTGTGTAGAAATTCAGAAGACGTGCTGAAGAAGTCGTCTAACGTGCGTAGGGATTCAGAAGACGTGTTAAGACGTCGTCAACGCACGTAGGGATTCAGAAGACGCGCTGAAGACGTCGTCTACTTGCGTAGGCATTCCGAGTAAGTGCGACCAATAGGAGAGGAGCAACAAAGGGGGACGTCTGGTAAATAAATAAATCAATAAAGCGGTGATTGGATACCCCATTCGTGAAGCCCTCCAGCTTCGTTAACACTTCCTTTCTACCCTGTTCTCTTCATAGGAGATTCTTCGCCTCCACTTGCGATTTTTACAATACTGAATGTTCACTAACCAATCTTCAGAAACTTAGCGACTTCGGTATGAGAGTGTTTCGGTGTGGGCGAAGGGGAGACGGTTGGTCGCTTCAATTGAAAGCCCTCTACCCTTTAATGTAAGGAGCCGGGACCATGATAATTTTAAGGCGCGCGGTATCAAGGGTGTACTGCTGTTATAGGGTTTAGGGAAATTGACAAGTGCCTCTCAACAAGGTTGTCAAATTTTGTTGCAGTGTTTATGTGCTACTCTGTATCTTCTCAATTCCTTGCTGGAGTGAAGGGTCTGCTTAAGATTTTACGCTATATCTTCTATTAGCGCCTTAACATAAAAAACGACGAGAAAGAAAAAAAAAATAGAAGAAAGAGGAGGAAAATTTTGAACTAACTACAACTCTGTGCTAAGAGCCTCGTGTACTGTTTCAAAGAAGTGAAATGTGAAAAGTTTCCTGGTTGAGCTTTGCATTCGGGAGTTTCAGTGATAAGCGTGGGAGGGCGGAAACTACTTCTTCGCTGGGCCGATAGTGGCAGCGAGACAGCTAATTTTTCATTAGTTACCCTCTCCAAATTAGTCTTCAACGTGAAGACGCATGGTGATGAAAGCAAGCTCCCTAGAGAAAGGATCGCCTGGTATCGGTGAATAGGGTTGAGCTTCTTGACTTCTTTTTCGAATGATCGAATGTTCGATCAATATCGGTTTTGAACTTTTGAACAATCGGGCAAACGAATAAATCAATTTTTTGATTTATCAAAAAATTGATCGAAGAAGCAAATTAGTTCGAGGACATATCAAACAATCGATTTTCGAAAATCAGTTTCTATCAAGTTCTGTTGCACTTCACGGTTGGATTTTCTGGGGTGTATAATTTCTGAATAGTAGAAGAATTAGAAGAATTCGAACATTGTTCGAGAAGTGCAAGAATAGAAGTCTTCTGCGATGTTTGATTTCGAATAACGGTCAAGTAACAGCCATTAACGATTTTCGATCAAATGGGATTTGTTCGAGCAATTGTTCGGACATAGTGTACGAGCTCAGCTCTACTGTGAGCATCTTGGAGCTGGAAGTTACAACTGAAAGCGTCTAAGACGAGCGCGATTCAGAATGCTGCGAAGGACCTCGTGGAATGAATCAACCTACAAACTTCAGTTCATGTCCAGCTTTAGTAATGACCAAAGAGCTATCTGCAATGGTAGACGTTCCTCAACCGGTAAAAGCGTCGTGGCCAAGACCTTGTCTCGAGCGGCTTCGGTTGTAAAACGGAATTTTATTAGCAATAGACCCTTTGTCGGCTGCACAGCCGCTCAGGACCTCCAGTCCCCTTTGTTGGCTGGTTACGACGTCCCGGCGATTGTTGAGCCAGCCGGAGCGGGGTGGATTGCCGGCGAGAAGCCTGGCGCTTAGAGTTCGGGGCTTCTGTTCCCGTTTATGTGGCGGCGATCTCTTAAGCACGTGGGTCCCCGGCGACTAGCGAGAAGTAACACCAGGGCCGCTCATTTTTGGCTGCGCTCGTGGCTCAACGGGAAGTAGTTAAGCGCGCAGCAGCGAGTACGCCACTTCGGCACTTCGACAACAATGCTTCATTGCTGCGGCGTAACGAGATTGTTGTCCTGAAATCACATGCTGCTTTGCTGGCGCTGAATCGGCAGCCTTCTCTCCTGAATTGCTTTCAAAGTGGGCGTCACTTACGCACTTGATTTTCGATCGGTATTGAATTGCTTTAGTGGGAGAGGAAAAATTGACATGTCCGGGCTCATAAGGATAAGGCCATTTACCGGTTTTTTGGAATCTATACTGTCCCTATGGACGCGTGTGGCGCAGTCGGAGGGAGCGCCGAATGTCGGCTGAACCTGATACCAGGTTCCTGGTTCGGATTTCCCGCCCAGGCCAACCAAGCCTTCCATCCCTCCGGGGTCGGTGAATTGGTACCAGACTATATGGGGAGGATAAAGCGCTGACTCGTTCATCGGCTGGCCATCGCAAGTCATTGTATGTGGCCAAATACGCATTCAAATCGCCTCCACGACATCCCGTAGAAGTAGAATGCGTGGTGCATCCCAAATAGGATTGAGTAATGCCGTCCTTTATCCTTTATACTGTCTCGATATTTAAGAATAGGAGGCATCGCTGCTGAACCCACGAGAAAATGTTCTTGAAGTATTCCTACGTGTGAAAATCCTCAATTCTCCAGAATGAAATTTTCAGTCATTAACTCGTGCATATCAGACGACGTTTAAGATTCTGAAGCGGTCACCATTATTTGTCCGGTACCACTGAGTGTGACTGTTGTGATGCGCTCACGTTTCCTTGTCTTAGATCGACCCAA
Organism: Heligmosomoides polygyrus bakeri; assembly: GCA_947359475.1. Classification (NCBI taxonomy): domain Eukaryota; kingdom Metazoa; phylum Nematoda; class Chromadorea; order Rhabditida; family Heligmosomidae; genus Heligmosomoides; species Heligmosomoides polygyrus. The sequence continues at coordinate 69,603,467 of OX375870.1, forward strand.
CACTTTTCCACTCGCAGAACTACTAAGCACTATCTCTTTCGTTACAGTGAACTATATGAACTAATTACGCATTCGTGTGAAGTGGTTGATTAGGCGTGTACCGCCAAGCGATTTTAGGTTTGATTTCGGCTAAAATAAACAGAGGGTTCTATCCTTTAGTGAGACAATCAGTATCGAGAAGAACAGCAGAAGCTCACCAACTCTGAGGCCTATTTAATTTCCTCCATAGAACAGATTCACTCTCAAAATGCTCACATTTTGAAGAGATAGAGTGCTTGGGCCATCTCAAGTTCACTTCTTCCTTTTTTTCCTAATATGTTGATAAAAGGTATTAAAATGCAGTCTTGGTCAATGTACTGGTGCGTTCCTGTCTAGAGTACTTTGTGACACTGTGTGTACTGTGTGTTGCTAAACCCAACAGTAGCAACGAAATAATGCAGCTAACAGGAACTTCGACAGGGACAGTACCATTGGCTGAATGATTTAGCGATGTTGAAGGAGAACACTCTGTGATGAACAAACTACGTACCTAGGCCTAGGACAAACTCTAGTGAGAACGACCATAGCGAGTGTTCGTCACAATTTCCAAATCCGGAACTATTTCAATTCGGCGATTATTTGTGTGTGATTGAAGTTTGAATAGAATGCGATCGAAATTTCCGTCTGATGAAACAAAGTTTCCGTCTGATGAAACAGTCTCAAGCTTCAGACCAGTGATGCTTCCTATCGTAACGGAATTCCTAGGACAGCTTGTCTCCCTCCGACACCTTGGATCTTACTGCGTTGTCTTTTCTCCATATATCTTCCTTTCATCCTTTACATATGCCCATGTGATCAACTGAATCGCTCCGTGTTTGATGGATTAGTGTCAGACTTTTCTGATAAAAGCTAATTTGTCCGTCAGATGGTTGTGGCAAGTGATTCTATAGGCCAATGCACTTTCAATACTCATGTACGACCTGTTGTGTAAACAAGCACATCGGTATTCAATCCATAAATGAAAAAAAACATTGAGCTTTCGGAATGAACTCAAAGCAGCCTCACTAGGAAGCTAATGGTGAGATGCTTTTAAACGGAATGTAGTTGGACATGGAAATTGTAGCTTAATCCCATGCAGTCCGTAGCGAGCACTACTTTTTGACTTTCGTTCCCTAAAGAATGGGAAATAAAGTCAGAAAGCAATAGTCGCTAGGGAAAATTGTCGATTCTATGTTGATGTCCAATACAGGCTATCCAATCCAACACATTTCTTTGAATGGATAGTGAAAAGGACCATGGGAGGAAAACTGACTTCTCATTTGCTAAATCACCCGTCATGCCGAATTTTCTTGGTTACGCATCTCTCAAAGAACGTCACCCTTTGCCAGAGATCCTCGTGCTTGGTAAGCAAAAAAAAATCATGCAGTCTAACGCCGTCTTTGAAGTGCCGCTCATGTTGCACTGATTACATGGCTGATAGATTCGTATATACATATTCGCTACGACTTTTTGATTTTTGTTTTTAACCCCTACCCATAGAGACTGTTGCATACGCCTAGAAATCGAATAAATATATGACTAAATAAGTGAATCAATGAACGGTCACTCCAAACTCTGCCCTGTATTTACGTTAGCCTTTTCTCTCTTCAACAAAATTCAACCACTTCTCAGAAATTCTTAGCGACTATGTACGTAGCTGTTAAGGCACGTGGTAGTGCTGTCGAAAGAGGCGCCGCCTTTCGCATGCACAGATTACAGGTTCTTCTGGTTCATGTTTTCCGGCCAAACCAAAAGGCCTTCTTTCCCTCTGTGGTCGTTGAGTAGGAACCACACATGACAAAGTCAAAACACTGACTTCTCAAATGTCTTACCACCGCAAGTCTCTGCATTCGCCAAATACGCATTTAAATTGCTCCACAACATTCCTTAGAAGTTGAGTGCGTGGTGCATCCCACAAAGGTTTTATTAACGCTTTCGTGTAAACTGATTTTTTTTGCGTTTGGCGAATGTGCCGTTTGATAACCAGGAGAGACAACCTTTTATGAATTGCAAAAACTTCCAAAATCAATTTGATTCTTTTCTATTTTGTCGTTAGACTTTTCCAATCCCGTACGTCCTGCTAGCTGCGCCGACATGGATGTTGCTCTAGCAGATCAATCCCGACGAAAAGCCGCTGAATAACAATCCGTTCACCTTACTCGCGTACCACTGTTGTCATTTAGTAGCGGCATATGCACCGTTTGCCATCTTCTCGCGCTAATGGCCTTCGAACTTCACTCTCATTTAATGTCGCTCGCTGGGCTTTTGCGGGAGACACAGCTATCTCTCATCTCGTCTTCCCAGAGCCGTGAATTCTCAAACGCTCAACGAAACTTCGGTGATGAGCGTTTACCTCTGAATCTCTCGTTCCCAAAAGATGCCGTTTCGGGCAGCATAGGCTCTCTACAATGAATATAAGCGGTTGGTGTAAAGTAGCGCAAGGACCTGCGGTCTAGACTGAACAAATAGACAGCAATATTAGATGCGCACAGCACAGTTGTGGGTCATGCAGACCTAGATTGACTAGAATGGATGACTAGAATGGCTTCGTTCACAGCAATAAGTGCCAGATATTTCAGCTCACCGGTCAGCCCTAACCCAGCGTATTGGTCATCATCTTCGAGATGTTTGTATCGTCTTCAAATTGACGAATGGAAGCATTAAAAGTAGTATCTCGAAATCCTTTTCTGTGTTTCCATCCGTGGTGGCACAATTAAGTTCTCCTATGCGAGGCCCAGGTCTAACCTTCGGGCCCTGTTCTTCGCGTGTAGAGCGCCAGCAGTCTTTTGCAGGCTTAACATCGGAGTACCTGCCTCCTCGCAGTCATTTGTTGCGTTCAGAAGTATGCCAAAGCGTATTCTGCTAAAGTACTAGTTTTAGCTAAGGTGTGTTAGAGTTGCTTGCTGTTATGTGTGTTGGTTTCTTTTATAAGTTCTCTTTGTGTTTGTTCGTAAATTCTCTGACGTGTGTCTTATATGCACGTAGAAATAAATAAATAAATAAATAGATAAATAAATAAATCTTGCTATTTCTTCACTCTAATCCCTAGGAAAATCTGCTTCATTCTATATAGAAATGTGCTCAACCCTAAGTTGAGGCTACAATCATTCCAAATTCGAACTCGATGTCGTTTTCGTAACGTTCTGGATGCGTACCCTCGCCTTGGATGTTCATTTCTTGATGTTTGAAGTCGCAGTGCACGCAGTATTTGCATGTGTTCCCCATAACTCCATTTGTCTGCCGACAGTGAGGGAATTTGGATGTGGAACTCTCGCAAGTCCGTTCATGCGAGTAGTAGCGGGCCATGCTGCCCTCTTCATCACGACCTCCACACTGCATTTGAATTTCCTGAAAACGCGCGTTCCATAGGCGATTGTGGGACAACGTATTCTGGAGCAACATTCGCTGACACTGGTCAGGCCACATACAACGCATGTACTCTATGATTCATCTTGACATTATGAACTCTAGATTTCTTTGGATTCTTACGCTGTCGTTAGAACATAAGCTAAAGTGAAGCTGCCTTACTTTATCACGGATTATCTTCAAAAAAGAAGAACTTCGAGTATAGCAACACGGCCCTTCTGGAGATACATAGTTCTTCACCCGTAGTGCTGAGATTTTTTTTCGTTAACTCGTGTCGCAACTCATCCATTGTTCACCACAGAATCACTCATGCGAATGCATTCAGGGCTCTCTGAGTTCCTCGCTTTTTACGTCCATGCAGAGCATATGTTACTCACACCACGAAAAGAATGAACTACTAAAGTGCCACTCTCTTTTTGTTAGAAACACGAAATCTTAATAGACGTATCCCTTTTCTTATTTGCAAAGTAGTGCTTAACTGCCTTAGGCACTATTGATTAGACTATTGATACGAATTTTGTTGTAGGAAAATCTATTGAGCTACGATTATTTCAACTGTGATCCATAAGAAATGGCTGGAAGTGGCTGCTTTCATTAGTGTTCACTATGGCTTAGTTACGTATATGTAGTATTCATCTGATCTGGTTATCCAGCATAGTACGAGGGCTAGGCTGAGTTCGAACCTCTTCTCGAGCTTCACCGATATTTGAGGGCTCATATGCTTCCACTCGCAACCCAAATATCTAACTTGGCTATAAACGTTTATTCGTTGTGTATAAAGCAAGCGCTACACGTCTGAAGCCGTCCTCCCGCTTGCTTACTTCTTACTATCCAACGATTATATCAGTTTGTTTTTTGCATGTGAGATGAATGTAATTTCGAGACAAGTTCGCAGCGCGTAGTTCTTCGCTTCTTCAAGGGCACAGCTCTGCAACTTTGTAACGACGTTAGACGACGCAGCCTGCTTAGGCCGTCCAGTGCTGGCACTTTTTCGCGCTCTTCAATGCCCCCATGCTACTCGATGTGGGGAGTACCAACACTTGATGGTCGGTGAGCCTGCCTTCAGAATTACCCTCGGTCGCCCAGACACACCCCTGAGAAAGCACTTCCTTTCTTTTGTTGCTCTCAGTGTCTTCTCAAATACTGATTGAGCTGTTTTGGCTTCTCAAATCTCCTCGCCTCATACATGGAAAGCCTCGGCCTAGCAAATCAGTGGTAACATCTCTTGATACGCCTTCCATATGTAGCTCGTTAGCATACACTGTAAGCCCTAGTTTACACTTACGCCGCCACGCGGAGTGGCGCGACGTTCGCCATAGATATCGATTTTTCGCGCCGCCCGGTCCATATCTATGGCCTTTGTCATACCATCGCTCACCCCGAGCGACGCCTAATGATATGCTCCCATATCGATCGGGCGGCGCGATGGGATCGATATGGGTGCATATCGTTAGGCGTCGCTCGGGGTGAGCGATGGTATGACAAAGGCCTATCCCGACAGTGGTGCCGCGCTGCGCAGCGGCGCAAGTATAAACTAGGGGTAACTGTTAAATAGCCCTTAGTTGTAGCGAAGAGGCATACTTTGAAGCTTTATAAAGAGGCATCGTACAAACTATGCCGCTGTGAGCATTTTTGTAGCGTTGGTTTGTTACTGTTTGTCACGTCTTGGGTAGGATCAAGGAATAGCTGTCCTAGGTCTCTCAGTTTTCCTTAAAGACCAAATTGGAATTTTCAGTTTTTTTATGCTTCCACGATATCGAAATGGATTGTTTTGAGCATTTCAAAGTGATTCATCAGTAACCTTATAGCTTTCCATTCCTCTAATCGCATTTCGGCCATGAGTCATTACTGAGTTATTGTTCTAAAGAGTTCTCGAATTCGTCTGCACCACAGAAGGCATGAAAATGTCTGCGATAACGGACAGGGTCCAGTGGTTTGCGTGGAAAGGAGAGTCGAGTCATACATTTCCAGGGGCATTACTAATAGCTATAATAGCAGCAAATCGTTCATGCGTTCATAGATCGTTTCTTCCAGCACATCGGTTCACTACAAAGGTTACAAATGTTTGAAGATGATGTAGAACCCTAGTTGGCATTGTTCTTAGCGTCCTCGTCTTCGTTCCGTGGTAACGCAATCGGAAGAGTCGTGTCGGGCTCCTCGATGAGGTAGAATGCGTGCGTGGCGTATCCCGGAAGGAAAGCTGATCTGCACCGTTCTTTATGCCTTTATCCCTATTGTCCGCAACCAGGTTTATCGGGCAAATCTTAGAAGAAGCTGGAGAACACTCATCTTCCCGCGGGGGTAAAAACCGTGTCTGCAGAAGAGGTTCGTATAATTCTGGCACTTAATTCTTATTCACGGGTACGCTTGAAAAACACAATTAAGATATGCGAATTCAATGAGGTTTCAATTGCATGAGATCTCTTTCTAAATATTTGTTGGTAGCAGCAGAAGACAATTACATCCACCATGAAAAACAATTCTATGCTCGTCAAACGATTTAGTTCATGATTAAATGCATCTCAAGATCTCAGGCTGTGTCTCGACCCTACATTCTTTGTTTTTAGGACTTTCGAAATGTAATCCTTCACTTCACATATGCCAGACACCTCATCTGAAATCTAAAGCGATATTGATAAAGTGGATGGCAAATGCATGAGCCAGGTTTCACCCTTCTCAGACTCTACGCATAGTTATCGTGTATAGTTATCGTAGCTCGTCCACAGCAAGCGGATCTCCTCTGACAAGCTGTCGCTCACGCTGTCTGGGAAAAGCACACCTGCTCATCGTGATGGAGTTCCTTGTCATGCGAAATTAATCTGGAGCCTGCAAAGAAGAGGATATTCAGTGGTGGCGAGATCTAGGCTACTCGATAAACATGTCATAGTGATTTAGACACTAACCAATCAATATTGATTGCCCAAAGATCAGCAACAGGCAGCTCAATGTAATGTTTAACAACTTTTTTATCAGATGAGCCAAGTAGTTCGGATCGCTTGCAGTGGATATTTTTGAAGCCATTAGTTGTCACTCTTTTAAGAGTGAACTGAATAAGCTCAAGCTTTCCGGCCTGCTTGACTGCACCTAGTTTACCAGTCTTTTAATCTGACTTTTCAAGTGTTGCAATTCAAAAGCCTGAGTTTGTCGAGTCCCGGCTTACACTGACCCACAATCGACAGTGGACCCTCACTGTGTGAATACTATGAGAGAATATAAAAATTAGACTATGGTGTTGAGAACGATTAAAATTAGGTCCTTTTTATACACCCTTTGCACATGTCCGCTCCTAACTGCTCCACTAATTCAAAACTTTGTCGTTTCATCGTTTTTTGCACTAATAGTTTTATTCATCTTTTCTTTTTTTAGCGTTTTATTGGCTGGTATTCCTTGTTTGTTGTTTCGTTTCAGGTTTCTGCGGAGTTAATTTACCTCTTTATGGTTTCTACTAAGCACTAGAAGAGAAAGCTCTTTCTTTTTTGGATTAAGTTGTCAACTTGCACTCAAGCTTACACTCTAGCTCAATCCATCTTGTCGGTTCCACGTGGGAGGTCGGTATACCCGTGCCCCGAAGCTCCGACAAGTTCTTTTGCATAAGTGGCACCATGGCCAACTGGTGCTGATATTGCTAGAGAATGCTCACTTACGGCTGATGGCTTTTGGGTAAATCCATAATGTCACTGGATCAGTGTACTAGGTAGCTAAACGAGGTGTTTCTATTTCTTGAAATCGTATTCTCATTTCCCTGCTTCTCATTGGCCGTGCTTTTCGTCTGAGCTCACTTTTCCGAGTGTATGAAATAAATAAATAAATAAACCATGGAAAATGGAAGCCCTTCCGTGGTAGACTGCAGAACGATGGAGTGTAGTCGTGTAGTGTAGGTCTCTGGAGCTCACCCTAAGCGTTCTCAACAATCACGGCCGGTATCCATTATGTCCTGTGGTACTGCCTTACTTGAGAAGCTCAGGGCCGACTCCATTCTTTTGTAATTTGAAAGAGTGCTCTGAACCTGTTTATCATTCCAGGCCTTGACTTCTTTAAATCTTCGTTTGTTCAGCTAAAAAATAGCCGCGTTGTTTTTATGAGTATATATAGTTCCACACTGCGCTCGGAACTATTCGAAGCTTTTTTTAAATTGCAGTGCAGCAGCTGAAGTAGGTCGCGAACGTCGTCAGAAGAATTATAAGCGTAAGGCAAAGGTATAAGTATACTCAATGGGGGAGGGAACAAGCAGAGCATATAACCGGCGTATATCTGGACGAGAATGAATACCAGTACGAGGAAGCCTTCGTGGTGGAAAAATGCGCCTCGTTTTGGCCGAGCCCTTGAAACTAAGAGTTAGGGCCCTCAAAAGTCACTATGCGATCGTCACGTCAAGTTGAATGCATCTGGCGAGAGGAGGAATGCTCTATCAAGGGGAGGGCAACTGATGAACAACTCTTACTGAACTCATACCTGCTGCAGACTTATCGTGCAATGCATGTGAAGGTGGGATTGAGAAGGCGATAGGTACCAAACAACGAGGGAAACAGAATATGCAAAAGTTCCGCGAACCACAACCTCACACCTATGAAGCAGCGTCACACAATGCAGAGCTGAGCCGCCGTACCGCTTGCCTCAACCAGGTATCGTCAGCCTTCTTATACCGATTATCTGGCATCTATGCACGTGTGGACGCACTGACAGTGGGTGCTCGCTGTGGAGTTGGGGCCCATTACTCTTTGGGGTTGAGGACTCAGCAAAACGAAGCACACTTTCCGACTATTCGGAGGGCGGGATCCCCGCATTTGTATTCATGTTCGCCGCTCACGCATACACCTGAGACCATTCCCTACTCGGCTTATGTGAATGCTAGGTGGGAATTGAGAAAGCCCCTCTCACGTCGTGGTCCTCGGGTTTAAGAGGTTCGACGGCATCACCTATAACCACCGCGAAGCACCTGTTTGTTGTTGTTCGCATAGTCATCGTGTTGTTGTTTCTGATAGATTTTCCTTCAGATCTGAGAGCAATCCGATATCACCGCTTAAAAGATCGATAATAATCATCGATGTTGGCTGTCTGATATAAACTTCTCCACCTACTGTAAATCCCTTCCTCCAAAAATCACAATAAGGCAACCTCCACCCTGATCAGTTAAGTCAGGGGATTTCCCGTATTTTTCCACTAAATTCCTAGATTTTCCTCTAGTTTTCCCTATTTTATGACATTTCTGCAACGGCGCCGACCTATAGCTCTTAGCGCATTATTGTATAGTATGATGTGAAACAATTAGCAAGAAACAAGCTCAACATTGCGTATCCAGATGTTTTCACGATGTTTAACAACAATGTTTTTGAAGGAGTGTAAGGACTGTGGAAGCACACGATTATTGCTAATTTTGATAAGAGAGTAGCTGCCCTATTGATGAAAAAATGAACCCTACAACTGAGCCCGGCTTTCTGTACGACTAAGTTCCTTGGGAAGCTGTTTTCAGTTTTCGTTGAAAGCGAAGAGAGATTATCTAGAGCAGGCTTGATGTCTTAGCACAATCGCTTGAACCTGGATCGGCTGTTGTTTAACAAATGTTTAAAACATTGCTGCTAATAAGGCCTTCAGCGTCATGCCCCGTTTATACTTCCGACGCCAAGCGGCGCGACGGTATGTAAAGTGGCCAAATCGATCGATCGCGTCCCTCAATCAATGTGGCCACCACATGTGGCGTCGCGTCGCTCGGCGTCGAAGTATAAACGGGGCCTAACTGGTTCCATGCTGATATCAGCTGCCAGCCAATTCCAATACCACGGGTATCGGAATGGGCCAGCAGCTCAAGATATCGCGGATGTTACGTGCAAACAGCGGCAGTGGTGTAAGGCATATCCCCGCTGCCCGAAATGCAGCAGGTGCCGGTTCGAATCCCGCCCGACGAAAGAGTTCTGCTTGCAACAAAACGTCCTGTAACATCAAATACGTAGTCTTGACATCTTTATCGTTAAGTACTCTCTTTCTTCATACCGAATTGCTCAATCTTGCAGAAGACGTCGTACTTGAACGGATACTGCTCTTTGACGATCTCTTCACGGAGGCTGGTGCTGCTGGGTTCGCTGCATACCAGTATGAATTTATTCAATTCTAAGTGCGCATTTTGTTAGACCACCTTTCTAGAGCACCTCTTTATTCTAACTTGCTAAGAAACAGCTAAACCAGATGCACCATGTAAGTAATACGCCTCTGTTTGAATCGACGAAGCTACTTTTCTTCAACCGGCCGAAGATTGTCAAAAGCTGGCTTGGCTATCTGCAATTTACTATATAGTAGGAGATGGCACTTCGGCGTCATCTCGTCGGCGCGAACGATTGGCATTTGACGCCATCTGTTGGCCCAAGCAGCGCCACCCTGACACGCTTTGCTCCCCACATATCTCGGCGTATTAGATTTCTCCCGAATTCATCGTTCGGCAAGCGACACCACGTGTGTCCTGCAGACTCCAGTTTGGCGCCATTCGTTCCATCGGCTAGTGTAGCCGCTGCTGTACCTGGGGGAGAGGCATGTTGCTCTAGACCGCTCAAGTCCTCCGCTTTCTCACTGCATTCTGTTTATTTTCTTACCCTCTGGGAAAAGTATTTGAGGCTCTTCGAGTCTCTACAGGGCCATTCAATTTATTTCTGCTTAACGGTGCACTTCATAGCTCAGTTAACAATGATGCCCAATAGCTTTATCACTGACGTATGAAGACTTAGGCTTCCTCACTGCCTCAGACCCTCCTACTGCAGGAAACGTTACCAGTCAAGGTGAGACAAAAGAGCGCACAAGTAGCCAGGAGTGTGCAGAATAATGTCGGCTCAAGTACGGACGTTCTAATCTGACAAACCTGTTGATCGTTAAATTTGCGTCTATGCGTATACTGAAACTGAAAAGGAATAGTGACATAGGCGGGAAGCACCAGTCGCAAGGCTTGCATCGTGTGAGAATGTTGAGGAAAGGTGGATGAATTCTAGGGATGACAAAATATGTCTGATTCAACATGTCTTAGTAAAGGCGAACTTCAAGTGGCTCGCAGTAGAATGTAATGCATGTATTATATGATGAGAAATTTTTGATGGTTATTAAAATAATAGTGAACAGGAAGCGTTGACCTAAATTTGTCTGAATCTGCAAAAGGCTTCAGTGCAAAAGCTTCTGCAATTTCATCCAGTTTTTCAGTGTTACTCTATGAATCTATCGTTCAGCTTTTTTTCAACCATAAACCATCAATCCATATATGTAAAGGAGGAAGTAGAAAAGCCGACACTGACAAAACTCTTTTAGATGTGCCGTGTATTAGTGTTCTCAACCACATCGCAGAGGTCATTAGAATGCACAAGCAAGACACACAAGCAAAGGCTTGAGGAGGCAGTCGACGGATCTGTGACTGTTTAATCGTTTTAGGATGGGTCCCCTACGCGTTCGCTAATCCACAAGGAACGCGCGATTTAGTTGGACTTTGCGTGAACTGATTCTAGGATTGGTCCGTAATGTAACTGAACTCGGCAAGAGGCAACTATGTCACAAAAGCTATAAACGGTAAGAATGCAGAGATTCCGAAGGTTTCAGAAAGTTTAAGTGGCTGCGACTGCGTCACATACATAAGTCCGGACAAAACGAGGGTCTGTAAAGGTGACTTCATCACGCTGTGCGTACGTGTTGTCTCGTCAGTATAGTCGTTTCAGCTGTCGAACCGAAAGATAGTCTCCTGTGTTAGCTTTCCTAAACTAGCCTTGTAGCAGTTTTTAACTTCACAAGTTGCATTTAGAGTCAGCGAAGTTTTAGGAGAACAGGCAGCCTCATCTTCTTGGGTGGATCCCTCTCGAACTGTCCGCGTTTAACTTTAAATAATTTTTACCACTACCACGGTTGCTGCTGATGATGTGGTGTTGCTTCAAGGTGTTCCCGGGATTGCTAGAATAGCTTAGTCTTTAGTCTACATTTTGGAGTAATCGGGATGTATGAACTGAAAATTAGGCCTTTAACCATCTTAGAAACCTCCCCCCCCCCCAAACTTTTCTGTGACTAGGGTGATGTATGCAGTATTCCATCGTTTTCTACTGTCAGGTGTTCCTTAATGCGATACCACTGCTATTCTCGCCGTTGTGTATTAGGTTTTGTTCCCAGAAGCGTGAGACGTTTTTGCTTTTTTTTGCTTGGGCTGGAGTCCAAACTACAAGTCTAGCTCCGACGATGAAATTGTGGTGAACGAAATGCAAAAAAAGCTCGCGGCATGGGGAAACGTCCTCATGTCAGGGAAACGCAGACGATCTTATGGAGGAAAGGAAGTGTTGTGCAGTTTAATGTCGAATGTTTCGAGTTTAGACTTGAAAACGACGTCCTCACCGCCTAATTGGTTCAATGTGCTCAAAAGCTGTTTGTCCAAGTCTTGGGCAGTGAATCCTGCCGGTCCATTCGAGTGCCGCAGTGGCGCGGTTTCGTGGCAGTGCATATTGTACTCGTTAGAGTCCTGGCTTTCAGTTCCTTGAACCTCGCTTGCATTTGACTTATAACAACTGATTGTTCAAGTCGTAGTCAGATAATAGAATATCCTATTGCACTTGTTGAAGTCGTAACGGGATGTGACTTGATTTCCTGCCATTTCCAAAAAGGAAATGATTATAGAAAACGGTCTGCTACTCGCCGCAGATTGGAACTACACCTTCTATTACAACATATAAAACACTGTAATAGTATGTTTTGATCATTTCTATATCGTTACTAAGCTACAGGAGAAGCCTTCTATTATTCACTGTAGCATCAATTGTTATTAGGTTGATCGAAAAGTCTTGCAACACTAGGAGAACAATATTTAAATTTTCCCTATTTGCTAAAACAAAAACTCAGCCCACGATATATTTCCCATCCAACTCTATGATCTTGCCCCATCTTTTAGGCAGCTTTTCAATTCCTTTTCGCCAGAATTCCGAGGGCTGTGAGGAAAAGAATTGGGAAACCTCCATTTCCAGTTGACATCGATCATCGATCGCTCTACCTCGAAGATGCTACATCAGAGCTCTGAACAGAAGATAGTCAGAAGGAGCGAGGTCTGGAGAGTACGGTGGACGGGGCAGAAGTTCCCAGCATAACTCCTGGATTTTCTCGCGACTCACTTTTGCGACATGAGGACGCCCGTTGTCGTGCAGTAGGTAGACATTTTCCCGTTCTGGACGTTTTTTGGTGCATGGCGGTGGCCAAGCTCTGAAGCTGGGTAGCGTAAACAGATGCTGTGGCTGTGGTCTCACTATCCAGCAACTCCCAGTAAAGCATGCCTTCTGAGACCAATAGAGGGGCGTCCGGAACAAGGTCGATCTTCGAGAGGGATATCTTCAACCTTGAAGCGCTGATACCAACGGGCCACTGTGGAATAGTGAATGACTTCCTCCTTGAATGCAGCGCAGATGTTGGAGGCTGCACTCCTTGCGGAAATTCGTAGTAGACGATAGGTCGTAGGATGGTGCTGCTTATCGTTGACATTGTTGCTGTATCCGTACTCGACGAGGCCTTGTATAGTATGCTTGAGGAAGCTTCGAGAATGTACTGTTACGTCATCAGACAAGATCAATACTGTAAGAGGTTCAACAAACTTAAAAGGAAGTAGCGTAAAGTGTTGCATGACTTTTTGATCAACCCAATATTCTTGCGTTCTTTTAAAGAGTGCATCCCTCACTCATTCTAAGCATTATTGCTCTCCATAAGGAATTCTATTTATCTGATTTGTCCTACCCTTCTTCTGAGTAACTTTTCTGGTACATCAACTCGTTGTGGGAAATGGCAGAAAAAATCCTTAACAAGCTTCTCGTTAAAAGAAACGTCTGTTAATTTCATAGTGAATAAAGTCTAACCTGCCGAAGTTAGCAAAGTGGCCGCGGTTCTAGAATGAACTCTGGTTTACGAAGGCAATCACTTCAAGGTGATGCGCCACTTTCTCAGTAAATGAGAATCAGTGGAGGTGGAGTACGCGGCGCATCCTAGCTGACAGTGACCAACACAGCCCTTTTGGATTTGAACTCGCTCCAGTGGAGAACTTGGATAACACTGCATCATTATCTTCGCGCTTGCGGGGCGCACATGGGGGTGCTATTATCGTCAATGTGTTACTGGAAACCAAATCCGGGTAAGTATCTCGACGCTCCACTTCCCTTGGGACGTACCAGAGATGGAGGCTGATCTCCTTCGTTGAATAAAACTCTGACGCCGACTTCTGCTCCACAGAAAAACGAGGAAGTTGTCCTCACTAGAGGCTTCTGAATTTCGTTCGAGATGAAAGCGTGAAAATTCTATAAGGTCACGCAGTTCGAATTGCATTTCCGCGCCGGCACTCCTCATTGCTTTAGCTTTTCCAACTCCACTGTTGACCTGTTCTCACATAGGATCAGACGCTACCTTTGCAGACTTCTAAACCGACTTCAATCTATGGAGAGCTCGTTCATTTCAGCTCACCAACACTGTTTTTGCAAGGACGTCTAAAGTATCACACCTTTCCGTCCCGTAGTGGCAGTTGTCGCTCGAAATTCGCGAAAGCTGACCGCCTGCCGGCCGTAGTAATATTGAAATGGAGCTGGTTTTGTTTTAAAGCTGAGCTGCCTCGGTGTTTTTCAAGAGAATCAATACTCCGCTTTGATTGAACAACTGACTGTCTTATAGGAATTTAATCTAAAATATTTACAGCCTAATGATATCATTTTTCGACACAAGGAAAATCTCGGATAGTGAGTGTTCCGTTAGGACTTCTCCTTCAGTCTTCTTTTCCCTATGCTGAACATAACAAAGCCGGCGTTGCACTATGCAATCTATTTCTGTTTGTAAATGTGAACACAGTGAATCATTTGGTCTATTTTTGGCCAGTAACAGCGAATGACTACCTCAGTACCAATACCGCTCAAACTCTTTGAAAGAAAGCCGCTTTCCGACAGATTAATTCGTCACAAAGCGTCGCTTTGGCATAACTTCCTTTAAATTTCCTGTGGGTTCCTGGTAACACCATTCGAATCGCCTCTTCACTGCGCATTCGACGCTTCCAAGTCGTGTTCAGTTCGACAACCTTTGACCTAGTTATAGACCATTTTCGTCTGGAGGGCCCCTAATTGATTTACGACCTTTGAAAAACTACCATTGGCGTCCACCTCGATCACCACACCAGCCGATTTCAGTGAAATTCGGAATTCTCCATTTATCTCAAAAGCTCCGAGTTCAACTTGTTGGGACTATTATAATAACGCTAAACACTACTTAATTTTGATGATTTTGATCTGACCGCATATTTAATCCTCGCGATGCTCTCGTTCAGGACGTCCTTTCTCACCTGCCACCCTCTCCCCTGCAAGCATCCATTTATGATGAGTTCGCTGTGAAAAGCATCTTTCTCGTTCGATAAAATAGTTTTCGTAGCTCTCCAATATGTCTCCAAAAACGCTGTTTTTCGACCACTGCACAGGATTTTCCCATGCTAAATTCGTTGTAGCATGTATAATGAAGAGCAGCAGACAAGACTGACATTCCCCGAAGCGATTATTTTGTGGCCTTTACTGCTACCCAAATCTGGTATTTTCTCGTTTTGTTCAATTTAGTCTTCGGGTAGTTCATGAATGGGAAAATGGTTTGGTTAGCGGTTTTGGCCGCGTCAACAGCTTCTCAGCAATATAATATTGCCCAGATAGCGGTTGGTCAGTATTTCACTCTTTCCGCACACAGTCGCTACTGAGAGTGGGTCTTACAAGGAGAGCTAAGGAGTGGCCGTGAGCTTTTGCGATGTAATTTTTATAGGATGCAGGGTCCCGTGTGGGGAGTGCAAAACCATAGTTTCTTTTTTCGGAATGCTCTTCGGTGGTCGAAAAAAAACCGTGTGGACGCGTGAGCGCGAAGTTCATGGCGCCCTGCTGCCAGACAGCGCGATGTGGGCGGTTGGCGTAGTGGTAACAGGGTCGCCTCTCGGGTGCTCTGCTGCTAGTTTTGGAATACTGGCTACACTACCGTCCACTGAAAAGTTGGAGCTCTTTCACTGCTTCATTATGCATCCTACAACGAATTTAACATGGGAAAATCCTGTGCAGTGGACGAAAAACAGCTTTTTTGGAGACATATTGAAGAGATCACTTAAGAGCTACGTAAACTATTCTATCAAAAGAGAAAGGTGCTTTTCACAGCGAACTCATCTTAAATGGATGCTTTGCAGGGAAGAGGGTGCCAGGTGAGAAAGGTCGTCCTGAACGTGAGCATCGCGAGGATTAAATATGCGGTCAGATCAAAATCATCAAAATTAAGTAGTGTTTAGCGTTACTATAATAGTCCCAACAAGTTGAATTCGGAGCTTTTGAGATAAATAGAGAATTTCGAATTTTGCTGAAATCGGCTGGTGTAGTGATCGAGGTGGACGCCAATGGCAGTTTTGCAAAAGTCGTAAGTCAATTAGGGGCCCTCCGGACGAAAATGTTTTATAACTAGGCCAAAGGTTGTCGAACTGAACACGACTTGGAAGCGTCGAATGCGCAGTAAAGAGGCGATTCGAATGGTGTTGGCTGGAATCCACAGGAGCAAATTTAACCCTTTCACGACATTGTCCTACGATGTCGTCGGACAATGTCATGAAAGGGTTAAAGGAAGTTATGCCAAAACGACTCTTTGTGATGGATTAATCTGTCGGAAAGCGTCTTTCTTTCAAGGAATTTGAGCGGTATTGTACCAATATGATCTCACAGTCCCCCCCCCCACACACACACACAAACATATGGGTCGCTAGCTGCATCAGTTCACATGCATCAACCTTCGCATTTCCATTCAATACTCTTCGTATCTTCGTCTTCCACAATGGACCTTGGTCTACTCTCCACCGCTTCGTGTGGCTCCGTTTTTGCTTCTTCGTTAAAGTAAGCGCATAGCTCGGACAATAGCGATTGAAGCTGATTCCTAAGAAGCAATTTAGTGTTTGATGGATGACTTAAGAAATGTGTCATCCACGAGGCCGCACTTGCCCTCTCAACCTACGTTGTAAAGCTGAGGTTCAATCGTACTTCTTGAAGACTTGAAGATCTATCATGATCCTACTTGTTTCCATCTACTCAACAACGGCGAGAGAAAAAGCAAATCATTGCTCGGAAACAACATACTGAATTAGTCTCTTCGCGTGGTTCGAGAATTAGAAGAGATGCGAAACACTTGAAACATTATCAACGGCGATTAAAAGACCTTTGTCCCTTACCCTGTGTCTTCTAGTCATTCTCGCCAAAGCTTATGGCAACGGCTAAGAGTAGTTCATGGCATGGCCCTAACTTTGCTAATCTTCTATAATGTAAATTCACAGCACCAACACTACCCTCTGAAGAGTGGTTTTTGGTTCAGATCCAGCCCGGGCCAACAGAGCCTTCCATCCTTGCAGGTTGGAAAAGTGGTTCCAAGCTTTTCTGTGAAGCTTGGAACACTAGATTTGTTCAGATGGGAGCTGGATTTCATTTAATAGGCCGAATACACGTTCAAATTGTCTACGCAATATGTCATAGAAGCAGAATGTACGACACATCCCACAGTGGGGTTGAATAACGATGTCCTTTGCCTTTTCATCATTTGACGTTGCACCCCCTATTGAAGCTATTACTTCTTTTAATCTTCCAAGATTCTTAAATGACAAATAAGTCTGCCATCTGTAGTTCGTGACTAGGCTAGACTTCTGCTTTCGTGTTAGAAGCATGTTTTCCATAAATTATCGCATTGTTATTGTCGAAGAATCCAGGTGAAAAAACTAAGGTGATTTCCTCTTGGACTATTTACGGCGCTCACGGGCTGTTATACCTTTCGAAACGACTGCTGAACATCTTAATTATCGCAAAGACAACAATAAGTAAAAATAGAACAGTTTTATTGTAAGGTGTTCATAGTGGGCCTGGGAAGAGCAATAGCATTCTGCGAGATTTGTGCGTTATGAAAAATTGTATCAGGTTCTGTTGTATGTAGGAGACGGATTTTTTTGTTGTTGGAAATCTGAAAATTTTCTACGATCAAGCAAAACTGACACGACTTAGGACAGCAATATTGAGATTGCCCTGTCAAGTAAAAGTAAGACTGTAACCCTGTAAAGTAGAGGTGTAAAGCACCATCTCGACCACTCACAGCGCTATCGTTGTTGAGGCGCACCATTTTTCGGGTGACGACTGAGCGAGCACGAGAGGAAGCTGTGGGAGCAGGCTAGCGCATTTGGAGGAGGAGACTTCTCCCGAGAGCACCTCGAATCGATTGAGAGCTCGGGCCTCGAAAAATCAAGCGTTCTTTTCCTCAGGGGTTGATGCACCTGTGTATGACTTGTCTGGAAAAGATAACAAACACACTGTCAACAACTTGCTCATCGGAGGGGCTACTACAGCATGGATAACGGATGATAAAGTGCCTGACGCATCTCACTAATTATTGCCAACCTTTGTCCTTAATCATCATCATAGAGCAAAACTAAAAAAGTCCACAGCATTTCATGAGGATGACGGCATGTCCACGATGTATGAGACAGCTGACTCATAGTCAACTTGCTACCATCTTGTATTCGTCCTTGGTTCGTCTTTCGTTCGTCTTCGGAAGTCATATCGAGGAGCGACTCCGAGGAACAAGGGCCGCAAAGCGCATGTAGTGCAACGAAGCCCGTGGAAGTCCTCTAGCCCCTCTAGCCCACTTCTCCATCAAGGTTAAGACATCCTGAATTTCATTAAATTTTGACCAGGAGATTTTGCAACGGACCTGTCTGAACTAAAGAGGTTTCTTGATATCAAACTGCTTCTATGGACCGTAGAATATGTGGGTGGCAACGATGATTGATATTACCTATCTAAAGGAGTCTGAATTCAGATTCTATTTCTCGTTCGGCCCAGCCTTGCATAAGTCCTTTGCAGTGCAACAGGATTAATACCACATTCGGTAAATAAAACGACAGCTTTGAGGGACCGGCCTGCTCCATAAGTTGTGCAGTGCAAACGAACATCCGAGGCGCCTTTAAGTCACCTCGTGAAGGTGTAACGCGTGGAAGGAGCTTCGTGCCTGGGTTGCTGATGTTGTCCGTGAAGTAGTTCGCGGCAGACAATGTGCTCGTGACCACCCACTAGCGCTTTCGGGCACCGGCTCCATCCTTAGCTGTTTCGCTTCACCGGCCCCATTATTCGTCCCGATATTACATTTCCGCGTGCGAGCCCTCGTGTATTCGTCGTCTTGCGACCGCACTCCGAGCGCTTTCACATCAGTGCTGCTCCTGCGGCACTCCTTGTAAGTTGTAGGTGCTGTCACGACTACAGGCCAGCGAACAGTGACACGTGCCTCCTTGCTCTCCATTCTCTTCCATTCTCTCGCTCCAGGAAGGAATCGCATAACGAAGTGATCACATTCTGAATTACGGAAATCGAGGTGTATTTTTTTGTTCGGCAGCAAAAAGTCCACTTCAGTTCGCTGCCGAATTTGTTCCAGTATTCGTGTATAGCTCGCTCCTCGAATACAAACCAAAAATTTCGCTAACATTTTTGAACTTTGCGTTTCTGCTAGAACTTTAAAAACTGTTGTACAATCCGAAGCTCGGAAGTTGCATAGACTCCAAATTCCTAGAACAAAACATCGCTTTGAGGCGATTGCCTATGCTACTCCTAATCTTGCACTGAGGATTTTCTCCTTATTCCAATTAACCTCTCTTCATCTCATTAATATTCAAACAAAACAACCCTTTCTTTGCTTGAATTACCTCACTTGCTGTAGATTTTAATATCCATTAATTACTAATGGGTCACGGTATGGTAGCTTCCTTGGCTATCGATGGAAGAAGCCGCTCGGATGTATTCGTAGAGAAAGGCAGAAGTTGGGTTCCAAGCTGTGCAGAAATGCGAAAACAAGTGCTTTGTAGGCACGGCAAGAGGCTTCGAGAAATGGAAAAGCTTTGGCATTTTTCTCCTGAGGATTGCGCGGTATCAACCACTGCAGGCCAATCACGCCTTCGAAATGCCTCCGGGAAACTTCATATAGACAGAATGCATGGCGCTCTCTAGAAGAAAGAATTAACTTCGCTCCTTTTCCGCTATTTTAGCCGCTTAAATAAATAAGCACATAAGTGCATAAGAGTACATAAGCAATACCAAGCCTGCTTTCGAGAGCATTTTCCGCTTTGATCAAACAGTAGTTGAGCTCATGTCAAAGATTGCCTCACGTATTCGGAGGTACTTAATGCCAAGCAGAACATGGCCTTAAATTGTGATGCTTTATCTTTTTGCTTATGTTTGGAGGAAACACCTTGTAGTACAACATCTTCGAAACTATGGAAAAGTAGAACCCCTGGTGAACTCCAGAGATTATTAGAGCTCCCAGGGATCCCACTTTTCCATACTTTTCCACTATTATTGGCATTTCATTGCTCAACATTTTGTTCTCGGTTTTTTTTTCGACGTAGTTCTGCTAAAGAACTTGCTGCTGCTCTTACGTTTCCCACGTCCATGGTTAGTTTGAGTAATTACTTCTTGTTTTCGTTGCTGGAAATGATGCTTTAAACAGTACCGTTGCTTCTGAGAGCTTTCAGTGGTTGGTAAAATACATGCACTGCTTTCACCTTGGGATAAGCATGTAATAGAGAGGGAGTGAAACGTAAAATGTTAAGTACAGCGACCCCTCTTGTGTACGGTTTTTTAGATTTTGTTGTAAATCAAAATGAGGCTTGTATGCATACAGATCACCGTCAAGCCTCGCTTTCAAGTGCAAAATTTCTCATTTCTTGAGCTTTCCGAAGGCATACCAAGGGATAACATATTCGTATACGAACCACACTCTGTTTCGACATTGAAAGGAGGCGAAATGTACACGTTTCCTGTTTATAGTTTGAGCAGCCATCGAAGATTGAGCAGCACAGATTCAACACTAAAGTCCACACTTAAGACTTGCAGAAGCTGATGGAAAACAACTGCAATACTTAACTTGTTCTTAACGTTTCCAATCAGGAAGTACGCCTCTTGCACAAAGGGCTGTTAACATTTTTGGTCAGTTGACAGGAGTGGTGTCAGGGCAACAACATCCACGCGTAGCCGTTTTCCGGAACTTCCCGACAAGCACGGCATGAAGCCCACGAATATTTCTAGTCATGCGCTGATGAGCATCGAGGTCGAGGATGCTCGACGAGTGGGTGTCTGTCGTGCCGAAGGCCCAGGAGCGGTCTTCATTGCAAGTCATCCCACTTACTATGTAGATGGTTGAGGAACTGGGCGTTGTCACGTAAGCACTAGCGTCCTTTGCTGAATGCCGTTTTTCCCTTCTCTCGTGCGGGAGGAATTTCTCGTAGACCAAGACATCTCAAAGACAGTTCCGATAGCACTTGGACTGCATTAGACAGGCCAGGTTTTTAGACTGCCATTATAACTTGGTCACTCCCCCATTTCCGCCGCGGATTCGCTCTGTTCGTATTTTGAATAAGGGCATTTTCATCATGAATATGTGAAACGTGAAAAAAGTTCAAAAGAGGAAACTTGAAAAGGGACGCTTTAAAGAGAGCGAATGCTTCACGAGGGAGACTATAGACATGCGCTTGTTCGGAAGCCATTAAGCTTCATAAGATGAAGAAAGTAATAAATTGCACCCGCCTTGTTCTCCTCGACAACACACCGCTTCCTGTGAACCAGTGGAACTCATCAATTGAAATGCAAGTTTCCAGCTTAAGGTCGCAGAATAGGCTTTGGAACAAACGTGTTGAAACAAGAACGTAAAAAATAACTGGAGGCTACTTAAACTTTCCATAGAAAAACCCAATTCTTAGGAGTGGGCAGCCAGAATTAGCATCCTACATAGCGGCTGGCCTGGTGAGAACCTCATCAGTTTTTCAAAGCGTTCCTGCTTATGATTTCAGCAGCTGGAGCAGTCCTTGAAAGAGCAAATTTGTTGATTCTCCAACAAATGAAATCTCATGTTGTATCTATTGGGTTGTTCGATAATTAATACCGTTTTTTCTCATAGATAGCGTGAGTTGTATATTTCTATGTAGTAGTAATTTTACATTATTACATACTTTTTTACATTGCTAATTACTATTTTAAAGGTCGGACTTTGCACTATCTTCTTGTAGAGAATGAGCGTGATTAGTAAACAGAAGTTGGTAAAAATTAGGTTGAAATGTACAACAAGAGAGCATTACCGGCATAATTTATTGATTCACTTCCGAAAGGGCAAAAATGCGATGCAAGCTCGGAAGAAGTTATGTAAAGTTTATGGCGAGGACTGCTCTCCGAACCCCCAGTGTCAGCATTGGTTTGCTCGCTCCGACACTTTAGTGTGCAAGATGCACTACATACTAGCCGTACAATGCCTACTGATGACGCCAAAATGAAGGCGTTTGTCGAAACCAATCCGCATATGACAACTTGGGAGATGGCAGAGAAACTTGACATATCGAATTCAACCGTTAGCTTGCACTTACAATAGCTTGGTCACAAGCAGGATGCTTGAGTTCCTCACGAATTGAATGAAATTCACGTCACAAAACGAATTGATATACACGAGGGTATAGCCTACTTCGAGCTGCTTTAAAGAAACCGAACTATGGATTCGAATGTCTACTGTCGTCAACTACTGAAAATGAAAACTGAAATCAGGAAAAAACGCTCAGAACTGGCCAATCGCGAAGGCGTGGTGTCCTATCATGGTAACACCAACCGTACACCTCTTCGATAACCCGTAAAAATTAACGGAGCTCAACTGCGAACTGATGCCACATCCACCTTATAGTCATGACTCAGCACCATCAGATTACCCTTTTTGCTTCGTTCCCTTCAAAAAGCATTCGAATGGTAAAACTTTTGATTCCCATCAATCTGTTAAAAATGAGTTGCACCAGTTCTTCGCTTCTAAAAACCAAGGCTTCTTTGAATCGAACTTTCAACTTATGGAAATGTGGCAAGGGTCATCCAACAAAATGGTCAATATATCGTTGATTAATGTTTGCTGTTACTGTAGATAAATTGAATTTAAAAATATGAACAAACGACAATAATTATCGAACAATCCAATAGTAACATGGACCTCCTGTGTCGTGAAGTCAACATGGCCATCGATCTAATGGGGGAACTGAGCTGGGCAGGAGGAAACGGGGGGATTCGGAAACCTCTCAATAGCGTCTTTTTTCTCAAACTTTTATAGAGGTGATCGAAGAGCGTTTGAAGAATGCGGTTTCCTCAGGAAGGGATTATCCCTACTACGAGCTTTGATATAAAATACGATCTGAGACTAAAATCGGAGTATGAGATACTGAGCAAGATCAACTACCCTTGGATGTTGAATACTGATAGGTGCGTGAACCCATTTTAGCAATGCGAGTGAAGCAAAGTGTCTATTGAGAAACCTCATATGTACATATCAGTAAATCTCGCTTAAAGAGTTCAGGAACTTCCTCATATTCGGCGGCTCTTAGACCACGAACCTTCTCCAGAGACTCGAAAGTCAATGCCAAAGTGATCCAACAGTACAGGTTGATGTCTCAGAGTACAGAGAAACCAGTATGAGTAGTAGGGAGCATCAGTAAATCCCGCTTAAGGAGTTCAGAAAGAACATGATTACGAACCCTCTGGTAAACATTAGCTGATCAGCTGTACAAGAAAATGGTACATTTCCCTTGTCTAGACTTTCTGAGCTGAAAAAAAGCAATTTGGATTGGTTGGGGCACGTTGAACTTGGGCCTCCAGATTCTAACGAATGCGAAAGCCAACGTTAGCCGAATAAAAAATTGACACCTCGGCTGAAGGTTCACTCATACCGGTAGCACGGGAATATAAAATAAAGTAGGAGAGTTGTGTCGGTTCATTAGCGCTCTAATAAATGTTTTCCTATGATTGTGAAAAATAAAAGCTAAAAAATGGTCCTGGTTCTGGGATGTGCTAAGCATTCTATTCTAGCCGGGTTGTAGTGGGGACACAATTCTTTTCTGGGCAATGCAGTTAGTTGTGGTCACAATCCGACATACATTTTGGTGTTTGGTCTTCGGGGAGAAGTGTTTAATCATTACAAGACGTGGAAGGGCTGGTTGAGTTGGGTTCGAAAAGGACAGGCTGTCTATGCTGCGCGAGGTCAGACGTCCTGCAGACTGCACCACTCGCGTACATGCCTTCACACTTCACGTGAATTCTGTAGCCGCCTGCTTATTTCAACAGTTTATCTCGTCCTCCACCCCAAGGCGAGACATTGTTGGTTCTAGTTCGCCGAGCGTATAGCCCGTATCGCGTGTGAGTCGCACTTCCTCGTCGGACCTGGATGAACCAGATGCGCTTTCGCGTGCGTCCCCAGCTTCGCTCGCTTTCCTTCGGATGCGTCTGACGTTGTTGTGCTGGCGGCTGTGATTGCTGATGTTGCTGTTTCTGTTTTCGGTCCCGCTCTAAAAACAATCGGCTGGAAGAGGAGGTGTTACGGTGTCTGTCAGCATTTCACTCCTATGAGAAGATCGATTCTGGCGCCAGTCAATTCTACGCTAGCGAGGACCACACGCTGAAAGGGTGGACGTGGGACAACTGCGCCTGATGCCGCCATCGAGCTCTCAGGTCGTGGGAGCGGAGCGCTTCCGTCAGTGCTACAGCTGGCTGCCGGTGGCGGTGCTCGTCACCACACTCATTCCGCCAGGAGCACCTACTAGCCGGCAGATGACGTCACTGGCGATAATGTCTTGGCATGAGAGCGGTATCGGGCGTGAGAACATGCAAGGAGCCCATGCGGAGTGACAGTTGCTGTTCGGAGCTCGTCGTGCTCACGCTCTCACTCTCTATTTGTCATCGAATTGACTAGACGAGCAGGAGTCGGGCAGACGGGGCGAGCGTGTCAGACGTAATTATCTCACCTACAGGGAGCCGAGCCCCACATTCCTAATCTAGTGCCGTATTTTTCGCTTCACTCAACATCTCATCCGCATCCGCGACTCGTTGCCACTCACACACTCCGCTCAGCACCTCGCCGTGACCGAATCCCTCGGACTGGATCTCTCTTCGTCTCGCCCTCCGCAAAGCAGCATATCGACCTCCGATTCTCTCATTTTGTGTTCGTTCATGCACGTCTGCTGGTCGCACTTCTCCCTCACTCCATGCTATTTCAATTTCATTTTGCAATCTGCTCTCCTTCACCAGCCCTTCCTTCCGCCGTACGACGTTGTCCCGCCGCCGCCACCGCGTGCCAACTCCTCTGATTGTCTTCCTGAGGCCGAGTTATAAGCAACTGGTAGCTATCTAACGCGATTACACTATTCTGGTCATCAGCTCAACCGCCATCTGCTTTAATCTACGGAATTCGGTCGAAGAAGTAGAACGCATTCAGAAAGCGAAGACATTAAAACATGAAGGCTTTCTAAACACCTGATAAATAAACAAGCTGTTTAGAGGTGCTTCTTTCGAGTAGCATCTGCCTCGTATACTAGGCGAGGAATTTTTAGCACTCGCATACGGAACACTGCGCTTGTTCAAAGTCCTAGGAGAACCATCGCACTCTACATCACGTTTTTATGGTGGCGTAGAAACTGCAAGAATAGAGGAGTTCATGCGAACAGCTCTGATGAACCTTCAGATGTGGCCCTTCTAAGTTTAGTTCTGCTGTTGATAGGTTGTTGGTTATTCTGGCACATTCTACCAACCATGTATATAGATGAAGGGTGTGGCGCCATTTGCCCAACGTCTAGGTACAGGAACTACGGCTGAAGAGACGTTCTCCGTAACTTCAACGATTACTAGTACAAAGGGTAAAGAGTAGCTACATATAATCATCTTTGTTGGACGCGCCAAGCGTTCCGTTTCTTAGTGTGGGATATCGTGGAGGTAATTCGATTCCTATGAGGCCTATGCAATGGCTTGTGGTGCCCAGCCGATGGACAAGTCTGTCTTTTGTCGCTCCCAGGCGTCTAGCACCAGCTCATCGACTCCGGAGGGATGGAAGGCTTGGTTGGAATGGGCGGGACCAGAGCGAAGAACTCTCAGATGCCACCTTTTCAACTTCAGCTCTGTTGTTGATATGCTGCTAATTATTTTCTAGTACAGCCAAATATTTATGCATGTAAGGGATTGGGGGCCGTTTCAAGGTGTACGCGACAGTCGGCGCCTCCTCCGACTGTGCTACCACGCGTTCGTTTAGTATCATTCGTTCATAATATGTAGCCTCAAGCATAACTTGCGACCAAACAGGGAAGGGTAGCGTGCCTTCCTATCAACGCGAATATCTCCTGAGTACATGATGATCCCACCTGAGCCTACTTGCGACGAAAAAGCTAACGTACTACGTGTTCAAACTTTAAATCTAAATTTTCGCTGTAGTATATCCTACAGTTGGAACACATAGAACGTTATCATGCAAGATGCAGTTGCATTACTTGTGAATAGAAACCTGTCACACCTTTCGACGGTTGAAAAGGTGGTCCCGTTCAGGAAAGATGAAAATACTCACACAAACTGCTCCCCAGATCTCCTAGCTCATCAGATGTGCACTAAGTTTGCCTCGTCGACATCACCAACTAGAATTTAGAACGTGTGCGATTCTACGAGCTATTTAATGAAGACTGCTTTTGATTCAATATGCCACATCCTTCTGTGCCGTCCGTGAGCAGGATTAGAAACCTTATTGTTAGCAGCAATTTTTCAAACGGGTTTAGTTCTCTAATTTTATTTAAAAAGCATAGGAAACTAATTAATGTTTGCGGTTGTATCTATTGTTTATAGATTGCGTTTCCTTTCATTTAGTTAGTTTTAGACGTACTGTTTCTGCACCTTTATTAATTGCGTTCCCGTTCAGTTAGTTAAATTCGTTGCGTTAATATTTGTCCTTGACCCTTTTTATTACACAAAACGTGAGCTTTACTGTCATACACTACGAGCTGAGGGTCTTGAACCCTCAAATCATTCGGTTCGCGCCGTCTCAAGAAACGCATCAGGCTTCTTCGAGCATTTCTCTTGCCCTTATTTCGGAACCTGACACATTATCCATCTACCAACATAATACGCCTCCAATCTCTTGACCATTCCAACTTTCCACACACTGTTTCGGCATGTTTATTCATTGCGTTGCCGTTCAGTTTCTGGAAGCTCTCCGTGCCATTTTTAGACATCCTAAGCAGTGATCCCAATGGACTCGAGATAAACGGCGTTCTGTCCTAATTCCCATTCGGAACCTGACACTTGGAGCATCTATTTATGTGGAATTGCTTTAATAGGTCCACCTCAGATTACCAGTGTTTGCGAAATGCTCATCAGTGCTGGCTTTGAAACGTTTTTGCTGATCGGCTTTTGAAGTTCTCTATTAAATATTGATACGCCATGTGCTGCCTATGGCCGAAAGGCTGCTAATGTGTTTGACGTTAATGAGTTGCTCTGTTTGAGATGTTTGTTGCTTTTGAAATGCTGATTGAGATAAGATCCCTTCGCATTCTTCTTCTTTCTTCGCTCAGCATTCTTCGCTGTTCAATTGAGAGATTTGCAGTTTTACGTGAGGTTCCGCATTAAGCGTGACAGTAACTGCCACCGGGGATTGCTCGCTAAGAAAGTACGGACCGGTGTCCACTGGTCTTTTTGGGGCACCTCGCATACAGTATCCGGCTTCATCTCGAGCACGTGTAGGCGCATTGCGTGTTCTGTTTACAATGGAATGTTGTGGCAACCGAGGGGAAATTGGTATGCTACCCCTTCAAGAATTTCTGAGCTCAGTTCACTCTCTTTATTTAAAATCTGACCGATAATGAAAGCACTGAAAATAACTGTTGTTTTCAACAACATTTTAGCGCACGGGTGTGGGCCTCGATGAAACTTCACCATACATGCGAAAATGACAAAGTATTCGACCATCTATATAGAATAGCAGTAGTGATAACAGAAAGCGATAAGGCAGTCCAGTGAACAAGAGAATATTGGGAAAATCCGAAGGGGAGCGAGCCGCATTTGCCGTTTGACTGTCTTTCCCATTGGGCTAAGCATCTCTTCATGTTTCCTTGGTATCGGGATTATTGTATGACGTATCGATGGTTTACACTCCCCATAGATGGCAGCTACATACGATTTATTCCCAGGTTTCTTTCTGTATAAAATTAGGGAAAAAGCACTTGGGATAACGGACATCGTGTTGGCACGCTTTTTAATCGGAGATTTCACTACTACGTACAAGGGAACTGCCGGGTGACAAGCTAGAGTTTCTCGCTTTTGGAGAGCTGTGATGATAGTTTCGAGAGCACGATGCGAGCAAAGGCTGAACAACATTGGCTCCAGGAACTTTTTAAATTCAGTAGGAGCGCGTGTAGCGCAGTCAGAAGAGGCGCCCGCTGTCGCCTGCATCCGATACCAGGTTCCTGGTTTCCCGCCCGGGCCAACCAAGCCTTCCATCCCTCCGGGGTCGGTGAATCGGTACCAGACTTGTCTGGGAAGGATAAAACGCTGACTTCTTCATCGGCTGGCCACCGCAAGTCATTCACTGTATGGCCAAATACGCATTCAAATCGGCTCCACGACATCGCGTAGGAGTTGAATGCGTGGCGCATCCCAAAAGGGAATGAGTAACACCGTCCTTTATCCTAACCAAGAACGGGCTTAAGTGGCACCCGTGTGCTCAGATATTCGAATATTCCATTATGCCATATTTACTTTTTCATTTACATTGCTGACTTCACCACGAGCGGTTACCGGTTCCTTGCTGAATGGTGATTACTGGAAAGCTGTGATACACAACGGAGAAATTCGTGCTTACTTGTCAGTATTTTTTTGGATTCAGAAGTCACATTTTGAAGAGCGTTCAGATACGGCGTCAAAAATTATTCTTCGAATAATTGTGAAGTTTCCCTTATTCCTCATTGATACGCCATGTGTTCCGTTCATAGCCACGGTCACTTTTAATCCGTATTTTTGCCTAAAGTCCAGGTTCGTAAGTGCTAAATGGCTCACGACGTGGTTTTGCAGATCGTTTTCTTCACCGAGCATAGTTTTTATATAATGACCAAGCTTTTTTCAACGTAAAATAGCCTAATTTGTTTGAACTAGAGATGTCAGAAAGGGCTGGCGACGCAGTCGCCAGAAGGCCCAATCTCGCGTGACTCGATTAGTTCATGACGCGATAGGATACCCGTGCCTTCGATCCGTTTAGTATCGATGAACAAAAACGGAGAAGTCTCGAAAGCATAGCATTCTAATCTATTCGTCGCTTGTCCACCACAAAACATTGTATAGGACTCGACGATTTCCCCTAGAAGCGGAAAGATTGGCACACCCAGAATGGGTATTTAGCAGAGCCCATAAATTCATGACCTTTCATAATGAACAACTGTTATCCGAACCAGGCAGCATGCTGCTCCACTGCTATTTAGACTGCCGCATAGATATTGACCGGACAACTATGTACTACTGAAAAGTGTTGGTTTTTGAACGGCCTGGGTTTTGTCTATTTAGTTCACAAAGGAACACGAAACTTTCACAGCTTTGTCCCCGGTGTGGTACCGGTTATAGCGCTCTTCGGGAGTTTGTATTTCGGTGTATGGGGCTTCGGATATCTGGTGAAGCTTTGCAAGTGCAAAGCGGTAAAGTTTATTCTTCCGAACTTTCAATATGAGGTGTATTGTTTGCCCAACTAATTTATAATTTCCTTTTCCAAAAAATGCATCTGGCCACCATTTTTCGTCAATTGTAATGCTCCATGGCATGGTTTTTTCAAGGATTTGGAGACCAGACGAAGCAATCATGAGCTTTGATTGAGATAATCCCAGCTTATGGGTAGAAAATCGCCTTATTTCTAAAACCACACACGTGCTTCAATATGTCAGTATGAACTGAGACAGTTCAGCCGCATCAGCCGAGTATTCTGTCGCGACGATACAAGAGGTACCTCGCCGCTCTACAGGCGATCGTACGCTTCATCCCTGATTGGGCTCGTTTTCGTGCTTTGGCCATGAGTGTGGAGTCGCATGGATGCGACGAAATGTTGATTGGCTTAACTACATTGTAAAGTAAAATGAGTGATGCATTCCAGAGTGAATTCACGAATTTTTACTCATTTTTATATTTTTATTGTGAGCCTAATCATAGTGCCCAATGAACTGTTTAATTTTGATCTCTATCGTTATTTTTGCCAACCTTTTATGTTTCGGGGCGGGTTTACATAAGCTGAAGTCACAAGAAACGCAGAACAATCAGTTTTACCGTGTGTCTTCACTTTATCCTTAGTATGTGTTGCTTGCTGCTCAAGGTATGCACCAATGCTTATATGCATGATCCGATTCTCTCTGTATGTGTCGCCCGTTTTCTCGCGGTGTTTGTGGGTGAAAATGACTACAGATTCTTCGTTCCCATCTGGTTAGGTGTGCGAGTGAATTAGGAATGTACTTAATTCACATGGAATTTCGACCGGAAATGTCGCGTCGCGTTTTTTTTCGTGATTTTTATGTAGCGCATACGGATTGGCGGAGTGGCCTTCCTTTCCCCGCCCTTTAAACAACGGCGTTGCAAATATCTGCGTCTCCACTATCTCGTAAGGCAGCCATTGGACTCTCGAGCAAGCCCAGGGAGTTGGGGCGAACGGGCGGGCCAGGGGGTAGAGCGCTCGTCCCCCGTTCGGACTGATCAGGTCCTCCCGCTCTCATTCTGCCATTATGAAGCCGGCCAAGTGGCGACATAATGCCGCGTGGGTAAAGGGTCCATGCTGAGAGGCCATGAATAAATCCACCCGCTTTCGTACCTCGGCCTCTTTCCAGGTACGAAGCTCCAACTTCAGATTCGCTTTCGCGACCATATGACGTGACTAGGATGTCCGTTTACCTTCATCACACAGTTACAGTTTAGGTTTGACTTGTGGAGACTACTATTCGCTAATGCATCTGTGACTACGTCAAGGGTCTGCTTAAGGAAGAAGTTGTACATTAGATAGCCTTTATATGATTGGTACTAGTGGGGTAACTAGGTTTCACGGCCTATTCGGAAATCTGAACAGGATAGAGGGCATCGACCATCTGCTAACACGACCTCAGAGGTGGTTGTCCCATGGAACTTGAAGCCTCGTTCTTTGTTCCTACAGTCTTGCTCACTGTCATTCCTTATTTCGGCAAGGCGCCAATTATCTACTCCAAAATTTCAACAATCATATTAGGAAGATCCGTTGAAAAAATCTGAAGGATCTGAGATCAAAGAGACGTTTCTTATCCCTGTCATGACTTGTCATCATCGTCTTAGGATGGTTGCTCGAGGTGCTGTGAGAACGGTCAATAAAACGCGTTTACCTTTGGGGTGCGCCATGCCTTTGATTCAACGGGACTCATTCCGGACCCATTCAGTGCATCTTTTTTTTTGGCTTGAACAGTGACTTGTTAGGACACTGAAGAGTTCAGCTTTTCCAAGCAGCTTGTTTTCCAGCTGCTAATCCAGGCTTGGGCTTCTCATTCTCATCGATAGCCTCACTCCGCCGTCGGAGGAATCATAGGGGCAAACTCGCTATAGCCCTCCGAGCATGGCCAGCATTAACCGTAGTGCGTGTACGGTACCCTATGCTATAAGCGAGACGCTTTCGGAAAGGTCATTCTTCTGCACCGATGTCCCGTTGAATTCGCGACATATATACGTCAAAATCATTGGAGTGGCTAACGTGCCCCGTGGAGTAGAACATCATAGTGATGTACAATGTCAACACTAGGTGATGACCTCATTATAGTCGCGTTCAATTCTTTTAGTTGTTAATCGGACTGTGACAACCATAATAAAGTCTTTTCTACCATTCTTTTGACCGTAGGTTCAGGCCCTTGGAGCACGGTAATTTTGTAGCGATTACCTAAACATCCCTTTTGTTTACGTACTTTTTTGAGGTCTCAAACTCATCCTCACGTCATATTTCGATTATTTTCTTTTCACCGTAATGTTGCGCTTTTGAACCAGCACCTTGTTTTGTGCATCTTCTCTAATTTTATAGGAAAAATTGGAGATACATCGAATACCTTCTGTAGGTGCTTCGACCTTCCTTGTCATTTGGAACTTGCGGCCCCGAACCCGAAACCTGTAAATGTAGCGGCTTTGCACGAAAAGGATGAGGAAACAACACTGAATCGTTAATAAGCTGACCTTCGCTGGTCATAGTGCAAGGACAAGACGCACTTGAAGCGCCTCTTCGACGTGTTGTTGAAGTAGACAGCATCATGCATATCCCATAAAGAGGTGGGGGACAACGTCGTAAACTACTCCATTCTCGTTCCAGCGACCTCACACCCCATGGTGTTAGACGTTATTCCCGATTATGAACAGCACTGGCATTGGGGCATATGTATCAATGCTCTTTTGAGGAACTGAGGAATCTTTTTTAAATAAGGAGCTGAGGAGTTGAGCCGTTATAGTGATGATGTGGACGCAGGCGAAGTAGCCCGCGGAACCGTTTAACGCATGTGCAAGTTCGGTTAAAAGCAGAGGGAAGGGATCCGGAAAATAAATTTGACAAAAAACTCTGAAACGGCCCGATCGTCGGTTTGCCTACTTGTTGGAGCCTCACCCCAATGATAATGAATCGATGTTGATTATTTGTTGTGGTGCTTATCTGTCGCTCGACACATCCACGCGATTCACACCGTACGTGGACAATTTAGGCCAAAAATCGATAACTATAATGGATGGTCGATTGAAGGGACTTACTTGTTGTGAAATGTGCTTAGTGGACAACATATTCGCGTGATTACCACCTCAAACTGTATTCAAGAGAGGCTGAGCGGGTGGATGTAGAGACAGAAGGGCGGATTAGCGCCTTGTATACAGTAGGGCAGCGGGACATTAGCATTGCGCTGAAGCTGAGCACGCAAGAGCTGCAAGAGGGGAGGGCGAAAGTTCTGATTTGCTCATAGTTTTGTCTGATACAATTATTCATACAACATGCGATCGAACTATACCCAAGAGTAGCGCAGTCGGCGGAGGCGCCAGCTCTTGAGTGTAGTTCTAATCGACTCAAGATTCTGGTCCCAGCCAGGACAGCCGAGCCTCTAATTCGTCCCGGATCGGACTTGATATCGGACTTGTCTGGAAATCATGGAACATTGTCCATCTGCTGCCACCGTAGTTCTCTGTACAAGCCAAACACACTAGTATTTACATTGCTTGTAATTACTATGCTTCTTCCAAGTACATTTTCGAGTCCATCTTCTCTCCTTTTTGACGGAAAACAACGACGATTTTCCCGCGTAGGTGACAGCGGCTCAAACCACGACTGAATCTGGATGTCCGCAGCGTTCATGGATCTTTCCCGTTTTGTTAGTTTCAGCTACTATTCTGGCAAGCGCACGGTGGTTTTGGCAGTTCAGAGCTGCTTCGACAGTAAAAAAATTCGTCTAAAAAAATGACATCGCAATGGCGTGCCGAGCTGAGACGCTGGATGAGTGCCTTGCATTTCCATTCACGATCCTTCATCATGTGTGGGAGAAGAATGGTCCTTCTGGCAGCGGAAAGACTTCAGTCCTAACTTCTCATTGACAATGCGGCTCGTGGAAGTTTTGCCAATTCTATCGCTTTTGCCATCATCCGCAAAGACCTCTTGGGATCCCTCCGCACCAGCTGACGAACACGTTTGACATTCTGAGTTGAAGTTGCAGTAGCTGGTCTTCCTCTCCCAGGTCGATCGTTCAATGAACTAACTCTCCTCGTATCGTTTGATGGTGTTGGAGACGGTTTCCTACTCACCGAGAGCGTCTTCGAGATGTTGCGCACCCATGCTCTGTTGATAAGCATCGTGATGATGGGAACCCTCAGAGTGAGAAGGTGCCATTTTGTAGCTAACTGGTATTGCAACTCGATATTTAGCATCTGGGATAACGGTGAACATCTCTAGCGCGGGAAACTGAGACAGTACATTATTGATGTTTAGGTCAAGAAAAATGATAGGCCAAACATGTGGGAACGTAACTTGGGGACACCCTGTAAAACGTGTGGCACATACACCACACCGTCTTTATTGTTCGTCATTGCCAATGAAGACTGACAGCACCCACATATTAATAGGCAAATCCTCCTTGTTTTGTTTTAATTTCGCCACTTGTTTATTTCATAATATTCCTAAATCTGAACCCAAAAGTAATTAAGTCGTGCGTCATTGGATCGTCACGTTCTAGTTAAATCAGAAATTTTTATGCAAAAGTGCGTTCAGCTTACAACAGTATAAACACTTAAAACTATTAAAGATAGACACTCAGCGCGAGATTCCGACTTCGATTCTCGGAATGAGACTATTGAGCGGACCAGTTTTTTATAGCGCACCTTTCTTATTACGGAAGGCACGGGTAGCCAACCAAAAAATGCAAAGCTTAGCTCATCGGGAGAATCGTTTTCTAATTTTTCCGATCCTTGTTCTAATCCCCAAAGATTAACGGTCAAAAAGCAAAGGTTATTGGGGCACATGTGGTACCACGTTATTCTTTAATGGAAGACACTTCATGAACAATCTTCGCAGCAAAGCTCCATATCTGCTTAGCAAAGTGGCTTCTAAGCTGGATTGAGGACCATTGTCTTAGTTGGGGGCCTATCCCGTTTTGGTCCGGCAGCGGTCCTCTTCAATAAGCATCAAATAAGGCAGAGAGCTCTTCACACACTTCCATGTCCTTCAGAAGACATATCAGTGTCTGACAGCTGACGGTGAATTATTCATAAATCCTATCTGACGGCGAGCCGGCGGCCTACCGAGCAATTTATGGCGATGACCGGGTAATACGTCGCGATTTATGCTCGGTTCCGTTCCTCCTGCAAATGCACCACGCCCGACGGACAGATGTTGTGCTGACTGTTCGATGGGGTAAGTAATAGCCAGGTCGCGAATGATGGAGGCTGAAAACGCCTTCCGATTAGTGGGAAAGCGAGAAAGAACTGCAGCTGATGAAAAGCTGGGCATGTTTTGACGCAGACGCCCAGCGCTCTCGCCGTCGGAGGTGATTTCTTGGCTTTCAGTTCGTCGTAAAGTGGCATTGTTGTCAGCATATCCATTCGTTGGGGTTGTTTGCCGGTTTTGCTCACTCTCGTACACTAATACACACACACGCTCTTCTATATACACGCACGCGTGCTCGCTGCTCGCGAAGCGAAGCTCTATGGCTCATTCGTGACTTGGGGAAGCGAGTCTGGTCGAAGGTTACGTGTGCTCGTGTCGGCTCCCCTGTTCAGAGGAAGCTGATGCGTTCAGAATTAGGCTGGGTTTCCACAGCCATTAATAAATGCGGTTTTTTAGACAAATGACGAACAATTAGGCGGAACGGAGCATCGGAGGGGAGAGCTCGTTGTGCTCTGCTGGCGCGGCAGGGCTTTATGGTCGGTCAGCGAGCAACGCGCTTAATTGCTTCAACAAACTTTCCGCCACGTTTCTTGCCGTCGAGCCGCTTTGTCCCCCAAGCGAGCACGTTCATTTGGTCCTCCTTTTGAGCGACGAGGCCACCAGAAGTACGCACTCGCACAATCCCGCTCCACGAACTCAGTCCGCTCTTACGAACTCGCTTTTCTGACTGTTAATCCGCTAAAGCTGGGTGGCTCGATGACATACACACACCACGCACACATTTTGTCGTCACTGGTTGCTTGTCAGATTTTGAAACCCTTCACATATTCTTTCCACGACTATGAATCGGGCGGTGCATTTCTGTGACCTATGCGGATACGCCCAACCACAGTGCCGGGCAATAGCGTCGAGATCTAACGAGAGAAATCGATAAAGCAGTGTGCTCAGTACTGGTTTATGTAACTTCCTGGCGAAGCCTCTGATGCACTAATCCTGTTTTTCCATCTGTTGCAAGTCGATTTGTCTTTTTCCCCACTTTCCGTGATCTCGAGCGCGCCATTTGTATCATTCATCTCGAGAAACGCTCTGTGCCTTAGTTTCTTCGCTTTTGTGCTAACTTCTATGGCAGCCGGCATTCAATGGCGACGTTAGAAGATTGTGTCATCTAGATCGAGTGATAGCATTGGGATAGGAAACCATAAGGGTGTATTGTAGACAGGCGCAGAGTGGAGAGTGCTTGGACTGCAGACGACGTCATCAAGCAAACTTTGTGCAAAACAAATAAATATTGAAAAATCACGACGGTCGCAGATATGTTCAGGTTGCGCCTACCTAAGCCACGTCCTTTGATTTGGTGCTAGATTTCAGTTCAGGAAAACTTCACCACCCGCATCCAAACCGAGATTCGACAAACTTTCTGCAGTAACAACCATTTAGACGAACTGAAAGCTGCTTGCTCTGCACTTATTATACGTCATCCGCATCAATTGCGGAAAACATTTTGTGTTGGTCTAATTACCTAGCTTGCTGAAGTCATACTAGTGCTCAAATTTCTTTAACAATTGCGAATAATGAACGCAGTGTAGGCACTATAAAGGCGAACTGTCCAATGACAATGAAAACTAGGCCTGGGTAAGGCAGATAACGTTACGTCTCTCGTGACTGTTGGAACGGCGCTGCGAACCTGATGCAGAAGCCGTCATCGTTAGCACGTTCATTCTACGTGCCGGAGTTATTCAGCCATGCTTTGTAGGGAACTAGCTACCACCAAAGTGGTTGCCGTAGCGTACTCGTGTCGTGGTGTGACCAGTTATGGCCGAACGAGGTTCGTCAGTTTGCCTTCGGCGCTTGTTTTCACGATTCGCCCTGCTTTCAAAATCAAATTCGAAATGGATGCCGCAGCAGGCTGGCAACTAACTTCTCATTGAATTCGCTCCTTGGCCGTCTTTTATCGCTCAAGTCCGATCATCGCTCCTATAGCGTCTTATTGCAGTAATCCGTCTTCTCGTCAGTAATTTGCCGCGAAAATCCATACTCGTGCCGTATATGTCATCGCATTCCAGAATTCGTTATCACATGTGCTCCTGAAAACCGACACGGCCGTCATGGAAATGGAAAGTTCATTTCCGCGAAAAACAACATCTGGACGGAATCCGCCGACCCGAATCGTCGATAGTACGTCTAGATCTTTTAAATTGTGGTTGCTTTCGGAAAATTTATGATAATTACGCTTAAATTTGTTTTCTAACCTTTTTTACGTAACAATGCCGAATTATTGTACTGAAAATGTGATTGCTGATTACCACATACTGCCTCATGGCTCTCAAGATGGGCATAACTGTCTTCAAACGCTCGAACTTCTTTGTGCCTTTTAGATCTCTATTGTCTTTTTTTTTTGGCAAAATCAACTTCTACTCGCGTATTTCCCGTTATTAAAAGGCTTGTGTCTGTGTTCCACAAAATTTTCTCTTTTGCACAAAGATCGCAAAACGAATAAATCCCACGTTACAAGCGAGCTGAATTAGAACGAATTAGAATTTCCCTAAAGGGTAGTTGGCGTTTACGCCATAGAGGAGGAAACTATTTCGCTGATTTACTCCTCGCCCTTACTTTATTTCCCTTCATTTGGATTCTAAAAATTGGAGCGCTTTACCGCTACAATTCACATTTGTATGTGAGCTTGCTCTGCTTTACTTAATAGGTGAAGCTTCTGGTATTAAATGAAAGGACCTTCCGCAACTGCGATACATATGTAGTTGATAGGTATATCACGATCGAGCTTCACCTCTCATAAGCCGTACGCAAGTCACGTATGCTGTCAGTGGAACAAGGATTATTCAGCTTATTCTGATTATTTTCTCATCATTGTGCTCTTTCATTTCATACTTTTGCACTTTGTTGAAATAGGACGAAAGAACAGTCATATGACGAGAAGACAAGCATGATGAAGGTGTTAGAGGAAAAATGCTAGCGATAAAATAACGCCCATGCTTTCAAATGCAATATTTTTTTACGTTTTTTTTTGGCCAGTTAATAAGCCATCTATTATGATACGGCAATTATGGCTCGGGTTTTATGCTCTGGATTATTAAACTGCGTTTTCTAGCTAAATTTTGTAGCTGCCGCATTCTGCAGTTTTCACTTTTATTAAATGAGTTGTGGGGGAATGTTCCATTGTTCTCATGCTTATTGATTGCAGAAAGCGGGTACAATATGGTAACGGGCATCCAGGTAAGGAGAACTTCCAGACGGTGTATCGACCTAGACCCCACCAAGTTGGCTCCATGCACCTTGTTCCTGCCAATCCTTGGAAATTTACCCCCGTTTAGTCTAGAGGACTGCTCGAGTTTTTGTTTCCCCCCAAGAAGTCCGTGCAATGAGTTCGACAAGTTCCAAACGAGGATGGATGCTTTCCGTCTTGGAGCAGATTTTCTTGATAATGATACGTAAAGAAGAAACTGCATTTCTGACGGAAGTATGCTACCTTGCTTGTCAAACGGCTGACAGCTCATGTTAGTTCTCTCCGCTTTGTTCTGTTCAGGGCTTCCAGTAGGTTCCTATGGCTGCAATTTATCGATACAAATTTGAACTCTTCGGTTTTTTGCTGTGTTCGAATTCGGAACCTTCACTGTGCAGTACTACTTGTTGAAGCCGTGACATCGAGCTGGGACTTGCACCAACATTCCATGTGAAGTCATCTCTGGGACACCGGTCGTGAGGATAGCGCCCTTCCACGGCGGAAATCGGAAATCGAAAAGCGCTGCTCCCCGTGGTCTCGTCCAAAAATCGCTTCCACGCACAGCGAGTACACGCCGGTCTGCACTAAGCTGTCCCGTTGATTGCTTCGTGGACTGGCGAATGCACTTGCAGCTCTGCTGCCATGAGACGAGCGAACCTAAGCCCGATTTTCCCACGGATTCCCTCGTGTTTCAAGTTTCACGACGCGGCGTCGCATTCGCAAGCAGCGCTGCTGTGAAGTGTTATGAGTGTCGAGCGTGAAGCGTGCAGAGCCTCAGCGAAATCGGATTTCAGTCACAACTCGTCCTCTTGATGACGGCTGGAGCACGCGAATCAGCGGGTTAGCGGGGGCGAACCGTAAACGCGTGAAAAACCGCTTCGGCTTTAGCCTTCTATTCATGACGATTCAAGTGAATGGTGGCGGCTATTCAGTTATCTTGACAAAAAGAAATTGGGTTAAGTAGGCATGTTTCGCCTACACCCTGTCGTCTAGGGTACAGATTTGCGCTGCATATGTAAGAAAAGGTATCGTAAAAACATTTGGGAGTGGGTTATGAATATTTTCGCTTTAGCTAAAGAACACCTCCAATTTTTTAGCTTCGTTACACTTGTTCAGGCTATCACAACGTTACCTTGCTTACGTGAACAAAGAGATATTCGACAAAGCCGAGTTAAAAGAGGCGGAAGGTGCCAGTCACGCACGTGAAGCAATTTGGCTTTGATTCTGCGCCAGCCTTGAGCACAGTCCGTCTGGCCTAAGTAAATTGGCATCAGTACTCTGTTAAAAAATGCAATAAAATGCCAGCTGCTAGCATCTAGGACCACAAGTGATTGGAAGAAAAGGACAATGGTTAATTTTAATCCCAGTGATACGCCATGCCTCCGAGTTTTTAAGTATTGGAGCACCTTGAAGCAGCATTTCGCCTTTGAAACAGGTTTCCGTCCTAACTGATAAAGGGGACCATATTTTAACACTCGCTAACCAAATCACGGCTCGCTTAGGAGAATATACTTGCTTGATCGGGGCCCAAATTGAACTTAAAATTTTGGGATCCGCCCACTAGCCGAGCGCGCTATTAAATAAGGAAATAAAGATAAAGGATAAATGACGGCGTTACTCAAACTCTTTTGGGATGTGTCACGCATTCTACTTCTATGGGATATCGTAGAGGCGATTTCAATGCGTATTTGGCCATATTAGGGGGTGGGGGGGGGCAAAAGTAATGAGACTCTCCATGCCGTGCCCATTTATGTGTGACTGGAGTCCGGTTTCGTGCTTTTCGTATTTGTATGCTTATTTGCTACTTAATGAAGGCCACCTGAGAACTGACCGCTTTCGCCCTTTCCAGAAGCATGCTAAAACCCCAGTCTGTCTCATGCCGAAACCCCGGTCTGACGAGTTGACCTGTGTCGTACAAATCTCGCCCAATTCCCAACCCCGAGGAGCCCGGTCTCAATAGTCACGCAAGATGAGAAGTACGTCTTCTACCTTAATACTGCCAATCAGCGAGTTTGGGCAAGGCCTGGTGACCTGTTGTCGACCTTCGTTCGGCGGGATGTTCACGGCGAGAAGCACTTTCTGAGCTTTTGAGTCTGCGCCCATTGATTTATATACTGGGAGCTGTTTTCCAAAAGCACGACGATGGACTCCAAGGCGATGGTGAACGAAATAGAAGAGGTGGACCGGCGACTCGCACTTATTCGGTCGCAGAGTTTCAAGAAGGTCATCCTCTTCGACAACGCCGCATCCCATCGGGCAAAGGTGACCACTGATATGCTTGCTCAGCTGGGCTACGTGTTCACATGCCTCACCCACCGTATTCGCCGGACATCTCTCCATGCGACCACCACTACTTCTTGAGCCTGAGCCTATAGGACTTCGTGGTCGGAAAGGACACAAGGACCCAAGCAGATCTCGACAACCATAACGAGCAGTGGATCAGCGCCAGGCCTAAGCAGTTCTGGAAGGATGAGATCAAGAACTGGCTGATCGGTGGCAGCAAGGTCATTGACCGTAATGGCGAATACATTCCTCAGCACCGTTGAGTTGTAATCCCCCTATTTTAAGTTATAAAGAGATAAACAAATTTGTTGAATTTGTCTCATTACTTTTGCCTCCCCCTAATAAATAAAAATATATGACTTGCGGTGGCCAGCCGATGAGCAATTTAGCGTTTTGTCGTTCCCAGACAAGTCTGGTTCTAATTCGCCGACCGCTGAGGGGTGGAAGGCTTGACTGGCCTGGGCGGGAATCCTAACCAAGAACCTCGTATCGGGTGCACGCGACAGCCCACACCTCCTCCAACTGCGCTACACGCGCCAAATGAGGAAATAAATTCGCAAATACCTTCTTCTTTCCCTTCGACCAACTTTTTCTCAAGAAAGGATTTATGCTAATGGTTTCCAATTTTTTGATTACTTTGGAAGAGCGTGATTCATTGTAAAGGGTTAGGTGCAGTGGTTAGTCGTTTTCCTCCTTTATTAACGATCGGTAGAGTTGCAAACTTAGTTGATTGATTCCCGTCACGTTTTGTCTTGCAGGATGTATAGGAAGTAGGGTTCACAATTTTGAGATGTCGGATACATGTCGCTTCAATAGCCGCCGAAACCCAAACACATTTGTCAAATTCTGTTTGTCTTGGGGATCTCTTATCGAAACGTCGCTTTGTTTACTGACGAAAACGGGGGTTCGGGGGGTGCCAGATATAGTAGAGACTTTTGCTGAGACGTCACTCGACTGGAACGCAAACTTTCACGGATTGGTCAAGTTGCTGCAATTAATACAGGACGAAAGCAAGAATCCACTGAAGTGGACGTGCAGCAGGAGAAGTCAGACCATTTATGCGCATTTAGACCTTTAGATCACCTAGATAGGCTAAAGTGTTAGCCTTTATGCTGTGCTTTCAGCTTACGGGGTATCTGAAGACGATTTCAACGCAAATTCTGCGTCTTTCTAACACAATACACGGGCACGTGTAGTACAACTGGACGAGGGAGGTACCGAATGTCATATGCACCCAATTTCAGGTTCGTAGTTCGGATGTTCCGCCAAGGTCAATCTTACCTTCCATCCCATCGGGATCGGTGAACTCGTACCAGACTTGCCTGTGAAGGCTGTGTGGGAAGGTATTTGGCCTATCCAATGACTTGCGATGTCAGTGGACAGGCCAAATACGCAACAATCAAATTGCCTCCACGACATCTCGTAGAAGTAGAATACGTGGCGCAACCCAAAAGAGATTGTCGTTATTTGAAATACGAAGCTAGGAAGACCCTCCGTAATTTATGTAGCTGTTGGCATAAAATACAAAGACCGAGGAAGAATGCCAGAAATTATGTGTTGTAGCTTTCATTTCGGGGTTAACTAAGCTCAGGGTGTGGGGTATAACAGCCAGCAGAAGCACTGACTGTCGCGCGCAGCCGATTCCAGGTTCTTGGTACGGGTCCCTCCCAATATAACCGAGCCTTCTAATTCTCCGGGCTCGGCGAATTTTCACTAAACTTGACGAAGGGAGCGTTCGTGATTCTGTTCGAGTGAATCAAACGTGTGGTTGGAAGGCAAGGCACTAAGTGTCTCAGGGGAGTATCACCTTGTGAATATATTTGAAGTAGCACAGTACGTGCTGTGCACTAGTACTGTGCTGTGCTGTACACTAGTACTGGACCACAATGCGATGCTTGGCCTGGAGGGATACTTATTTTTCGGTGCTGAGCGGACTTGGGCCCCATCGTCGAGACGAAACATCTCAACACGGGTATGTAGCTTACTAATTAGAAGAGCAGCACCCTGGTGTTATTTTCCTAGTCTAGTTCTATGACTGAAATCTTGATGCCAGCTAAAGCCTGCCTAGCCTTAGTCATCTTCGTGGAGCATAGGTGGACTATAAAATGCCCCCGGGAGAGTAGACGCCGCTACGGCCCCCAGCAACTGCGCTCCATTCCACCGTTACAGACGTGATTGTACAGGGTGCGCTGAAATTACTGACCACCTTCTTCGAAAGTTTGCTGGCATTTAACCTACCGAAGTCAAGCGCTTGCTAGTCAGTTAATGCGAGGTGACAGCCTCAACTCTGACGGCAATGGATGCTCCTCACCGAAAAAGGCTCGCAATCATTAAGCTGCGCGGGGCAGTACACTCTACGAAGCATATTGCAAACCTGCTGAAGGTCAATCTTCGAACAATCTGGAGGACTGTCGCTCGATTCCGCGAAACTGGATCTGACATGGACTTTCCATGAAGTGACCGACAGTTAACTGTGACTACAGTTAGAAATGTGGAAGCAGTTCGAAAGGGAATCCACAGAAAAGGAGGTCGATGAGGAGGAGAGCAGTTGAGCTCGGAATAAGGCAGTGGAGTATGCGAAACATAGCACCTGGAAAGTTGAGGTGTAGGAGCTACAGAAATGCCACGGTCTGTCAAAGGCAAATAAACGAAAGGGAGTTGAAGGTTGTCGGAGGCTGCTGTGTCGCACTTTTGCTTCGTTTTCACGAGGAAACCAAAAATCGTCAGAACGATAGAGTGATTGCACCTGATCTCAGCGGTGCCAGTAGGAGTGGCGGACTTGTCACGAGGAAGGCTCAGCCAGCCAAAACCATGGTGTGCTCCTTCATCACGAGTGACGGAAAGGCGCCGTGACCTTCATGGATTTAAGAGTCAAAATCAACATGCAAATCGATCTGGAGGGTGTTTTCAAGAAGCATCTGGTTCCGTCAATACTCATTTTGGAGAAAAACCGTGCGTATTCCAGCAAGCCGGAGCTCCTGCTCATAAGGGAGGAGTTGTGCAGGAGTGGTGTCGAAACAACTTGGCGGCCTTTATCGCAGCAGAAAATTGGCCATCAAACTCCCCTGATCTCAACCCTACTACTCCATTGAGCCGGTTTTGAAGAAGATGGCATGCACTACCGGATACAACTGTTTAGCTTTTCTCAAGGCGTCCCTCTTCAAAGCCTGGGACGAAATAGACAGCGACTACCTGCGGCAAACCGCCAATGCGTTTCCTAAACGTCTTCGGAACTGCATTCATCGGAAAGGCAATCAAGTTGAACGCTTTTAAACTCCATGTGTTCGATGTTGTGTTAGTAATTCATCAATGAGTTGTTGTAAGTTGAAGTTGTTTGCTGCAAAAGTTACCAGGTACCCTTTAAAGTCGCCTCCACGATGTCAGAAGGAAAATACTCGGCGCATCCCGTGAGGGGATCGATTAACGACGTCCTCTTTCCCTATCCTTCGTTTAATAGTCGGCGTTTCACTGCAGGCCAACCACGTATAGCGTTGTCCAAGACAGTGCACATTAGGAGGATGGGATGCGCACATGGGCGACGCTGCGCTCAGTGATGCCTGGGAAAAGTGATGGTCCAGGCATACGA
Organism: Heligmosomoides polygyrus bakeri; assembly: GCA_947359475.1. Lineage (NCBI taxonomy): Eukaryota > Metazoa > Nematoda > Chromadorea > Rhabditida > Heligmosomidae > Heligmosomoides > Heligmosomoides polygyrus. The sequence goes on from OX375870.1 coordinate 69,646,657, forward strand.
GAATAGAAGAGAGGCAAAAAAAGTGTGGCGGGAGGCACAAACTGTCGGTGACTTCCCTGCTGCTATTTGCAGTTTCGCTGTCGGTTTGTTCGCCAGTTCTCCATAGCTTCGGGCAGCAAATACGGCAGCCCTACGGTACAAGATTGCAAGCAATTCTTTGCAGAACACAAAGGGAGTGGTGTGCACATTTGTCAGGAGCAGGAACGGTAGAAAAATGCTGCGCCATTTGCCGCCATTACCGAGAGGACGGTGATTTATAGTCAATTCCCTGGGGTCCGGTTAGTGGACTCGAAGCATCGCAACAAAGCGATGTGGATGCTGTCATCACACAACAGCGAGCTGAAGGCTTACTTGCAATCCTTAATTTCTGAAAAACCCCTAAAATCACTTTGGCAGATTGTCATGGGCGTTTTATTTTTATTTTTAGACACCTCCTCACATTGGATTTTGTCGTTTGCTCAGCTCCACTTGGCAGGGTTCATTAGGAGGAAGTGCTACGGAAACCGTTGGACATACTGTTAAAGTTAATTTCACCTACTTTGGTTTCGGAACAAATTGCAGCTCACTACGTCGAGGTGTAACTGGGTTTTCAACCTGAAGGAGGGCACTCGTGTGACCAACTCCAACAGGAAGCGCCTGTTCCCATGTTCTCGGCAAGGTCGATCTCAGGTTCAGCTCACTCCTAAGGCTGCAGTGCCTTTCATTCAACTGAAATCAGCATTTTAATATCAGACGTGATCTCAGACTCTCATGACCTGCGATGACCAGACTACACGCGGTTCAGTGTGAAACACTACTTCTGCATGCAATGTAGATTATGATGGAGCAGTATTATTCATAAGCGGCCACTCCTGGCATAATAAGAACCTTGAGACCGAGTGGACCGAGCTTTGCAAGCCGCGCCGACTGAACTGCGTAATCTGGTCACTGCTGGTCATTATATAAATAAAACACGCACTCGTGGTGCATCCGCAATAAGCTGCTGGTGTGCAGCGCAGGGCGCAATCGGCGGGGTTGATTAAAGCGCATCACCATACACTATCCTATTTCGCAGCTCAGTGGGGAAAATTGCTTCACTTCTTAGTTACTCGTAGGAACATTTGAAGTTTTCGGAGAATTACTATTCTTGCCGTTTTAGCAGGCCAAAATAGGAGAGCTTCTCGCAGTATATACTATAACCAATTCTTCTAAAGTAGATCGTCGACTTGACTGCGGCCTGTCTGTCCAGTTACGAGGAACGCATTCATATTGGTGTTGAATATTGGCCTACTGTGCTTCAGTCGTATTTATCTGAAGCTTTCGAGAGCACGGGGGCGGAAATAATGCTCAATTTTGTTTTGGGGAATCGAGCCTAAAATTGCCTAGGAATGCACGATAAATCGGTTCCTATTGTCGGTCGATTGCTCCATGCCGAGCGGTCTAGTCGGGAAGCTCCGTTTCTGAAACAGGTTCTTTTGTCGCTCAAATCCTTAGGGCTCGATAATAGGCGGAGTGAGGAATAGTCCAGCTTTTGTAGCGCAAACAGTCCACATGTCTGGTCTAACGTTTTCGTTAGCAGAACTTCTATGATAGCCGAGAAAACACAGAAAACAAGACAGCGTGAAATCGCGCCAAGGAAAAAAAGGGTTCAACTGAAATTTCAAGTGAACACGCTTGCCAACGACTCAGCGATGCCGTGCCGAGAGATGCCTTTTACGAATTCAGGCCCCTATCGCTGACGGATCCACTCGAATATGCCTCCAAAAAGGGCGATGACGTCCGCCGGTTGACTGTCATATGGGATCCGATTCCCGGAGTAGCGACGTCTTCTGTTCCCTCGGGGTCGATCAATTGGCGCCACAGATGTCGCGGGGGAGACGAGCGCCGGCCGGCGCGCAAGTCGTCGCGTTGGCCGAACGAGCGGCTGTAGTGCTTGGCGCAGCCTGGAAGACCGAGCCACACCGAGCCCTTCGCTCCCTCATTCACTTGCGCGCCTGGGAGTCAGCTTGGGAAGCTGGAGCGTATGGGCTCATCGCGGCACCGGTCGTCGAACTTTCTAACGGGCAATGACCTCCCTCCCTCAAAATCGAACCTTCATAGATCCTATCTGCATATTCCTGGCCACTCAACAAGTGAACAAGGGGGCAAGAGGAGACTAGACATAGGGTAAACTCAAACAAAACAAACGGAGCCTAAAAAAGTTCCGAACAAAATGACCAAAATGACACTGGGTTGAACCGAGCAATCTATCCTTCCGTGCGGGCTTAGACCGTCTGTCTTGTAATTTTTTATTGCCTGTACATAGAAGCCATCCCACTATTAAACGATAAATCTCATCGTTGATCTAGTTAATCAACGACGCAGGAGAATTCTTGGACGGGGAGCTGACGAGGAAAGCTCAGAGGAAAGCTCAAACTGCGAGTACCAGTTGCAATGTCAAGACTTAAAGCAAACTTTTTAACTTATAGAACTCTCACGGAACTGAACTTGCTTCTTTGTACATACAACGATATGATGATCACATGTTTGGAGTATAGCTATGGCTTGTTGAAGTTTTTAAATGTTGTTGTAGTTGACCAATGTGTGATAGCGTTTTGTTCCTGTTATACTGTTCATTTCTATGCGTGAATCATAGTAACGCTTTGGATAATAAATAAATAAATAATTAATTAATTAACTAATTAAATAATTTAATAAATAAGCCTCTGCAGGGATGACCCACATGTTTTTCTTTCACTGGATAGCGATTTCATTACACCTTCGCTTCCACAACTACGAGTATTGGTAGAGCCAACCGATGGACGAGCCAGCATGTAGTTCTTCCTAATCAAGGCTGGTTCCATCATCCAACCCGGAGGCATGGAAGGCTAGGTCGGCTTTGGCTGCACCCAAACCATACTTGTTGGTTTGAACTGTATGTGGAGGCCGGCGCTCCTTCCGAAAGCATAGCAATGCACTAAACACTATAAAACTTAATCTACTGAAAGCACTGTCAGTAGCAAACATTTTGAATCGTTCACCTCAAATATTCCAAGTTGCTTAGCTGTGCTTCTTGCGATGTTGGTTACAGACTTTATTTCACCTGACGCCTTCTCCTTTTTTGGAGCTTCGAAAAGAGAAAACAGAAACGAAATGCTTTTGTCTAAAAAAGGTTGTAAAGGACGCTCCAAGATATTTGATGTTTAAAAACTTAAAATTCTTTGCTCTCTTACCTGTCCCACTGCATATAGATGTAATATAGTACTGGCAGAGATTTTTCGATTTTGCGACTACTTCAGCCACACTCCATTGTTGGTTTTATTTTTGATTTTAATATTTACTAGCTTTTCCTGTTTTTGGCATTGTTAGGAAGCATTGTGCGCATAAATCTAACGACGTTACTCCCCATCAAGCTCCATACTATTCGTCCTAGATCGATGAATTGCTTCCGGACTTTTCTGAAGAGGGTAAAGCACGGATGAGCACGGCACGTGCGTGGAGGATGATTGTGTTAGAGCATTCCCCAGGTTCTTTTTGAAGCTTTTGCAGACGTAGTCCTCAAGCTATTAAGCATACAAAGTTTCGAGGATTATGATCTACACCTTTGCGAAAAAGGGGACGCGAACACGTATTCTTTGTGTTGTTGAATGGATGTTCCCCACTGCAGTACCAGCGCTGCTTATTTCGACGTTTTCGCCTTGCCTTATCAACGTCGGCTGGATGTAAGGAATCACTCAGACGTCAAGCCAATGCCTTTGTTAAGAGCTTTCTTCGAGCAATTACCTAGGATCCGTAAGTGGCAAGGGGCGCGCATAATTTGTTGTAGTCGGTCTTTGCAGGAAAAAACAAGAAGATTAGGAGAGTTTGTTATCGAGCAGAGTGTATATGTGTGTCGCGTCAGAAAAGGAGATTATTTTCGCAGTGGCTTCAATTAAATGGAGCGCTTATCGTGCTGCAGTAGCCGAACGCTTGCCAGTTGCTCGTTTAATTGACGTCCCTGAATTAGTCGGGGACTAGTAGACAAATTTGGCTGATAAGCCAGTAGTATCAAGTAAGAGCCATTTCTGAAGCGTATGTCATCTGTTTTTTTGTTGTTGCAAGAATTTGTAAAGAATGAAGGGAGGCATGGGTTAGTGTTTCGGCACCACACGTTCGACTTACACCTAAGATTGCGGCAACACATCGATTTCGTACTTGGCCTGTGCAGAGGAGCTCAACCCTTGGAAACCTAGGGTTGTAACTTGGAGGAAGAGGTTGGCGCCAGTTCCTTAATCTAGTAGGAACGAACGGATTGGTAGAGGTCGAGGAGAGCTGAGCGTGGAATCAATTTGAGGACGGGTGAATAGAAGCCTCCTGTCGTCTAGGTCCTACATGTTTCAGCCAAATTTGTTCTTATTGATTTGCATTGAAGCTAATTATTGACCGGAAGGATTTCGGTCAAAATGGAAGGCTGCTATGTATGCCTATTTTGCGCAATTATTTAGAAAAACGATTTTTATTGTGAAACCTTTGAAGGGGTCTTGGTGAAGGAGGCACACTACTGTAGATAGTAAATGGCTAAGGGCTTCGCAGCTCAAGCAGCGATAGCGTTCGAGGCCCCTAGCCATTTATTATCTAATACATGCTTCAAAAAGTATCCCTATAATGCCATGAAACCATTACTGCTACACCCTCCGACCAGGTCTTATGTTCCATTCGAGCGTTTCTTTAATAGAAAGAAAGTCCCGCCATTACTGATGAAACGTCTGCAGTAGACGGAGCGGCTGGTACATTCTGCTAAGCCAAGATCGCTGATGAAAGCCTTTCCAGTGAAACGGCAAGATGCATGCTGCAATTTCATTTCCAGCTGTCAGGAAAAACGTAGCTCGTTTGCAAATGCGCCCGAAACGATGTCACGAAATGGGTGAACAGAAAGAAGCAGACCGATGACGTATCACCATATCATTTCCTTAAATAGCTCTCGCAACTTGCTGATGCTGGGAGCTCTACTATTCTGAAGGGGGCAGCAAATGCACAGCGTAGCCTCGCTGTGAGGGACGCAAGCGTCGCTCCATACTCGTGGGAACTCGCACCCAACTTGCTCGATCTTCGAAATCAGCGGAAGTTGGCAGAGACCTGTCTGAAAAATGGAACTCCTTAGGCTTATCTGTTGGGGGATTGCATAGACCAATTTTTCCGTCACATTTTCTCAGCGGTTGCTATGGAAGTACAGGGTGCGGTAAAATATTCGTGCACTAAAAATTCAATGGCATTTTGAAATCAAACTTCGCAGATCAATTCTAACTATCAAATTTATCTACTACAATCATGGAAGTACAAAGCATGCTAACAGTTTTCGAAATGATCGCCTTGCCTCCACACAGTCCTTCAGACATTCGACAAACACTTCGCATGTGGCGCGCAAGTACGGTTCATCAATTTCGTCCCAAGATTTCAAAAGCGCTTCTTTAAGAGAGTCCAAATTTGGGTGCCTGGTAGAGCACGCTTTCTCTCTAAGACGGCCCACACAGAATAATCCATTGGGTTAAGGTCCGGAGAACTGGAGCGCCATTCGTCGTGTGTGATGAAGTCAGGCAGCTGCTCAGCGCACCACCGGATCACCTTCGTTTTGTGTGCCGGAGCAGAATCTTGTTGAAAGCACCAGTAGGCTTCTCCGAAGTGGGACTCAGCCTAAGGCTTGAGAACTTTTACCAGGATATCCTTGCAAACCGCTACGTTGATTTTCACGCCAGCTTCGACGAAAATAAGTGGAGTGTTTCCTGAAGATGTGACTCCTCCCCAAACCATAGTGGATTGAGCCTTTTTCGGACTTTCTTGAAGTGTCCTTTGGCTGTAGCATCAACAAGCGAGTCTCCAATAATCCTCTCGTTCTGGCAGTTGAAGGTTGGATTCAACGTGAAAACCTTTCATCGTTAAAGAGGATGTCTTGAGCGCGTGCCACCGTGAATTCTTGCAGCAACCTTTTACATCTCCCCATCCCCTCTTCTATCCGCCGATGCCTAACCCTTTTGTACTCAAATACGTATGGATTCCACAATGTTTAGTCAACATATCTCAGGCGAGCAAGGCAGAAAAATTTCGGAAAAAAACGAAAAAATTAAAAATGTTCAGCTGCATGGGTAATTTTGGCGCGGTGTTGTTCAAGTGTAAAATTTCTGAGAAGGGCGTGCGACCGCTGTTCGCTATCAGTTCAAATGATGCAGAGAAGGATTAAAAGTAACTTGGTGTTGTTCCAGTGCAGTCCTGCTCAGCTTCAAATCTAATACCGTATCCAGGTATTGGCCTGTCTGGTGGAGAATTTTTTCTCAAGTTTTCGTGAAGTTGACTAACATCGAACTCAAACAACAGTGCGAAAGAAAATTGTTCCGTGAAAGTTTGTAATCAAATTTTTATTAGTGGACGTCCTGCTTTTTGTAAAATTCTCGATTAGTTGGAGGCTCGTGCCGAAGCGAAGTTAGTCTTCCTGAAAACTCGATTAAGGCTTGGATTTTAGATCTCGGTTCGCAGAAAATTCGACTTGTGTTGCAGCTCGAGTTTCAAACGTTGAAAGGGATTTTTCTTTAATTGGAGAACTTGCTGAGGTCTTGCAAAACCAATGCTGTATTTCTTTCTAAATTAGAAGGGACAGCGTGCCTTTTAGCTTGTTAGAAATCACAGACTGTGAGATATAAAAAAGATCTACCCGATTTTAGAAGAAATCTGAGTAAATACAAATTATCTTCTCTCCTAAGTTCGATTTCCATTTAATGATTTTAGCATGGAGCTTTCGTATTAGACATGAATTCCGGTTTTGGGCTGTAATAGCTCTTGCTTCTACGTCGCAACAGCGAAGACTTGCTATCGCTGACTTGCTATTCAGAATAATTCAGACGGTCTTAAGAAGTGACATTAGACTCACAATGGAAGGACGATATGTCAAGAAAGCCCTTAAAGAAGAGGGCTGATATACTGTACAGTGTAGCAGCTACTAAGCTATTCTTGTATTTGGGCAAGAATTAGGCTCATAGCGCGTACTGACCGGCGTCACCACTTTTGCTGCTTTTGGTGCAAGAGTGTATTATGCAGATGCAGAAATATTTCGCAAAAACACGGTCTTTGGACATAGAAGCTCGAAGACAAATTCCGGCTAGGAGTTTTTCTTTACGTAATTGATCAGTTCATGACTTCTAGAAAGGGCATACATTTTTGAGCTGCAAAAGCTAAAATGTTCATATTTCTTGAGCGCTGTGGGTTTTTGACTATATACTGCATTTTTTGATTGCTCGCAGTTAGGTTAAATATGTAGAGCCGTCGAATATGCTACAATTAAATAACAAACAGACGTCTCTATATATGAAGACTCATATTTCACTTCAGCACTTATCATCCTCCCTACGGCTGGCTTCCCTTCGTTTTTATGATTTCCTCCTACTTCCTGTGAATTGTAAAAAATTTCATGTCAAATTGAACACTGCTCTAGACCAGCTTCATGCTTATGAAGTCAAAGAGTCAAAGTCAGAGTTTTTCAAATCGATAAAGTTTCTTGCACATGAGGCTGGACGCTCTCCAAGGCGATCAGAATAATTTTTGTTCTAAAAAATTTAGTATATTTTTTATTTTTAGTTCACTTGTACGAGTGTCGGGATTGATGCGAGAATGGTACACTTGTACGTAAACGTCATAAACATGCAGAAGAATGATCCCTGTAGTGTTAGCATGAAAGGTTGATCCATTCCCCAAGGAACTTAACCCATGAGGAGCGAATGGTCGGAGTCAAAACCCAGAACAAGGCATGGAGTTCCCAAATGAATGTTGATCGTGTTCGCATTTCTTCATTGCTCTAAGCTGCAATAGTGGACGATTTTTCCCAGTTTATCATCAGTGAAGCCAAGGCTTACAGGCGCTGTTAACATAGCAAGTAGAAGGAGCCGCCCGCCGAACCACACAGCAAGACGTTTGTGTGAGTAAGAACCCTCCAACCATGAATGTTGGGGTAGTCACGCTTGAATCTCACCTGAGCATGTGTGGGCAGAAAGTGCAGCTCTTGGCTGGGTAAGTTTCATTTCACTGATTGCATGAGTTTACCCATTTATTTGCTCAAGACAATGACCTCATGCCTCCATTGTGGACAGTGGGGGTACCATTCTACTGAAGAAATAGTGGGGCAAACGTCGAAACTTTACTCTATTTTTTGATTTCGGTAATTGACTAACGCCATTTTTGTCGACATTGTATATTTTATAGTGTTATCCTGCTGCTATTCCTATTTATATGGTTTAAAAAAGTTACTAGCCATATATCCATAGTCTCGAAGAGGATAGATCCGAGAATTTATTTATTTAATTTTCCTTATTCTGTACCCTTTTTGTGTCAGAGCTTCCTTCCCCTGAGCTAAAAAAGGCCTCTACACCTAAAAAAATTTTCGAACCTGTTTTTGGTTGCATTCACATGCCGATAATTCCTGAAAACCTCACGTTATTCCCAATTTCAAAAAGGTGTACGCGTATAAGAAATCCCTTAAAACTGACACAATTTGTTTCAGCCAATGCCGTTGTCGAGTTCACCGTCTGCAGTTGGATATTAACGATATTGTCGTATATATTTGTTGCCGTTACACTACCACTATCCGCCTGCTTATGTATAAAGGTAGGTGCTTCGTTTGCATTCTTTTCTTTATTTACTGCACTTTATTGCGGTATGGTTTTTGAAGTGAGAAAAATTTGGCTATTATCATTTGCTACTCGGCTATTATCATTATCATTTGTTATTATGCTTACATCGTTAGCTCGAGTTTTTAAAAAAATTTTAAATTATTTCTTTCTATGTTTGACAGCAACTGCATGTAGGAAACGTGTGAACCAGGAGACCAATTTGCGGCCAAATAACCGCCTTGTTCATGACTAACTAATGCAGATAAAATTGGAAAAACACTGGCAGGAACTTCAGTGACAGAGATAAACAAACGCTTAGATTTTTGGAAATACATGTGCAAGTTGTTGCAAGTTAACTACAGCGATTGGAAAGCTGTTCGTTGTCATGATCGGAAGCCAATCAAAATTTTGGCATCACATGATGTGTTGCCATAAGATATGGTTAAACAGCGAGTTTTTCAGTTGTGTCTTTGAAGGTTACGTTCTTCAGCTGGCTTTAATGAATAAAAATAAGGTGTGAGTTGTCTTACACTGTTTACCACCATTGTTATTTTCACATCGGATCAGCCGCTTTGAGGAGGATTAGGATGAAGCAGAATTTATGGAATTTGAAGCACTAGTTGCGAGCTCGTTAGGGTTTCTTGTTAGTATCGTTCAAAGCGCCGTTCTTCTGTCCTAATGACAATCCTGCTAGAAGTATAAAGAGGGGTCCACCTCCCTTCTTTCATAATGTCAGCAGAATTAGTGCAACTTCTAAAGCGAAATCGTTTAGCACAACAGCATGTACATTATAGCTTAAAAGGGCACCTACAATATCGGCTGTATCTTTTGGTCACCGGGTGGAAAAGGCGCAAAAAACGCATTTTTCGCCGCGTTTTGACGGCGGTCTTCAAACAGTATGCTTTGAAAAATGAATCTGATATTTGAGATCGGCATTGAGTGATCTATCCGATAAAGAGAAAAACGCCCAGCAAACGTTTAAAATGTTGGTGAGCTATATTCAGAACCTTTGGGCGTTATTATTTACCTCCTGCGAGGTGGAGACCCGCCGCGCCGATCCGAATATAGCTCATCGAATCAACATTTTAAATCTTTTTTGGACGTTTCTCTTTTGAACGGATAGAAGATTAGGTGCTCACACCATATATCGGATTAGCATTTGGCCAAAGCAAGCAGTTTGAAGAGCGCCATCAAAAGCGGCGGAAAATGCAGTTTTTGCGCTTTTCCGCCTAAAGACCAAAAGACGCGACCGGTGTTGTACAGGCTGGCTTAGTCCTGGGTAACACTGCAGTTATGAAGGACATAGAGGATGACCTCGCGCTTCACGTAAACTTGCACTGCAATATTTAGACGAGTTGAGTTGCTGTACAGCGCGTCAAAAACTCCTAGGCCTTCTTTCAAACTTTTTGGGAAACCATCTTGGTCGTCCTCTTGCTATGCGAGACGCAACACAAACGGGAAGCTCGCTGCTCATTCCTCTGATGGTTGAATTCATACAGGGGGAAAGGAAAAACCACTCACTCACATTTAACGTTTTTCTGCTTCAATATGCGCTTTGCTACGAAATAGCGTGAGTGAAGGCAGGAAAGAAGCTGCTTTTCCGGATTGACTCCCGCTTGACTGTTCGCGATTATCCTCACCGCTTTCTGTGGCAGCTCTGGATATGTGTGCTATTTGGACCATTACTGAGAGGGAATAAGCATAATGCAAAACCACTCTTCTCCAGATATGGCATGAGGTAATCTGCTATTTTGTGTTTTGAAAGACTGTAGCGCTGCGAGAATTATTTCGTGGTAAGAACTTCATCAACGCGTGTGTCGTTTTACTCATTCTCCCTGATGACCATTGTTTGGGCAGAACGTGCTACTCCGAGAAAGATTCAGCTGCCTCCTTCGTCAACGTGTCAATAAATTCTGTTTCTGACCATTTATGGTCTCGCTTTTGCTACATTCTAACCTTTTTGATTCCATTAGGTTTTTCGAAGCTGCATATATAGGACTTCCTCCATATAAATATTGGAGAACTGCTCAGAGTAACAGGTTTTATTTGGTAGTTCTTGCTGCTGACTTTGCAGCTCGTGAGCGTATGTGCGATAGTGTCCTCTCTTTGCTGTGTTGCTGAAGAAACGCTTTAGTGACAATGAATGCTTCACTTTATTTTCGGAACACAAGCCTAAAGTTTTCTGCTCTATCATGAGCACTAAGGGACGTCAGGCCTTTTAATTTGTGTGATGGGGGAGGTCTAGGAAACGATGCCGATTAGACGATGAAAGAAGCATCCTGTATTTTTCCCCAAACATCGTCGACGATCCAGTGCTCCATTTCCAGCGTTAGTCTCATGCAAGAAGGAGAGCTGTCTAAGGAATCTCCAATCGTGTGGCCTGCAGAACTCTTTTATGATACAGAGCTCGGTGAATAATCATTGCTCTCACGGGCTTCTAATTCCCGTCGGAACAAGCTACCCGAGGGACAACGGAAGACAACTAGCTCAGCTGCAATGTCTAGGGAGCAACTTCATGTTGCTGTCCCTTATTGAGTTTATTTCTGTGTAGGATATTGCTCATAATGAAATGGCCTTGTGCTGGATACGGTTTTGAAGAATCAAAAGATAAAGGTGGGCATTATCCAATTTCTTCGTCGAGTGCGGAATGCGTTCTATTTCTGTCTAATGTGGTGGAGCCAATTTAAATGCATATTTTGCCTGTTGAACGACAACCGCATGCTGATCGCTATGTTCCACCTCTTGGCAGATGAATCTGGGAGCGATTCTCCAGTCAGAATTGATGTCTTTGTGGTCCTGAGCGAGTCCAAACATTGAACCTGTTCTTCATCTTCTCCAACTCTCGCCCGATTTAAACACGATAAGGATATTGGTTGAAGTTCGGCGTTAATCAATCCCTTTGTGGGATGCGCCTCGAATTCTCTTACGAGATTTCGTTCAATCCACTTGAATTCGCAGTTGACCTATACATTGATTTGTGGTGACCAGCTCATGGACAAGTTAGTGTTTCATCCCTTCCAGATGATTCTGGAACCACATCGGATGAACCCAGTGGTATGAAAGGCTTCTTCGAATAAACGTTTGAAGTTTACCATCCTTTTAATGGGAAGCACCATGCGCCCCACTTCTACGGGATATTGTGAAGAAATTTTAAAAGCGCATTAAGTCTCTGCATTGACTTGGGGCCGACTCAGTACTTGATGAGCTGGGCATGGCTCAGAACCTGGATCAATTTTGGGTAAATACGAGAGCCTAAGTCTTCCCCGAATGTGTCAGAGAACTACGCTTATAAATGGACGCAGCATGAAGTTCATTTGAAAAGTCTGATGATGACGCAGTCGGCGGGAGGTACGGCCTTACGTGGTGCCAACAATCGATCATAAGTTCGTTCCCCGCCCAGTCTACCCGAGCCTTTCATCCTTCCAGGGTTCCTGATTAGGTATTATACCAGACGTTCAATGCAGAGATTAAATGCTAATTTAAAATTCTTTCACGATTTCCGTAGAAGTAGGACGCATGGTGCTTGCCATAAAGCGGTGGTAAACGGCAAACTTTTATTCAAAGAACCTTGTTATTGGTGTAGATGGTGTCGTAGCAGGGTTGGGGTTTGCGCACAGTGCACATTCAGGCTAGTCGATAACTTCCTAGTGTTGGCAACGTGGTCCTAAGCTTCCATGTAAAAGGTGCGCGCATTAGCGGTCCTCGCCAAGTTGAAGGAGCTGCACCAGTTTCATATCTTATGCCCTGATCGGCTTGTTTGCTTCACAGATGAGAAGAAAAGGGGCAAAGTTGTTAATGACGGTCATATTACAGACCACGCTAGCATTCTTTTTAGTAGCGCTCTTGTAGGTCTTTCTATAAGAGTTGGACAGTGTCGTGCGTTTTCACCCAAGTCACCGGTTTCAGACCGTATTTCGTTTTCTGGGCACAACCAGGAGAGGCTTGAGCAATTCCTGTTGTCTAACTATTGTTTTAAGGTTGTTCAAGAGTACGAGCGAGCAGTTATCTTTCGACTTGGTCGACTGATGCCAGGAGGCGCAAGAGGCCCTGGTAAATGAAGCGACGTCACAGATGAATTGCCTTGAGTGAAGGAGAGCACTAAACTGAATTCCTTGTTCAGGTATCTTCTTCGTGCTGCCTTGTATCGACTCGTACAAGAAAATTGACCTCAGGGTGGTCTCATTCGACGTTCCTCCTCAAGAGGCGAGTTCTGATAGATTTTCTGCGTTTTTTCTCCTCGAGATTTTTTTAGCGATTACTTAGTTTGTTAACTCATTGAGCTAATTTGTCCGTTCGCCTGCCATGCTAGGAAATTAACTTCTATTTCGCTGTTCTAACGTTCGGCCACTTCCTATGGTTATCTATTTATCAGCGAGACTTCTATGGATTTCAAAAGCTGTTGTGCTATAAGACTTGTGAAGAGATCACCCATCATATTTGTACTTTGCATTATTACATATATTTCTAGTATAATCCCGGAGAGAAGAAGTCATCTCTAGCAGAGTGAACATTAGAGAAAGTTGTTTCTTTTCAGATTCTTTCAAAAGATTCCGTTACGGTTGCAGTAGATGCTGTGGTCTATTTTCGCATTTCGAATGCTACAATTTCGGTAAGATTTCTAAACCAATTTGAAATTTCGTGTTAAACTTTATGCATATGCATATGCAAAGAATGGAAGGGCTTTATATCCATGCTATATTCTTACTTATTTATATTCGTTTTCAACCTCAATGATAGGGAGGGGTGGGGTGGGGTGGAGGGGTGTCTCGACTGTTGCGACCACCTAATTCATGTTCTTGGTTCTTGTTCAACGAAGGCTGAAATCCTTCCAAGATCTGTGAATTGGTAGGAGACTTGTCTGGAATGGACAAAACACTTGCTTGTCCATCGCAAGTGACCGTATAGGCCAAATGCACCTTCAATTTATCCTCACGACATCGTTTAGGAGTAGAATGCGTGGCTCGCCGAGAGCGGGAATTGGTCAACACCGTCTTTTGTACATTTGCGAGACGATCATGGAAGCCTTAAATGAGGAATATATGTATATTATCTATTACCTAGTATTTTACAATATTGCTATCTAGGATAATTTTGGTTTTACTTACAACTAAGTATTACAGCAAGTGATGTCTATGTATAGGAGATATCATGAAACTTCAAGTGATTTATTGAATAGCATCCGTTGCTTTCCCAGAACGGTGGGACCAGTTTGAGATGGACTCTTTGAAATGCCGCTTAAAACTTCATCGGACCGCCTCTCTTCCTCTAGGATAACGCCAAATCTGGCGGAATATCAAAGAACCGATTGAGGTTCGCCTTGACTTCAATGGCGGTTGTTGGGATAGGACAACATGCAACAGACGAAGGAACACCTAGAAAGTTGGACATTTGAAGTAGTCCTATCAAGTTAGGAGCATCTGAGCTTCCTTTATCAATTCGCTGTGTAGATTCATCGGGTATACTGTAAAGTATCTCCAGTCTCTCCTTTTAAAAGTAATTAGGGGATGCTGTTCCAACCTCGCTTCGAAGCAGATGTGGATTTGAATTCAGGTAACAAATGTCGAAGATGCTTCGCGTTCAACGAAGCTGTTAGCGCAGACGACGTTAAGAAATATACTCGGAACGAGGACACTCGCCGAGATGTTGTCTGATAGGGAAGCAATTTCGCATCAGATGCAGGTATAGTGGGCAATTCATTCGGTTGTGCCTATTTCCCTTCCATTTCGTCTACAAGAACTTCCGGATTAGTTGATCAAGTCGATTTTTTAACCCTCTTAATGGAGGTCGTTTAGATTAATCCTAGATCTAAAAGTAACTACAGACTATTGGCTCTTCTAAAGTTGACTATTTTGTTTGTTAACCCTCACAGATTTTTACATGCCTGATTCAGAGTAGAATTCACCGCCAGAGTGAGTTTCAGTATTTCCTCTCCTTTCCGCAAGCTGTACCCATTATCGTAGTTAGCCATTTCCGTGGTGCCGGTCCAACTCCCTGATGACGGGAAAGCGTTCGACTCTGTCTGCTTTATTGCCACGTGGGTGCGACAGTCTAGCTATGAAGGAATAAGGGTTTGCTAATCACCTGAACACAATACCTCAAACTTGGGTATTTGAACAGCAGTTCACAACGACGATTAAATGCGATTAGTAAAAGATTAAAGCGAGTAAAATGTGCAAGGTGTAGGAGGAAAAATAAAGCAGGGGAATCAGTTAAGGTTACAACTCCTCATGCATTCAAATACGGTTTCTTTTATATGAAGCATGGCTTTAAAGTATAGCTTTTTTATCCGTTGCGCTGCCTCATGTTTCGTCTCGTTCTCGAATTGGTCGCCCTATTATATTAGCACATCCAAACCTTCGTTAGCGTGGAAATCGCTTACGAATCGACTACGCAGTTTGAAATGTGATTGCGCATCACAATTTGAAATAAACTCACAACAAGAATAGGTATGGTCGCGATATGCATAGCCAACACGTGAGCTGAGCACATCGCAGAATTTTGCACCTAGTGCTGTACGTTTGTATGCACGGAACACGTGAGCCCACCTTGTTGGGGGTCTTTCTTGAAGTTCACTGCAATATTCTCCCAGTTTCATTAGGGAGACCATCTCTCCCTAACGGAACTGTACCTATTTGATCGCCAGTCATCTATATATTACCATACCCGTTGCAAACCCTATTCCGGAAATAGTAGAGGGTACATTAAAACTGTTGGATGTGTGTGCATGTGATCTTTGCGTATCATTCACCTTGTTTTATATCTGACTGCACTGTTCCTATATGGTTCAATCCCTCCAACTTACTTATAAAATTCAGAAGGAGAAGGTTTAAGGTTTGAAACAACAAATGCCTGGTAATTAGGCGCTTTGTTGCTGTTGATTGTTGACTCGAAGACATTTTCGAATTTCTTTGGAAATCCTTCTGTAAGATCATGGAGAATAACGGCAGACCAAAGAGTGGGAAAATAAATACATTGAATGCGATTTTTCGCCATTGAGGTTGTGGTATGGCCTACTAGACGAATTGAATTGCAGCCTGATCACGTACAGTCCAAGCGTACGCTTTTCAGAGCACGCTTGACGAGGCAACAGACCCGTGGGGCGTGAAGGTCGAGCGAGTCGAAGTGAAAGACGTCCGACTTCCCTTGCAACTACAGCGTGCTATGGCTGCAGAAGCTGAAGCAACTCGAGAAGCTGGAGCAAAGGTATTTTTTCTCCTATCAACTGGCTCGTTTTCTGCATCTAGCGCTCCCTACGTTTTCGTCAAGAGGCAAACCGTCTTCTATGGAGTTTCTTGTATAAACAACGGCATTTTTCTTTCTTTCAAGACATTTATTTTATTTGTTTATCTGCATTATTTAGGAATCGGATTTATCCTAGTAGGAGCTTTCCATTTTGCTTTTTTTGACAGCAGGCGCAAAATATTGTAGGCAAACCAATTTACCAAAAGATCGCCTTGAAATAGACCTCTATTCCATGACATCGTGCAAGTGGAGTATTTTTCTAGCGTAAAGAATTGAAGTAGATGGAGCATTTGTGCAATAGATAGGCCGGCGTTTCGTATCTGACAGGCAATCCTAACACTTTTAAGAACCTTCTCCATTGCAGTTCTTGGTGTTGTATCAAACCAATATTCCATTGAATCATGTGCTTTGATGCCACAGTTAAAAGACGTCTGCAGCTTTCATGAAGGGGGACTGTACATAATCTTGCACAACCCACCACCATCGATCATGACTTTCTCTTCTCTCGGTGATTTGACTGCGACTTCTTCTACGAACGGTTTTATAATTCTGAGTGCAACGTACATTGTAATGGTTTCAAGATTGAAGTATTTGGTGGAGTAGAATGCTATTTGTAAAATCTGAGGTGTTAAGCTATCTTTATTTTGCTGAGGGGGCAAAATGTCAAGGTGTTAATTTGAGCTCCTAGTTCGCGCATTTCCAAAAAACATATCAAGAATGCCGAGCTTTTAGGTTGAGAGCGTAGAGTTTATTATGCAACGTAGTGTTATAGCTGAGCTCAAAAGAGAAACAATTTGCTGCACCAGGGCCATTTCCTCTTCCTCATTCAAAGATACAAGAGGCTGTCAATCAAACCTCTTATGTTTCAGGTCATCGCTGCCGAAGGTGAGCAGAAAGCGTCTCGAGCACTTCGTGAGGCTGCAGAAGTGGTTCGTGACTTCCCTTCTATGGGGTTTTCGCCAGTTCTGCTTCATCATTTTGGCATAATGCACTATATGCTTAGTTATTATGTTTAATATGTATGCTGATGGGAGTGTTGATGGGTATTGTGCTTTTCAAAAATTCCACAGTGAAATGTTTGATTAAAATGCTTGAAATAATTTACTACTTGCAAAAAAACACCACTGTAAACAAATGAATAATGAATAATGAATGGTGTTTGTAGTAGCATATGAATGGCGAACAATAGTATAGTCTTTACCCGCAATATTTGTGTTTTGTGAAGTACATTGTCGTGCCAGTAACAAAGGACTCTCGCCTACATGGACTTTATTCAGATTGCTTCGTCTCCTTGCGCAATACAGCTTCGATACTTGCAAACACTCAACAGCATTAGGTACGTTGAGAGATCTTCGTTTTGTACTGTCGTGCTAGAAACGGTTCTAAGAACTAAGATTTCTTATCTTTTTGGCGAATTTGAAGAACCGGCCTCAGTAATTTACAAAGTCGAATGAGCAGCAGTAGCGCAGGTATGTTAAGAATCATAGGGGTTACGTCACCGGCCCTCGTTCTTTTATACGAACTTTTTCCTTGAAAGGCATACTAATGGGAGCCAAGCAGAATGTGTCAGTGAACGTTGCCTTGGAGCCAAGTAGAATGTGTCAGTGAACGTTGCCAGTGGAACTCCCAGTTTCGAGAATCCGCAGGAGGCTGCTAATAAAAATGAGCCCAATATGCACTGATCGGGACTTCTCAAACATTTAGACCGCTCTTATGCACATGTTATTATAAACGCATTTTCAGCAGCTCTTTTGCCTTTTTTTGGCAATTCAAGATGAAACTCCTGTTTTTCAGCGCCGAGAAGAATTCGACGATAATTTTTCCATTCCCTATCGAGCTTATTCATAACTTTTTCGATTCGAGACCGAAGAAAGAACAGTGAGTTTCGGTACTGTGCCATTGCTTTATTGTAGAATGCAAGAGATGTTCGAGAAGTTCCTTAAAAGCGTTGGTTGGTCTTGGCGAGGGACAACCGTTTGAGGGAGTGAGGGGTTTGATGGATGCATAGGACGCTGGATGCATAGGTTTGATGGATGCCCAACCAGGGCTTCACAACGAATAGACATTAGCGATAGCTCGACCAATATCGATCGACGATATCGACTAGCAAAGAAAATTGGGTAATAAAGTGCATTAAAACAAAACAAACTACCAATAAACAACTTAGGGCATTAGCACTGTCGAGTGTTTTTGGACTCGCCCTACGGCAGGAGTTACAAGTTAGAATTCTACTCTCACACTGTGGTACAAGTATGTGTTGACAGCCTGCGGTTATGTAGGCGGACCAGTGGCTTCTCCTCCACATCGGTTGCGAGTTTAGTGCGAGATGAAGGAACTTCTTGAACTCTCCTGTTCGTTGATGAGCCCCAATTCAGCGTCTTGCTGTTATCAGTCGTTTACAGAAAGCCGTCGTCAAAAATGATGTGATCGAAGATGATGATGAGCATATCACGGATACAGATGAAAGCTAACCGTTGCGTCTACGAATGCACCATTGTTGTTCTTCGTTTGCTTTGTTGTTCTGGTCTTCATCGATTTCCTTTCAATAGGATATTCAACACTGCACCTGTCATTCATCTCTTCCTTGTCTTCCTCCTTGCTCTGTGTTCTCCGCACATTTTGACATCGTTTTCTATTTATATATTCTGTATAAGCTATTCTCGAGAAAAAAAGATGGTATATGTGGATAAACTGGTTCACTATGGAACTTCTTTTTTCTCGCACAATGAATTCTAACACATCACTTCTATTCACATATGTAGATTGCACACCGCTCACAACTCACTGCACGAAGTGGCAGATAACTTACTTTGCTAACTAGTTTGCTGATTTGATGAGTGGGAACGTTAACAGCCGCTGAAGGCTGCGTCTGAAAATTTGACGTTTCTCTCGGCTGACTTAAGAAGGTGTGATTAATTCAAAAAAGTAGTCAGATCATGCCTCCTGCGAAAGAAGAAAGTAGCCGACCTGGTGATCGGAAAACATTATTGCTAGTATGCAGGTGCGGCTGCATTGTATAGCCCAGTGCAAATTATTAGGTTGTAAGGAAAGTTCTGTCAGTTTGCGCGCGTTCGTGATATAAATGCGTACTAAATTTTGATCCCTAACCACCCACTTAATAATTTGCACTTTTGGAAAGCACAAGACCTGCTCTTTGCAACTACATGTGTTTTCAAAGAATCCCTGACATCTCCGGACTACTACAACACCTTTTTTCGAAGCATACGTACTACTGTTTCTCGTACATCCAAACTTTATGAGCTCTAACTTGGTCGAAATTAAGGAATTTAAATGCTACTGTGGCCACTGAAGGAAGAAGGACAATTGAAAAGGAAAAAACTCCTTACTGCCAGATTCCAGCAATTATTGGAGGATTAGGCTGGTTAGAAAACAAATGAGAGCCTGAGAGACCCATGTTAGTTGAACATAGCTATTGAAGGAAAGCAGACGTTGGCGATGAATAACAGTGATTCAGTTAGATAGCTAAAGATGTAGGCTTTTAAAATATCGGTATTGCTAACCATTTCAAGAGACCTGAGACCGGACAAAATGAGCACCAGTTGAGTACCGCATTTCCTCACCCATGCACCGCGGCCGGCTCGCGCGAACAATAGTGGTGCATCTCTCAGAACGAATCGTGCGGAAGCACTCCTTCATTTTCTCCGTTATATGCAGAGAAGGGACATTTTAGATCAGGTACTACCGTTCTGATAAGTGCCGACCTATTTATGAGCCTCTACGTATCTTTTTGAAGCCTATTTTGCCCAACTGAAGTCATCCGAAGCGGACTGGAGGTCCACAGTCGGACTGGTCCGTTGTTTCGTTTTTAGATAAACTCAAACTACTATCAGTCGATCCTACAGGACATCTAGAGAAAACGTGTGCTAAACTAAAGTTGTTAAGTCTGAAGCCTATGGATGGTAGCTATTTTATGCGTCCCGCATGACGACCCGTCTGCACACGTTTAAAGGATCGTTATGTAAAAGTTTAACAAAACCTAGATCGAGGACCATCGCTATGCGATATAATCACCAAACCTAGTCCTAAGCGACTGCTTTTTTGTTGGACATCCGGATGCCTTCATTAGAGAAGCAATGCTTGTTAAACAACATGATGTCGAATTCACCTGCGCTGGTTGCAAATGCCATAATTCATCAGGTTTTTAAGAGAATGCGACCACTTGCTATTTCGCAGGATGGCAGGGGATAACGGTTTTTAGTTTGTGTGGAAAGCTGCTTTTTGAGCGGAGTTATAACTTTGAATAATGGCATCAAAAACTGACAGAACTTTCCATACAACCTAATATAATCGAAGAGAAGGCAACACCCTGATCACCACCGAATTGTGGGAGTTGGCTAGCTGTTGGGTGCAAAGGCGGCTTATCCCTGCGAAATTCATCACATGTTTGGTCTTGCCAGCGCACCATGAGGTATTTAAGCTGTCCTTGAAATTTTTTTACTGCTTGTGGCCCTTTCAATCATTACAGTATTACATTTTGTGTATATACACATTGTGCACGGCGCACGCTAATGGTACGCCTGACAGTGTAGAGCATCGGCTAAGTAGGGTGACCAGGGATTTCTCATAAAATTTTGAACTTCTCCGAGTTGCTGGTGAAGATTTCATTTTTCCCAATAAGGGTAGATCTATGCAGTGGAAATTCTTGTGGCCACTCGACTGATTCCGGCGATTCTACATGAATTGCGCACTCTATGAACATGCCTGACACTATAGCGCACTCGCAAAACATGCTATGGTAGAGAGACTCCGAAAGCATGCACGCCCTGAGAAATAAGCCGCTCCAACCAGAAGAAGCCTGCTCCAGCAATTTTTGAATTGCGACGGCCTGGTGAAGGTATTGCACACATAGTCATGTACCTCTCTACAGACCAAGTGGCTGCAACCAGCTCTTTTAACTTTCCTGGATTTAGGATAGTTTTCTTCTGGGGACTGCACAACTTTCGAATAAATCTGTCACTTGGAAGAACATCTTCCCTATTGTTGTTTACAATGAGTAGAATATTAGCGCAAGTCTAACGGAATACCTGCGAACAACTTTAAGTGTATTCCATGACATGCGCACGTTTCGACTAAAACGAGTCGCTCCATAGCGAAATAACGCAGTTCCTTGGCTACCGTTTTTTTCCTCAATGCACAGTTATTTTAAATTATTTTGCAGCGAAAACACATTTATTTGCCACTCTGTACTTTATTTGCGTTTCTCAGCGCTAAGCCATGCGCATTACTCATTAAATTTGGGGAAGTTTACTACGAGCGATTGTTTATGTAAGCCGATGCTTTAAGATCAGTTAAGTATGTAGAAGATAAATTTACAAATCCAGAGCTAAACTGACACCATTCAGAAGGCATTCGAAAGATATTGGGGTAAGAATCTTAAACAGACGAATTGAGCCCTCAAGGAGAGCTTAACGCCACTACATAGTGCTAGAGGTGAGCAGATATGTAGTCTACAATGACTCTGCGTATGATACGTAGAAAAATGAAAAGTTTCAAGCAGGCTTAATGCTGGTGAAGCTGACGGCGGTAGAGGTAACAACCAGGGTGAAAAAATTTATCCTGATCTGGCAGCTCTTAGGCTCTTGCTCTATTCAGTGATTCTCCATTATTGATACGTCATGTACAGTGTGTTTCATTAACTGTATTAGCGCACAATTTTGGTGCAACTAAATGAATAAATAAACAAATAAATAAATTAAAGTCAAGCTCAATTCTGGCACATGCAAAACTCAAAAATTCAAAAATTCCAGCATCTACGATTGCATCTACCATCGTTTTTGTCCTTAATTAAGGGCAACATTTTGCTGGAATCCTATTAGTATCGCTCATAAGTGCTTTACACGAGGGGCGACCTTTCCTGGTAAGTCAATAACTTCGTTTTATATGGTAGCTAAAGTCTAACATAGCCTTGTTGCCGCCAATAATATCACCAAATTGAGAACAACTTGAGAAGGACTTAAGTTATAAGGCCGTGGTGCCTAGAAAGACGAGAGTGGACAGGTCGAACAACCATGGAAGGACGTCGACATAGGTCATGAGAACGCAATTAGAGTAGTGCCGCGCCTTACCGAGAGTTCCCACGCTCCTATTTCAGTACAGGAGCTGCAAAGGATAATAGCTGTCTGCTTTTCTGCTTTGGGGGGGGGGGGGGCGGCACGCATTCTACTTTCACAAGATGCCGCGGGAGCTATTTGAATACACATTTGGTTTACACCATGGCTTGTGGTGGCTAGCCGATAGGGAAGTCAGCGTGTTATCCTCCCCGGAGGACGGTCAGGAGGTACACCCGTCCCGTGCTGAGGGGCGTGCGATCTTCCTCTTATCCCCCTTGCTCACCCACCCCCAACCCCCTAGGCTTCACCAAGAGTCTAACCGCTGCCTTACGAAAGTTTTGACACGCAAAACAAAAGTTTGTGATCCGCAGAACAGCGGTGTACCTCCTGACGCCACGCCCCCCAGCAGGAGGCGGGTGTACCTCCTGTCGCGCTGCCATCCTCCCCAGACAAGCCGGGTGCCAACTCTGGGCGGGAAATCCGAGTCAGAAACCTGGAATCGAGAACTCATGCCCGCCGGTGCCTCCCCCTACTTTGCTACCACGCGCACTATAGGAGTATACCCAAGCCTAAATCTTTAAATGTCAAGCAAAGGCATGAACGATGCAGACCTGCATGTGTGCTGCAACACTTGTAATAACAAGCCTGTCGTACTTGAAAATCCCATTATCGCACACGGCAACTATTGTTCAGAACGGCGTTACAAAATACCAGGACCCTAAATCTCTTTTCGAGAGATTTAGGGTCCTGGTATTTTGTAACGCCGTTGTGAACAGTATTTGTCGTGTGTGAGAATTAACGCTTTTAGTTAGAGATGAAGCTGTTATAGCAGTTCGATTAACTCGATACTGGCCTTCAGCCAGGGGTGTGCATTAGCAACTAACGATTTAGCCATTTTTCTTTAAGTCTCTTAAAAGTACGAAATTCAACGCTAGCATTTTCGTCAAATTTATCAATCATTTCTATAGCGTCTGTTCTGATGGCGATGTCCGTTCCTCCACGTGGTGCCACTGGAAACTGCCCGCTCTGCGAGCTAAGCCAAACACGGACATTCGAATGCAGGCGACAGGCCCTAGTGACAGGCCGGCCTACGAACCTGTCACATCACATGGTTCATGACAGCTCACGTATTTCGAGATAGGAGCCTACGGCGTCCGCGGGAGCCGACGCGCACTCGCAAAGCCCAGCGAGTGTGAGAAGTATGCGAGGGTCCCTAATGCGAGGACGGCATCGGGGGGCAACTGAACTAGTTCGAAAGTCCCGAAACGTAAGCAGGACCCGCGTGGCAACGCTGAATGGGGTACGTTGACGGACCGCTCGTGCGAGTTGGTTGAAGCACTGGAGTGTAGAAGAGTTGATTTCTGTGCGGTGCACGAGACGAAGTGGTCCTACCGTAAGTCAAGGGGCATAGGAAGAGGCTTTAAGGCCGCTCTATGTGCAAGTACCAGGACCACCAGTGGTGTCGGAGTAATCGTCTCCGAACGTTTTTGTGACTCGACTGTAAGCGTTGAGCGCTTTGACGATCGATTGATGAAGATCGTTGTCGCCGCTAAGGAGCGACTCTATCACTTCTTCTCTGCGTAAGCCCTCAGACTGGCTGTTTCGATCAAGCCAAGGATGAGTTTTGGAGCCTGCTTGCTGAGAGCACAGCAGAGGTACCGTCGAAAGATGTCATCATAGTCGCTGGTGATCTTAATGGGCACGTAGGTGCTACGAAAGACGGGTACAGCTGTCACGCGGTGGTTTCGGATACGGAACAAGAAACGCCGATGGTGAGCGCATTCTTGATTATGCGGAATCGCATAACCTCACTATAGTGAGCACCGTCTTCGGAAAACGCGACTCGCACCTTGTCTCATACTACAGTGGAAGTACCAAGACTCAGATAGACTTTGTCCTTGTGAGAGATCGCGACCGGAGTCCTGTCATAGACGTGAAGGTCGTGCCGTATGATACGGTCGCCCCACAACACCGACCGCTGATCTACACTTTGACGATCACCCCTCCGAGGCTGAAGCAGGTCGAGCGATGCGGTGCACCAAGAATCAAGTGGTGGCGAATGAGAGAGAAGGAAGCAGCTGTGATTTCTCGCGTGCGGTTACCGACAGTCACGACTGTCGACGAAAATTGGAAGAATGCGACCGACGCGATTCGTCAACCTGTACAGTCAGAACTCGGCATTACGAAGCCTGGGCGACGCAAGGCTGACAAGCAGACATGGCTGTGGACAAACGACGTGAAAGCAAAAGTGCGAGAGAAGAAGTCGCTCTATCACGTGTTTCTCGGCGAAAAGACAGCCGATAACTGGCGGAAGTACCAAGAAGCGAAGAAAGCTGCAAAGAAGGCCGTGGCTGTTGCGAAAGCCACTCATTATGGAGATATCAACGAGAAGCTCGAGTCACGCGATGGTGAGCGGTACCTGTACCGACTTGCAAAGTATCGCCATCGGCAGACCGAGTATGTTGAGAAATTTTTCGCCATCAATGATGAGAACGGCCATCTTCTTATGGACCGCAAGGAGGCATTGAAGCGATGGCGCGATTACTTTGAGGAAGTATCCACGGTAGAATTTCCTCATCCAGCCATCCCTTCAACGGCCCTGGCTCCGGCCCCGTTCGGAAGATCACCGTGGAGGAGATTGAAGCGGCTTTGAACAAGATGAGACCAGGCAAAGCGACTGGGCCCGATGACGTGGCAGCTGATTTATGGAACTCCAAGTACTGATACCCTGCTGAGGGTTGGTTCTTTAACCAGGTTGTGGCGGAGAAGAAGGTGCTTGAGTGTTGGCGCCAGAGCACGATTTCGATTTGGAAGAAGAAGGGCAGTCCTGCAGACTGCTTCGGTTACCGTCCGATTCGCTTGCTTTCGCAAAGCATGAAGATCTTTGAGCGAATTGTCGATGGACGAATTCGTAACATCGTCCGGCGTTCCAGCAATCAGTGCGGCCTCGTGGCTAGCTGTGGCACCGTTGATGCCAAACACGCCGCTCGTCTCCTGTTAGAGAAGCACCGCGAGGAACAGAAGCCAATGCATATCGCCTTTCTTGACTTGGAGGCCTTTGCTCGCGTACCGCGTGAAGTGATATAGTACGCCCTGCGACAACATGGAGTTCCTGAAGAGCTCATAGAGTGGGTGCGAACTGTCTACTCTTGCCCAAAAAGTCGGGTGCATGCTGCAGCTGGAACCTCGACTGATTTCCCCATCTCTGTGGGGTACACCAGGGTTCTGCGCTTTCCCCACTCCTCTTTGTTGTCGTCATGGATGCCATCACACGAGATCTTCAGAAGCCCGTCCTTTGGACGTTGCTTTATGCCGACGACGTGATGCTCGCTAGTGAAGATAAAGGTGAACTTGAGCGAGAGGTGCAAGCTTTCTGTAATCGTTTGGAGCGGTTTGGACTCAAATTGAACGTGAAGAAGACCGAATATCTAACGACGGACGTTACTCAGTTCAGCTCCATCAAGGTTAACGCCATCGAGCTTCCACGCACTGCGGTCTTTAAGTACCTGGGATCAGCAGTCGCGTCTGACGGCAAACTGATGGTCGTATGAATTCACGCGTGAGTGCAGCTTGATCCAAGTGGCGCTCGTTGACTGGCGTTCTCTGCGATAGGAAGATACCAGAGCGCTTGAAGTCGAAGATATACAGACCAGTCGCCAGTAGCAATGTACGGCGCTGAGTGTTGGCCAGCGACCAACGAAGTTGAAACACGCCTCAGCGTCATGGAGACGAAGACGCTGCGCTGGACAGCTGGAGTCAAGATGCGCGAAGCTCGCTTGCGATGGTACGGCCACGTTCTTCGTGGGAAAGAAGACAGCGTCCGCAAGATAGGCCTTAACTTCGAGGTAATAGGAAAGCAGCCTAGAGGGCGTCCGAAGCAGCGCTGGTCTGATACGTTACATGGCGACGGCGACACTGCTGTCCGCCACGTCGGCGGCAGTGTTGAGCGGGTGTTAGGCCGGCAGCAGAGTCTTGCAGGTGCCGCGGACTAGCCATAACAACGGCGGGTGGTGCGGCGGCGCGAGGATTACTGTACGCAATGCTGCGTACTTTTGTCGACTGAAGCACTGATAAGGTCGTCGCGACTTTTATTTGATTGATAGCGTTAATGCTGCTTGCATGAGACATCATATGTTCGTATGTGAGTTTTTTAAAATTGTTTTTGTTGCATCGTTTACAGGTGTGAAACTCGATGCAAACAGAGATTTTGCTATCAATCGAATAAAAATTGCGTCGTTTCGGATGAGGGCTTTGTGTCATCCTTTCTTTAAAAAATAAAAAATCGCCTTTCTGCTCTTTCAAACAAGTTTTAAACCATTATTTTTCCTTAAGAAATTAGAAATTTATAAACAAGGTGTTCACTTATTGTGTACGTGAATTAAAACTTTAAAGAAAATTATACAAAAATTTTCCTCGAACAAAGAATTATACTAACCTTATTTCCTGGAGAGTTTCTATTGGTTTAATGTAGAAAGAAACCACTTCGATTTGGAAGAATTTGCTTTGATTTCCAATGTCTTGGGCTAGCTTAGAGAAGAACGTAGACACAGCAGCCATAGCACTTGCATAATTCATTTTGGATTCTTCCCATATCTAGAAAAAATCTGGCGCCGCCTTCAGTGCATTCAACCTACGTATACAACTATGTATGTAGAATACGTGAGCTCGATAGCGATATTGTGAAAGACTTGAGTACAATGAGTGCAGTAAAGTGCTGCATAAGTGCTCCTCCCTGATGTTGAGGAATTGAAAATGTTGACACTTAACAACTTTTCTCAAATACTTGGGCTTTTAAGCACTTCTTTCATTGCTCTGTTTCATAGCTGTAAAAGGGCATTCAATGGTAACTTTAACTGATCTGCTCATCATTAACGAGTACTACTTAAAAAAGTTCTTCAGTACCGTTGTATAGGTAAAGGATAGAGCTTTGTGGTAATCACTCCACCAACCATTCTACGGGTTGTCGTGGAGGCAGTCTAAAAGCATATTTGGACGTAAGAAAGACCTCCGACGGTCAGCTAATGGGAAGCCAAGATTTGACCTTCCCAGAGAACTTTGGTGCCAAGTCAGTGGCGTTAAGAGGATAGAAGAATTACTTTGTCTGCATGAGGCCCGTACCATCAACCTCGATTCGGTGTGAACGCGACGCCCGGTGCTTCTTCCGACTGCGCTATAACGAGCCCACCTTACGGCTCGCTCTGTTAGCACAGTCGGAAGAACTCGTGTTATCTACGTTTAACGAAATGATCAGCAATGCAGAAGCATGAAAAAGCATGAAAACGAGAACCGAAATCCAAAGAAAACCCCCTCCACCAGAGCTTCCAATCCGACCACGCTTTCCGGCGGGTCTCACCCGCAGCTCCTGGCAACTGCGGGTGCCGTCGGGGACCTTTGCGAGCGGGGGCTCCGCGACAACTCGTCCGCGCCGCCGCTTCCATCACAGTGGCAGCGTGGGTCCCACTGCGGCGGGAGCGATATGGACGAGTTCTCGGGGTGCTGCCGCGAGACTCTATA
This sequence comes from Heligmosomoides polygyrus bakeri, assembly GCA_947359475.1. Lineage (NCBI taxonomy): Eukaryota > Metazoa > Nematoda > Chromadorea > Rhabditida > Heligmosomidae > Heligmosomoides > Heligmosomoides polygyrus. The sequence goes on from OX375870.1 coordinate 69,674,072, forward strand.
GAGACCCTTACGCAATGCGTAGCAGCCCGCGCAACACTGTCGCCGACTTCGCCGACAACAGCGTCGCCGAAGCATAGCATACCCCTAAAGGCCCTCCCAGACTTCTGCGGCGTTGCCGCTGCCCTTTCCTTCATCATAGGGCAGGGACGCAGAGCTCGCCGCCAGCGGCGTCCCTGCCCTATCCCTAACCATTGCGGCGAGCGGCCTTGCCGCAGAACTCTGTGCGGGCCTTAAGGGAGCTGTCGCGACGCCTCTCTCTGTAATGCGGTGGTCCTAAACCAAGGATAGGCGGAAATTTTGAAATTTTTCCCAAAAAACAGAAAACAGAAAATCGCTTTCGTCATAAAGCAGAAATCAGAATACAGAAAAGCCAAACACGCCAGAAAACAGAAAATCAGAAAACAGAAAATTTCGAAATTATTATACGACATAATTATTCTACCTAAAGTTCGATTTTTCCAGTAGCAGATGCTTTTGTATAACTAGAAATGTGGTTGGTGTGAACGAGCGTTTTGACTTGCAAGCATTTATTATATAAAAGTTTCTAGTGCGCTCTAAATTCAATACAATGAGTAAATTGTAAATCGTGACTCAAAGGTTCTAGGAACATTTAAAGTACGCAACATTACTCATCGGCTTCCTTTCACAGCTAATGCCCAATTAATGGTCCCTCTAGTAAGAAGCTGGCCTTTCAGAGCACGATGAAGTCTCATTGATCACTATTTGCATGTTTCAACCCCATTGCTTGAGTCTATCCACACTCTCACAACATTCTCTAAGGCTGCGCACAGATTTATTAAGTATTACTGACAGTGCCAGAATCTATATTTATATGTGTTCGTTTCGTTCTCCGAGAAAACCTTTCCTTGTAAGTGGCCTAATTTCCGCATAGCTGAATGTTTTCAGGCCAACTCACCATACAGCACCCAGTTACTCCTTAGCGAACTAACGATGTTGTGTACTGGCTTTGTACAAAACGGCACGAAATTGTCGCTGAAGTGGCTCTCAGAACAACAGATTTTGGATGACGGTGATCGCTCGTGCTGTTACTAGTCTACAAGCTTTTTTTTTCGGGTGACAGTCGTTAGTCCCGACTCGGATGCGCACTGACGATCCCGACAGTATCTGCGGAGCCAATTAGCGTCGACTCGCACCGTGACACCCGCCGTTCCCAAGGCAGCCCTAGCCGCGGAGGCGATAATGACCTAGCCGAACACGGGGGTCTGCAGATCGACCGAGACCCGACTGAGGGCGAGACTTCACAGATCGATCCGATCAGATTTACAATTACAGTGGATAACTTATTTAGAGGGTTTACAAAGGCGGCGTAGGGAGTGGCACCGATAGGAATCCTACATACCTTCGTATCAGAATTTCGAGCTCTATCTGTTGGGCTGCACAGGAATGCTTTAAAATTTCCCTGTAGAGACATTTTAAAGCAGGCTTCAAGTTGAAGACTTCAAGACAATCAGTTACAAATTTTGTATAACTTGTTATCAAAATTTTAAGCTCTATCTGGTGAACTATACAAGAATGATTAAAAATTGCCCAGTAGAGACATTTTTTGATCAGCCTTTAAGCTAAACACTTCAATATCTGGTGGACTGTGCAAGAATGCTAAAATGCTTCTTGGATGTGACCACTCTGCATTTGCCACATTGATAAACCTCCTCTAGGACATAGACTTGGAGGCAAAATGCTTGCTTATGCTTAAACTGACGGTGCCCCTCCACAGACGTTTTTCATCATTCATGAAAATTGCTATTTTATTCTACTGATTTCAGAAACCTGATGGAATGAAACGCCTTAAAACGCGTGGCGCTGAAGGAGCTTTCTCGATCTCCTTTGCGAGTTTAGGATTCTTGGCGTGGTTCTCCAAATGGTGCTTGATAGTTCCTGCGAGAAGAAACGGTGAGCAAATCAATCCAAACGTCACTCTATTGAAACGGTTGGTAACGATATGGCTAGCTACCGCTGGCTGGGTTGTATCTCGAAGCCACAGGAAACGAGTTGCGTCTCTGACCTTCTCGCGAAGTCGGATTTGGAAAAAAAGCCTTTTTCACGTCACTTGTCATCGCGACGTTTCCGACTCTAAACCGTAGGAGGATGTCGAAGAGTTTCGGTAGCATGGCTGGTCCTCGGATAGGCACGTCGTTAAGAGATGGTGATTCCTCAGGTGTGCCGAGCCGTCGAACACCACTCTCAGTTTGGTAGTGTTTTTGTGAGTTGTTATAACCGCTTGGTAGGCTAAGTAATGAACGATATCCCCATCAGGTGGTTTCGTTTCATCGACCTCTTCAATGACTCCTCCTCTGAGTTGAGTGTCGGTGGCTCCCTGGTACTGTTGGAGTATCTATGGTTCGCTACCTAGCGTTTTCATCGTCGCCTGTAGACGGCGGGCGGCGAGTCCATTGTTATCTGGCAGTTGCGCAGCTTCGGTTTTCCATGGTAGCCGTCTGTTCAAACGCTTGCTAAACAGCTTTGCCTGTTCACCTGCGTTCCTCAGCTATCGGTTCGCGCAAACTCTTCTACTCCAGACGCTTCGAATGTACAGAAGTCTTCCTACGATTGCGAATTTTCGTCGGAGGTTGAACAAGCAGTTTCAATGTGTGCATCGTCCTCGATTGATCCTTGCTCTGTTTGCTGGTAATCGTAGTTGCGTCGCGCGACTAGATACCAGTGCTTCGAAGGTATCAATTTCAGTCCAGACGGGGGGACGTATTGAGATGCTGGTCCATTATGCAGTAACGAGAATAGATCCGCGCATCCTAGAAGAATTTCGAGGCGAATGTCGTTTGAGAAAGCGCTGATAGAGAGTTGAAGATCATTGTCACAGAGAAAACGTTTGTCTTCACTGGAGAGACTGCTCCGTTGCATGGTCTCTGTGAGTGTATCTATGCGCGTGACTGTGAAGGAATGCGGTGCTCCGCTGGTATCCCATATCCGAAGCGTCGTGATGCCGCAAGTCTTCACAACTGGCGTCTTTGATGCGAATGTCGAGATACGGAGCTGACTTGAGTCCTCATCATTAAGCTGCAGGCGGCTGACTAATCCATGAGTTATGAACGAGCGGTCAGAGTCTGTGTCAAGCATAACGTGGACTGGTTCTAAGGCTTGCGTGCTTGAGTACTTGGACTTGTCCCACAAGAATGAGGACGTCTTTCGCGTTGTTGGCATGAAACACTGCATTTGTATCGTGCTTCTAAACTATGTGCTGATTGCTTGTGACGGTATTCATTTTCGTCGTCGTTCTTGACAGTGCAGACGTCGTTGACGGCTTAGAATATTAGAATATATATTATATTAGAATATATATTATATTAGAATATATATATATATTATATTAGAATACTTTGTTGCCTGGGTTGATTGCTGGCCGTCGACTTTACGTCAAAGAGTCTTTTGCAGATTGAGGTGTGGTGTCCGACCTCCTTGCATATTCTGCAAGCTCCTCTAGGACATTCTGCTGCAACATGATCGCTTCCTCCGCAGTTGTTACAGAGCTTCTTTGCTTTCATGATCTGCCTTCGTCATTCAAGTGTAGTTGCCTCAGTGCAGTTCCTTGGTCGGTGTCCCATTTTGTCGCAGTAAAAACACGGCTCCGGACGAATCCTTTGGCTTGATGGGATTTTACCGAGGTCTTTTCTAGGCGCTTGAACGGTCTTCTGTCTTGGTGTATCCTCCGGTCGCCGTTCCATTTGCCTGCTTACTTTGATTTCGGATTTGATATATTCCTTCGAGCAGGTGTGTTGTGTTCCACGTATTTTCCTCTCCTCACAGTGGTTTTTGACGCAAGACATGTCACTGAATGTTTATTTATTTATTTATTTAAAGACGTGGAATGTGATCACACGTGTAAAATTAAGAAACCGAATGAAAATAAACATAAACAAATAGCTACACAGTAACGTCTGGACAAACAGTGAACAAATAACTGCAAAGTGATGTCTGCTATCTGTAACCAAAACAGTACAATCAGGAACAAGTTCCAGAAAAAAGACTTAGAATTACAATAACAGGTCACTTCTCAATAAGTTTACGGAAGGCCTGGACAGACAACCCCAACGACATTTTGTCATCACTTAGTAACGTGTTGAATTGACTGACGTTCCTATAGGTGAAGAAGTTTGTCCTAATCTTTGTCTTTGCAACCGCGACGTTAAGCCGTAGTTTACCTCTCATAGTTCTAGTCAACGGTACACCGAAAAACGTAAGTGGATTTATGGAGAGCCTCTGAGTTAGAATTTTGAACATCATGGTGAGATCAGCCTTTCTTCTTCTACTTGCCAGCGTTGGAAGGCCAAGTGCTTTTGCCCTTTCTAGGCCATTGGGCAGCTGCAGGTAGTGGACATCATAACATCTCAAATATAGCTTTCGGGTAAAACTGTTCTGAACGCTTTCCAAGAAATCGATATCCTTCTTTTTGCAAGGATTCCAAACAGTTATTCCAAACTCCAATATCGGTCGAACGTAGGATTTATAAACCCGTAAATATACTTGGGGATTCTTCGATCGTAGAAGCCTGAACAGAGTGTAGATGGTATAGTTCGCTTTCCTCGCTAGTGTTCTGTAGTAACTGCCAAAGTCCAGGTTAGTATTAATCAAGAAACCTAGGTCTCGAACTTCCTCTACAGGCATGAGACTTGTGGATTGTAGTTTGTATGGAACCGATGTCTCACCCTTCGGACCAAATAGCATGCACTTGGTTTTCTCCGCTGATAATGGAAGCTCCCACTGTTTGGACCATTGGTCGACATACTCAATTGCTGCTTGTAAATCACTAACATCATCCATCCCTTTGATACACTTGTAAATCTTTATGTCGTCTGCGTACATCTTGCATACCACACCAAAACGCGAAATGGCAGTAGGTAACTCGTACGTATATATAACAGATAGCAGAGGCGATAGGACTCCGCCTTGTGGCACACCACTGCACGCAAGATATGAAGGTGAGAACTTATCTTTTACACGCACTTGGTAGGTTCTTCCCGAGAGGAAATCCTTGACCCATCTTATAATTCTGAAGTGTATGCCTACCATCTCCATTTTGAAGAGTAACTTGGATATAGGGACCTTGTCAAAGGCCTTCGTAAAGTCAAAGAAGACCACATCTGTTCGACACTTATCCTCCACTGCTCGAGACCAGTCATTTAAGGAAGTAAGTACAGAGGTTTCTACAGACCTCCCCTTCACAAAACCGTACTGGTTCTCTGAAATGACACCATTGTCTAAAAGATGCTCCATAATATGTTTCTTAACAACTTTCTCGAACACTCTTGCAAAAACAGAAGTGACACTTATGGGCCTATAGTTTCTGGCATCGTGAATAGGCGGCTTCTTGAGAAAGGTGTGATTAGCGCATGTTTCCACCGCAAAGGTACCTCACCTTTCATATAACTCAAGTTGTAAATGTGTTCCAGAGGAAAAGCTAAATATACTGCACTCTTCTTTATAAAAGCGACTGGAATGAAATCTGGAGAGGTAGATGAGGAATTAGGCCATTTCTCTAGGATATCAGCGATTTCTTCCCTATGGAACCACAGAGAAGCCTGCATAGGAGGAAACTGACTGGAATTGCACTCTGCAGAGAAAGACAATTCATCAGTGTGCGAGTTATACGCCTTCTGAAATTCCGATGCCAATAGATTAGCCTTATCTTCCTCAGTAGAAGCTGTGGTACCATCGTCACGAGTTAAATTTGGTATGACACTGGTCTGACCACGCCTGGAATTTATGTACCTATACAGTGCCTTTTTATCACCCGTTCCAATGATTTTGCGTTCTACATAGACACTATATTTAAATAAAGCTTTGTCCACTTTCGCTCTAAAACGCTCAAAATTTTTCTTATCCACGTAATGATCAGATGAGCAGGCTATGGTCCATAAAGCTCTTTGCTTATCTAACATCTTCTGGAGGTAAGACGGTAGATGTCGCAAGTCCGTGTTGACCATTTTCATGGGAACAAATAACTCTAAGACGTGATGAAGGATAGCAACAAACGTTTCATACACGTCATTAACCGATTCTCCTCTCTCAAAAACACCAATCCAATCAATACCAGCGAGGTATTGCTTTATACTGTTGTAGTCCGCATTCTTGAAATCTCTTACTAGTTTGTGTTTTTCATGCCTCGCACCGAGAGCCAGCTTAAAAACAATTGCAGCGTGGTCACTGTTCCCAATAGGCGGACAAGTTCTAACTGCGTTCACGAGATTCCGTTCATTGCACAGAAGTAGATCCAATAAGGAGCGTCCTCTAGTGGGAGCACTAACCAACTGTGCGAAACCATGAGCATCGAATGTATCGCAAAATACCTTTGACACGGCGCTCGGGCTAGAACCTCTTAGGTCTGGAATATTAAAGTCACCTAAGACAATGCTACGGGCGTTATTTACAGAAAAATCACTTATGGCCTTTGCAAGCTGGTAGGACCCTCTAGCACTGCAGCTGGGTGTTCTATAGACCTGGTGTTCTATAGAATGTTGTTGGATAATTTGACGAGAAGTTGCTTCTGAAGAAAAGTGTTGCCACCTGCTCTCCCTTGAGCTTCAGTTGAGAAGTAGGAGAGCACAATTCATCGCACAACGTTTCCTGTTCCTCAAGGCGACTGCTGCGAGCACTTGCGGAGTAGAGTTTGACGAGAAGTTGGTCCACCAAGGCTTGTTTGTCGCCATATTTCTCCTTGAGGTGATCGACGACTAGCGGGTAAGTCAAGCCTGAGACTTCAAACTGCCTGCTGACTCCTTCGCTTCTCCCACGAGGGCGTCAAGGAGGTAGTTGTATTTGAAGAGATTGTCGATATTCCTTGAATGAACTGTGTGCTCGAAGGATGTCCAGAACGTTTTCCATTACCAAATTCTGCCACTGAACTTTGGGATAGGGACTGGAGCGAGCTTCATTTCCTAAACTTAAACATCTCTGCTGCTGTGAGCGTAGAAGTTGTCGATACTTTCCTGCAACCTAGCTAGCGTTGCCATTCCGTTGCAAGCCAGGTCGAGGAGTCCTTGAGCCTCTTCGGTGTTTCGTTCCACTTTGGCCAAAATTTCTGATATTGACGGCGTGTCGTCTTCGAGGCTATCTGCTGCTGTGCTGTAGTTGTCCAAAGCCTTTTCGAGCTCTTGAGCTTCCGCTTCGATGACCACTTTCGCCTGGCGAGTCCGACGACGAAGTGTCTGAAGATTGGCGTCGTCGCTGTCGATGGCTCTACGTGGCGAGGAGGAGATCGTATTCGTCCTTGAGAATCTTCGAGAGTCGGTTTGTTGCCCATGAGGAGCCCTTGACGCGATGCTAGTAAAGATGTCATGTCGAAACTTCCTAGTCGTCTTCTGTCTTTGTGGTCGACTGATGCACCATAAGCTGGCGGCGACAGTGTAGATCGAACCTTTTGCTACGCTAGACTTGTATTCTATCACCACACGAGCCTCTCGGGGCTGTTGCACTACAAGACGATACTGGGTATACACCTTTATGTGAATACTAGTAATTTTACACGATATTGCACGATGAGCAGGAAGCTGTCAGAGGCACACGAGGAGGCTACAGGCGAAGTCAGAATGAACACAGCGAACAGCAGGGCCCCTTTATGCGGTAGAAGGAGAGCGGGATCTTCTGTGGTAGATGAGAAGCACCGATAACTCTCATGTTGAAAGTTCAAGCTTCTGATCAGCCAACTGATTAGCTTACGGACAGTTACAGAAATGAGTCATCCTATGAGAGCGTGGGAGAGCGCTATAGAAGCTATGTGATTGGAGCGAGTATTAAGAATGAAATATATGAAATATTGCACAAAAAATAGAGAAGATATTCTCCATAGGATAACCAAATCTGCCAAGTGAGGTGTGTGACATGCAAAGTGGTTTGAATGTCAAGTGAGGGACTCCACATAGGCGAAACAGCGAGACCACTTGGCATGAGAATGGGTGAACATTATAGAGCACTTCGAAGCCCCAAGAGCTACACAGATAATCCATTCTCTAGACATCATGCGCTCAGATATACACGTGATCCAGTGCCACAGCCGCGAGCCTCGATCTTCCATATGAATCTAACAGATCCACTGGAGAGAAGGATCAAGATAGCGCTTGAAATGAAGCACTGGCGACCGCCCATCAACAGGAAGGAAGAAATAAAGTGTGCAATGAGCTTTATCAGTCTCCGAGGGCGACAAGTGATGTGACTGTTGAAGATGATGCTGACATTAAGACACGAGAGACCGGTCACTTGCCGCGATTCTGTATAAGCAGCCCAGAGACCCCTGCTCCTCATTTTCGAACAAGCCACGCTACTCGAAGTCATTGGCTTTTCCTCGCTCTCTTCTCGATATCCCTGTCAGCTCTGTAGTGCGTCAGCCATTTTGTGGCTGTTGAGTGCATATGTGTAACGTATAATGTATCCGCGACATGGTTCTTTTAAACCTGAAGAAAAATATTCGACTACATCGAGCTTCACTACTGTGAAAGCGAAGATCCTAATAATCACTTATTTAAAATGGTGAACACATTTTGCGACATGGAAAGTTTAGCATGGTTTTATGACGAAGAAATCTATAAGGAGTTATGTTCTTTGCCTTTGTCATATACTGCTATACTGTTAGACTTGATGAAGTAACACCGTGTTTTTTCCAAAAGATCGTCTTTTCTTGCCTCCTCGAGCACATCTTTAGTGCTGGCTATACTTCAGATGAAGTATCCAACCGCTGGAAACATTTCGTTACACTTTTGCAAAAGAAAACACCACACTGCCAGTCTGCAACTGTCGACCTATTGGTATCACTTCGGTTTTGCCAGAGTTGTTGAGAGAAAATTAAAATCCAGTGTTGTAACGTATATTGAGTCGAATTTTATCTTCCTCGAAGACCAGCATAGTTTTCGAGGTGGAAGGTCTACTGAAATGTTAATGCTATCGAACTTAAATGATTGGAATGAAGCTTTGGAACAAAAAATTGACATATATAGATGTCATTTATTTGATTGCATAAAAGCTTTTGATAAAGTTTCGTTTCATGGGATTATCTAAAAGCTATTCAATATAGGCATTCATTCGAAGATAGCTGAATGGATAGATAATTTTATAACAGGAAGGTCTTCTCGGGTTAGAGTAAATGGGACATTTTTTGAAGCCTTCTCCATTACCAGAGATGTCCCACAGGGAGGTGTGTTGTCTCCAGTTCTCTTTACTATATAAGTACACTTCGGAAATTCCTTCTTTGGTTAACCATCGTGGTGTTAAGTGCAAGATGTTTGCTGACGATATAAAAAGTATAGACCTACTACAAAGGAGGAGGATCATGTTGCTCTCCAATCTGCATAATGACGGATTGGTCAGCAAGATGGAATCTCATTTGTCAGTTGAAAAGTCAAATGTGCTCTACTTTGCGTTGCGTGACGGTAAGATCTTCGTGCCTGTGACAAGACTTCGGTCGCGATCCTCCACATGGAGAAAATCGGTCTGAGTTTTGATATTCTCACTATAGTACGAGGTGGGCTGGTACAATACCGCTCCTGTCCTTTGGTTTTTGGCGGATTAGACAAAAAACCACAGTTTTTTCCGCTTTTGCATAACTTTCTTCAAAGCACCTCAATTAGAAAACAAATGCAATCAGCCGAATCCACTCTGTGTGATCTATCAAATGATATAGGTAGCATACAGCGGCTCTTAAAAAAGTTGATTCAGTGACCTTTATAGTCTCGACGGCGGCGGCCTCCCTTCGTCGCTTGAGATAGTTGCTCCCACGGGAATATCTCCCTAGCTGGTCAGAATAATCACTTTTAAGGTAAAGTTCTCGCCTTCTGCCTATGATACGCTCTGCACGATGCACTTTCTCATAACTGATAAAAATTGTGATTATTTTGACCTCCTTTTTCGTAAAACTTTCCTCATCTAGGTCACCAGATTTTCGGAAATGGTCCGATTTCATAGGTTTGCGCTTGGTCTCGGCTTCTTCCGTGAAAACTCAAAGTTCAGTATTCAACGGTCTACGGAGAAAATGCCCGCGACCAGGGGAGAAAATGCCCGCGACCAGGGGAGAAGATGCCCGCGACCAGGGGAGAAGATGCCCGGGTTGGCGAGAAGAATCTATAGCACACTGTTATGGTGAATAGTAAAAGCACCGTAATAAAGAAAACAACTTTGAGCGGTAAACACCACTCAGGCAACTTTGAAAAGTTTGAAACTGTGGAAAAAAACGTACATTAGCAAAGCCTTAACCGGACGTATCGCTATTGTTATACGATGGTCTATTTTTTTTTCTAACGTTTCATTTGTATCAAAGCCCTAATAAGAAGTTGATCGCAAAATTTCATGTTTGAAAAACACTCTATATTTCGAGAAGGTGCCTGTAAAGATTTTTGGCGAGGTGCTACACGGTAGGTTCTGGTCAATTTAATAACGTTTTTGGTAAAACCTACGTTGCAACTGACTATTCAGGTATTTAAATTCTTTATTCAGATATGTGGAACTATCAGAAAAACAGCAACAAAGCGAACAAAGCGAATCAAAATAGAAGTCATATACTGAGAAAAACTTTGATAAAAAAGAGCACAACAAGTGTTTACTATATCAACGGTGTATCAGATGAAAACCACTTAAAAAGCAATGAATGTTGAAATATCTATGTTCAAATCCTGTTTTAGTAAAGAAGGAAATCATTGGTCAAAAATGAAGACTTCGTCAGAAAGACTCAGTAAAACCTCAGTAAAACCTAAAAACCAATTTTTGAATAAATTCCCAAATAAGTTTTGCCATTTTTTCATTTCTTACTTCTCATGACTTTGAAGTGCATGTACCTTACTGTTCACTCCATGTGGCGTTCATCTGGCTCAAAAACAAAAATTGAGGTGGCCTACAGTTCCGCAGCTCAATGCTTCGAAAAGTAATTCTAAGTTACCAGCTTCCGTTGATGTGCTTGTTTTTTATTTTGCGTGCTAGAAATTGAGATCTGAGCGAAAACGCTTCTTTCGATCTGCTCAGTGTTTTCAAGTGTTCTCATCACATCAAACACCGTTGGTACTAATTTAACCGTTGAGCATGCCTGTTATGACGAGAATCTTTCCTCTTATTCTCCAAAGCTTCTCTATCACGGTGAGGCCATCAAGTCTGCTTGGAATACAAATGATGGTGCTACAGTTTCAGTTGCCACGCCCACGATTTCTCATGTCTCATTTCCCTTTACTCGACGGCATGAGAAAAATACCGTATCCCTGTCCACGTGATTACCACGTGTTTTGTGTAGTGGCTGTTGTAGTGGAGCCTATCGAAAACCGTCCGCAGATATTCTCTCCCTTGGCTGTGGACATTTTCTCCCAGGCTGCGGGCATTTTCTCCCCTGGTCGCGGGCATTTTCTCCCCTGGTTGCGGGCATTTTCTCGCACCGAAACAGACGCGGCGCGGTTCGGGCATTTTCTCTCGTAATCGTATTCAACAGTGCTCAGTATACTGCGCAATATAGCTTAGAGAAAGCGATCATAGTAGAGCGGTTCGAAAACTGTCAGCTGCCAAAGCCAGGGTCAATGGTTGATGGGAAATGTCACTTTTGCCAAATCAAGTGGACAATAGAAGCCTCGCCTTGAGGTGGACGGACCTCAAAACGGTAGTGCTCTGTCACCATCTACCTGTGGTCTCCCTGGCTTGGTAGTTGATTGCAACACATGTAAACAAGCGGCCAAACTTCATAGGAGTCGTCAAATGGCTCCAGCACAATTTCGGCCGAAAAATTTGTTCTAGAATGGAAAACTTTCTTACCCAGCGATTTCCATAGTAAATTCTGAGTCGAATAATATTAGTTTTTAAAGGTTTCCATGACTTATCCATTTTCTGAAATTCTGTGATTGCTCGGAGTGCGGTCTGAGCCACGATTATGGCGATCGCCGCTCTGCAAGTGCGGTGACCTCACGCGATCCCCTTGGTGTCTAATGCCGCCCAATCTGTCTAATGCCAGACTACCGCCTCTGAAGGTCCATTGTACTCCGGCTTCTTATTGATCTGCTGCAAATAAGTTTTCGGTCAAATTTTTTTAGAAATTAAAGCTATCACTTATAATTAGGAAATGTTCTACCACCATTGAATGCATTATGGTGTACTAAATATTTTATTGAATTTTGATCCTAGTTTTCGCCTTCATCTTTCTCGGACTGATCAAGGCGGCTTAAAGGCTGACCAAAAGGGGCAAGCATTCTGAGCTTCCGATTGACATGCGTTTTGAGCGAACAAGAGACGCTTTTGCTAGGCTTACCAGTCAGCATGAGCAAAGGTTGCGCCTCACTCTCAAGGTTTTCGATGAATTCCGAATTCTCCAGTCTTAAACCGACGCTTGTGAGAGTTAGACGCTAACAAGTTAACGAAAGCAGCTGACTCCTTCGTGGTTTCTTCGCGGCTCGAACTGAATGTATCGAAGAGATAAATCAGGGATTCGCCCTCTCCCTATGTAAATATCTCATTTACGTGGTCGAAACGTATATTGAGTAGAAGATGAGCGCTTGGCGCATTTCAAAGAGGTTAGTGAGATGACGACGTCTTCTCGATATCATCTCCCTACAGCGTCGGTATCTGGTAATGTTTCAGTGTTAACCTCGCTTATGGCACACTGTCTTCTTCTCAACAAAAAAAAATCGCTGAAGTAGTCTCTGCTACGGTTTTGTTTGCTTAACCGTGGTAATTCGACCTAGCTGACGGGGAGTGCTCTAGCAACCTAGCAATATGGCATGGTTCATAGATTTTTTTCCAGTTGTTGTGGCTACAGTCGATAACGTTCGCGCGTTTTCAGTCCATATGGTACTGTGGACACAAATCGATGTTGTCTCTCAGTCGACCAATTTCCCAATCTACTTGAAAGTCATTTAATTCCTGTTACATTTGTCCTTTGAGGCTGACCATCTGGCTGATTGCAAATGCACGCCGTGAAGCTCCTTTAGAGGGATACAATTCTGAGCGGTCCTACTGAAGGACAGATGAACATGAACGATTTTTTTAAATATTTGTTATTCAGTAGCTCGTCGCTTTTGTTAACCCTCAAAAATTGGGTGGGTAGATGACGTAACACGTTCGCTGACATCGACTTTGCGAAAATCGCTACTTATTGTGTTGTCACAGAAACCTTGTCCATCAGCAGTGCGTTAGCAGAATTTCCTGGGAAGCCCAGAGCCAACGACTTTCTCGTCTCTCGAACAATGATGACCCATTATGCTACTCTGGCACGCGTTTGAGGTACATGGAGGTGTCACTGCTGCACGCGTACAAAAATTCAACGCTCATTAGGGAGGCAGGCGATAGGAAGAGATTCGGTACCGATGCCAACCCGTATGGCCAAGACCTAGTGAGATTAGGAGAAAAAATTAGGTGCCTTATAGAGATGTAGGCTAAAACTAGGATCAAAATTCAATAAAATATTTAGTACACCATGATGCATTCAATGGTGGTGGTGGCGATGTCCGTTCCTCCACGTGGTGCCACTGGAAACTGCTTGCTTTTGCGAGCCGAGCCAATCACGGACAATCGAATGCAGGCGACAGGCCCTAGTGACAGGCCGGCCTACGAACATCCTGTGTCACATCATATGGTCGATGACGTTTCAGGTCGATGACGTTTTTTTTATAGCGGGAACGCCAAATCGCAGATTGACTATGTCCTTGTTAGGCGTCGCGACCAAGGTCTTGTCACAGACGCGAAGACCGTGCCGTATGAGACGGTTGCCACGCAACACCGTCTACTGATCTGCTCGCTGAACATCAAACCTCCGAGGTGTAAACGTGATGAGCGATGCGGGACAGCTAGAATCAAATGGTGGCAACCAGGGGTGTGCATAGTTACGATTTACGATTTACGATTTTACGATTTACGGCTATTTTTGCCGAATTTTTCACAATTTACGATTTACGACATTTTGGGTCGTAAATCGTAAATTTTCGTAAAAGGGTCTTTGATCAACAACCAATTGACGTTCAAATTTATGTGGTCCGGGTTATAAAGATGTACCCACCATAATGGTCCCCTCTTATATGTAATGTTATGTTTATGTTGTGTTTATTTAAGCCAACAATAAACAACCAAGTCGACAAGCGAAACACGTAGCAAAACAATGGTTGGCTATACAACAAGAAATGAAGGGAATGATATAGGATGATATAGCTCTTTACCACTCCCCTTTAGATTTGTTTTTTGATATTCAAATGTGCTACTGTGGCAGAAGACACCGTCCTGTGCACAGGGTTCTCGAATCCGACTATCAGTTTCCTAGAGAAAAAGGGATGAATATTCAAGATCCACGTCCTATTTGGTAGTGAGGTTTAGTCAATTTGTTTATAATATATTCATGCTAAACCTAACAATAGAATTGACGCAAATCCACTATTGAACATCATTCGTGATTGGATTCGGATCTAGAAAGTTGCTACACTCGTGTGGAAAAGATAAACCACTAACGTTTCCATTGGTTTGCATTGTACATTATAGGGCGGAGCTTACTGATACACAAAGTGCGGTAAAACCAAGCGCGTAGCATTTCAAGAAACGCTCGAACTGGTTTTGACAATTTTGATCCCCTTTTCGGTGATGTGGTTGAGTTTATCGTATTCACCCTATCTGATACGATGCTGCAGACTTTCGGAGCAAACTTTCGTTACAGAACATATGAAGAGCAGCCCGAGCGAGTGCAGAGAATTACTAAATGGTAGTGCAGTACTTCAGTGGTTTTCAAAACCGGACAAGTGCAGAAAAACTTGCGTAGAAATCCACTGCTCTAGGTAGGTTTAGGCTACTCCCCTCCCCCCGCCCCGATAGTTGATATTGTCGATCAATGGTTCAGAAGTTGTGAGCACTTTTAAAATTATGAAGTGCCTACAACTAATTTGAATACTGCGTTATTTCGGTTATTTCTTGGAACCTTTTGTGCCACTACCTTCCTGCGGCGGTCTATTTCACTTGCTGCGCTTGAAATGAACGTCTGCAAGCTCAAACTGATCCTGTTTCAACCTCGTCCGCGTTCTTCCCAACTCACAGATCAAATAGGATCACTTTTAAATCACACTAGATACTTTCTAAATAAAAATTGTCTTGTCTATGTAATCAAACTGAGAATGCCTTAAGACGGTTACCTTAAGGAATACGTTAACCTTGCCATTTTAAAGCGACTACAAAAGTTGTCCAAGAAATATGGTCATTTCACCACTGACCAAAGTTCATACTGTTTGGCTGCCAAAACTCTCTTATCCGTCTGCTATGGGAACGGACTAATTTCAAAATGTAGAAAAGCTGAGAACATATGGTGCGTTACACAATGGGATTGCGCCATGCGTTCACTCTGAATGCATGGCGCAATCCCGTCGTATGACTCAATATGTTTGTTTGATTACTGCATGCACAGTTGCTGTTTTCTCCGCATTCGTCAGTGATGAAGTTATCCTTTAATTAAATGTTGACAGCCACTTCTCGCTGTTATAGATTATAAATACGCAAGCTAAAAAAATTGGTGGTAAGTTAGGAATTTAATGAATAATCAAACGATACAGGGTGTTGTTGGTACACCATGCATAGGCTAAAGTAAAGTCTTTGAATCTACAGTTTTGTCGGCTGTCTTGGAACGTGTGAAATTGAATTTGAAAGATGTCATACTAGTAAGACGTGAAAAAGGAAAGTAGTTTGGTAAGAAAACCGCTCAGCGTGAGCTGATAGTAACGCGACAAATAAATAATGAATCACATCTGGTTAACATTAGCAGAAAAGTCCCTCTGGAAATTAATTGTACTACACTAGAAGTGAGGTGACTCTTACGATTTACGGTTTACGATTTACGATTTACGACGGTTTTTTCGTAATTACGATTTACGATTTACGAAATTTCAAATTTCATTTACGCACACCCCTGGTGGCGACTGAAAGAGAAGGAAGCAGCTGTTACAGTACCGGACGCCGAAAAAACCGCACTTTTGCGGTTTTTGCGTCTTATTGCTATAATTCGCCCAAAGTCATCCATTTGAAAAACCAAGAGTATATTTGAGCTCAGAAGATCGAGCTCTATCGTCTAGTATATACATTTCATATGAAAGATCAAAAATGGCCAAAATTGAAAACTTGCGCTCCATTGAGAAGGCCGGCCGCGGACGAGTTGTCGGCCGCAAGGCGCCGAAAAGGTTGCAGGCTCACAATTCCTCCAATTTGGGGTTTTATGAGAAACGGTTGGTACCGATCGATTCGTCTCTTCGAGATCTACACAATCGTGTATACAACTTCGCCAAACCACCGCATTTTCGCACTGGGTGGTCAAAGATGACTGGAGCAGATTTTTGCTATTGGAGAAGCTTATCTTCTAGGGCTTGCATGTTCTCGGAGCATCTCAAACATGGCGTAAAGTGTTTTGTCATGCCAGGAATCCTCTGAGAGTGTGCCGTGCACAATGCATATGGGATCGCACCTATCAATCGAGGGAGACCGTTTGTAGAGTGAGCATTTAGAGAGTTTTAGAGAAATTCTCAACCGCCCTACTCAGGAATTGCTGTACTCTGTTCCTGCGAGACTTTGGAGTGCGCTGTGCACAATGTATATAGGATCGAGCCTATCAATCGACTGGGTGCGACAGCTCGCAAATTGCACCGCGGGCGTGTTCTGAGCGCAATAACTCTGTCAAGTTCGAGTTTTTCTGCCTGCAAGTTCTGGATTTTGCAAGCAATAGAAAGTTCAAGAAGCGCTTTGAAACATAGCAACGTAGCTTAAGACTGGGCAAAGTTACGGCGGTGCGAAAATGCAGGCAAACCTTGGGTGACACGATTTTTTCCGAGTTCAGTCGACTACTACGGGAAGACGAGGCGAGCTAATGGCATCCAAATGCACGGGCGAGCACAAGACTGAAAGCACGTTACGATGACATGCTCGTAGCAGTGGCGAGAACTGTTGGGCGAGTAAGAGCACGGAGAACATAGACCGTTGTTGTGTTAAATTGCACGCGCGGGCGTGTTCGGAGCGCGATAACTCTGTCAGCTTTCAATCTTTCTGGCTGGAACGTGTGGATTCCATAGGCAGTAATATGTTCTAGTAGAGCGCCAAGGCACATCAAAGTATCTTTCGAATTGGCAAGGTTACGGCGGTGCGAAAATGCAGGTTGGGTATGTGTGACACGATTTTTTCAGATTTCGGTCGACCGCTGCAGGTACACCAGGCGAGCTAACAAGCATGGAATCTCGCGGACTAGCAAAGCACCGAAGGTACCTTATGATGATCTGCTCCTAACTCTCCAGCTGCCTAAACTGCCTTAGCCCCATCTGCCATTTTAGAGCGGCGGACGGCAGCGGTGAAGCTTTTTGAGCTGAACAGAATGGCACGATTGGGAGCGTCGAGAACTCAAATGTGGGCGAGTAACGGCGGAAGGAACTTCGCCGTCGCCCTCCGCCGCTCTAAAATGGCGGATTGTGCTAAAGCAGTTTAGGCATCTGGAGTGCTGCGAGCACGTCACCGTAAAGTGCTTCCAGTCCCATGCTCCACCACGAATTTGCATGCCGTTAGCTCTCCTTGTCTTCCCGCAGTGGTCGACTGAATTCGGAAGAAATCGTGTCACACAAGGTTTACCTGCATTTTCGCATCGCTGTAACTTTGTCCAATCATAAGCTACATTGCCGTGTGTTAGCGCGCCTATTGAGCTTTCCACTTCTTACAAAAAAAAAAGTTGCAGCCGGAAAGATTCAAACGTGACAAAGTTATTGCACTCACAACACGCCCGCGCGTGCAATTTAGCACAACAACGGTCTATGTTCTCCGTGCTCTTACTCTCCCAGATAATAGTTCTCACCGCTCATAGTAACACCGTTCAATTCAGCACGAAAAGCTCTATGAAACGATATCAAACTCGACCAATTTCGGAAACATCGATTTTCGATGACGTCATCGTCCGGGCATGCTCGGGGAAGAGCGCCCTCGTCCTCGAGGGAGGAATTGCCAAAAAATCAATTTTCCCGGAATAGGTCGAAATTGATACCGTTCGATAGAGCTTTTGGAGCTGAACAGAACGGTACCCAGGCTGGGGCTCGGAAACTCGAACATGGGCGAGTAAGGGCGGAAGAACTTCACCGCTGCCGTCCGCAGCTCTAAAATGGCAGATGGGGCTAAGGCAGTTTAGGCAGCTGGAGAGTTAAGAGCAGATCGTCGTAAAAGTGCCTTCGGTGCTTTGCTCGTCCGCGAGTTTGCATGTCATTAG
>OX375870.1:69692452-69742167 GCA_947359475.1 Heligmosomoides polygyrus bakeri
GATTTGGCAACGATGCTCTCATCCTACTCACTATATTAGTAGCGTATATAGTGAGGAACCTTAACGGCCTTATGATTATGTTCCGACCGCGAATACTCTTCATCGCATTCGACATTTCCGTGGCAATTCCGGCTAGACATGGGTCACCGAGCGCACGTTTGCGTTTCACCGCCGCGATGTCGTGTTGGAGTTGCATATGTCCTCGAGCCGTGAGCCCAGTATATGGTTAATGAGTGATGATGAACAGCGAACGTGTTCTCGCAGGTGGACGAGGTGGCAAATTACCGACGAGCCTCAGTGACCCTTTATGGTGGACTCGACGCGGCTGAATACAGTTTTCTTCGTAGATCTTCGTGGAAAACTAGCAATGAGTGATCGACAAATGGTGTCACGCCAACGGAGCTTGTTGTCAACGTCACCATGCTTGAGAATATTTAAAGATTACTTAAACAAAAAAGCTGTAAATTCAAATATTTCCAAAGTGGTTGCAACTGACTTTTGAAAACAATTTATAATGCGGTCGGCGACCTTCTATCCTTAAAGTGTTCGCCTTTTTTCACCCAGTCATTTAGAGCACTTGTCAGTCTATGAAACCATAAGCTGTTAAAGGCAACAAACAAGCATTATTTTAGATTCTATTTATCATTCACTCAACACACATAAACTAAAACGAACGATGACTAATTAGTAGTGATATTGTTTTCCAACGAAGAGCAAAGAGGAACAGTCGGTAACGAAGTGGGTAAAGAAGTCGACAGCACAGATGATAATGATTAGATCGATATCATATATCATTTGAGAGAGCTTAATAGTTGACTTCTTTGGCGAGATCATTCTAGATGCATGGGCAAGGCTTAGAGATTTCTTATTGGCAACATAACACACATGTATATTTCGAAAAAATGACTGATTAGCATGAATGAGTGGACGAGTTACAATCTCCCTGTCTTTGTCTCGGACATGTTCAAGGGGGGGGGGGGGGGGGGGGGGTGGGGGGGGCGAGACGTGTGTGTGTGTGTGTGTGCGAGGGCGTGGCTATGACTCGGTGGGGCGGGCGGACGGCTAGGGGTGAACACGCGCCTCAACTGGTTTGGCAATGTTGCTCCACAAGGCAGCGAGTTGTGTATGGAGACGGGAAGAAGAGACGACAAAAATCAATTAATCAAACAATGAGAAACGTAACACACACATTGTCCCTCTGAATATTGTAGTGAATGGATACGGAAGCACGTTCGAAGAACAAAACGATTCCTAGAAAACGAGTTATCATATAAACATATTTAAGAGATTTGTGACGCACGCACTAAAACGAACATCTCGAAATACACCTCAACACTAAAAACACTGTGTACTCGACAACAACGTCAACGTTATTAATATTTAAATCTTAAATTAAGGAGAAACACAGACAGGAACTCTTCAGAAAGAACGCTGACTAGAAGAGAATGACACTATCATCTTCGGATGAAGTAAGTATGACGAACAAATAATAATAAATCGCTATTCCTGAATTTCGCGTTTACTTACAATGCAGGTGTAATGTACAGAATGCACTAAACAATGAGGTGAGGTGCAGACGATGGATGGGAGGAGGAAAACGAAGGAGGAGGCGTGTGGGTGTCGGAAGAGGAGGACATCGTGATAGTAGGTGAACTAGTGACGGTAGTGATACGGACTGATACTGAGAGTAGTACGAGCACGAGCACGAGCACGAGACCACGGTCTGCGCAGGGCAACGTTCGCTAGACGGACACCGAGTCCAGGTGGGCGCGAATGCTCTTCAGCTGGTCGACAGCGTCCTCCCGAAAACGAGTCACGTTGTTGTTCATGCCGGTGGTGAGCTGCACAAGTGTGTATATGGAGTTCAACGCCACCTCGAGCTGCTTCTCAAGGCGGCCGATCCGTGTGTCCATACCAGAGAGCATCTGCAAACGGCGAAGCGGTTGGAACAGTGCACAAAATCAGCGAAATTCAGGTCACCCGCTCAGAGTTGGGCTTAGAATTCACGAACTACGAAGACCACTTGGTGCGAGTCTGCAGTGGGGTCCACCATCTTTCCCTTTTACAGGAACCATGGAATTCGCAGAAAGTTTTAAAACAAGAATACTAGGCAGGGTAGCGCATACATTATAACAGAATAAATGTTCCTAGTATTACCTTTTTTACTTCACTCTATATTTTCCTTTATTTACTTTTATTTTTTTATTGGGCGCGTGTAGCACAGTCGGAGGAGGCGCGACTGTCGCGTGCACCCGATACCAGGTTCCTGGTTCGGATTTCCCACCCAGGCCAACCAAGCCTTCCATCCCTCCGGGGTCGGTGAATTGGTACCAGATTTGTCTGGGAAGGATAGAGCGCTGACTTGTTCATCGGCTGGCCACCGCAAGTCATTGGATGGCCAAACACGCATTCATGTCGCCTCCACGACATCCCGTAGAAGTAGAATGCGCTGGCGCATCCCAGAAGGGATTGAGTAACGCCGTCCTTTATCCTTTATCCTTTATTTACTTTTATTATTATTACTGTACTAGCTCGCTCCAAAGAGCATTCTGAGCAGAAGCAGGATTTTTTATAATTATGACCAATTCAGCTATGATATGAAGATATGTCGCAATAACATGATATCGAATTCATCAGTCAATTGGAAAATTGACTTTCGTTTGTTGCGGAACTCCAGAAAGCTGAAATGCATTAAAATTTTAAGCTGTTCTTACAGACGGTACAATTGTAACAGCGCTAAAGTAACAGATTATTGTCCATAAATAATTGTTACGCTCAGTTGAACAGAAGAAAGTGTGAATAAGCGGGGTGAGACTGGAGCAGACAGATAACTAAAGAAAACAAATTTCAGGACAACGCTAAAATCGCTCCTGCGACCGAAAGCAAGGAGTAAGTGTTAATTAAAAGAAAGTGCAACTACCACGTTAAAAATATGCTGGGAAGGGTAGAGAGCGCCACCCAAATCAGGTAATAACGGCGTTCGAGAACAATCACAAGTGATTAAAAGCAGTACAGAATGCAATGTCGAACATGGGAAACTTCTGCATAAGTTATCCTGCTTGGGACTGCATCCAGTTTTAATAAGATGGTTGACTCCTTTCCTTAATGACAGGACGTTTCAAGTTAGAATTGGATTGTCATTCTTGTCTGTAAGGAAGGTCACTAGTGGGGTTTCACAGGAAGGTGTGGTATCACCCGTTTTATTTGCTCTCCATACTACTGACCTCCCGTTATTCTGGAGGACTGGGGTGTAGTGTGCGAACAATTCGCTGACGATTTAAAACTCTATCGGAAGCCTGTGGTTCCAGGGGATCAGCCCAAGATCCAGTTCGCCTTAAATAGGATCTTGGAACGGTCTGAAGTTTGGAAGTTTCCACTCAGTTTCCACTCGAGAAAAACCAAGGGTTTGTCAAGCTGTGATGAGAAGGTTTTAATTAAAGCGTATAAAACATATGTTAAACCCATCATGGAATGCGGCTCGTCAGTGCTCTGTCCTCTCAAAGAGAGAGATGTTGAATTGTTGGAAAAGGCACAAAACAACTTTACAAGAAAGGTGATGTTGAGACTGAAGAAGCTGGGTTTCCGTATAATGCCGTGCTATCGACACAGGAACTCACTGTTTCAACTCCACTCGCGGCGGAACCGAAATGATGTGTGTACGGTTTTAAAAATACTTTCAAGATTAATGAAGGTTGAAGATAGGGGATTTTATTGCATCATCAAGTCTAGAACTCGGGGGAATTCAGAGAAAATTGGATATAAAACGCCCAGAATCACAATTCGGGAAAACCCTTCCACTTGCAGAGCCGGATCGGGTTATATATCGCTCAAGAGTGACGTACCCTCCCCATTCCGCAATTCTAGATTTTTAAGCGCATCGCAGGGAAGCATTTTTTATTGGCCCTTTTCATGATGTTACTTGTTGCTGATCTCTGTATGGCTGCGTTCAGTTTGTATTTTTTCCGATGACTGCCTATGCAGCGTATTGAATACATAAATAAATAAATAAATAAATAAATAAATAAATAATGTTAATCTGTATTTACTGTAGTGTACTGGCTCGTCGTCTAATGTCCTTTGTTGTCAAAGAAGATACAAAAATTCGACGAAACTTCAAATTTCGGCGATGTCCACTATCCACCTACTAGCATTAGCACAGCTTTTTTGAAACACGTCGGGATGAAAGTGGTGTCTGAGATGCAGAGACTAACGCAAGATGCACAAGCGAGAATGTAAAATGGGTACATATAGTAAATGCAAGCTGTGAAAAGAAAACAGGACGCAAATCTTCATAGATCGGTAGCAGTCATTTCAGATGCCGATGACGGCGAGTAGAAGAGTAGATAAAGATAAACAAGCTAAATAAAACGGTGATTACGATCACAAGGACCCTAACAACTTCGTTTTTTATTTAACGACGAAGCTTAGCTCAATATTTAGCCCATGGGACTCATTAATATTACGTAGAAAAGGTTCAGCTTAGTCGCTAAAGTGATATCGATCGCAGAGCAATTTATTAGAGTGCTAAGTAACATTATTTCTTGAATAATTTTAGAGTATAATTTCTCGCTCCTTTACAGAAAAATACCGAAGACGTGGGGAAAATTCTGTGAGGCGTTGTTCCTATGCATTATATTTGTTAGCAATTATGAAATACGGAGGAGCAACTCAGGCACAACGTGGATCTTGCACACTATTCTTATTTCTTCTTATTATAAAACTTTATTTTTTACTTCTATTCTATGTTTAAGCCAGCATACTCTCTTTTACAGCCTACCCGCCATACTCATTATCCTTTTATTCTCATAAGCCGGTCAGCGCCATAATGGCAGGCCTTTAAGAAACATTAAAGGAGTTTCAACTAGTCTTGAGCCTAGTTCAACATCATGGACGTAGATGGGAGCAATGTTGCCGAAAGATGCCGCACTACACTAGTAAAGCTCTAGTACGTCAGAATCCTAACGCAGGAAAAATAAAGAAAGAGAAACGAGAAAAGAAAAAACAGCACTGAACAGGTTCAGCTGCAAATTACTCAAGCCCAACCAAACAGAGCAAATCGATTGAAGATTATGCTATAAATGGCAGCAAACACTGCAGCCGTTTGTTAAAAAATGTGTTACCGTACCAGCTGGCCACGATGCCCTCAAGCATTTAGGTTAAGGATGTTAAGAAGTCAAAATAACGAATACGTGGTTTGTTCTCCCTTTTAGAACCCTGTTATTTTCACGAATGAAGACACCATGTCAATGCAACTCTGTTAATTATATCTCTGGTTAGTTCAGTAGTTAGATTGAGGATTTCATTATAAGCCCCTCCCCCCCCCCCCCCCCCTCCCACTCCCTTGACATTGCAGCGAACACACTCACATAAAAATGACGATTTCACGGATAAGCCTGTAATTTTCGGAAATGCCCTCAAGTTTTTATTTCATTTGTACAAGCCTTTAGCAGCTGGTAGAGACGCTGTATGTTGCTTTGTTTCGATCAAAACTTGCGCCAGGCGGGAGTCGAACCCGCACCTTCTGCTTTCCCAAGCAGCGATGCTACGCCTTGCACCACCGGCGATGTTCCACCGCACGTAAAAACCGCGATGGTCTGTCCTTAAGTTAATAAAAAGGAGCCAAACTAGCAGGTGTCAAGTGACATTTGTGTCAATTTATATACACAAATGTGATAATGCGAAAAAGTAACTGAGCGGGAGACATACTCGAGAATCTAACAGTTCACTTACACGCGCTCCTTTACTGACTTTGCACTTTGCAGTGTTCAGAATGAAGCGTAACATCAGCCTAATGAATGGTGCTGTTTGAGAGCTTATTGAAAGTCCAGACATCGCCCGATCGTTACAGCTGACTATGTTAATCATGCATGAATGCGAGCGGAAATTAGATTAGCAACAATGACAAAACAGCACCACTAATTCGGGAACGTGGAACACTTTCAAAGGCATAAACCACAAAGTACAAATGCCGTCGTCAGAGCACCTATGCTTAAGTAAGCGCCATGTCGTCTAACACTACGTTGCATATATGGTTATCGTTTGAATACGTTGCTCATATCGTTTGAATACGTACTTGGCCACTACAGTTGGACGCGATGGATGGAATTTGTGAAACAATAAACCAGTGGTGCCCAACTCTAGAGGAATGAGAAATCAGGCCTGAGACGGATTCATGGGGCAATTCTACGCTGCTAATCTGAATACCACCAGTCCGTCAAAGCTTTCCCCTTCTAAATCCAATTCGGCTGAAAGTGTAGCACAGTCATGATCTCTGCAAGGAGTACTGCCTACCATTGAACAATGAGAAAGCCAAAGTGAAGCATCACATTTTCGATCGAAAAATCACGGCAAAATCAAACAAAAACATTTGTGGAAAACCACAGTCCTGATACAATAGAGATTGAACAACTACCTACTTTCAAATAACCTTATGATTTAAATGAATTAAGGGCATGGCTCAACCGTATATAATGACTCTCTTCCACCATTGTTATGCATTAAAGGAGCAAAATTTGTATTAGGATGCCAGAAGCTGATTCGGAGGAGGCGGCGGACGCGTGTGAACCCAAAATCGGTCCATGGAACGAGTCCTGAATGGAAAACCGAGTCTTTCCTCACTACCAGTCTGCTCTAGAGGCGGGAAAACTCCGAATAGCTCATCCTCTGCCCACTGAACATTACTGTATAGACCAAATCCGTATTCAAAATGACAACACAAAAAAGGTGGAGCGCGAGGCGCATCCCCCAAAAAGGATTGGTTTTTCTTATCTTCATCGTCTTCTCTTTTCAGGATTGGCCTATGCAAGAACAGGACGAGGATGTGGTTTATTGCAAAGGGTTAAACTTACGTTTGCAAAGTCATTTCGAACTGCAAACTTTTGAAACAAATGAATACTCAATTGATGAAAATATTGACTCACTATCCGAGCTTATTAGGGTTATTGTAATTGGTAGATCGATCGAAGCTAAAACATGACTTCTGTTAAAACTGCAACCCTCAGCCTATTAGACAGGATACTAACAGTACTAGGAGTTAGAGGAAATCTCACAGGAAGACAACTTCATCATCACGGTTTTGGTACTAACCCAGAGTCGAGCCAAGCCAACTTATCTTCGAATGCGGTGTCATCCGATGCCAAACAGATGTAGAGATACAAAGAGGGAGAGATTGAGAGACAATTTCCTGGACTTACTATTTTCGCAACAAACGGGGAAACGGTTGATAGAGTTTCGATGCTCAAAGCCCCATGAAGTCGGCTGGCAACAATGACACAAAAAGCCACTTGAAGGAATTCTGCCTCTGCGCGTATAAGAACTGACCGGCGTTTGTCCTTTGTTGGCCGGTCCCAAGTCGAATACATTAGGTGGGCACATCTCAGAGTTCCTATGAATGCAGAGCGACTATTTTCGTGAAAAACGATAAGGATAAGATGTTGGTCGCTTTCTGTCCTGGATCCTTCACACATACAACTTCTACGGAATATCGTATAGGCAGTTTATGTGCATTTATAGCCTGATTTGTGGCACCAAAACAATGGACACGTCAGTATATAATACTTCCCAAAGAAGGCTGATACCAATTTTACGATTGCCGACAGATGACGGGTTTGAGTGGCCCAGACAGGAGCACAAAACCCGGACCAAGAAGATCGATTCTGGATTGAAACAACAGCCGCAACGTAGTCACAAAAAGTGAAATTCCCTAGGAAAATTGACTGAAAGATCGTGTATGTATGGTATATAAATGGCTTGTCAACAGAAAACGAACAATAACACCCCGGTGCACGTGGTAAGGTTTATATCGCATTCCATCGCCGTAAATTCATCTTGAAGCTACATGTAGAGGGCGCTGTAAATTGTTATCTCATAGATTCACCCATGAACAATCATTTCGGCTGCTTATCCACGAAGTACACTGTTACTTCAAAATGTAATATACAAATGAACTTCGGGTCGAAGCAGTAATTAAGCGCCATGGCGGAGTTTAAAGTACGAGCACATTTTCCCACGGACTTCCGATGCACTGAACGGCTGCAGAGCGGTAAAAAGAATAACTGAGCGAGCACTCTTGAAGCAGGATCCCAAGCGGCTAATTAACAGGAGGAACGTGCAATTTACCTGCTCAGTTCTGGGTGCAGACTGCGACTGACGCATGTCGGCTATTTGGGCCTTCAGGTCGCAGACGAGACTTCGCATCGCTCTCAGTTCCGTTCGCAGACAGCCCTCGTCCGACGTGGCTTCACACTCGCTCGTCTTCTCTTCGGATGAACCAGTTGATTCCGGTGGAGGGAAGCCATGATTCAGGGTCATATGCACGTGTAATGATGAGCCTGAAAAGAGGGATATCAGTGCGCTGAAGAGTAGCCGCATAGGTTCAGTTATGACCTCGGTCCCCTTCTTCACTACGCCACGTCTTCTGCCTGCATTCATTCCAGGGAATTGTTTGTAGAGGTGCAGCCATCCACGATTTCAAAACTTCGAGGGCAACCCTTAGCTCCACGTAGGAAACATTAATCTTCATTAGAACTATCCCGCTGCTCGCACCATACCTTTCGCATTCAGGAGATGAACGTATCCCTTTACAGCACGCAATGCAATGCTACACAACGTTGAACAACACACGAAGACTTTTCGTCGTTCATAGATTGGATAACCGTAACTAGATCTGCTAGGGTACCAGACTGGAAGTGAAAAATAAGAAAAAGCGAAAATTCTCTATTGCTCTTGCGGATGCATGGTATTGTCAATGTGATATGCCTCGCAGTTCGGTTCGCTCCCTTACACTTACATTGTTAGCTGCTAAAGTGAATTGGAAAATATTAAATTTAATAAATTTGAAAATTAAATTAAATGTTTCCAAAACCTTTTAGAAGGTGCACTTTGAAAAGCTGTATGCCACACATGATAAGTTTTTTTTACAATTCACCAAGCGTGTAATAACGTAGTCCTCTCACACTCGAACTTAGTCATAGATTCTACTTTCTTCCAGCTTGTTATATGCTGAACTCTTAACTTCTAACATTTGCAAACAGTTCGAACTCAAGAAAGCTTCTTCACGAATGCGGCTCACACTTTCCTAGTAGGTCAACAAAGCTTTTACAGTATCGGATCTGAGTTCAGCAGTCCATCGTTCAACAAGTGAAAATAACGGCTTTTCTTGTGAAACGACACTTCGTTGTTAATTCTCAAGTAGTCTATCTATACTATGACGACATCCATGTAGAAGGACTCCTTTTGCTGCAACATGCCACTGATCAGCGGAGTAAATGGGCTAGTTATGCTGGACTAGGTGGGAGCCAAGCAAAGAACAAGAGAACAAAAAAGAAACAAATTTCCAGTGAACGACCCACTATTGGGTTTGGCTTATAACTGGGAAGTGATCACTTCTAGAACTGAACTGACAGTGCTCCAGACCCGACGAAATCAACACATATGTACATTTTGCGTGTCCGCCTATTGTCTACGTGCTCTACACAAAGAAGACAGGCAGAGCACCGTTACGCACCGGTCCACTTTACTCTTATCTTGCAAAAAATTCTCATGTAAATCAGCCAGATATATGACCCAATTAACGACAACGACCAGGTGACATGCTGACATGTCGAGGCTTAAGGATAGCGCCAATTATTAGTAATCGAAGTTGCGACTAAGTAACACTGTTACTGTCGAAGCTGATTACTATCCATTTCCATGGACGAGCGTATGCAATCCACTCAGCATGTTATTAGAGGATCCTCATTACCGCCGCTCAACAGATGGACACGACGCGCTGTCATCAGGACCGTCAGCTGGACTGATGATGTCTGCCCTTCAATAGACCGTCGCATGACAAGCATGCGCAGATTCTCACCGCGAAGTACATAGCTCTCTCACGCACACATCAACGTCCTCAGTACAGCAAAATTTGAGTATTTCTTTGGAAGAGCTGCAGTTCAGGCCAGGTGTTTAGCTCTTTAGGGTCGAAGTTGAGCTTATCCTTAAATATCATATGAAAATGGATTGATGGCGCGTGGTAGGCAGCGCAGTTTGACGAGACATACATAGGCTGCCGCATGCCTCCCGAACCGAAGTTCATGGTTCGGGTCCTGCCAAGGCTAACCAGGCAAGTCCTCCATCCCTCTGAAGTTGTTGAATTCCCCCAATGATTATCCAAGGGTGGCAAAACACTACATTGGTCCGCGCTAAGTCATTTTATGGGTCTAGTAGGTGTTCGAACTGCCTCCACGATGTAGAGTGCATAGCGTATCTCAAAAAAGATTGATTTATACCGACCCCTATTCTTTTTGTTCTTCGAGAAGATTGTTCGACTCAGTATTTGATAAAGAAAATTGCAGTGAAGGGCAGCATATTAGCAGTTAAACAATTTTCATGCCGTCACCTTTCAAGCTCTATTTACCCTTGCCTTTTGAACATCCATGGTTCTCAACACCGGGAATGCTACACCTATATGGGACGTGCAGTGCAGACCGCCATGCAAATTGGTGGATAAGCGAAACGCCTGGCGGATCCTAGCAAACGAAGGCGAAATTCACGCCACCGCTAATCTTCTTTTCGGATATTATTACAGTACACCACAATAATCCAGCTACAATCTGAAAGTGTTTTTCACCATTCGCGAACAATTTCGTTTCAAATAAGAGGCTTGAATCTAAACAGTAAACATTTACGGAAATGGCTCCAAAAGAGGGAGCGATGTTCGCTTCGCTCCAAATTATCCGAAAAAAGATTGGAAGGCGCCAGCTGCTCACCCATGCCCAAATGCGCACATTAACCAATTTTCTAGCCTACTGTCTGCCGTTCTTTCAGGCACCTTAGCAGCTTTTTTTAGGACAGTAGTTAAAAGATGCCAAAAGGCCTCATAGAGATGTGCATCAGAAGTTCACTTTCTCCAGAACTATGAAGCATCATGCTAACGAATGTCTTTCATTCCAAAACGCACTGTCATCTCATTTTTTATGTGTGTAGGATTTTTTTTTGCAATAGGGATCAGGTATGGTGTTATCAATCTTTTCCACATAAAGAATGTACCTGTAACCGACCTGCAGTTTCCAAAACCGAAATATAATAGTCACACTAGTGTAGATCACCACACTCACGAATTGTTTAACAAAATCAGATGCTTACGCGCAATTGGACTCCGAATTCTTTGAATCTTTCCAGGAAGGGTTTATTGAAGAAAGGCTGTTAAATGTGAATGTTGAGAAGGCAAACCAGCTCCCTTAAAAAGTCATTAATCTTGCCGGAATCTGATCCAGCTGGAGGGCAGACATTGCTACAACGAGGCGTCGCCTCTCTGCTGAGTTCAACGTCGCGCGCGGTGATGAGTGAGTGCCGGACCATGGAGTCTCCCTCCTCTTCCCTCGCGCGCGGTGTTGCGACGTCGCGCACTATCAGCGCGACGTTGGAGTAATGTGCTGGAGCTCACCCAACCACTTACTAACTGCCGACAAAGTTGTTCTTAGGTCATCGCAGTAGTAAAACTGATGTAAAAAGTCGCGTTCCTTACGACGTCTTTTCCCAGCCTGTGTAG
This sequence comes from Heligmosomoides polygyrus bakeri, assembly GCA_947359475.1. Taxonomy (NCBI): domain Eukaryota; kingdom Metazoa; phylum Nematoda; class Chromadorea; order Rhabditida; family Heligmosomidae; genus Heligmosomoides; species Heligmosomoides polygyrus. The sequence goes on from OX375870.1 coordinate 69,703,983, forward strand.
GTCGTTTACTCGAAAAGTGTAGACGCTTCGTTAGTAAGGACCTTTCAAAACTCGCTAAGAACACAGTTCCAGAGGTCTTTGTATTCGCCCGCTCGCAGGTACACAACGAGAATCGGCCAACGTTCTCGCCTGCGAAGGCTGTCGGTTCCGGGGCTTTGGGTCCAGCCCGCACGTAGGGGTGCCTCCCGTGAACTGGTGTCCTCCTGGCTGTTCGTGGGCTTCCTTCGGCGCTGCCCTTCCGCTTCCCCGTTTACCAGTAATTGTGCGGCGTTAAGCTGTGCACGGTGCGTGGGTGACACTGGAGGAGACAGGCAGCGTGGCGGCGCCGCCGACGCCGCCGACGGTGGCGGGCAGGCGGGCTGGGGCTCTCTCGCGCTGGGCTGGCCGGCCGGCTGGCTGATTTCGATTCAGCAGCAGCTGTCCGTCCCCCGTCGGCGGTCCGTCGGCGTCCGTCCGTCGTCGGTCGGTCCCCCGTCTCTACAATTTGCTTATCCGCGCAACGGCCGCTGTATAAGGGCCGCTAATGGCGACGCTTCCGGAGTACGGTCCTCCTGGGCCCCCGTGCTGCTGCTGCTGCTGCTGCCCCTCATCGATCTGCACCACCCAATTAAGCCACCTTGGACGAACGAGTTGAAGTAGCATATTTTGGAGCGCTCGTCATCGCCGTTGGAGAGCTCACCAAGGAGACACGACGAACGGTCGTCTCAGCAAAGCGCAGAGTTCTTCACCGCCTTCGTCTAGAAAAGTTCAGATCGATCGTGTATGTGTGTGTGTGGGCTTACCACTCACATACGTATATACGATGCCTCGCCGTCGTTTCGAGCGCATAGGCTTAGCTTCTGTCGTTCGTGGAAGGGAAGGATTACTCGGCTGGCTGTTGTGTGTAGGGAGCGAGAATAGTCTACGGTGCCAGCTTCCGTACTTGGAATACTCCACTCCGCCGAGGCTGCTGCTGCTTCGCCTCCCACAATAACGCTCGAGCACCATTCTCAGTAATTGCGCGCCATTGAGTAGTCGGTTCGCAGATTCCTCTTGGAGCCACTGGACGACCACACACACAGCCCGGGGCCTTCGACGACGACCTCCCCTTCACACACCCTTTCCACTCCCTCACTGCCCAAATCGCCAATCAATCAGATTTCGCGGAGCTCCGAACTCTGTGAAGAGTCGTCGACTACGAAAAAGACCAGCTGGTCTGGAAGCAGGGCGTCTAGAAACGATAGCTGGACGAGAAAGTCTACCACTTGGGAAGTATTTGGTGAGGATTGCCCACATTAACGGCGTGAAGGTCATGTTCGCCGAGACCGACAACCTGCAGACCATAAGATTTATGGAATTGATGACCTCATCAAAAAGGGAACGAAGTAGTCCCAGTCAAGATGACTAATTGGTCGAGTGGTGGCTACTAATCATTGAACTATACAAGAACACTACTTAACGCATATCCTTAATACCCCAAACGCCTATTGAATGCGGAGCGGCTCAGTCAAAAATCGTTACATTTCGAGGTTGTCACATTTGTTCAACAAGCGCATCTGGTTCTAGTATTTATCAGATCCAATCGTAGACGGAGTGGGACTCTTAGCCAGCCAAACACTAGACCTTGAGTTCTACGTCTATTGTCAAGGATGCCAAATGTGCGGACACATTGGTGGCAGTAATAGAATGGTTGCAGTCGTCACCCAGCTCTGGAATGGGAGCTGCCCCATGAGAAGAGGTCATCTACCTAGAAAGCTTCTTCAAAAAGAAATACTTGGGAACGATGCAGTTCTAACGCAAGGTGAAGAGCTCTATGTACTCATAAGAAACACATTAAGCAGTGTACGTTGAATTGAATGAAGTTATATTGGTTCTGTCCGTAGTGGTGCATGCGGTACTGAATTCATTTGTAATATGAAGAAGCGCAAGCAGTTCTACTTGAACTATCTAAACACGATTCCAATACTACAGCTCGCCAAAGCTGTGATCGCCTAAAAGAATGGGGAATCAAATTTCTCCATCTTTCGACTAGAATGTCCAAAACACACTGGTCCCTTGAAGTTTGAGTGCAGTTTCAGGATCTACAATATCTCTAAAAGACCAACGTTGAACGAAGTGTCCACCCCAAGTTTTCATGTTTGTACTACGATTCAGATCCGGAGGGAGTTTTCTCAAGATGTTCGAATCCCGCGCACATAATAACAGCGCTTGTTCACACTGCACCAACCGCCTTCGTTAAGTGAAACCCCAAAAAGTTGAGCCCTTCGGTTTGTCTTCGCATTAGTTTTGCCCTTTCTGACGAATACGTTAAAAAGGGACACGGGAGCGTTTTAAAGGACAGTTTATAGTTCACATAAAGGGCACCAGCCGGACACAGTGCCCCATTCTTGAACAGCGCCTCACTTGAACTTCTTGAACAACTTCGTGAAGCACGAAAACTATTCCATCTTCACCTAACTTGCGTGGTATGACGTTCACAACCTTAGATCGATCTCTGAAGATTGCTACTTCTTCCTTGAACATGTGAGGATGAGAGAGTCTGCTAGGTATTACTGCTCAACCTTGAGAATGAACCCATTTACCTATTTGGAACTGAGGAATTGGAAACTGCTTTCGAAGACGATTGCCGGTTAATACAGCTGGTTACAGTTCTCTGTGGTATCGAATTCTATCGGATTCACCAAAACAATCTTTTCATAACAAACCTCGGCTCAAGACTAGAGCGAAAGGTTCACCCTCTTCCTTCTTCATAACATCCGGATAATTTGCGCAGAAACTTTTAAAACGGAAGCGCGACTACGTGCACATTACAACTGTAGAGTAACACCTAAACTTGCTGCGGCCAGGGTACCAGCTATGGGAAGGACACATGGTGAATCTCTTTAGACTTGCACTGAAACCACTTCTAACAGTGCAGAATACCATAGACAAGGCTTGCAATCGTCTGTTGAACCACCTATCCACATTCTCTCACTGGGCCTTGCTATGATCCTCCTTTTCATTTTGCCAAGGCAAAAACAGGAAAACAAAGTGCGCGGCGAGCCAAAACCGAAGACAGAAAACTATGTTTCAACCTCTTCCCTCGGCTTCTAGCGTCTCGTCACACGACTTGCCGTACTGCGAAGTCTACTCGCTCCTGGTTTCTCGAGAAAAACTTGTCGGTACGTCGATCGGTGCTTCAGCCGAGTCGGTTAGCCTGTACGGAGGTCCGGTGTTCCCCGTACAGAGCCGCCGATCAGTCGGCACTTACGACAATCCCGTTCGACAGCTGCGGTCAGCGCGGCAAGGGGAGATTTTCCTGGCCCAATTGTTTTACACTAGCACCGTAATGTTGGTATGTGGATGATATGAACAGCGGCAGGGGCAGCGGCAGCAGTCGTCGCTGTCGAGCTTATGGGCCCGCTGCGAGGATCTGTCGCGTACGGTGTCTCACTCCCCAATGGTCGTCGGCATGGTGTTTGATCGAGTTCGCCAAGGGGAAAGACGAGGGCGAAGACCCTGAGGGTGGTCCCACAGTGAAGTTCGGCTGCGACTTCGCTCGTCCCACGCGTACACGTACGCAAATACACACACACGCATATAGTCGTCGTCGTATAAACTGACACCGACGTATTGCATGCGGCTCGCATTCGTTGTACGATCGATACGCAGCCTCAGGGTCCCGCGAGACCATGCGAAGGTGCCGAACGCAGCCGCACTCACTCTCGCACACACAGCCGCATACACTCGGACCTCCACGCACACACACTCGCGGATACACGCGAACGCGAGGTGTCCGGTGCGCGTGCGGCAGTCGGCCGTCCGTCCGTCCCTCGCGGCCGGTCGGACCATCGAGTCGGCGGCGGCGGCCGCGCGTCTCCCGCGTGGCCGGATAGCCGCCGGCGGCGCTCGGCCACTGTCGTCTCGCGGCACCCGCCGCCGACGAGTCGGTCACTGACACGGCCACGCCCACTCCACTACTGCTTCTGCTACTACTTCGACCACTACTGGACCGAAAAAAGAACACACTCAAATCGGAGCAATTGGAACAGCCAATAACACAGAAACGTGGCGCGAGGTGGACGAGTTGCAGCCCCTTTCATTGCAAGTCATGTGTAATCTGATCTACGATGCCAACTGACAGAGGTGCCCAATGACACAACCGACGTTTCATGTGATCCTGAGGTCCACAGAGCGCGGCACCCCGACGGCAAGTCCCGCTCGATATATAGCCACCGGTGGCCCATGGACAGAGCGCAGTAGTGACGAGATATGTCGGAAGTGGAGCATATCTCCTTAGGAAGTCGCATTGGAGAGGTCTGTAGTCACTTTTCGATAGATCCAGGAATTGGTACTAAGACGAAACATGAACAGAAGTCAAGCACTCACATTGCGATCATGTAAAGAACGTGACGGGGGCACGCTGCGGTCAGAGGAGGAATATCAGAGTTGTCTTATATGAAAATGTCGGCCAATTTTGCAAGCGGTTGGGTTGGTCCAAATCAAGAAAATCGAGAAATTAGATACCCAAACCGCTCCCGTGATGGTCTTCTTGTTCCGCGATACTCCTCTTGTTAGACGTAGAACGTGCAGCGCACCCCAAGCAAGTTTGCAGAACTTTGGGCTTTGTCGAAGCCGCTGATGGCGTTTTTCAAGGAATTTCCGACGTGATTACTACTCATGGACGGAAAACGGGGGAGTATTGGATGAGATAAAACGTTTTCTGGAGACTTTCTTATACAATCCGGATACCGGGAATCTTCACCCCTTCCTGTACGTCCTCTGGACTGCTACAATTTGAAATGATTTGCTGTTAAGGTGCTCAAGAGCTTAAGAAATTAGCCATCTATTTACGCTTACCATACATGGTGAAGTAAATATTCTGTGTTGCAAGTAATTTTAAAGCACTCGTTTTCTACATATTAGCTATTGAACATTGTAAGAGAAATTTCATGATATTTATGTTCTTCGTACTAATTTTCCCCTCATTCAAAAGATTCCACTGCGTTAGCACAGGACATTATACCCTAACTTAACATTTCTTTATCAAGCGCATAGTGTTTTTGACATGGGATAATCTACAAGGAGGAGAACTAGTGGACGACAACCAAAATGGCCAGCACAAGCCAAAGCCCTTTGTTGTGACAGTTCGAAAATTAGCTGTACGATGTCTTAAGCCCGCTGCTGTGGCTTTGGTTCTTGGACAGCTACAGGAAATTTAGTTCAGATAAGAACAGACATAGTTCCCCCTACAGACGTACAATGGAATCATAGCAGTGGGCTGCTAGTACATTTAAGCACAGTGATTCATAGTAACCTTAGAGAATAACTGACGTTTCGGTCGAGTTGATGATGGAGGGAGCTAAAGCGTGAACCGCAGACAGGCTGGCCATTAGCTGCGAATTTGACACGAGTCCCAGACGGGAGGGAAAATGTGCCGAGTAGAGCAACTCTGAGCTCTCAAAACCCTGTTTCTTAGTCCAGCGCTCTACGACTTCAAATGTAACCTGAATACACAGCGTAGTCCAGCAAGTGATTGAAATTTCTCGCACCTTTTTCTCACATTTTCTCCGTTCTTTCTTTCTCATTTCTCACACTTACTCGAGTGGTCATCAGCTGTCAGATTTCGAGCTTTTCAAGAAAATGAACAACAAGGTCATAAATCCTAACACCTGATTTGAGGCTTTTGACGCTAATTCGTGAAATTGTTGATCACTATTTCGTTGAGTGAGAAAGACGTACTGCTTCCGGTCTCTCCTTCAGCGCAGCCATTAGTGGCCAAATCGTAGCGCTGTTTAAATGAGAAAGTGCCGTTCCCCCTGCCACATCCTGGAGAACTCTGCGTCCCGAGCAGAAGGCGTGCGCAGCCTCTTCGGTGTAGCCCTCGTCAGTCTGCGTCTACGCTGGACCGACGATCGCCTCTGCCTATATAACCCCTGAGGCGTGCAGTGTCTATTGACAGGGCCTTGAATATATGTATGCCATTCTGCGCGCCACGGCATAACTCTCTGACGTCGTTCTATTCAGGAATAAATTTCGGACGGTGGGCGCATTGCACGAGGCCATGGCGTGGCGTGGCGTCGACAACGACCACAGGCACAACACACACACACACACACACACACCGACAAAAGACCGAATTCTCGCTCTCTAGCAGCTTACTTTTGCGGAAATGCTTGCCGCATTCGGAGCATTGCGTTTTGTTGTTGGTGGTGTGCGGAGGCGTACCGACAGAAGCGATTAAAGCTGCCAGAGAAGTCTCGCCGCCGACCTGAACATAAAACGGTGGCGACACTTTGCTCGGATGATGGTCCCAGCGGCCACGAATGCGATTCTAGGACTCACTGTATTCGCAGGAAGTGGACTGCCGTAGGATTGGTCTTCGATGTACTCCGGTTTCACGGAGTTGTAAGTTCCTGAAAGCTCTGGATACAGATGGAAAACCGCCCTATGGCCAGAAAAATGCTATAATCACACAACGATCACAGGACAATCAGAAGAAGCAGCGATTTCGTTTACCAACGGTAGTGCGTTGAAAATAGAGGCGCGTGTAGCGCAGTCGGAGGAGGTGCCCGCTGTCGCGTGCACCCGATCCAATTTCGGATTTCCCGCTAAGGCCAACCAAGCCTTCCATCCCTTCGAGGTCGGTGAATTAGCAACAGACTTGTCTGGGAAGGATAAAGTGCTGACTTTCTCATGGACGCCGGAAGTCATTGTATGGTGTTCAAATCGCCATCACGACACCCCGTAGTAGAATGCGTGGCGAAAAAAAAAACGGATTGAATAGCGCTGTCCTTTATCCTCAATGCATTGAAAATGTCCAAATCTTGAGCACGTCCCTACATCAGAGTTTATCTGTTGTCGGCTTCCTAGCGGAGACAGCAAAGGATTTGGATTAATATCTTGATTGGTGCGAAAGTTTTGATTGTACATATTCCAACACTTTGTGGTGCTTAAAAACAGTGAAGTTGCAAAATGGCGTCAATAAATCCCATTTTAGATACGCCATGTACTCTATGTACTTGTACAGGATATGATGGAAGAGGCAATTTGCACGCGTGTTTGGCCTATAAAATGAATTTCGACGGCCATCCGATGGTAACGACAACCTGTAATCCTTCCAGACAAGTTTGTTACTTCAAGTCAATCCCGGAATGATGGAATGCTTGGTCCGCCTGAGCGAGACCTGAGCAGGATACCTCATCGGACTACGCAGTGGTGCTTATTTAATATCGCAGTGTTTATAACAAAATCCTGTAATGCATATCGAGCTCACAGTTAGATGTTTTTTACTCCCTGATATCTTTACCGTGTTCAGGGCCAATTTTTGCTTCGCAAAAACGTTGCATAACGCTATTCATAAAGTGCTACCCAGAAATATAATTTGGAAGAATTCTGACTGACTGGCTATGCGATTTACCGTTGCATGCACGGCAGTTTGCGCTTCGTCGCCGCTTTTACTGCAAAGCTACAGTGAAAATTAGGGCAGACAAAAGGAATAGATAACGGAAGCATGAAGTCAACACAGGCCTGGATCAAACGGTTAACTAGTCTGCTGAACACATTCAGGAAATCCGCATGCTTAACACACCCCCAAATTGCTTTTTTACATTCCCCTACCAAAATATTTCCAACGTGAAACGTATTGTCAGTAGACACCGGCCACGGCCTTCTGGGATGCTTAATTGCGAAGCGCCACAGCTATGTCGCCGTTTGCGGAAGGTATCGATCGCTGTGATCTCTGATGTCCACAAATATTGCTGGATAAGATTACCTCGCGCGTGAGAACGGCGACTGTTCAACGACGTAAAATGTGGTTGGAATGCGTTGACAAAGGGGACTACGCAGTACAACTTTGAGCGTAAACTTCATGAGAATCGAAATCTGATGTTTGCCACCCACCGTAGAAACTCGAGAGCAAAAACGAGTTACTTACGACGAAGTGGTTAGGCGGCTTGTAATGTTAACCAGTGAACTCAAGCCGTCCGATGAATCATTAGAGATTTTGTTTGAGGGCGCTTTTCACTTTAAAAGCAGCACAACCTTGAGATATATTCACTCTACTCCATGCACGTAGTTTTTTGCACAACAGGCTTCCGCTGTTCTAACGCAATTGTGGACTGGCCAATATCGCAACGGTGTTCTACGTGTAAGCCAAAACAGTATTAGCCGATTGAACACGACGCCAGTGGAGCAGGCAGACGCCCCTAATATCGAGTCAGCGCACTTTATCTGCAAGGAAAACCAAGGAATTGATTAATTCAGCTAAAGAAAACAAAAATGGAATCGGTAATGATTTTACGCTAACAGCGACTTTGATCATCGGCTACTTTGGCACTTAACCAGGTCCTTCGAACTACCTTTAGAACGGATAAGTTGGCAATGAGCTCTGCAGGCTAGTGCTCGGAAAGAACTTCCTGGTACCCGTCAGCACTAGGCATGCGTAAGTGTCTGAAACATTGCAGAGCGTACGCCATCGGAACAAGTGTTCAAAGCTTCATCAAGCCCCCACCCGAAACCTGGACCAACCCTGCGGCTCGGGATCTAACACTTCCAGCACGATCCATCATCTTTTTATCGCCTTTTCCTACTCAGCGTGCCCACCTAGCCTGGCCCGTGCGTCATCTATCAACCGCGCCACAGACGAGTTGTTGCCCTTTAATGGCTGGCTACCGTGAATTAGGGGCGCTGCTCCGGAAGCGACGATGACTTCACAGTGACGTTAGAGCAGCTCCAACCCATCCTGTCTTCCAATGAGAAGGATGCACGCAGAAGCAGCGAGGGTGTCCTGTGCAGCACTTAGCCGCGTCCCTTGCCTACTCCGGGGAACTAATCGAAACGCGAAAATCGCTCGTCGGGTAGGCTGAAATCAATTAGGGTCCGGCTTTTGTTAGGCCGCTTTAGTCCCACGTCCTCGATTAGCACTGACTGTAACGCGGAGACCGTGGACAGCTGGTCCCCCGACCGACCCGACGGAGCTCTACCATCGCTGGTAATGACAGCCGCAATCCCTTTCGGACGGTCACCGCAGCTCCGAACACAAGTAACAGATCTGTGAAACAGATCACAACTACACAAAAAGGACTTTTACTACTCCTAAAGAAGTTATTTTGCAGATTTTGAACAACATTCGCCAAAAGGGTCCACCGGTATCTTCTCCAACTTGGAAGCGGTGCTCATGCTAGGAAAGCATTATATGTTCCATACATATGGAAGTGCGACCTGTATGTGGATGGCTGCATACATCCTGCTGTTACTTGATATCGATTAGGTAATTTTGGGGGCATGTACAACTTAAGAGATGACCGCCAGTGTCAGCTAGCGGACACGCCAGCATTTCATCCTTACATCTTAGCTTAGGCGGCCTTCTGGAAACCTTGAAAACGCGCTAACTGTGCTTGCCCCCTGAGCTGGACCGAACCCAATGTCGATCACTGATACTCGCGAAATATGCTCCTCCTGCTGGCTACTCTACCTGGGCGCACATAGAAATTTCTTGCAGAAGTGCACCGTCGTTGTTAGTATGGATCCGGGAAAGGAAAATGACGAGCTGCGCTTTAACGCTTCAGTCCGTCTCCCTGGTGAAGTAAATTTCTGCCCCGGTGTGGATAGGAAAATCTGTATTCGGTAGATCTTTTCTTGTTTTCCTTCTCAGTGTCTAGACGAATACGTAGACGTGAAAGCAGATGAGTTGTGTGATTGCTCTGGGCGCATTTACCCAGATTCTGATCCGTTCATTCTTGGAAAAAGAGCGAAGTCTTGATCAGTGCTGAGACGAGATCACCCACGTGGTAGACATCACGGTTTTAACAAACCCCGTACCGAAATCCCCAAAGCAGCAACAGTATAATCCACTAAGCCGATGGATAAGCGCTCGAGTCCCGCTTACGCTCAGACTCGCTTCAACTAACACAACTAATGATCGTAAACAGTTTAGAGATTTAGGAGAAACACGTGCAGCTATTTCTGGCCTTCCACATTTAGCAAGGGCTTCGAACTATCTTTCCAAATTTTTCGCTCGATCAGAAACGCTTTCGGCATTCAGTGAGTCTAGATGACTGACTAACACTCAGCCAAAGATCGGAGCAACTCTGGCCTGATATTTGCTGGCAGGACAAAAATGCAATGCTAGGAATACACACTTGACAGAACATTAACGGTAAATTTTTAAAGGATAGCTTGGTAATGTAAACACTACGTCGAATGATCCTTTTTCGAGCACAGTAAAGTATGTGTAGATATGGCACACTAGTAGGCGCTAGAGTGCGTTGGCTTTAAAATAACGAACCCTGAAGAGAATTCCTTCACAAAAGCTGTAGCGTTATTATACAGAAAAAGGAAGTTTGTTCAGGAGATCCAGATGTCTACGGCGAAGCAAGTAAGCAAGCACTAGGTAGTTTCACAGAAAACGTGACGCCCGAAACGTACAGGAGCGATGTGCTAGCTTTAAGCAGAATTCTGGCAAGCGAGAGGAAAACCGAGTGCACTGGCCTCGGGATGAAGTTCCCACAACGGGTGAAAGACCGCAGAATTTGCGCTGTACTTCCACATAGTCTGACCCGCTTTCGTTTTGAAATTCAACGTTCAACAGACCAATAAAGGGCAGAGCCTCGAAGTCTGAGATCTGGTCGGAGAAGATCTCGTCGAAGAGGATAAAAGATGTGTTCGAAAGCCAGAGAAAGTAAGGCTAAGTCATGTAGTCGTTTCGTGTGGATACAGGTTCAAGATCAAGAAGCTCAGTCTTGCTCCTTTGAAGCCTTTGCTATCAGAAAGCAATTTTTGCGTCCACACTCAGTGCTCTCATTTGAGAAACATGAAGAAAACATGTAATACGTTTTAAGCAGTATGCTGACGATGTCAGGATTTACTGTGAAACTGGAAACAACTCATCAGCCAATCTTCAGTCCGCAATCGATGCTATTAGTGAGTGGTCCCGTTTGTGGTCACTGCCTCTATCTTCTGAGAAAACAGTTCATATGAGGCTAGGTAGCTGTCCAGGTCCCACAACTTTTAACATTCAAGGTACCATCATTCCTACTGTTGATCATGTTGCTGATTTAGGATTTTCTTACAATAACAAGTTAGACTTTAGCGAGCACTACAAGAGTATTTGCAGGAGGGCATATGTCCGCACCTACCAAATTTTCAAAGGATTGGGTACGAAGAACATCCAGGTTTTACTCAAGGTGTACAAAACCTACGTTAGACCACTTTTAGAATGCGGTACAACAGTGTTTTCACCTTGTAAGAAAAAGGATATTGCATCTATTGATAAGATTCAGAATAATTTCACTAGAAAATTAATTGTCAGATATGGCGGATTTTTGTATTCTCTAATACCAAGGTCTACAATTAGAAACAAATTTTTCGGTCTTCCTTCATTGGAAACACGTAGAAAACTAAGAGATGTTTCCATGGTTTTTAAGATAACGTCTGGAATGTGTGACGTTGATAGCGCAACATTCTAGAGTTACATAACATCGAAGACGCGAGGCAATTGCTATAAATTGACTTGTCGAAGACCTTGGACTAATATCCGAGCGCATTCATTTGTTGTAAGAGCAGGATCTATGTACGTATCCTTGAAAAGCGCGATAGTGCATACACCTCCCAACCTTCCTTCTTTCAAACGGATGGCCTCTGACAAGAATCTCAGCTTTTAAACATTTCTTTCACCCCTCAACTCCTACCTCAGTGAATTGTCTTGCTTTAACGCTGCCATTGTACGAAGCATTCTCGTAATGGTCTCTGTTGCCTTTCCTTGCGGTTTCTAACGTTTGTCTTAAACAACGTAATAAATTATTATTATTATAATTTCGAATGCAATGTAGGGACAGCGGTGCATCGTAGGGAGGAGCTGCTCTTCACTATCCTAGAGCTCATCTTACTGATATCTTTCCCAGCATAGAGTTATTTTAAAATGAGGTGGCCTCAGAAGGATCGAAAAAAGAGAAATACACGCGGTTCTAGAAAAAAATTCAGAGTGATCATGTTTATTTTACTTCACTTGTATATCGCTGAAAGCGTTCCACAAACATTCCGAACAGGAATTCTAGGAACATTCGAAAACAAAGAAAAGAGAAGGGAAATGCGTTAGTGTTGTAAACACGGCAGCAGGCGTATTCTACGACTATTCGATGCTTTTTCAAGAAAATTTAGTGCGCCACCTCGTTATTCTCCTTTTCTCCTTGTCCTCACTGTTTTTCCTTGCCTTTTCTATCTTTATATGCAAATAGTGTCTATACGCTTCTCCATAATATCCATCCCAACACATGGCCCTTCGTATAATACTGCCTTTTCCTTCTTGCCAAACACTTTTAAATGCCGTTCTTTCCATCATCAATTCTTCTACATTTTTTCACAGAATTGCAACGCAATATTCTATCTACTCTTCTAATTTAACGAGCCACAAAAAGCGCCTAAAAGGCGTTCCCCTAAGCTAACAATAAGTGGCGTAACGAACGTTTCATTTCTTGACGGATCTCCTCCACAAACAGTAGTGGACAAATAAAAAGTTGACAAACATTTTTTATAGGCGGAGAAGGTTTGTTCGCGATCTTTTTGATGTGTTGTGGGGAATAGTTCCATCTAATGGCTTGCGGCGTTTTGTGGACACCGACCCCCTCCCAGCGGGACCTTGAAGGAAGGGCGACCACTCCGTGCGGTCCTGCCGCGTCCAACAGAGGCCTACAGACGGCGAGCGCGAGAGAGCGGACGGGCTGAGCCAGCTGCCGCTGCTCTCGGACGTGTCCTGTCTACTCCCTGCTCTTCGATGGTGTGTATTTGGCCAGCCGTAGGGCTTCGCTCGGCGTTCTCTCGTCTCGCCTCGCCTCCCCTCACGCACACACATCCCTCACTTCCCTAACGATTACCGCCCTACACAAAATCCACCACCCACTATTCGGCAAAACAACTGCCTTGGACCAGCAGCGCGAATTCGACTGTGTGCGTGCGTGCGAGGCGGAAGACACACTTGGACCTGCCGTCGCCAGCAACAACGGCACAGCTACTCATTTCCCGAGAACGAAGCCGATGATTGACAGAGGTCTCTTACCGTTTTCGGGGCTGGCGCTGGCTTCCGGGCTGTCTCGAAGGTCCAGGGAGTGGCTGTAGTCGAGACCGAGTGATATCAATATCGACCTTAATAAATGCAACTCAATGTGATAGCCCTCTTCAAAAATGTTCACTAAAACAACAATTTTAAAAATCATAATGAGCACCTTAAAAGGGAAAAATAAAGGGAAAACATGTAAGTGAAGGTAGAGCTCAAAGTCCTTCACATGAACTGCTAGAGTGCACGGAGCACGAGCAGCTGGATTGGGAAGAAAATGAGACGAGAACGAGTGGGAGGAGCGGCAGTACTCTGGCATGGGCAAGAACTACTGAGCAATGGCAAGGCACATGAGAGCACGTTAGTTACGAAGCAGCCTACTGACATGAACGACAAGGATACGTCATCAATTTCAGACTGGAAATTCTGAAAACTCCAACTGAACAGGGTGTATGACACTATGTACTCCCATATGATGTCCTTCGTGTAACTCAAGAACGTGACCACTCGAAAATGAAGTCGAATGATCGCATATCGCATAGTAGCCGCTCTCCGTGTTCTTCGCTTGTCAGCTGACTCACTACGACAAGAAGAAAAAAGGAAGCCACGTGACATGATGCAATGAAGTCTAGAGCAGACACGACATTCTAGACATTGCTACTCCGAAGTGGGACACAACGCCTATCCCCAATAAATGCCTCGCCCAGGAAAAAGGACGACGCAGAAAAAACGTGTCGGTGGCAAGTTTGTGAGCCTATTAAAAGTACCAGGAACTATGGAATAATTATGAAAAACAAATGGGAGCGATTGCCTCCGCATCTTTGCATCCATCAACCTGGTTCTCTGGCTAGACGCACGCTATATTTCGGATCGTTACACTACGGATCGTTTTCTTTGGTCGAAAGGGATATACGGTTGTCCGGCAGCCGCGTTCAGCCGAAGAACTTTGAGCTCTTGGAAGCATCTACCGCATGAATTCGAAGAAACAGGGTGGGTATTGCGAGCATGACGTGACGAAAACGCTCTCAAAGGCGCTCAGAAAATATTCAAGAAAGCGGCTTCGCTTCGAAGGGGTCACATCATGAGCGGCTACAATGCTGTGACCGAAACAGATGACGAAGAGCTGCTGAAGCACAGATCAGAGAACGTAGGAAGCTGAGCATGACGTAAATGAGCGCGAACTCTGGTCACAAGGGAAATGACGCGCATAATTGAGCACAGCAAGAGACAGAGTAAAGCAAAATTGAGCAGCACGGAGGGTGCACATACCGCTCCTGATCGTTCGACTCCTCGTTTTGCAAGAGGCACGGCGTTGAACTCTCATTGTTCGTATTCTGCGCCATCACGATCATGGATTTCTCCAGGAAGTCGACCGCAGCCGGGTCCTTAACCGATTTTTTACCCTAAATGAGTTCCGTAGCGAAATGAACAGAACTCGTGCAACTAGCACGCCCTATCTACTCAATGCCAACTTCCGCTCACCTTTTTGATAATGATGTCGTCCTTGCCGATCTGCTCATTCTGCTCCTTCTTGTGATGCTTCAGGATGTGCTTGGTGAGGTTACCTAGAGAAGGAAAAGTTGCTATAACAGCGACTTTTTCGTGGCACTTTCAAGCCGTCCGAATTACCAGCTCAGACTTGGATGCCGGTCCTGGCGATTTCCTTATCCCACGTACTTCTGACCTTTCCCAGTGTGATCAACGTATTCATCTCTGTAATTCTCCGTGCAGGACGACAATCAGCCAAACACGGGACCTGGTCCATTTTTCGTCACTATGTGCCCACACACCTTGCTTTTACATTCGTTCTTTTCGCTTCCAAAGCTTCCTCAACGCCGTTTCTTTTCCTCCTTCCCAATTTTAAATGCACTGTATCAAGACCAGAATGCCTTCCAATATACACTAAAGGGACCCCAACTTCCACTTACTTACATAATCATCAAGGTGTTGAAGGAAGAGAACCACTCTATAGTTGGATGGTCCGATGATGAAAATAAAGCTGGATCGATACTTTTTGAGGCCGAGTATCCTGCAGATCTCTCCAACGCCGAAAACACTTTGGCCGAATACGGTAATTGAACCGCAACGGCGTCTACATTTACAAGCGCCGTGGGTCGAGTTGTTCTAAGCCACCAGGCGGGACCCCTAATCCCCGAGAGGGTATTCCCGATAGGAGAACTGCCTCTCAGTTATCGAGCGGCACTATTTACCTGCTAGCGTTGTCAAACGACCTGTGGAGTTCCGACGTAGTGGCCGTCGATAAAGCGCTTCTTTACTTATTATGCTTCATCTCGATCTCTTTAAATGCTAGGAAATGCTGGACAACTTAGGATGCTAGCGGTAATAGCCCTCGCGGGTGGGAATAACATCGGCACTGCTGGTAATGCGGTCTCATGCGGAAGACACTGATTAAAGCTCGTCGTCCGGCGGCGCCGCAGCGGCTTCTCTGGACAAGTCTGATGCCTGTTTTAGAGACCAATTTTTCACCCACATCTCGGACGGCTTATTGGTTCATTGGTGCTCGGATAACTGAGAGAAACCTGTACCTTTCAGACGGCTGCTCTTCCCGCAGTACTTGCAGACGTACGGTTTCAGGGCGGTGTGCACGGAGCGATGCTCGGCGAGGTTCGATCGGAATCGGAAAGCCTTGCCGCATATCTCGCAAATGAACGACTGAAACGAGACCGTACTTAATTCCTCTGCCAACGCGATTTTGCAGAATTGTTAGCGTGTGTGCGTGTGTCTCTCTGTGTGCGCGCAGCCGGGCACGGCCGGTCCGGTGTCACACTGTAAGTGCACACGCATCTGCGTCTGTTTGTGGATACATGTGTGGCGCGTGTTCGACGTGCGTGTGCGAATACCGTACTCGTGGGGTGGTTGTCACTGGCGAGACTGGAGCCCGACTTCGTCTCGGCACAGAACCATGCGTTCGGAAAAGCCGCCTGGCCAACCAGCCAGTCAGTCAAGCTCGCCCGGCCTGGCCTGTCTCTCCTCCTCCTCCTGCATTTGCCCTCTCGACGCGCGTCGGGATCAATTTTACATGCGCGGCGACGCGAACTGACAGATGGCCAGTCGGCTTGCAATTATCGGAAGTACGGTGGTGGGTGGTATGGAGAGAGGTGGTGCAGCTACCGCCACGGCTTCGGCTTCAGGTCACCGACACAGACACACACGCACACGTCGCACACACACAGACACACAGACACACAAGTGCATACGGAAAGCGATCCACTCGACCCGGCCGGTGTCAACTAAGGGACTGGCCAAATGACTGAATGACTGACTATCTGGCCCCCGGCGTGGCCTCGGACAAAAGCGCCAGGGTGCCGCGACGGCACGGGGGCCTGTTTTGCCGAGAATAGGTGGTGGATGGATAGAAGCAGCTGTTCGTATCGTTGTTTCTCCGGTGCTGCCGGTGGTGGTCGGGTGGGTCTGTCTGTCACGCTGTTAAACCTGGCTCGCCAGCTATTGTAATGACGAGCAAGGAGAGGTGAAGATGGCGACGACGAAGGGGAAGACTGAACGTAGCGTGCTAGTGCTGGCCTTATTGAAGCATTTTGTACTCGAGACACTGTTGCCGTACCTCCAAGCCAGTCGCATGTCTTAGAGCTCAGCCGGCTTTCAGAAGATTAGCACTTGCTTCAGATCGCCGACTTCAATGGAACGTAGCGCTGGGAGTGATCCACTGGAACAGCTGCCCTTATTCAAGTTATAGAGTGCAAGTTATGTGTAGTGGAAGCCTCGTGCTTGAATTGCTAGAAAGGTAGCCACAAAAAGTTGATGACGGAAGTGGATTAAATTTTTGTTGTCAAACGCCAGTTCACAATAAATGTAAGTAAATTTACCTTAAATTCTAGTTTAGTCGAAGAGAGTCAATGTACTTGCGCTCACAATGCGTTCACAATTTTTTTCCAAATTCGACATCTTCAGCAAAAGTTACACTTAGCACAACTTTACATTCACTTCGTGCCTAGAAGACGGCCGAAAATTTGCCTAAATAAATGGTCCACTTAATTAGAACAGCATGTTATTTTCTCTATTGAACCTACTGAACAGATAGTATAGAAAAAACAATGAAAATATGCTCGTAAATAAAGAAATCCTATTTGTGTCACTTAGTGCTGCTAATTATAACTCTATTAGCGGCATGTATCACAGATGGCATACCGCTAATAGAGTTGCCCTTTGGGATTAGTTTCGAATTCGTCGTACAAGGAACAAAGAGCAGCTAGTAGGGAAAGCCGGGTGGCCTCTTTCGTAAGCTTCGGCTTATTTCACAATCAAACCGTAAAAAATCGCTGTTACGAGAAGCGCGAATGAAGTGAGAATGAGTCACACTAATCCTGTTTTTGAGCATTTTACAGAATTTTGTGCCGCGAATTACCCCGGCTTTATAGGCGTTGCTGAGACTTTCTGAGTCTTCTCGGAAATGCTGCACCTCTACTGTCAGCGTTTGTGTCGATACTTCTGCCAACATTCCCAGTCCGGTAGGCTTTTCTACTACTACCAGCAGCCGTGAGAGGAGTGTAGATGAATGCCTCGTCTGTAGCCATGGCTTCCTTTGCTGCTCCGGTGCCTCAATCTTCTAGCTGACGTGGGCTTCAGCTGCAGGCGACAGTTTACAGCGGCAACGAGACCGAAGCTACTCGAGTAACCCAACCAGTGCCAAATTCGAAATCAATACTTTCGCCGGCCCACTCTCGGCCCGTGTCAGGTTGTTACGTACAGCCTGGGCAGTCTCTGCTGTGGAAAAACGTCTCAGCCCTGGTCATTTGTGGTGGACACGTTTCTTCACAAGAGGGCAGCGTTCACCTGCAGCAGGGTTATTTATGCTGGGGAGCATCAGTAAAAGCGCCTGGACAAAAATTGGTGACGTCAGACGTTCCTTCCCGGTTCGCCGCGCATTAGGCGCTTTTGCCAGGGCTCTAGGTTTTCTGAATTTTCCGTGCCGAGTTTCACTCTTCAAAGGACACTCACTCGTTGTACGTCAAAATAAACGATATTAGGCAGCCAAGTAAATGACCGGTACGAGTCAGGTTCCTGCTGCAGCCCTTCCCAAGAGCCAGGAGCTTCGTCGTCGCGGTTCCTGAGAGTGACGGGACATATAACCCGAGCGCTAGCCGTCCCGATTACAACATGGTCCATGTATTTGGCCGAGATAGAGAGAGGGAGACAGTGCGGCCGCCGCCGGCCTCGTCAAATTATGCAGGCGTTCCGAGAGGAGACCGAGCGACGGAGAGCATCTGTTCAGTGACAGCTGGCTTGCCACAGGCTGTACTGTCGACTTAAGGTCAGGTGGCATTGTAAACAATAAGAGCGCTTAAGAACGCAACGGCAAGCGGTAAGTAACGGAGAGGCTGAGCCGGAGAGTAAGGGCGAATATGTGCATCGAATGAGGAACGCAATAATGCAGACGCACACACACCCTCATACGGACAGACAGGCCCACACGTAGAGCATACACACACACACACGTACATTCATACACGCACATACATTTGCCGCAGCCGGCAACGACGTGGTAATTCAACGTCGAGAAATCACAAACAAGCACGAGTAATTACTCGTGTGAGTGCGTAGATGCGAATAAAGATGCAAAGAGTGACACGTAGAGGCGGCGTACCTTGTCCGAGTGGAACATTTGCTGATGCTGCTGCAGGAGACGGATGTTGGCGAACGTCTTCGGGCACTGGGGACAGGAGGACGGTTCGTCGACGATTATGGACGGCATCTCGGCGATCTCCACCATGGTCGATGAGCAGCCGTTAGGGAGCTGCTGAACGACGTCGGCACGACGTGGCTTCTTGCGCTTCTGTGTATGGTCGGTCGTAACTGGATTTAGTAGGGTCAGGAGGGTGCTTCTGTCCTCAGGGGTAGGATCGATACAGACTGGCGCGCGCTTGCCCGGAAGCCCGCGGCTTTACAGTGAGGGTTGCTCTAAGCGCCGCCCACCATCTCTGCCACAACCTCGAAAGACGACCTCTTCGATCTCACTCACCGCCACCAGCAGCGCACAGAACTCCGACTCCCGACCGGCCGACGTCGGCCCACGGCTACTCGTCCGGCTCCTCGTCGCAGCCGCCGGCCGCCGCCGCCGCCCGCAGCGCCCTCTCGCGCTACAGAATCCCGACGACGTCGCTTCAGTACGGCGCGCCGACTGCCTTCTCCAGCCCGCGGCACCCATGCAGGTCGTCTCCTGAAGACGGGGAACGGTGCACGCAGGGAAGCGGTCGCCCGCATTTAGCAAGCACTAAATGAAACCTTAGTTTGGAGGTAGCCACGCCAAGGCGACTCGAATTAAAGGATGGAAGCAAAATGTGAGCACTGCGTTGTACCTGACCGCCAACGATAGTAGGTGAAAGTTTAAAAAGGAGGCCCACCATCATTTTCCTCAATAAAGTCCCAGGAACATGATCAAAATGGAGGCGTTAGATTTGAATACATACACGGGTGAATGTGGTCTAAGTCTGCTTCTGCTAGAGCAAACTTGTCAGGTTTGGAGGAGTCCCTCCTTCCATTCTAGAGCTGCATCCGACTTTATTTCATACATCATTTCGGCAAATTCGCCCTTTTAGGAGTTGGGCGAGTAGGTTTGTGATGTCCCTGAGAGTGGCGCTTGAATGTTTCCGCCTCTTTTAGGATCTGAAGAAATGGAAGTTGCCGAAACGTGGCCGAAGTGAAGCCGTTAGCAATCAACAACAGCGTAACAGGAACACAGGATAGCTGAACGATATCATGTCGAGATTTAAGTCAAATCGAACCTAGGCAGTGTAAGCAGTGCTTGAAAACTGTAGCATTGCTATTCGCGAAGCGCTGCTGGTTTAGCGGGTGTGGTCAGGTTGAAATTTTGAAGCGTTGCATGGTGGTGCATGGCGCAATCTACGATATTCACAGGTTTCCAGTTTTCTACTTTCTGTGGTTTCATGTGCGCCCTAAATTTCTCCCATTGCTTCGCTAGAAGCAAAGTTAAGACCCTTCAAACATAGAGTTTATATCTCTGTGTGGCACCCTGTATCGCAGCAAATTTGCTCTATGATGAGAAAAAGATTCTTACAGAAGCACTACGTACCGCTATTAGAATACTGTTCCCTGATATTGAATGAGTTCTGTTACTCGGTTAATTTCATTCGTAAAACGAAGTATTAAAGGTGTGTTGGTATTCTCAACAGAAAAGGATGATAGTTGTGCTGATTTCTTAGCCATAGTTGCAAATGGTGTAGCAAAAACTATTATAGTTCGAACTCCTAGCTTAAGCAAAATAGAGTTGTCAGATCCTAGAACAAGCCCGAAGCTTAATTCCGTTACCTGTAGGAGGGTTCATCCTTCACTTCTTCAAGATACGAGGCGCACTTGGCTTTTATCTATTTTTCTTTCTTTTACGTGCATAACAGGAAACTACTGGGTCCACCTTGTAAATCCTATTGAGCAAAAAAAACCGAACCGAAGAGGAGTGCTTCGAAAGGCGCATGGAACGTGTAAGAATCTTAGTTCAGGAAAATTTTTATGTTTAGGGCATTCTTAAACTTGATGAGTCACATCTCATTTCCCCTGCCGGCGCCCTCTTGATAGAAAGATAGCTGAATAGTCTAAATGAGAAATGACGATGGGCAATGGGTAGGAGGGGAGAGCAGGCAGACGTGCTTTCAGCCCGTAAGGCAATGAGCGATTGCTTGTGTTCTACATGTTAGGTTGATGCGAAAGGCATTTGCTAGTCTTTGTATTTGAAAAGGATTTTCTCGTCAATTTGGACGCTGGTCGGAACATGTAACCAACCAATCGATAGAGGTAAAACTGTACAACACCATTCTTAACGTTTGCTTCAATACGTCTACAGCCAGCAATTATGGCTTCGCAATTCATGCCTTCTGATGCTCATATCCGTAACGTGATGTTGTTTCTCTTCTTTTCTAGACTCAACGCCAACCAATCTTACGAGCGTCTGAAGGAGGTTTATAAGGAAGGGGCCCCTGTTCGAAGCACAGTCTACAAATGGTTCTCGATGTTCAAAGATGGCGAGATGGCGACTATTCCCAGGAAAATGAAGACAGATCGGGGAGCACAAGGAGTTGAATTTAAACGTGCTTCAAAGCAAGTTAAGGCAGATCCATATCAAATCACCAGCGAAATATCAGCCACGCTTGGTGTTAGCCAAACAACTGTGTTCCGTATATTGAAGTCCATTGGCAAGGTTAGAAAACTTGGTTCATAGATACCCTTCGTGCTGTCCCAGCGCGACATGGATCGCAAAGCTGACGCAGAATTTTCTCTCCTCATCCTCAGACCCACCCACGTCTCGTCTCGACAATCTCATAACTGGGGATGAGAAGTGGATGCTGTACTCTAACGTTCACGCCGTGCTCAGTCGACGAACGAGACGAGGCAGAAGAGGTCTCGAAACCCGACTTAAACATGAGGAAGGCGATGCTGTGCGTTTAGCGGAGCGTCCATGAAGTAGAATATTGGGAGCTGCTGAATGAAGATGTGACAGTGACGACGGAGTCTACGCTAGTCAGCTGCAGAAGTTGAAAGCCCACCTCCAAATTAAACGTGGAGAGCAATTAATACTTCTATCATAACAACGCTAGACCATACATTTATTTATTTATTTATTTACTCAAAGCATAAGCATGATACTCACGCGGAAAACAGATGTGAAAAAGGAACAAACAAGTTCTACTAAAAAAAAGTCACCAAACAACAACGAAACATAGATAAGATAACCAATTTTAACTCGCTATGAACAACAACGAACGGATGCACGTTTTAGTCAACAGCAATTTGTTGAAGACATGCATGGACAAGTACAGGAGATTTTCGTTTTCCGCAAGCAGAGAGTTGAGCTCCCGCAGCCTTCTATAGGTCATAAATGAATATCTGATCGTGGTTTTTGCAATGGGAACTTGCAAACATAGCCTACAGTACCGTCGGTAAACGTTCGCCAAAACGCGGCCGGCGGCGGATTAAGCCGCCGCCGGCCGCGTTTTGGCGAACGTTTACCGACGGTACTGTACTTCTTCTTGTTCTTATTACTTGACGAAAAAATGTGAAGGGCTCATGTGAATTTTGCCTATGAGAAACTTGAACAGTATTTTGAAGTCAGCAGCCTTCCTTCTACACACCAAAGATTTAGTCCAAGTAATCTATTTCTTTCTCTGCCGTTTCTTATTTGTGAATAACCTACGCCAAAGCATCTCATTGTGAGTTTCCGAGTAAAATTATTTTGAACGCTCTCCAACATATCAACGCCTTTTTTCTTGACGGGGTTGAAAACCGTTGTAGCAAACTCGACTGCGGGTCGTACGTATGTTTTGTAAGCAAGTAAAAGAGTTTCAGGATTTTTGCTTTTCAATAACGTGAAGAGATTATGTGTACGACAAATAGCCATTTTGACCACGGCCTTGTAATGCACATCAAAATTAAGCTTTTTAGTTATTAAAAAAAAGGACATCATAAACCACCTTTAGATCAACATTTTCTAATTTATAGACAGGTATCTGTGTCGCATTATTCGCCACTAAAGGCAAGAAAGGAGATTACTCTGGTGCAAGTGGCAGATCCCACTTGTTAGCCCAGCTGCTTATGTAGTCAAGAGCTGCTTGGACGGAGTGAGTGTCCTGGTCTCCCTTTATTGTTTTGTATACTTTTACATTACCAGGTGGAACGCCAGTGTAGGCGTTGAACACAGAGGAGAGTGCTCCCTCACCCTTCACCTGGTCTGTACTTCCTGTAAGGAAATTGTGCGTCCACTCCTTATCCTTATATGAATCCCATAGTGTTCATTTTGAGCAATAGTTTATCTACAGGCACCTTATCGAAAGCCTTTGAAAAGTCTAGGTATACCACGTCTACTCTACATATTTTTAGTTTCATCACAAGGTCAACGAAGACTGGACTACTGAAGTATGGCTGGACAATCATTCCCCATTCACATACTCCCCAGACCTCGCTCCATCGGGTTACCATCTTTTTTCGAATCTCCAACCCCATTTGGATGGTAAGCATTTCGCGAACCGTAACGACATCGAAGAGGCACTCAAAGCGTCCTTCATGGCGCAGTCTGCCACGTTGTGGACGAAAGACGTCCATGTTCTACCAACACGTTGGCAGAAGACCATTGATACTAGCGGTGTTTACTTCAAGCCATTCGCCGTTGTTGTTTAGATTGTTATGAAATAAACTATTTTGCACTTCAAATGTCCAGGAACTTATGCATCAACCTAATACATCATGGTGCTATCCTTTCGCGTCGCTTCAATACAGGGTGCTTAAACAAATATTGACGCACTAAAGGTAGACGTTAGAAATAACAACACATCATAAAATTTAACAAGTTTATATTCAAAATGTCAACAATAAACTAGCAAACAGAATAGTGTCACTTGTATTTTGTATGGGCTTCTTTGCTGCGATTGCAGGGGCGAAGACGCCGAGGAAAGGCATCGGCGGTGCGCCGCAAGTAGTCCACGTCGATTTCGTTCCATGCTTTGACCAGACCATCTTTCACTGACTTCACACTTCTGCGGAAAGTAGCGCAAGCCTTGTCGTCCAAAACTTCTCCTATAGAGTAATTATACGGGTTCAAATCCAGTCTATACAGATGTCATTACTCTGCCGAAATGAAGTTCTTCAAGTTGGCGCGGCACCAGCCCTGAACAATTCTCGACTCTGCGCAGGAGTCTAGTCCTGCTGGAAGACATATGGCTTGCTGTCAAGGTGGGATTTAAGCCAAGAAACCAGTTGCTTCTTTGAGACGTCAATACAGATAGTCCTACTGATTTATCTTCACTCCTGTATACACGAAAACGAGAGGCGCTTGCGATGAAGGCATAAACCATGATTACTGCCGAATGCGCCTTCTTGCAGCGATCCCTCCGCCGGAATTAGCACTTTAGAGGTCCTTGAAGAGTACGTAACACTTCTATAAGTTGAATGCACAAAAGTATCAAGTCACTGAAGGTCGAAACATTGAGCGAAATCGACGTGGACCACTTGCGGCGCACCGTCGATGCCTTTCCTCGCCGTTTTCGCCCCTGCATTCACAGCAAAGAAGCCCATATAAAATACAGGTGATGCTATTCTGTTCGCTAGATCATTGTTGACATTTTGCATATAAACTTATTAAATTTTATGATGTGTTGTCGTTTCTAACGCTTACGTTTAGTGCGTCAATACTTTTTACGCATCCTGTACAACGCGCCGGCTGGCCCTCTTCTGCTCGTAGCGGTCTGTGCTGGTCATCTCCTGAGCACGAACAGCGTTGCATGAATGCGAACAGTTACGGAAACACATCAATCTATTTAGGATGCAGAAGGCGGAAACAGAGGCAGACGCAAGGACAATTCGCAATGTGTTATTAGTTTGTGAAGAATGTTCTTTCTATTATCTTTCGCAGGGTGCTGATATAAAAGCAACACTAACCTTTAATGTCTCACATCTCAGGTAAGGTTTTTATTCTCTCTCTGGAAAACGTAAATCTTGTTATTTCTAAATATATGTTTTGCCAAAGAATTCTTAGCACATTAGGATTATTACAATGGTTTTTCGGAAACGTACATTCTGCGTTTTTTAAAATAATTTTTGGGTTCCCTTATTATTTACCTATTACTTTTTTGGATTACTTATTATTAACCAAAGAGCGATAGATGCAGTAAGAGAAACTGCAGTACTTTCTGTTAGACCTAGGATATTCTTGGAGAGTAAAGATTGACATACCCACTGTAGCTAATCAGAACTATGTAAAGGAAAGCAGTCATAGGCAGCAACGACAGATATTAAAATAAATGGCTAGTGAAACAGGCGTATTATGCATTGCTGTCGTAGGCCATGTCATGAAGCATGGGTAATGCAGAAACACACCTTCTTTAGATTTTAACCTTCATCAAAGAAGTAACAACTTAGCACAACCGTGAGCAACCGCTTTTATTGATGACTGCCTATACAAGTTTCTAGTAGTCATTTGCAAGCCCATATTGCACACATGGTAGACATCTGTAGCTGTTTGTACATAGGTCTCTATTCTGATGGATCTGTTGCTTCTTTTTCGTCAACGCACCACATATCAGTTAATACTTATGGAAATATGGATAGATTTGTAGAGGTATGGAGAATGACTTATGCAAATCTGAAATGTTCGAACTTGAACCCTATGATTTTCAGCGGTCTAATGCTTCCTTGCTCAGAGTTGCATCATGTAATAGTTGAACTGGACGACGATTAATAGTAATTATCGTGCCGTGTATTTAAAAGGCTTAGCTCTAATTGCATGCTTCTCGTCAAACATCTAGACGCTTTCATACAGGAGTAATGCTTGTAGAACACAATTACGTGGAAGTTGCCTCCTGTGATTCTGGGAGGCGAAGCGCTACAGTTTTTTAAGGCAATGCATTCCATCAAGGCTCTTCACATCGGGAGATATGTGGCATGTATAAAGCTTCTTAACTTGCAGAAAAAGGTGCTCTTTAAGACGAGTCGCGCGTGTTTGAATACAAGGCTCGGAAACTGAAACTAAATATTACAATCTAACAGCGTTTGGTTCGTGCAAAAATAGTGCCGCGTGTAAGCAATCACATTCAAGTTAAAATACAGTGCTAAGAGAGCAGCTTATTAGTTTATGTAAATGCTGATAATAACCTCAGGCTATGGTCTAATATTTATCAACTACTAGGCTTCTGAAGACGACGAATTTGTAGGTGGCGCCTCACCAGAGAATCTATATTGAATCTATGTAGCTTTTGAATGAGAGATTCAGCAGCGTCCTAGTGAAGCGATATTTAGTTTCGGGGAGGTATATGCACCACAGCTGCATATGCCATTCCATGCGTATAGATTTTGGGGAGCCTATTTCCCAGCATACGATCGAGCACCATGAATACACTTCCGTCTGCTGGCTAGCTTTTTTCGGAGTTGCTTCTGAACGCTGTTCCTTACTGACTCTGACTGACTGACTCATGCACGTTCTGCACTGGCATAACGACTTTTTGGAATTTCAGATAATTCTAAAGGAAAATCTTCTATCGACTATGTAGTTGACACAACCATTACCGGGTGCAAATTCGAGCTCAGAAAATGCTTATGAAGCTCAAAGTCATCTGTTTCATGGAGCGGCTTCCATCGCCACAGAAGATAAAATCATTATATCTGACTGCACTACAGCTGGAAAATGGCTTGTAGAAGTTGATAAATGGTGACTCTATTTTCCAACATTTGCTTGCCTACTCACCAACCAAGTCATGGATGTCTCATCTGATATCCCATTTGAAAACGGATTTTTGAAGGTTCCGTCTTCCTCCTTTTGTTAGTCCCTGCACATGGAAATCGTGAACGTCGCCACGCTCTTTGAACATAACTGAACACTGATTTTCTCTGATTGTGCTGTGGGACCCTCCTTTTTTGCCAACACATGAAGCGCTAATTTTACACTCGTTAATGAAAATGGCTTGTACCTTCCATGTTATAGAAAACGCTGCAATAATTAAGACGAACTTAATTATCATTTAATGATATTTGACATTTTCCTCCCCTCACCAACCTTCTTTTAAAAATGTACTCAACAACATGATGTGGTGTGAACCTGCAGAATCCGACATCAGTTTTAAGCCAAGCTAACAGCTCCGCACCACGGTTAGAGTTCCCATCCCAGCATTGAGTAGGAAGTTGCAAGCTTTGGTATCGACCTTTGAACTACAAAAAACTTAAATGTCTTTCTGCACATTCACACCCATAAGATTAGTATTTGCTCCTAATGCCTTAATCCAAGTAGAGTGCCTTTGTGTGAATTTTTATCTGCAATTTTTTGCGACCCTGATCTACCAGCTTTAGTAACCCGATAGACTTTGTAAAATTTTACTCCCAATTTTACTTTGTATAATTGAATTTACTTCAATTTTACTTTGTATCAAACGATTGCATTTTTTTTGCAGATAACACTAAAGGTTTATAAGGGTAACGGCGACTTCAGAGGCTCACTAGCGCTTCGAATTGCCACTTTCAAGGCGGTTCAGTAGTCAAGCTCAGTGGAAGCAAACGCACGCAAAGTTCTGAACCGGCAGAGGTAATGTTTCGGAATGTTATAAGGCCAAAAATGGTATGTATGCTAGAGTTTGTCAGTGAAGTTGGAGGCCTTGATTCAAAATGAGCAAAGAAAAAATGACGGCGGTATTCAAACCCTTGGTGGAATTCCCCAATTGTTCGACTTCTACTGGATATCGTGGAGACAACTTGAAAGTATATATGGGCTATGGTTTAACTTGCGGTGGCCATCCGATGAGAAAGTCGGTAGATTCCTTCACAGACAAGTTTTGCACCAAATCCACCGACCTCGGAAGGATAGAAGGCTAGGTTAGCCTAATCGAATCGCGAACAAAGGACCTTGAATCGGTTGCACGTGACAGCCGGCGCCCTTCCCGACTGGGCTACCACGCACACCTCAGAATGAATAATAAATTAATTCTCGATTGCCTTCATAAAATGCTTGTGCTAAGAGTTTCTCACTTACTCAAGTGTACGCAGGACCGAAAGTTTCCGTCGTTTTAGTGCCTTGAGTTTGCTGACGCCATTGTTAAAGTTTTGTATTATACCACTTCATAAAAGATTTTGATACCCTTACGTAGAGAAGAACATAAAGCTTCAAATAGATATGAAATATCTGAGATGACTGCAAAAGAGTGTGAACCACTTTCCGTGACAGCAGAAGAACTCGATTTTTGTGATATGAATACCACGGAGATATGTAGTTTGACTCCCGGAAACTCAAAGTCGAAACTAAATTGAAGCTTAGGTGCTAGGTCAGGGTCTCATTCTTTAAAAACAAAAGTGAAACCATGACACGAGACACTGTGGTCTAGAGGTTGAGAAACTTAAAGTTATGGAGAGCCTTGCTTAAAATAATCTAAACGACGCTACCGTAAGTTAGCTAAAAGTTTATATATTTTTTATATCAAAACTTATTCTGCTGGGACCCCTACTTGCATAAAAGGAGAAAGAAAATCGCTTGAACTGAACTTTTCATACAATCAGGCGTCTCGACAGATAGATGTGCCATTGGTAACCTTTGAATTCCTTTTTTAATGGGACAAGAACGAATATTTGTTCGAAACAGTGGTCACGGTCACTTTTATAAAGCGATGATTACAAACAATATCACAAAATGGTTTGCGAACCGTTTGGGGAGGAAGTAGTTTTCTCGAACCGTCGCATTTCTAGGATAGCATTCAAGTGATCACTTTTGGAAAATATTTATAAGTCAACACACTACTAAATTTACTACTGGTATAGATCCCAACAAAGTTTAGAAAGCAGATGACAAATTAGATGAGAATGTGCCAATGAAAATCAGAGAAATCAAAGTACGAAGACTTGCGAAAATGTGTTCTGCTGCGGCAAATAAAGTATTACCATCCCTCCGAACGGCAATTCAAATAACGCATCGTTTAACTGATTCATAAAAACCGTAATATTTGGAGCTGAAAGCCACTTTCGATTTTTTTCGTCTACATATATGTCGCTTTAACGCGTTCTTTGCATTTCTTGGTAAGATTAAGGAGAAGAATTCTCACCTTGTACAAGAGAAGCCCAAAAATGCCTCAAAACGACACATGCACTCTAATTCTCCAGCTCTTCATAATTGAACATTGTTACTAGTGTGTTTTATTGATAGCGATGCGCTGAATGTGAAGTTATGAATGTGAAGCTCGCTGTAGATGTTACGGTGGAGTACGGTAGATTGCGGTAGGCACGAGTAAGGTGTCATGAGCATATGACGTGGCTACCGCTATAGCTACCATCTTGTGCCGTGGCACCGACTACAAACCCTATATTCGTACTCAGCAGTCCAAATAACTGTTCTACACAAAGTTTGAACAAGGCCTAAAAAAATTCCACACGACATGGTTAATTGTGGTGGGACAGGATCACAGATCAAATCTATGACCCTGACCCGCCACAATTAACCATGTCACTACCCAATACCTTCACCCCTTGACAAAATCTTTTTTGTCTGCTTTAGTTGTTGGCAAAAGTGAGTGACGAGGATGGTTTGACTACGTGGAGCAGCTACCGTTGCACCGGATCACTACAGATCCACCAAACGCATAGCACGATCTTCTTTCGGTGGAGATCCTGTTTTGACGTCAGAACCCTCACCTCGTTGTGTTCCATCCATTGCTTTCCGGCTTTACAATTGCAGTAAAGCAGTGCCCTAGTTGCCCTTCTTGGCGGGAAGGAACTTCTGATGCCATCTCTAATAATGCATTCAGTTAGAAGTGAACTTGCCGGTGACTTCCTGAA
This sequence comes from Heligmosomoides polygyrus bakeri, assembly GCA_947359475.1. NCBI lineage: Eukaryota > Metazoa > Nematoda > Chromadorea > Rhabditida > Heligmosomidae > Heligmosomoides > Heligmosomoides polygyrus. The sequence goes on from OX375870.1 coordinate 69,733,276, forward strand.
TGTGCTTCACCCCCGTACCTGGGTTGATGCCGAGCTTGAACTAATTGAAAATGAAATCACACACATTTTCACTTTGAGTGGCCATCGTTCTAGTGAATAAAACATTTCAACATAACTCGCTAGGAAACAGGGTTTCAAACACAATATAACACTTCATCGGGTTTACCTTGAATTCCAGGAAAAAAAACAGAAATGTTGCAGAATTTACGACTCAACCTAATATATTTATATATGTATAAATTTATATGGGCGCGTGTAGCGCAGTCGGGGGAGGCGCGACTGTCGCGTGCACCCGATACCAAGTTCCTGGTTCGGATTTCCCGCCCAGGCCAACCAAGCCTTCCATCCCTCCGGGGTCGGTGAATTGGTACCAGACTTGTCTGGGAAGGATAAAGCGCTGACTTGTTCATCGGCTGGCCACCGCAAGTCATTGTATGGCCAAATACGCATTCATGTCGCCTCCACGACATCCCGTAGAAGTAGAATGCGCTGGCGCATCCCAAAAGGGATTGAGTAACGCCGTCCTTTATCCTTTTATCCTTTTATAAATTTATATTATGATTCTTCCGTTTTCCTTCTTGTGTCGACCTCATAAAGCATATTACATTAATAAAATAATAGCATGAAAAAGAAGTGATTAGGAAAAGGCTCACGAAATTAAGTTTAGAAAACGTTACAATAACGCACACTCCTCAGCTCGGCGAGTTTAAAGCATATGTCGCCGCCTAGCGATATGGAGATAGGTATGAAGAACGTGAAAGAGAATACCGTTAGTTCGGGGTTAGAAGGAAGAGCGAGCAGATAAGATTTAACCCGACAGCTAAAAGGTGGGTATAGATTAGTGATGAGATGGTTTTACTTACGGTGCTACATTTTTGATGGAAAAAAGTCGCACTTGTGGCTTATGGGCATGAAAGCACCATTCAGATTCGGAAGCTCGGTCTTAGAAGAAAAACTCGAAAGAGGCTTCGTCATCTCCTCTTCTTTGAAGCACTTCATGCCAGGCATTGCTGGTGGCACCCTCTGCACCCATAGCTGATTGCTGTCCAATGCAGCGCACCTCTTTACCAACAGAGTTGCTCAAGCGGTTACTCTAGGACTGACATTCCCACCGTCTTGTTAGTGTCAGGCCAGAACTACTGTAATAGAACTGCATCGCTCGATGCCACTATTGGGTTGTTTCTTAATGTCTGGCTTTAGTACTTTATCGTTTACGCTCGACTCTCAGCCGGATGAAGGTTTTAAAAAATTCTTAGAAGGATTTGCATGATTACGATTATTATTATTGATTTCGAAATACGTAAAACTTTCCAAAATTTGGAGCGCCTCTTTCCAAACAGGAACCAGTGATTTACGGCTAAAATTATGAGTTGGTTTGATATCAAGTGTACAGGATTAGCACTTTTTCGCTGGTTATTCCTTCCCCCTCGGTTCCCCTGTCCACCCTAGACTTACCCTAGACTTTCTCTCTTGTTAACAGTGGGCTGCTCTTATTAGCCAGTTAGCCGATATAAATTGCCTTACAGCTGTTGGCGCAGGCTTAGCCATGCCATGTGGTTGTGTGGCGTATGCGTCGCGGGACGTTACCGCGCTCCACTACGCGCCAATTCTTTGTCACTCTCCACAACACCGAGATCGATCGACTGAAGGCAGTTGGAACACGACGGCGTATATGTTGGGAGTTCTGTAATCTGATTCCTTATCTCATTAGATATTGAATTTTCCCGCCGGTTTAGAACATTCTAGTTCTTCTTCCAGACCTTCTCGGCCTTTGTCGAACGTCCCATTCGCACTTATTCTCACACAGCCCTTCACTGCAGCTGTGTTTTCAATTCCACTCTTCTCCTTGGTTTCTCTCAGTCTTGTTTTCCTTGCTTTTGCCTTATCACACTACTAGTCCGCGTATTTCCGGTTTCGCTAACCGTTATCGTTTATTCGACGTATGGGTGTCGCCACTTGTATATGATTTTGTTTTTTATCCATTTACAGAATTTCTCTTCCTAGTCTGGATTTATTGAGAATATATTTCTTTTATCTCAACTGTTGTGGATTATATACCGATTGCAGGTTAGTTTATTTTGTTAGTTTGCTTTGTTTATTCTCTCATAAAGCCTTCTCTACCTGCTGATGAGACCCGGAGAAGGCTTTATATACCTTGAGTATGCTCGTCCAGGTTAGGGTCGAAACGAGCTTAACTACCTTAAGGTTTTGTCTTTTTATATTGAAAGGCATGTATTCAAAGAAACACATGGGGTAGGCTGAACGAGACTCAAACAAGACATCTATAGCAAATACAGTTCATATTTGGCATGGCATCACCTGCTTCACCTGTTTCAACATTCGGGATCTTTATGACTTCTGCGGAAATCAAGGAACACATAGTAGAAGTAGAAATTCTTCCTGACTCCATTTAACTAAAAGAAATAATTTCTGAATAGTACAGGGTGCGCTAAAGTTATGGCGACAGAACAAGTGCGAACAATTTGACCTTCTTTTCGAAGCGTTGCTTTTTTCTGTGCTTTTATCGTTTTTATTGTGACAACTTGTTTATGCTTATTTCAATGAAGCATAAAAATAAAGTGTTTTGAAGATGGTGAAATGTTCCTGCCACCGTGCTTCGATCACTCGGCTTTACCGTCAAGGCTTTTCGACACGCGATATTCACCGCGCTCTTGCAGTTCATCGAAGTGTTAAATATAGATCCATCAGACGCTACGAAGACCTGCAAACCGAGGATTATAGATCCGAACTAGGAGGACACGTATCTGTGACAACTATTGACTACATCAGGAATGTACGTGAACGAATACGCAGGAACCCGGCACGCTCGGTTCGCCGGATGCTGCGAGAAATAGATACCAAGAAGACGTTGTTGAGAAGAATCTTTCGCAGGCTGAGTTTTAAGGCATAGTGCTCACTTTGGAAACCACTCCTGGACCTTCCAATAAGACGGAGCTCCAGCTCACAGAGCAAGAGTGGTGCAGGGCTGGTGCAAATGCAACATCCCGGACTTCACCAGCTTCCACTTGTAGCCAGCCAAATCACCAGATTTGAATCCGATGGATTACACGGTCTGGCCAGCTCTGGAAGCCAAAGCCTGCGGGAAACCTCACCGCCCAGTGGATCCTTTGAAGGAAGCTTTCCAGAAGGCGTGGGATGAGCTCGACGCGCCATACTTGTGTGCAGTCGTCGATGCCTTCCCGAAGCGCCTCAAGGCCTGTATCGACGCTGATGGAGATAGCTTCGACTCTCAATGTTGTGTATAGTTTACGATAGACTAATAAACATTATCGTACAGTTCGTTTCTCGAAAGTGCTGCATTTTCGCTTTCGGCGATTTGAATATCTTGTCGTCATAATTTTAGCGCACTCTGTATTGTCACCTTCACTAAAATTGGATTCTTTGCAAAAGCAAAATCGATTGTCATCAATCGATATTGATTAAACTATCGATTTTTTGTGAATGTCGTGAATGAATGAATGTCGTCCAGGCGGTCCGATACTTTGCCCCTGGGGGCAGTCGAGGTCGCTCAACACGAATGTGAAATTCGTTTTTGCAGTATCGATCACTGTCAATCGATACTGATCAAATTACGTGGCGCGAAGATAGCCGAAAATACCCAGACATCTTCTACGCGCCAGGGGGTTCAGAAGACGTGCGGAATATGTCGCGTGACCTGCGTGGGACTCAGAAGACGTGCCAAAAAACGTCGCTCAACGTGTTTGGGCATTCAGTTAGACGTGCCGAAGACGTCGTATAATGTGTCTGAGCATTCAGAAGGCGTGCCGAAGACGTCGTCCGCTAAGGTGAGATCATTGAGGGGAACCAGTACCAGTAATGGGGACCGTTTCACTAAGGGAGGACCAGCAGTAGTAGTGAGGAACCAATAGATCGCCCTATCATACTATGCATTGTACGTACTGCGAGCCTTTTGTACTCCTAGATAAGGAAAAAAAGCTGTACAGTTAGAGCAGCTAGCTCAATATGATTGTCCTTAGCTTAGTGCAACATCGCGCGGAGAGCGCAAGTGCCAGGCATGCCGATAGGCGTGACGCAGCACTTGTGAAAGCATATTTGGTCAACCAGCATATAAAGTTCAGTGCTTTGTGCTTTCCAGACAAATCTGGCACCATCCCACCAGCTATGGGAGTGTAGAAAGCTTGGTTGGCCCAAGTGCGACCCTAACCAAGAACTTGGAATTGAAACTTTGAGAGAACACCGAGAAGTTAAGTGATAGTTGACACACTTTCCAACAGCACTTTCCCCAACAACGGCAATCTGATTTCTGATTCAAGTAAGATTTATCAAATGTATGTTCGCTAGTTTCCATAATGCGCTTTAAAAAGAGTGGAACCATTTCTCTTCTACACAGGCTTCGTCACTCCCCAAATGTGCGCTACGGTATATGTATAGAGCTTTCACGTAACAAATCTACATTGCACCACTAACCTCAGCGAGATTGAAAATCACACGTAATGATGAACCAAAAGGTACTTCCGATAGGTTCAAAAAGCAGTAAATACCGCATGAATGTATCTACCGGAAGATGTTTGGCCTCAAATACTGTCGATTTTCGACCGCTTGAAAACTATGTAGCGACTCTATAGCGGCAGACAAGTTGTGCTCGTGCAGATCTGGATCTTCCAGTTGGTTAACCTACAGAACACCCAGTAGATGTCTTCATTCTTTCTTAAAATCTATTATACTTCTTCAGTTACCTTCATTTTTGTTCAGTAAATTAGTGGTATGTCAACAGCCAATTAAACCTCAGTAAATTTTCTCCCAATCAAAAGCTATGGAAAACATGGCATCTTGCTGTCGAACGAATGCTTTGCTAAGATATCCAAGCTGCTCAGTGGCCACTAACATACGCCGCACCATTTGGCACCTTCTTAACTTACCTCGTGGTGCCGCCCTAACCGGCTGTTTTCCAAAACTTCATAAACAGCAATCGACTGCTCCTTCACTGTTGAAATATTAATCAGCTCCACTCAGTTGAGGTGTACTTAATCTTACGGGTGGTAAGCAGCTTGAGGCTATCCTTAAGTGGCCTTTGTAAGGGATGCGTTTAAAATATGATGTAAATCAAACGTCGCGGTTGCTTTGGAATTAGATGTTGCCAGTGGGCCAGTACTGATAGTTTAACCTGTTTTAACAGCATGGCTCATTATTTTTTCTAACACAAAAATGAAAATTTTCCATAATGACAAAGAAATAAACAACAATCTATGCACTAAAAAAGGCTGTCAATTTTTTCCACCTGCTCCTCTGCGCGATGCGAGAAGGCCGTCTCAATCGCAATTACATAATTCAGCACTGATATAAGCGGATTCGATACGAATGAAAGAAAGCACGTCGACCAGGTGTTCTGCTACAGAACTTGATAGAAATCAATCCTACTAATTAGAATGTGTATGCAATAGTTTGAGCCAATGACCAAAGCTGTCATCCATATACTTGTGCTCGAATAATCGAATTCGAATAATTATTCGAATAATTTATTCAAATTCGATTTTCGATTATTCGATTATTCGAGTTTCGCAAATTCGAATAATTATTCGAATTCGATTATTCGAGTTTCAAAAATTCGAATAATTATTCGAATTCGATTATTCGAGCTTCGAAAATTCGAATAATTGTTCGAATTCGATTATTCGAGGTTCGAAAATTCGAAAAATTATTCGAATTCGATTATTTTGGATTCGAAAATTCGAATATTATTCGAATTTCGAATACGTGGTTGTTTCGAATGTGACATAATAATGATTTTTGTAAGCGAGTTCATTCCGGTGACGATTGTTTTCGATAGCACAGCGTCGAGGATCTCGCCGTTACGCAAACACATTCAAATATGTATTTATTTATTTACTTTTATACGCGGACGGACAAAGTAAGTTCAAATATGATTCAAACACAAGACTAAATAAGTGACTTGCTGGCTTGCACAATAACCTCAAAAACAACAGCAAACTACAGTACCGGACGCGTCTTTTGAATAGACGCCGAAAAAACCGCACTTTTGCGGTTTTTGCGTCTTTTTGTTATAACTCGCCAAAATGGCATCCATTTGAAAAAGCAAGAGTATATTTGAGCTCACGAGAACGAGCTCTATCGTTTGGTGTATAAATTTCATATGAAAGATCAAAAAACGGCCAAAATTGAAAAATTGCGCTCCATTGAGAAGGGCGGCAGCGGACGAGTTGTCGGCCGCAAGGCGTCGAAAGCCATTGCAGGCTCACAATTCCTCTAATTTGAGGTTTTGTGGGAAACGGTTGGTACCGTTCGATTCGTCTCCTCGAGATCTACACAACCGTGTATAAAACTTCGTCAAACCACACCATTTTCGCAGTGGGTGGTCAAAAATGTCTGGAGCTGACTTTTTGCTGTTGGAGAAGCTTATATTCCAGGGCTTGCATGTTCTCGGAGCATCTCAAGCATGGCATCAAGTGTTTTGTCATGCCAGCAATCCCCGCAGTGTGCGCCGTGAACAATGCATATAGGATCGAACCTATCAATCGAGGGGGTGGGGGACAGTTTGTAGAGTGAGCATTTAGGGAGTTTTATGGGAAATTCTCAGCCGCCCTACTCAGGAATTGCTGCACTTTGTCCCGGCAAGACTTTGGAGTGCGCTGTGCACAATGTATATATTATCGAACCTATCAATCGACTCGGCGCGACAGCTCGCAAATTGCACCGCGGGCGTGTTCGGAGCGCGATAACTCTGTCAGCTTCCAATCGTTCTGGCCGGAACGTGTGAATTCCGTAGGCAGTAATATGCTCTAGTAAAGCGCCAAAGCACAGCAAATTATCCTACGAATTGGCAAGGTTACGGCGGTGCGAAAATGCATGTTGGTCATGTGTGACACGATTTTTTCAGAATTCGGTCGACCGCTACGGGTACACTAGGCGAGCTAACGGCATGCAAACTCGCGGACAAGCAAAGCACCGAAGGCACTTTACGACGATCTGCTCCTTACTCTGCAACTGCCTAAACTGCCTTAGCCCCATCTGCCATTTTAGAGCGGCGGACGCCAGCGGTGAAGCTTCTTCCGCCCTAACTCGCCCACATTCTAGTTTTCGAGCCCCAGCCAGGGTACCATTGTGTTCAGCTCGAAAAGCCCTATCGAACGGTGTCAATTGCGACCAATTCTGAAAACATCGATTTTTTGACAGTTTCTCATCGAAGACGGCTGTTAGGCCGCGCCAGACGGTCGATGACGTCGTCGAAAACCGATGTTTCCGAAATTGGTCGAGTTTGGTACCGTTTCATAGAGCTTTTCGTGCTGAATTGAATGGTGTTACTGCGAGCACCAAGAACTGTAATCTGGGCGAGTAAGAGCGCGAAGAACATCGACCGTTGTTGTGCTAAATTGTGCGCGCGGGCGTGTTCGGAGCGCGATAATTCTGTCAGTTTCCAATCTTTCTGGCCGAAACGTGTGGACTCCGTACGCAGTAATATGCACTAGTAAAGAGCCAAAGCATAGCAAATTATCTTACGAAAGGGCAAGGTTACGGCGGTGCGAAAATGCAGGTTGGGCATGTCGTGACACGATTTTTTCAGAATTCGGTCGACCGCTACGGGTACACTAGGCGAGCTAACGGCATGCAAACTTGAGGACGAGTAAAGTATCGAAGGCACTTTACGATGCCATGCTCGCAGCTCTCTAGATGCCTAAACTGCTTTAGCACAATCTGCCATTTTGGAGCGGCGGAGGGCGACGGCGAAGTTCCTTCCGCCCTTACTTGCCCACATTCGAGTTCTCGACGCTCCCAATCGTGCCATTCTGTTCAGCTCGGAAAGCTCTATCGAACGGTATCAATTGCGACCAATTCTGAAAACATCGATTTTTTGACAGTTTCTCATCGAAGACGGCTGTTAGGCCGCGCCAGACGGACGATGACGTCATCGAAAACCGATGTTTCCGAAATTGGTCGAGTTTGGTACAGTTTCATAGAGCTTTTCGTGCTGAATTGAACGGTGTTACTGCGAGCAGCAAGAACTGTAATCTGGGAGAGTAAGAGTTGTTGTGCTAAATTAGAAGCACAGGCGTGTTCTGAGCGCGATAATTCTGTCACTTTTGAATCTTTCGGGGGGCAGCAACTTATGGATTTTCTAAGCAGGAGAAAGCTCAATAGGTGCGCTGAAACACAGCAATGTAGCTCGTGAATGGACAAAGTTACGGCGGTGCGAGTATGCTGGTAAACCTTGTGTGACACGATTTCTCAGTCGACCACTGTAGGAACACGCGATCAGCTAGCGGCCTACGAATGCGAAGGCTATCAAATCAGCTAAGGTACTTCACGATGAAGTGCCCATAGCTCTTCAGCTGCCTAACCTGCCTTAGTCCCAGCTGCCATTTTAGAGCTGCGGAGGGCAGCGGTGAAGGTTCCTCCGCCCTTACACGCCCACATTTGAGTTTTATCACAAGAGATAGTACCGTTCTGTTCAGCTCGGAAAGCTCTATCGAACGGTACCAATCTCGTCCAATTGCGGGAAAAGTGATTTTTTGACAATTTCTCGTGAGGACGACGGCGCTCGCTCTTCGCCGAGCCCGCCCGGACGATGATGTCATCGAAAGTAGACGATTTCGAAGATTGCCAAATGGTCTTGTCCAAACTTCGTTCGTTCAAATTCATCTAGGGGGTTTTTTGGTGCGCTAATTACGAATCCGTTGTCCGTTTTTGAAAATTCCGCCGATTTTGGCATGTTACAGCCATTTGAGGTTGGTAGGGTCAGGATCGATGACCATCCTCAGTTATCGGTATGGGTGGTCTCCTGCCATAATCGACCAAATGGACTTCGGCATCGTATTCGGCACCCTGAATAACCCCTGCCATTAGAGGAAGTTTGAGCAAAATCGATGTTCCTGTCCCGACCACCCTCAGTTATCC
>OX375870.1:69742367-69791440 GCA_947359475.1 Heligmosomoides polygyrus bakeri
CATATTCGCGCCCCTGTAACTTTACCTAATCATAAGCTACACCGTTCCACTGCCTACTAGTTCCACGACCTGCAGCCGAAAGGATTCGGATTTGACAGAGTTATTGCGCTCCGAACACGCCCGCGCATACAATTTGCGAGCGGTCGCACCCCTCGATTGAAAGGTTCGAATCTGTATGCATTGTTCACAGCACACTCCAAAGGGTCGCTGGACAGCCTTCGAGCAACTCCTGAGTAGGGCGGCAGGAAATTTGTGATAAAACGCCTCAGAATCCCACTCTACAAGCTGCCCCCCCCCCCTCGTTTGATAGGTTCAATCCTATATGCATTGTGCACGGCGCACTCCAAAGGCTCGCTGGACAGTCTTAGAGCAATTCCTGAGTTGGGCGGCTGCAAATTTGTGATAAAACTCCCCAAACGCTTACTCTTCAAGCCGTCGCTCGATCGCTCTACAGGTTGACGCGCCCACTCGATTGATTCTGTCGGGCCTATATGCATTGTTCAACTCTATTGGGATCTATAGGTCATAAGATAGAGCTTGAGCTGCTGAGCTCAAATATATGTTTTTTTCACAAGTACTTGATTTTAAAAAAAAGTTATTTAAAAAGGCCGCTTTGGACCGTTCCAAAGCGGCCTATGTTGACCTTTCCGGGATTTCCATCGAATGAACGGAGGAACATGTCCGGTACTGTACCTTATGCACTCTCCTAGATTTTTAAAGGATGCCTGACCGACCAGTGGGCGCGTGTCCCGCAGTCGGAGGAGGCGCCGGCTGTCGCGTGCACCCGATACCAAGTTCCTGATTCGGTTCCCCCCTGGCCAATCAAGCTTTCCATCCCTCTGGTGTCGGTGAATTGGTACCAGACTTGTCTGGAAAGGATAAAGCGGCGACGTGTTCATCGGCTGGCCACCGCAAGTCATTGTCTGACCTATTACGCATATACAAAATCGCATCCACTACATCCCCTGGAAGTAGAATGCGTGGAGCATCCCACAAGGAAGTAACGCCGCCTTTTATCCCTTATGCCAATATCTGACCGACCAGGAAACTCCTAGGCAGTAAGATCACAGGGTTGCCCTATTTTCTCAGGTTTAACTCGAAACACTACTTGTGGCGTCATTTCTCATTAATCAAAATTGTTGCTCAAAAGGAACGCTTAGAGGGGACAAGCTAAAACGGCAAGCCCCTTACTATAAATCGTGTTTTCATTTCATCCATCTCATAGACAAATGCTAGGCAGGTGAAGGCGAGCTCGATTCTAGGGCGACATGAGATTTTCTCTTTCTCGAGCTCAGTATTGCATATAACACTTGAATGTAGTAAAGAAACAAAACCGCACGCGAATTTAAACGGCGAAAACATTCTCCTGAGTCTCCTGAGACATCCACCCTTTTTAAACAGAAGCTGAGGAATTTTACAAAACCGCACAAACGTTTTCTATTTCACCTTCCGTTCGAGTAACCAGTCCATCCAATATACATCATGGCACCGGCGTTTTTGTATAAGGAGAAAATTCAAACCCATGTCGTTTGCCTTGCAGGGTAAGAATATCGACTATGTAAATCGTCAAAGTACTCTTCTCACTGCAGAGACAGAATAATTTCGATCTGTTGACGTCACCTTTATCTAATTTTTGGACGGCTTTGTTAGATCTCTAGTGTTCGCGCTTAAGGCCTCAGTAGTGAGTCGTAATAAGGCTAGCACGTACCCTCTTCTTGCCGATGGAGCCGAGAACGTCCTTGCCAAAAATGTTAGATATCAATATGGTTAAAGCGAAAATAAACGTGACGACGAGAATGAAAAGAACCAACGTCTGCCAGCCGAGACCCTGAAATCGAAGAGTTAGCATCGAAGTCAAAGGCGAAATTGTAAAATACGCATTTACCTTATAGATAAACTGGAAGAAAACGTTCGTGTCCACCCATATAAACGAGGACGAGAATATGGCGGCGAAGCCGAAGCACTAAACATTCACATGTGCATATGATCTCTAATCTAAATCTGTAGCCAAGTCAACCTCAAGAATCAATCTCAGATCTCCTGTGTATGGTGAGTGTTCCGCTTATTTTCATTAATTCGCTCAGAACAAGGTATGGGAGGCACAACGCACACATTCAATCGGTATCCAACACCCGCCACAGAACAGACAACGGTACTTGATATTGCTTTACTGGAATGGCCCGATGATTACGCTTCCAGAAGGGTAATGCACTTTGCCACTCCTTACCTTACATGGCTACGTTAGGAAGACTTATAATCAGTGTTTATGCGTGGCCAAATCGAAACTGGTTGTCAGCTCAGCTGGCCACCTTTTCAGTTCATTGTATACGCCAAACAGGCATTCAGATTTCGCGTTATCCAGTAGAAGTCGAATGTGTGAGATAACGGGAACTGATTAGCGCCCACCTTTATCCTTTATTTACAATGCTACCTCATTTCGAGAGTTTCGAGAAAACACATACATACCGTAGACGGTCGCTTTTGGATAAGCAAGGATTCCAAGCCAAACTCTCATTCAGGGAGCAGGAGCCATCTACTGAGATTAGGATACTGTAGATTATACAAGCATTGCTTAGTACACTCATACATAGGTCCGCCCTAAAATTTACCATTTCCAGGTTTATCCTAAATTTTCCAAACTTTCCGTTAGAACAGTCATACGGGTTGTGTCCCCCCCCCCTAAACATGCACTTTGGAAAAGGTCAAACCCGTCTGAGGTCTTAGTTATTGGAACACTTGAATAATGCCTCAAATGAAAGCAATCTAACAAGACCTGTCCATATCCACTACCAGTGATATTTCAAGTAATGAAATTGATATGTATCAATGGGTTCTATCCGGTTTCAGAAGATCCGAATCAAAAAGTCGAATGGAGCTATACTGCAATTTTTGAAAATTTTATTTCATGCTGGGGCGGGTTATTTGATGCCATTGCCATGCCAAGTGCTCATTTCATAAATCGATTTAGTAATTCATTCATTGAAAAAATTATTATATATTCAAACAAAATATTGTCTGCTCTTACAAAAAACTGCTATAGTTAACTTTACAAATACCCTGTTTAAGAAAATTTTCTAATTTGTAGTTGAACATTTTTGGTGAAGAATGGATGATTGATGCAGGAAGCTCGTTCCAGATTTTCAAAGCAAAGTACGAAAGCAACTCCAAGAAATTCCGAATGCTCGCTGCAGTACTGCATCGGTCCAGAAAAACAATTAAGAATAAACATAGAACTATTTCAACCAAAAATGGTGATTTCTGATTCCTCAGATTACCGCTAATGAGCTCCGGAACAAGTTAGAGCAAGTTACGTGATCACGTTATCGCTCAAAGCTACCTTAAATTTGCAGTTTGCCTCAACGAACAATGAACAGAGCAGAATAGAACACATATTGAGCCAAAAATTGTACAAAAAGGGTTTGCACAAAAGTTTACAGCAAAACCTGGCTTTTTGAATATTCGCAAAAGTGATCTGTCCGAGAATTTGCAAATGTGGAAAGTGCTCATTTCATAAATCGATTTAGTAATTCATTCACTGAAAAAGTTACTATATATATTCAAACAAAATATTGTCTGCTCTTACAAAAAACTGCTATAGTTAACTTCACAATTACATTGTTTAAGAAAATTTTCTAATTTGTAGTTGAACGTTTTTGGTGAAGAATGGATGATTGATGCAGGAAGCTCGTTCCAGATTTCCAAAACACGAGCCGAAAAAGATTCTTGAAAATTTTTTGAGTGTGATTTTTGCGGTTGAATTCTAAGATTGTGCCCTCTTGTAATCCCGATGAATGAGGAAAAAGTGAAGAATATTTTTTATCAATATCCAAGTGATCATTAACAATTCCAAAAACAAGGTTCATATAATAGATAATTCGTCATGACGCAGTAGTACCGAGTCGGGCCAATCTTTCAGGTTAAGAAACCTCAAATAAACCATTCCTAATAAGCACTTGCTTTGTAAACGTTTTTTGCACACTTTTTATCTGGCTGAGTTCTTACGTTTATAGAACAAAGTTTGAATAATGTTGCCATATTGCGAGTTTGAAATGCTCGTCATATACAGTTGGACTTGGCGAGAGCTGCAGCAACTGTTTTTCAATATGTTCATCAAAAGCTAGTTGGTCGAAGTGCACAACTCCTAAGTCACGGATAGAATTTGAAGTGTGCAGCTTGCATCCTGCTAGATGGAAGCAGTTTTTGGGGTGATGGTGCCTAGTGAGCATGACAGTTGTTTTTTCTAGGGAAATGTCTAGTAGCCATTTTGTAGACCATGCCGTTACAGAATCTAACCCTTGCTGAAGAATTTCATGATCACTTATAGAGCATAGTTTAGAATCGTCTGCATAAATGGTACAGTGATGGTACACCATGAGGTAAACTGCTTGGCATATCATTAATGCACATCAACAACATTATTGGACCAAGGCAGGCTCCTTGTGGAACACCACTAATTTTTTCGTAGCTTTCCGAAAAAGCACCAATGCACCATGACCTTTCGGGTTCGCTTGTACAAAGAAATATTGCAAAAATTTTAGAAGGCAGCCCTGTATTCCGTACGTTTCAAGTTTTTTTACACAAAATATCCAGAGGAATTGAATATTAGTGTAATCGATGTAACATACACTAATATATCCGTATGAATCCAGCGCTTTCTGACATTTTGGAATTGTGTCTATAAGAGCCGTAAGAGTGGATTTTCCGTGAAGAAACCATGTTGAAACCTTGAGATTAACCGTTTAGATAATAAGAAGTTGTAAATTTGCTTGCAAATTATTCGTTGCAAAACTTTGGTAGGCATTAAGCTCGTAATTTATTCATTTGTTTTGCTTCCTTTTTTAAAAACAGGCTTAACGAAACTGGTTTGCCAAATTGAGGGTACTTCACCGTGAAGAAGAAACCGGTTGAATAAAAGACTGAGAACTGGGCTAAGGCCCAATGCTGATTTATTAAGAAAAATGTAGGGATATTATCCTGCGAAGTGGAATTGCTGAGTGGAAGCTTTCGCAACGTCCTACATAACGTTGATATCTACAAAGCCCAGCTTAGAAAGTGTAAACGGTTGACAGGACGCTTCACTATTATCATGCTTCTTACAGGCTGTTTTGAAAAAAGAAGCGAATGTTTTTGCTTTTTCTTCCTCGGATTTACATAGCTCACCAGTAGAATTTATAATAGTCCCAATAGCTTTGGGGCAAATCAAGTTTTAGAGGCGAGGCGATGAGGCGTGCACGGTGATAGTCCAACCGCTGCACAGTTACTTCAGCAAGACCTTCGTAGGGACATGATGATGCTTATTCGAGCAAGTTTCGATGGTGGCTCAGAAAAGGTATAGAGATCGTCTGCGAGACGATGACGTTAGAGGAGAAGCGGCTACATTTATATTTAGCATTGTCTTTTCGTGTTCTTCTGAGGGGTGAAACTACCCACAATCAGGTATTGGACCTAAGCCAGGTAATGTGACTAGTTGATGAGAAGTTAATGAGCTTAACATATTTCGCTAAAAATTCACCATGAAAGTGCAACATATGTTCAATAACATGTTCGTGAGGTGTGCAGGGTGAATCCAGCAATTTCTGGCAGCACTCTTTGGGAACATCAGCAGCAAAGGCTTTAAGAGTCAAATCGTCAAGCTCGATCATAGTAGGCTGTTATCAAAATAACCATAAAAGTTCTGATTTACCATCATCTTTTTGAGACTTTCCGCAATACATACAGAGGTTTCATCGTACATTCCCCTATCGTGTACTTCACTATTTCCAAAGCTACAGGGCACGGAGGAATTCAAGGCTTTCTCTCTGTTCGTTGTTCTCTTCCTTCTGTTTGCTCCTTCTTTTTTCCTGCCGTGACTTTCTTTCTTACAATATCCCTTAGCATTTTCGAGTTCTTGAAGTTTTCTAGAAGCCGTTTATTGCTGCTTGCCATACATTAATCCTACTTGAATTTCTCTGCACGCATGGGTTCATCCGTTCTTCTGGGATCAGGGCTGCCGCATGGGGTCTCCCTCCCACTCATCGGAAGGCAGAAACATCTTGTTCTCAATGCGGTTGTGTCTTCGAAGGTTTGCCATCTACTCGCCGACTCCACCCGACCTGCCGATTTACATGAGATGTCAGCATAATGTTTCGAAGTTCCTGCAAGTACCCTCCAATGTGTGAGGTACCGCGGCCACCTGGTGGTGGGTCAAGCTGTTGCTGCTTTAGCAGTCGTCGGCGGTTTTGAATGAATGGTCGTGGGAGGCATAGTGATGTTGATGAGGACAAGCTGAGAGATGTGGTCGAGGAGGATCCACACAAAGGTACCAGGGAGATAGCGAAGGTTCTTGGCGTCAGTCACAACACAGCTGCCCGGCATCTGAAGGAAATTGGAAAGACCAAAAAGCTGGAAAGATGGGTGCCTCACGAGCTGTCTGAGGAGCAAAGAAACCGACGATATGAGATCTCGTCCGCACTGCTTCTACGGAACGAAACGGACCCATTCCTTGATCGCATCGTAACCTGTGACGAGAAATGGATAATGTACGACAACAGGCGACGATTGGCACAGTGGGTGGACAGCGATGAGAGCCCCAAGGTTTTTGCGAAGCCGGAATTGCACCAAAAGAAAGTAATGGTGACAGTATGGTGGTGTTCGCTGGGAATTATTCACCACAGCTTCCTCCCTCCCGGTGAATCCATCACGGCAGAGAAGTACTGCATTGAAATTGAAGAAATGATGAAAAAGTTGAAGGATATCCGGCCGGTCTTGGTAAACCGAAGGCGAGTTCTCCTTCTGCACGACAATGCTCGCCCCCATGTAGCACGAATGCCGTTGCAGAAATTGAATGAGCTGAGCATTGAGACTCTACCACATCCTCCGTTTTCTCCCGACCCCTCCCCAACAGACTACCATTTCTTCAAGCATCTTGGCGACTTCTTGGTAGGGAAAATATTCAAATACCAACTGGATGCCGAAAGTGCCTTCGAAGATTTCGTCAATTCCAGAACTTCTGATTTTTATGCTACTGGCTTGTGTCACGTTGGCAAAGATGTGTAGAATCAGAAGGTTTTTATTTCGATTGATAAGCTTGCCTACAAGCCGAGATATTAACTGTTTAAATTTACAGTGGTTCACTGCCATTTATTTCGTTACAACCTAATACTTCCGGTGAGTCGAGAATCTAGACACTTGTGCTCACTCCTAGACGAATGTATGCATTAAACAAGTAAATCAATAAATAAGATTTTTTCATGAGAACTTCCATCTTTCTTTGGACTTTTTACAAACTTGTGATGTCTTTGTGGAAACTAATCTACGCCGACAAAAATATGTTGACTGGAAGCTTGCAGACAGGAAAGATTGCAGCTTATGATAGGCACTATTATAGACATCATTAATCCTCCGTAAACTTCAAAAAAAAATCACCTTCAAGGCTTGGATCAGCTTGTAACCCATCGGGCTGCTCCATTTGGTCAGTTGGGTACCCAGTAAGGTTGTTGGGTTCTTAAAAGACTTATGGAATGTACAAACTAACCTACCCGAACTTACTTACCTAGGTGTTATTGTTACATTTAAAAGAGGCATAGCACATGCTAATGTGGCCAAACTAACAAGATTGTAACAAGCATTCAGCCAATGCAATCGAGTTTGAAATGGAAGGTTTCAAGCGAGGACACGGAGCAACCTTGACTGTTTACACGCTCAGAAATCTCGTTACCCTGTGCTTTTACATGACTCTCAAGCATCTTCAAAAGCTTCATTAGCAGCAATGTTAGAACTTTTCAAACAGAACCTGCATTTTTTAGGATGCCCTGCATTTTCCGCAAACCTTAGTGTGTTTTCAAGTTTTAAGCCATAAAATAAACGCAAATCAATCAAAACGACCAATTTGTGAAGAAATTATAACCGAGCGAAACAGAATCAATCGTGTGTACAATCCGAAATTTCACGAGTGCACGGCGCATTCCATACCGCTCATATGTCAGAATATTTCTATATTCTTAAGCTTTCATATGAGCATTCAACTTCTTTAGTACCTTAGATGTGAACGATGTTATCGGGTTCCAAACAGTGTTTGCAACTTTTTTGAGACACACTGTAGATCCACTTTAATAAAGTTTCCTCTTTTGTACAAACGTAACACTAACACCTAGGTAAGTTTGGGCAGGTTAGTTTGTGCAATTCATAAGTCTTTTAAGGGCCCAACAACCTTACTGGTACGCAACTGACCAAAGCTCGATGGGTTAAAAGCTGATCCAAGCATTGTGGGTGATTTTTTTTTGTTGAAGTTCACGGCGGATTAATGATTTTTATAATAGTGCCTATCATAGGTCGCAATCGTTCTTGTCTGCAAGCCTCCAGTCAGCATCTTTCTGTTGGTGTAGATTAGTTTCCACAGATAAATGGTCTTACTCGTATTCCTTTGCAGGAGTTCTATACCTTTTCTTCATCGAACACAAGGGGTGGTCAGTGGAAGATCCATTTTCCCGGACCAAAACGCAATATGAGATCTCAGTTTTTCACATGCTGTGCTAGCTCTGAGTTTTTGAATTTATCAAAGAAACATATTCTATAGGGCAATATAAAATACTTCTTGACCGATATCATCAGGATGCAGTTTAGTAGTTTTACGTCACTAGCTATATTTTTGTTGCTTGTGTTGTTTTGCCTGTTTACGGCGGCCTCAACTTGTTTGGAAAACCGTTTGCTTTATTTTTTCTTTTGCATGATTATCAATGTATAGAATAAATAAATAAATAAATACATAAATACATGTAAAATTCAAGAAAACCTGGTGGTGGCAAATTTTACGGAGGGGCTAAAAACTCTGATGTTGTAGTGTAGTTGGTTGTAAGTCCCATCGATCTCATCCACATTTCAATATACCAGATGAGTATTCGATGCGCCCGCACTAAATCTGCACTGCTGTACAACATGCCGTGTGGTGTGGTCTGTAGGGTGGATCTATGCTGATGTACACCAGTTTACCTAATGGACATGTGACGCCTTCACATTGGCGCCAGTCATCAGTGCTTGCAGGGTCGTAAAAGTCTCAACTGATCCCGGAAGCGGAGTGCGAGAGAGGCTTCAAAAAGCGCCACAAGAGGTCAATTTCCTGGTCTCATTTAAACTTGTAATCAAAGAGATAACATTGTTTGTATCAGTTATCGAGTCCTAAAAGTGAACTGCACGCGGCAGCGAAATTGGCGAAACAGTCAACGCTACTTTTCGTACTTTTCGTACTTACATGCGTTTCACTACAGTGATATCAACAGAGGAAGGCCAAGTGCACGAGCACAAGCGGACATGGCAGGAGAACGTGAACAAAAGGTCAGCATTCGTTGTTTGATTAGGCAGAACGAACAAATTGATAAAGAAGAAGATGGGAGACTGTCTTCAAAATGGAAAACTACACATTCCAGGCAACGTGGTTTCCACTTTTTAAGCGGCAATGTAATTGCAAATAGCAGTAACGCAAGAACAGTCAAGCATTGTTATAGTCTACAACGCCGACGACTTATGATGATGCGATGCCTGGGCAAAAAAAAAATCAGTGGGGACGACTAGTGATAGGCCTTGGATTAAGGAGTCACTAAAAGCAACTGAAACTTTTTCGATGCAAATTGCCCTAGGGCAATTAGCTACACAAATTACCTGCAAACTACCTTCCCCGATACCGACTTCTTTTGATAGGCCTTTATGCAAAGCGAATTGAAGGTCGACTCGTGCTCGACATAAGATCAGGACCACCTGCTGTTTCGGTCGCTAGTCCACCCCTTTGCGTCTCCAGAATTTCATGGCAAATCACCTGTATCACCTGTCGTCCCGCTGATCATCGACTTGCTCGAGCGGGCGCCAGCAGCGTCTCCATTCGTCCCTGTCGCGTGCCAGAGTGGTCCAATGGATCCTCCTCGCTCGAGGGACACGAAGAGCGTCATATCGGTCGTTCAGGGCTTTCACGAAGAAGTCCGACCAACGCGTTGGTGGGCGTCCCGGTGTTCTCTTGACATCCCGCGGAATCCAGTCGGTAACGGCTCTCGTCCAGCGGGTGTCTGCGAATTACGTGGCCGGCCCACCTAATTTTCGACAACTTGGCCCACGAGACAGCGTCTCTGATCTTCGAACGTCGGCGAAGCTCGGAACTCCGGAGGCCTTCTCTCACTTGCGTGAGTCGTGTCACTCCGAGCATCGTCCTCTCGATTCCACGCTGCGCGACGCTGATCGCGTGTTCATCCTGCTTTCGCATAGCCCAGGTCTCTGAGGCGTATGTTAGGGCAGGAAGAACGGTAGAGTCGAATAGGTGGGCACGGAGTCGGACGTTCTTCGTCTTCTTCGCGACTTCTTCGACGCTCTTGAAAGCTCCCCAAGCCGTTCGTTTCCTCCTGCTCAGCTCTGGCGCTAGGTCGTTGGCCATGTTGACTTCGCGACCCAGATACACATAGCTGAAGCATTCGGAGATGTTCGTTCCGTTGAGCGAGAATGGGGCATCAGAAACTTGTCCGTTCCTCATGAACATCGTCTTCGTAAGATTCAGATGCAGTCCAATGTTCCCACATACACGATCGAAGTCGGCCAGCGTTCGCTTCGCCTGGCTGATGCTCGGTGTTATGAGCACAATGTCGTTAGCGAAGCGAAGATGGTGCAGTTGCCGGCCATCGACCTCCACTCCCATGTCTTCCCATTCTAGTTCGCGCATGACGTTTTCGAGGGTGGCGCTGAAGAGCTTCGGGGATATGGTATCCCCTTGCCGAACCCCTCTCCTTACGTCGATGACGACGTCGTTGTAGAATGGAGAGATCTTGGTCGTGAATCCACTGTACAGCTCTCGAAGGACTCTGATGTACTGAGTAGGAACGCCCTGAGTGAGCAGGGCTTCGTGGACCGCTTCAGTCTCGACGGAGTCGAATGCCTTCTTCAGGTCGATAAACGTAAGGCACAGCGGCAGCTTATACCCATCGCGACACTTCGATGAGCTTCGTAATGGTGTGTATGTGGTCGATCGTGCTGAATCCTCTCCGAAATCCTGCTTGTTCGCGTGGCTGTCCTTCATCCAGCGTTCTGCTGATCCTACTCAGGATGACTCGGATGAACAGCTTGTAGACTACGGACAGCAGGCAGATCGGGAGATAGTTGCCAATGTCGTGCACGTCTCCCTTCTTGTACAGCAAGACGGTCTTGCTGGTCTTCCACTGAGATGGAACCTTGCACTCCGACAGGTATCGTGTGAAGAGCCGCGCCAGGGTGTTGATGAGCGCTGGCGGGAGGTTCTTCAGGTGTTCGGGTCTGATCCTGTCAGGGCCGGGTGCTGTACGTTTCTTCACCGACGAGATGGCGTGTCGGATCTCGGAAGGGAGAACAGAGGGAACGACGTATCCATCCTGCGGAAGATGGCATGGGGGCAGGTGGACGTGGCTATCGAAGAGATCGGAGTAGAAGTCGTGGATGATCTTCTCCATGGTCCTTCTGGAAGAGGTTACGGTTCCGTCAGGACGTCGGAGAGCGGTCATCTTGGTCTTGAAGTTGGCGAAGTTTCGGCGGGCATTGCGGATGCTCAACCCTGCCTCTGCTGCTTCAGCCAACACTTCCGCCCTTCTCTCCTTGAGATCTTCCTTTATCGCCGCTCTGCATAGCTTCGCAAGCTCGGACGTCAGCTGGTAGTTGCCTGACTCTCGTGCTGCTCCACGCTGGCGTATAAGCTCGAGAGTTTCCGGAGACAGGCGTCTTTTGGTGGTCTTCAAGCTCTCGGCTCCCTTAGCACTATCGTGGAGATGGTGCACGAAGCGGTCGTATTCCTCGTCGATGTTGTCCATGACGGCATCTTCCCAAAGGCCGGCAAGAGAGGTGTAAAGGTCCCAGTTGATGGTCGTTCTGGGATTCCTCTTCTTGAACTTCGCGGCCTTCTCTCCTTGACGCGAAAAGCGAAACCTCGCGCGAAGGAGGCGGTGGTCCGATCCCGTGTAGAACTTGGGGACAACGGAGACGTCGGTCAGGCAATACTTGCGATTAAAAATGATGTGGTCGATCTCGTTGTGGAACTGGCCACCGGGAGATTCCCAGGTCCATCGTAGGGAGGGAGGCTTCTGGAACTGCGAGTTTCCATGGATGGTCTTGGTCGACATGATAAACTCAGACAGCCTTTCACCTTGCTCGTTCCACTCCAAACCGTGGGTTCCGATGTGAAGTTCTTCCGGCGACCTTCGCGGTCCGATCTTGGCGTTGAAGTCGCCGACGATCACTTTGTAGAAGGTGTGATCTTCCTTATAGAACTTCTCCAGCTCCACGTAGAAGGCTTCGACCTCTTCGTAGTCGTAGTCGGATGTTGGGGCATACGCGACGAATACGGTCAAAGCTGGCACGGAACCACATCGCTTCAGTCGCAGACGTCCGATTCGGGTTGTCAGAGACTCTACGAATCGATGTTCATGGCCAAGTGCGGGTTGACGAGGATACCAACGCCGCCTATTCCCCTGCTGTCGCATGTTCCGAGGAACAGCTCTTCTCCGGAGTCGTAGGCGGCGTGTAGGGGTGGTGTCTTCTCGTCTCGGTCAGTCCGATGACGTCGTACTTGATCTTCCTGGCTTGCATCATCAGGTCCTCGACGGATGCTTCCGATGCAAGCGTGCGGGCGTTGTAAGTACAGATCGTCATCCTAGTCCTTCTCAATTTGCGCAGCCTGGTTAGGCCTTGAGATTTTAGCAGCCTCTCCGTACTCGTCCTTCCCATCGCTGCAGAAATGGGGGCTCATTCGGGGTCAGGGGAATGAGGCCCTTTAGTGCTGCTGTGTTTGACTTCCATACAACACGGGTAGCTAGTCAGGCTCTGTCGTGCGGGCGAAGAACTCCGGGCAGCCAGCCAGACTGCCCGAAGGGACGGGGCGAGACTTTTGAGGCGGCCTCGAATCGCCTTACGATGTACTCCCAGTCTACCGAGTGCAAGCTTTTGGCCGAGCCGACACAGTTACAATCCGCGCAGTCACGGACACATCCGCGCACACTGTGCACGAACATGCCGCTCCCACGCACAAGGAACGCGTCGACCCGACACAGCAGGAGCAAGGAGTCCATCCTCTGCATCCCACCTGCGTCTCTGGGCAGTACACGGTCGCATTTGGTTCGCGTTTAATTCCCCTATCCACCACCCGGGGACGCGCCACGTGGCCCTGCGACAAGCGGCCCGAGATCCCTCTTAACAAGAGAGCCCGAAGGCTCTCTATCGAGGGAGATCCGTGGTCGAGGGAGATCCGTGGATCGAGGGAGATCCGTGGTATATCGTGGTATGGCAAATATCCTCAACTGAGTCGAAATTTGTGGCTTTTGCTCTCTTGCTAAGTTCTTTGCCTAATCAGAGAGTTTTATGATTGTATTTCGCCATTTCGGGCGAGTGGCAGCGCAGTCGGATTACCGGTTGTCGGCTATACCCGATTCTAGATTCCTGGTTAGGAGTTTCCTCCCAGACCATCCAAGCCATCCATCTGTTCATGATTGGCTAATAGATAATAGGCCAAATAGGCATTCAAATCGCCTAAACGACATGCCGTCGAAGTAGAGTGCGTGGCGCATCCTGAGAGGGATTGAGTAACGCCGCCCTCTATTCTTTCTACATCCATTATTCTGATTCAGATTCTACATCCATTCCTACTCAATCGTCTTGATTCTCCACAAAGGGTGTACGTAAAAGAAATCCGAAATTTCGCAAATCGTAAATCGTAATCATGAAGAAAAAAACGTTGTAAATCGTAAATCGTAAACCGTAAATCGTAAGAGCTGCTTGACCAGCAGCGCGGCACAACTAAATTTTTAGACGTTTTACTTGTTATCGGTTATAAAAAGTGAGTCAATATTTACTAAATTTGTATCGCTATGCTTAAGATTAAGAATTTTTAACTAATGGATATCTCCAAAATCAAGTGAACAACGTTCAAATTAAATATTGCGCCGCAAAAAAACATAGACAAGACGTTGATTTAGAAATTATATCTTGAAAGAGATCTTAAATACGGTATCCAAAAAAAGGCGAGTTCCCATCCTTTCAGCTTTCGTGGAAATCTACGCCGAAGCAACAACAAGTCACTATCGAGACAAAAAATCAAGAAAGATTAATTTGACAGTAGGTCTGACGAGAATAGCAATTGCATTAGCAATCAGGCAAACGTCGCGCACTGAGCGAGCGCACGGCGCAATCCTTTCATCTAGCACAGCAAAACGTCTCGTCTTTTCTACATTTTGAAATAAGTCCAATAACGTCGCAGTGGCAGACTGGTAGGATTAAGACTGTGCAAGCACATTTTTTGGACAACCTATAATATCTGTAAGATGCTTTTTTAATGGATGCTTAATGCGTGACATTCTTCACACGTGCACGCTTTGGTTCCATAGACGTCTAAACCTTTAGAATGTGTCAATAAAGTCCAGTTCGAGCTGGGAACACTGCAATTAGGATTTTGATTCGAATTGAAAAAATTCATTTTAAACTTAATAGTGGACGGTGGTAGGGAAACGGTCACATGAAGCTAGTTTAACGTTTATTGATTAATTATAGGGTATGTAGGTAGCAATAGATGAGTGGCGATGTAGCTGATTCCAGAAGCTCCGTTAGATGTGGAGAGCTTGTAGCAAAGGCATTTTTCGGCTTTCAAGGTCTTTCAATGTTTACGAAACGAAAGATCGGCGTTCGACAATATCTGCCAAATCTCAGCGCGTGGCATTGCATCGTTTGCCCCTTCAATACTTCAAAATATTGCACCACTATTTGCCTCTATTCGCTTGTGTTACCCTCCGCTGATTTTGGAACGACCGCTCCCATCCCGTCAGGGCACAATGTTCTAAATGATGTGCTTAGGGTGATATCTTCAATCACATCCCTAAACAGTACAATAAAAGGACCAAAATGGCTCTGACCTTGACATATGTCATAAGTTTTGATTACATAGCACTTTATACCCTATTTACTCACACCAAGGCGCACAGTCTCCAAACGTGGGTCCGTCGTCACAAGTTGTGTTGCGCGACATCATGTGAACGACCGTTAAAAATTAGAGATCACATTGACGAAAAATTACGATTTACGCCCCAAAATGTCGTAATCGAAAAAAATAACCGTAAATCGGAAAATCGTGAATCGTAATTAGCACATCCCTGTTCTGCACTCAGATTAACCAAGATTGCTTCATCCCCGGCGTCTGTTGAGGTGGTACTACATAGTGTTCGCAGCAAGACGTAAAACGATGAATTTTCTGCTGGAAAGGTCTTGCATAACCAATGCACACTCCAGATATGCAATATGGTGTCACCCGCGACCAATCCTCCTTCTTCACATAATCCCTTCGTGGCCGTACATCCTAGCCGAGAGTGGACATGGTGACGAGGAAATCGCTTTTGACTCAAGGCAATTCCCTACCTTAGCCTCTACTCTTCTGTCAGCATTATTTTTGGGCGCTATGCGAGTTATGGAGGGGGAGGGGCACTCCCTCGTTGGCGCGGATTTCCTCAATGTACGTCGCAAGGTAGGGCAGCATGTTGTGCTATCCTCGACACCCCAGTTCTAGGACTCTCTTGGGTTTTGAGACTTTGATAAGGAAAAACAGCAAGAAAATACGTCATCACGCATGGTGCCTGTTTTTGCCTACATATAAATACATTCAAAGGCAGTTCAACAGTTGAGCGCAATAAATGAAGGGGACCTGATTTAGAAAGAAAGAAATAAACTTTACAATCCTGCTTCTTAAGCAGCAGCAAATGACCTTCAAAATTAATAAATATAGCAATTAGCCTTTTGAAGTGTAGCCATTCAGTAGTTTTATTTAGGTTACTTGTAGCGTCACCGTCAACACCGGAGAAAGAATATCAGTCGGCACACCACCCCATAAGATGATCAGGGAATGCTATAAAAAAGCTTGGAATAACCCACACCACGACATATTCCATGTACAACAAGTAGTATTGTGTAATCAAATACTTTCACCTGTCTTACAGCTACTTATATTACAGAGCTCAAGAAGAAGGAAATCAAGAGCGGAAATCTGGCACGTTACCGTGCTGTTGTTTTGTTGGAGAAAATGTTATATGCCAGCCGGAAGGACTTCTACCATTCAAGATGAGCATGGTGCATATTAAGCTACAACTGCTGAAACGATGAGTGGGAGTGAAGAGCGTTTCCAGTTTGCTTTCAAAATCAAAATTTCAGGAAAAAAACCACCGTGGGTTTTTATTAATATGAAACTAAGGAAAATAAAGATGAGTATGCACACTGTAGTGAAGAAATTCCAGTGGACAAGAAAAGGGAACCGCTTTTTATTCAAACTCTTCGTTTTTCTTTCAACAAGGCGCAGCACTGATTTTTATGTTGAGAGTGAAATTTATGTGCTCAACCTGGCTTCATTGCAATTAAGTGCAAGCAAGCCATGCTGTGGTACTCAGCTCGATCAGAAAAATCACCTTGTTTTATAGCCAGATTATAGAGCAAGTCTCGCTCTAAAGAATGCCTACTTGTAGATGTGCTAAGGAAGAGGATTTCAAGTAAAGGCGTTATTGCGCAGTCACAGCTGACTCTGCTGCATCACGCCTGAAGACCTTCGCCTAACAATAAATCACAAAAGATCATTTTGAAGTGTAGCGATATATCTTGCACTAAATGTTATCGGCAAGTAGCAATCATTAAGCTATTGAGCGCAATTAGGTTTGTAAAATTTTCAACATGGTGAAATAAAAAATTGTGCACATGCATATTTTTGGCGCCCCTGTGAATAGAACGACCATTCAAATAGTGCGAAAATTTTTAAAGATATTCTGTTTTAGTACCGTTAGCACGTGTACTTCTATATCCCATGTTGAACTTGATGTGTGAACGGCCGACATGGAAGCACACATGGTGGAACTCCGCTGTTTGTCGAAACACTGATTAGATATCGTGGAAAAGCAATTCGCTGTGCAGTTGGGGATATTGGATGACACAGGTATATGGATTGCGCTCGACTGAAATAGCAGATGAACGGAGAGCACTTAAACCGCAGATACTGCACATATCAAAAAATTAGGTAATCCTCGGTACTTAGCGGGATGGTGCCCCATCAGGATTGCAGGTGCTCGTAGGACACTCACATAAACACGATTGCTGTGCTCCGCATCAACGGACCAGAGCACAGCACTAGGCAGGAGAAGGAACTCCGGGTTCTGGCTGGTCTAAATTAAGCGTTTTCAAATACCTTGTCGGTGAGACGGGGTGCGATGGGCACCAGTCCGCTTAGTACCGAATCTCCCTTGGCATTTATTTCAGTTTAGTTACATCGGTATGTACCACGCCCCGCGTAAACTATATTCTCACGGAAAGCATCCTTAGATATGGGTATATAATGTTTAAGTCCGAAGCATAACACATTGTAGCAGTAATAGTGAAAGTTTCTTTCCGTATGGAAGACAAATATGTAGTAGCTAGAGAACATCTTCCTAGCCATCATTTCTGTAAAAAAAAAACATATTGGGAGGGGGGGGGGGGGGGGGAGGAGGAGACAGGATCCTTTGCTACCAATTACTAAAGTCAACAGGCTCCAAAGAGAAAAATGCTTGGTACCTTTTATAGTTGTGATAAGTTCTTATAGAAGATGGAATAAACAAAAGAGTTAGGCATGCTGAAGGACAGACATCCACAAAACGGTGGTAGTTCCCTCCCTGATGCCCAACACAAGGGCACTAGTCCGTCACTCCTATGTTGTTTCCCATTGTCGAAACTTTTTAGATCAAATCAACAAAATGCTAGCTAAGCTACGAATTCAGTTTGCGTAGTTGCTCGAGCTAATCTGTGACATTTGCCATTCAGCAGATGAGACCGGTGCTTCGTCTACACTTTAATGGGTGGAAACCTTGGTTAACTTGAAAATGTACGGAGTCCGAAAGAGATTACTGTATGAAAATGCCCCTTGTTCTCGAAGAAATATAATATCATAGAAAATGATGATGTTCAACTCGTACAGTCCGTAAAAAAGTCGTGGGCTTCTGATGTTTTGAAGGGTGGATTAAAAATTGTACAAATCGCAGTTTTATGCAACTATTGCAAGCTCGGAACCAAATAAGATTCAGATGAGACGACAGTTTCGAGTTAAGTGAAGCCAAATCTATCCGAATGCGCCCAGTTGGTGAACGCTGTGCAAGTTAATCCTTTGGACCGTGCCACGCGTACCGCTTCTTCGGAGTACACCGTGGGGGCCATCTGAATGCCCGTCAATCGTTCACTAGGATTAGAAGATAATAACAATAGACAACAAGAAGTGAAGGTTTTGTTCTCCCAGACATATGTACTCATTCTTTTCCTGCTCACATCATACGCCCTAGCATTATGTTTACTAGGTGGAAAATCGAAAGCCACCAGTTGATCTGTAGCAGTGGCAACACAATGCATAGCTCCTATAACAAGGATAGCTTCCCGCCGAGACTTACTCTAAAGTTCGGTAGCGAAGGCAATTGTATGCTTCATTTTTGCTTTATGCTGAGTAGAACTGTACGAATGTATGAAATGTTAATGAAGTGTAGATTGAGCAACGAACCACTTGCAGCAAGTTGATGAAACCGTGAAGCGTTTGCAGAAACTCAAAATTCATCAGGCTGGAAACAGGATTTACATCAACGACATCCAAAATGTGCCATTCGAGCAGAAGAGCGAGTAAAAACAAGACGGCAATCATGTCACACTCTAACTGTATCGTCGTACACGAAGAAAGATCAAATTATTTAGCTAAATCAGACGGTCACAGAAGTATATAACTTTTATTGCTCAATGAAAATCAATAGAATGTGAAAAACAAGGCTACTTCCAGCAACAACCTACAATACCCACCATAAGGATTGGAAAAAGGGCGCGGTAGGCGCGTTTTTCGCGTTCTTTCTGTTCTTTTGCTGTAGATCCTCTTGATCTTCATCCTTTTTGAAAAACTCACATACCATTGTGATCTCCTTGACGAGATCTAGCCATTGCCGCAAAAACATTTTTTGCTACTCCATTTTTGACCGCTATTTTTTTGAAAGCACCAGGGGATACTCATTAGCGATGGACGTCTCCACAAATTGCGCCCAAAGGACACCTAAGCGCGCAGATTTAATGCCAGCGCATTGAAAGTTGCTCCTCCTCAGGGAAGATTCTGTAGACCGAAAAGCTTATAAGACCATAGATATATTATTCTACTCTATATTTTTCAATTATTCCAATAAGAATTAACAAATTTTTTCTTTATCTACCGAGTTCTGCCGGCAACTGACTTTATCTGGCCACATCAAGGAATACGATGCGCAATAGACGAAAACTCGCAATTGGGACGCGCCATGCATATTACTTCTGCGAAATATTGTAGATGTGATTTGAATTTATTCTTGGTCCACACAATGAATAGCGGTTGGTCCAATTGCGCTACCACTCGCCCCGGGAATAGCTAATTTTGTATTACTAAAAATTTCTTTGCAGCGCTATCGGCTCAGAAAAGGTAACATATCTAGAGAGATGTCCAGATTTCGCATCACCAACTTTCGGCTTCGCATCCCCATTCTTCATTCTTGACCAGCAGTGAGCTTTTCCTTTGTACAGCTACTGTAACTTTTTTAAGAATGAAGTTACAAAGTTGAAACTTCTTCTGACTAATGCATATAGAGGAAATGCAAGCCGAATCATCATTAACTTTTAAAAAAAGAAAAATTTTCTAGCCATAAATTTATTGCACTTCATTCTAAGCAATGGATTTTCTCTTCGATTCTCGATGCCATAACTTTTTAAAAAGGGAGGATCGAGTGCCGAGATTTTTTCTGTGTAAAATAGGCATGGGTGCCTCTGATACAGGCAAGGTAGGAGGAGCTGAGTTCATTCTAATATAGTTTTTCAGGTGTCTAAACTCGAGAAAAATCTACAATTTCCCGATCCCAATTTGTTTACAAAATTTAGGACTCCACGCCAGTCAGTCCCTCAAATGCTTAAGACAGCACATCTCACCATTGGAAGCGCTTCACAACTATCTATTTTTATAAAATTTGAAGAAATTAGACATTTTGCGCCTTTTCTGCCGAGGTCGAGTTCTGGGCAGCGTTCGGCTCGACCTGGGCTCTGCGTGCATCGCCCGCGCCCGATAAAGGCCTCCTCGCACCTGGGTGCGAGACCCAGCGGTACTGCGCCAATTGTAGAGGACTGCACAGTGCCGATCGGCGAACAGTACTATCGATTCGCTTCGGTCTTCACGTTCGTATACTCATACTGATAATTTTAGAATAATTTACATATTGTTTTGATCTGAATTCATTTTCACGCTCACTTTTTGGGACAAGAATGTTACGTAATTGAATGTACTAGCTAGTTTCCAGGTTCCAATTTCCTCCTCAGGCCAACCAAAGTTTCCATCTCTCCGGGGTCGGTGAATCGGTACTAGATTTGTCTGTGAAGGGTAAAGCGCTAATTTGTTCATCGGCTCGCCACCACAAGCTTTTCTCTTTTTTCATATGCTGGCCACCGCTTGTTCATCGGCTAGCCTCCGCATTGTATGGCCAAATACGCATTCAAATCGCCTTCATGACATCCTTTAGGAGTAACAGCGCAACTCAGAAGGAATTGAGTAAAGCCGCTCTTTATCCTTTATCCTTTATATGTATCCCCCATGACAGCTCGGTCGCTACTGTCGATTTCTTCTCGTTTCCAGGGATGACTATTAAAGAAGGGAGTCGTGCGAATATGTTGACAGGTAGATAGAATTTATAACAAGTAGGTAACATCCATCCATCTGCTAATAATAATAAAAGGTAAAGGAGAACCTTTTTTCTCAATCCTTTGGGATACGCAACGCACTCTATTCTACGGAACTTATGGCCTTTAAAATGACTTTCTTAGCCGAGCGATGGACAAGTCAGTGTCTTTCCTTTCCAGAAAAATTTACGCCGACCCACTGAGCTCTAAGGGATGAAAGACAGTTGGCTTGGCCTGAAATCCCAACCTGGAATTGGGCGCACGCGACAGTCAACACCTCCTTCGACTGCACTACCACGCGCCAGCACAGGAGTATTCACCACTAGTTCATTAAGGCATTGGGATTTACTGCCTATAAAGCCCACAAGCTGCAGTCGGAAAGGTTCATTTGTGACAGAGTATTCGCGCTGAGAACACGCCCGGGCGTGAAATTTGGCACAACAACCGTCGATGTTCTCCTCGCTCTTACCCGCCCATTACAGTTTCCCCTACTATCAATAACACCACTCAGTTTAGCATAAAAGGCTCTATCGAATGGCATGAAACGTGGCCCAACTTCAGCGTGGCCCATTCATATCGCCTTCACTATAGAAGTAGAATGCGTGGCGCATCCCACAAGGGGATGCGTAACGCCCTCTTTATACCTTATTAGAGTGATTCCCATTCAAATTCGGTCACTCAAAAGTTTTTCCACATTCGTTTTGTTTTTCACGAAATCATGCAGAACAATGGCACAAAAAAGTAACCTAAGCTAAATATGTGCTCAAGTCGCATCCGTAGAGAATGTAAAAAAAAATCCACCGCCAAGAGATGCAATAGAGGTAAAATGCGAGGCGCAGAGATTAACCACCATCTACTATTAGTAATTGTGTCATTGGTTTAAAAACTGGAAGACAGCAATGCCTTAATGAATTAGGGGTACTCCTGTCAACTAAGTCCAAGCCAACTAAGTCTTACATCACTTCGAGCTCAGTGGGTCGGCGTAAAAATTTTCTGGAAAGGAAAGACATTGACTAGTCCATTGCTCGGCTAAGAAAGTCACTCTAAGGGCCAAGTACGTATTCAAATCACCTCCACGGCATTTCGTAGAATAGAATGCGTGGCGCAACCCAACAGTTGCCTTTTATTTTTATTAGCTGGTGGATGGGTGTTACCGACTTGTTATAAAGCCTGTCTACCGGCTAACATATTTGTACGATTCCCTACTGCAATAGTCTTCTCTGGAGATGAAAAGAAATCGACAGTATGGACTGAGTTGTCATGGGAGTTCTTGGACTACATTAGCTCTGTGAAAGCAAATATGATAGATGGGCAAATAGCAAATAGATGGCAGACAGAGGGACAATTCCATGTTGGGATTTCCCACCCAGCCAACTAAGCCTTCCATCCCTTCGGGGTCGATGGACGGGTACCAAACTTTTCTGGAAAGGAAAAACACTGACTACTCCCTCGGCTGACTATGTAGGTCATTGTTTAGGCCAAAACTGCATTCAGATTGCATCTACGACATCTCGTAAAATCAATTTGCTGGGCTCACTCTTTAAGGATTTGATTAATACCATTTTTTACCCTTTTATCCCTACTTCTTTGCTTGTGAGGAAAAAAAGCAAATGTAAATGAGCCTACGCCTGTATCATAGAAAATTCGAAAACGTGGATGAGTTGCCGCTTCATTGCTTTCCTAAAGGGCATTAATGCTATAGGATTCCGTGCCAAACATAAGAGGGAAACAGGAGCGTACACCAACAGGACGATCGCTAGGTGATGTTTTACTGTTCATTGTGGATGGACTGGCGCCGCTGGATCTAGCACCTAGGTGCGAGGGAGGCTGCGGGCGATCCGAGTGTCAAGCGCTGAGCTCAGGTCAGCTCTAGAAACGAAGCGTGGAAAGTAGAAAATGCCGAAAATTTTCAATGTGGACAATACTAGGTCATTGCAAGGCCGACTTTGTGATGAAGACTACTGTGGAGGTGTTCCTATGAACAGATGCTGTCTGGAAAAGTAACTGAGGACAACAGAATTGGTCATAATTTTTGGTCAGAACTACACTCACGGAGGACGCTAACCGATGAAAGAAAATTTGCTCATATTCCCGTTAGTAAAAGTTGACCCGGTGTGTTGCACTCAAGAGTAAGCTCGCCTCTTAGCTTCATTAGCAAAAGTGCCACAGGTGCCACAATTAGCGAAAAATCCATTTCTGCATGTGAAATTAAGGCAAGCAGCACTTTTGCAATGGCAAATCTGGACATTTACGCAAGTTGTAAGAACTATTTGGTACAATGTAGAAAAAGGAACATCTACAGATGCAGAACATGGCCACACTCCTCTTGGAAAAGAAGAATGGCTAACATATGATTGGGTAAATATGAGGGCTCCCCATGTTTGGATTCAGTCACGCATGATCCAAGTTCGCTATATTTATGAAGTTTTAGTCAGCGCCGTGGTCGTAGCGGAGAGAGCACGAATCTGAGATGGAAGATAGGAAATCCCGAAGTATGAAAATCACTTGTATGAAAAATACTGGCTGCAGGAGTGCTGCAAAGCGTGTTGCAATGACGGGGCTATGTGCATTGCGACAAGTCCAAATTTCCAGATTTATAGCCATAGATGAAACGGGCACCGTTTTGAGAAGAGTGCTAGAACTAGCAACAGATTCCAAAAGATCGATTCTGGGTCGGCGTTGTTCTAATGCCAAGCACTAATGAGCTAGTTTTCACGCCTAGGCCAAGGGCGGCAGGCCTGCGACCTGGCTGAGGAGCGCTGAGCTCAGGTCGGCTGGCCATCTTAGCCAACGACGCACTGGTGGAAGGAGAGAGTGGAAAATCCGAAAATCTCGAATTAGCACCATGTTATATCTACAGAAAGCACGTCTTTAGGATAAGAGCGCTATCGTACTAATTTTTCAAATTAAAGCGAGAGTAAAGAGTAAGGAGAGGAAATAAAAAGAAGAGTTGATTTTGGCTGAGATTAGACGTCCAAAAACAATCTATCCGAGCTACGTGTATATCAGCTACTGGCACACTATCAAAGCCAATTAATGCTGCTACGCACAGGGAAAAGAGCATCTCTTTAAGGTGTTTCCCAAGACAGTTACATGCGCTTCAAAATATGAAAAAATCAGTGCAACGGACGAAACAGGTATGTTTGCAGCAACAAATTAGAGCTGTCTCTCGGTCTTGAGGCTGCATTTCTTCATCGTAGTTAAGAGAATACACTCTACTTTGCGTCTTATAGAAATAAATTCATTAGCTTACGTTGATGCCTGGAAAAAGGTGGAGCAAAATCGAAGAAATCGTTCTTGTGATCTCGCCAGAGAAAGGGTTCGTACCACCCAAATTTGGCAGTTTTGGAATCGACTTGGTCGCAGCAACTCATTTCTGTCAAATCTGCTAAAGACAGTTGAGAAGACGGAGATCTCATGTATCTCTTTAACGGACCACACAAGTAATTAGTGAAACATATCCTGTGCGTGTAATTACCTCATGCGAGAAAAGGAGTCTGCTGCGGAATGCAGTATGTAGATTTAATTTTAATAAGAATTTTCAATATGCTGTTATCATAAACATTCGTCACTTTTAACGGTACAGTTGACATATGAAGATTTAATGTCAAAGACCCTTCGCTAAAATTCGAGGAATTAAAAAATTAAACAAATAAATAAAATTGAATGTAACAATGTCTGTGGCCCTATGATCTACATGGTCTACAAATTTTTTTTCCATGAATCGCTTGCTGTCCATTATGCCGGTCTTGGATCCGCGCGCTTAAATATCCTTTGGGTGCAATTAGTGGAGACGTCTCTCGCTAATGAGTATCCCTGGCGCTTTCGAAAAAATAGCAGTCAAAAGTGGATTAACGAAAAATGTTTTTATGGCACTGGATAGATCTCGATGAGGAGATCACGGTGGTATGTGAGTTTTCTAAAAAGGATGAAGAGCAAGATGGCTACAGCAAAAGAACAAAAAGAACGCGGAAAACGCGCCTACCGCGCCCTTTTTCCAATCCTTATGGTGGGTATTGTACATCCATCCAGATTAGTAACGAAGGCATGAAATGGAGTTATAAAATTGCTGGCAAGTTCAAAACGTTGTCAAGTCGTTGAAGCACTTGGAATGGGCAGTAATTAGTCTCCTATTGTGCTCAGCAATAATCCTTAATCAGTTATTTCAGCAGAAACAAACTGACTAAGCTGAAATGACCTTCATTCAAATCAAGACAAAATTTTTCGGCAAATACGAGGGCGAAAAATCTAGAGCGATAATCAGAGGCTAACGTTTTCCTAATAAGAAATCAACCGTAAGGAAAGAACTGAATAGGAGTGTCTATGAGCTAAACAGACGTAATTCCCACATGAGCAACTTCAACCTACAAGGACTTTTTCAATTTCGCAAATGCTAGAGTTCAAAGAATCGACACAAGTTGTTATTATTTTGGCGCATTTTTGAAGCTCTTCTCAGCAGCATACACAAAGATTGGGACTAGGAAGGCTAGGATTAGAAGATTACTCACAGCAGCACACGGCACCAGTTTAGAATACAAAAATAAGTAGAAAACGAAAATACAAGTCAAGTTTAGTGAGCGCCGCATCGCAAAATGTGTCATCGAGGCGAACAAAAAACAAGCGAGGTTTTTTTTTTTTTGAAAAAGTGTAGCCAAGTATTTCCTAACACAATAACATAGTACATTCTCGAACTCATTCTGTACGAGTCCTCGATAATTTCTGCAGCACAGAGAAAAAAGCCTCATGTCCTGAACTGCACAGATAAACGCGAGCAGAGACGCTCCTAAATCGGTCAAGTCAGAAAAATAAATAAGTTGGCCCATCGCATAATGAGTCCCCATAACAACATCTGGAAAATGCGGAAAGAGACCCCAAATGCCACATTTCTTCAAAAGAGTCCATACTAAAAGACCAGGCGGTATCAGGGATGAAAACAATTAGATTTGTTTCTATGGCAGACGAGGTAGACGGATGGGTTATTTGGAGTTGCTGGCGCCTGCAATGTGTTGCCGGGCGGGACGCCAGGCAACTCATGAAGCAGTTAATGGAGCAGAAGGAGCACAACTCCATGTACATAGTATGGAACGAGTGATGTGTAATTTTGGAAGTACCCGTCTGCCTCCAACAAAATGTTGTATATGGATGAGAGATGCTGTTCCTTATAGGAAAACGAGAACGAGCGCAAATAGAGATCTACAAGACTCAGCCAGCGCACCTTTGTCAAAATTGGCCACATCGTAGATTTCCTCCCTTCGCCAAACAGCAGAGCATGCGTGTTGAATTTCTCTATTGCAATGCTTACACGGGGGAGAACACATAGAAGGAAAAGAAGGAAAAGTTTGTCAGCAAAATCGGACGTGGATTCTTGGGTTTTCGTTTAGAGATAAAAACTGGTTTTTGAACGAAATGTTCTATTTTAAACGTGCTGGGTTATGTCTGGCATTATTTGTGGGCTAACCTAATATTCGAAGTTGATTCCATAATTCCATGATTGAACTCAAACAAGGGATTCCCGTATTAGCTATTTACTGCTATTTGTTCCTGTCAAACCCGGTCAACTATGGCATGGAACGGATGGCAACACCGTGTTGAATTTCTATGTTCCATCGTCATACTGCCCATATCCAGACGCGAGCTACTGTGAAAGTGAATTCAGCGCTTCCTGAGCAGGCCAATACAGGAAGCACCGCAAGCGAACGAGGCATCTTCAATAGACAGGCGCCAGCAGAAGTCATGTGAACGATTGGTCAGGAGGCAGCATTTCAATCTCAGCACTTGGCAAGGTGGTGACGAGGACGATTAGAACATTGGAATTTGGAGTCCTGATGCTGTCCGTGCAGAGCGCCAGATGATTGCTCATCAATGTTTGCTTTGTAATCAATGTGAAAGCTCACGAAACGTTCAGTGACTTGGTAACGGTCTCAGGGGCAATACCATCCATGCACGCTGGCAAGGTCGATGAACCTCCGTCGCCCAAGTGGAAGGTGAGTCAGCACACAGACTCTGCACCGGAAGGTGAGACTTGGTCTCGAACCCGGTCGCTGCTGAGCTGAAACCACCCGGTGACGACGGCGTCGCCGGTCGCACCGGGCGGGCAGGTGAGTTGTTTGCTCATCCCGCCCTTTATCAGGCGGGAGTGGACTGGCCACACACGCACGCACACGCCCTGCGCACATGCCGCAACTGCACTCGGCGTCTGTGCAGACCGACCTCCCACCGTTTCAATCGGGCTCCGGGCCGCTAATCCGCCTAGCATTAATTTTTGGGACAATATCGGCCGGTAATCGATAAATGACTAAAGTGCTAATAACGGCGCTCCTGCTCCCACGGTATGGTTCGCGATCGCACACCCACACAGCAGAATGACGAACCGGAAGCGGACCACCAACAGACGGTAATGCGACAGGTAAGGCGCCTGGGGCTCGGGTCGCGGTGTTCGTCGCAGTGTCGATCAGCTACTGCAGGACTTCAGTCTACAGGCACAAAATACCTCTATAGGCATAAAGCATGATTCGCCATCTCCACACAAAACAGTCCAGTTACGCAAAGTTGCATCCAATAATATTTCTAAGAATAGAACTGCAGGGCCTCCTATCAATTGGTGGCATTTAGTGCAAGATTTAGGCTTTTTGTATAATGATAAGCCTGACATCAATAAACTTCTTTAAAAAAAATTGCGAAGAGGTATAAATCCGATCACACAAACACACGGTTAAGATTTTCCAGGGTTGCCAACGATCCTCCAAAAGGTGCCTCTAACCAAGGTATACCTTCTCATGGAACTTCTAACACAGACCTATGCTAGCTGAAAGAGCTTCGAACGCTGATTAGAAATATGTAGTCCAAATTTGCTAAATGGATATTCTAACCGCGTACTGGCCAGCGAAAGTTCCGTTGTCGACTTCGTGTCGCGCACGCTGACGAAGCGATGGGAGGAGCGTTGTGCAATCAGCGCAGCCATTAGAAGCTCAGAGGGTTGCAATGATGGCGCACTGGTCGTGCTCTCGCTTTACAGGGAGGTGGTCACAGGTTCCGTTTCTATGGACGTTTATCACCGCCTATATATAAAAGAGTTTGTCCGTGGAGTGATCTAACCTAAGTGAGGTACGCCGCATCATCCACAGCGAGAGCGGTCGAGTGATCTAACCGAAGTGAGGTACGCCTCATCATCTCATCATCAGCGGGGCAAATTTTGCTGTTGAACGTGGGGTGTTGCTGCAGCAGGGGAAACGCAGCCCTTTACTGCTTAACACAACAGCACCTACGCGCGTTGTTGAGCGTCCAGATTCAGAAGCCGGCTTCGTGCCATTAGCATGAGAGGACTACTAAAGGGGTAAGGGTAGAAGGGGGACTTTGAGGGTGGAGAACCGACGACGATAAGAAGGCAACGACCAGGAGGAGCATCGTGATGGTCGATGGGGAGAGCAATGAAGCAGCCCAGGAGGTGGCACCAAGAAGAGTTTAGGCAATACGGAGGGATCGTTAGGGAGTTACCAATCAGGGGAGGGAGACAGTGAGGAGGATCAGCAAGGAGATCCATTACCATTAAGAGAGACCGGATTTAGAGGATGTGACACCGATGTCACACAATGGGCGTTCGCTCGCCGTCGTCGTGTCGTGAGCGTGGGAGGCCTACTTAAATGGGGTAGAGTAGTAGGGAGGATCCCGAGGGGGTGAGGAGGAACATACCTTGAAGAAGGGAACTGGAGGCAGGACCAGGACGGAGAACCAACAAGAAGGGAGCCGTAAGGGAATTCATACGGAGAAGAAGGAATCTGCCATATGCATAGCCTCGTCATGCTCCACGCAGCGGCGACTGCGCGCGCTTCTGAGCTTCTTGATCCAGAAAACGGACCCCCTACTTCGCGCAGAAACGACTGCGTAGGAGCAACCTGGGACAGAAGTACTGCGCAGCACAAACCAATGACATTACTGGCCGGTCAGGAAAGACCGTCTATGATGAAGGTACCGAAGTGGTGAAGGGCTTGATGCCAATAAAGTACGCACCAAGTCCTAGATGCTAGCGAATTTTATGTTTTGCAATAATTACTCTCCATAGGTCAGTGATGCTACAAAGTCGGGCGAGCGCGCAAGTGCGAGACACGCCGTTAGGCGTGTCGGAGCACTTGTTTATTTATAAAGGTATTTTACATTTTGTGATTTAACGTCAATGACCCTCTTTATCCTCATTTCCAACACATTTTTGAACGAACGCATAGTAACAACTATCACATACTTTTTTCAAGCTCGTTGAAAATGGAGTGATAACAAATTGAGATTTTCTCTTATGTTAAGTCAAAATCGAAGGCTAGATTCGTGGTCAGCGCCCTAAACGACCCCTTGCACAAAGTTTGGTCGAAATTGGATGCTTCTGATCTCTTCAACCTCACTTATTCATATCTACATTAACCTGTCATGAGAAGGTGGATATTCGGACACCAATGTCAGATTCGTGATTAGCACCCCAGTAGCGCTTTGAGGTAAGGGCATATACTATTACTATTAATAGAAACACATTGGAGCATTAGTTCAGGCGCGAAACATTTTTTGAACTCTCACAAAAAAGAGTTCCCACAGTTTTGGACGAAGTGCAGAACAATTTACTCACCCTGCTCAATTTAAAGAGAGATATTCGCTGTAGAATTCCTGGACCCCCTATTCGAAATAATCTGTCACAGTGATGTTTGGTTACAAGCAACACTCTGGCGTCAGGATATATTCGAACCGCAGCATCTGCTTAATGGGCAGGGTGCAACACCATCCCACCACAAGCTGTTTGGTCGAGCGCGTTATTCGTGATAGTTCATGGGCCAGTCAGCACTCAGCAGATATAGGCATGAGACGGTCACTGATACCAGCACTTTTAGCAAAATTTTTGATTCAACCCGCCTATGCCAACCAGACCTTTCATCTTTCCGGTGAATTGGCACCAGACATGTCCAGGAAGGAAGGATAAAATCCTGGGTAGTCCATTGGCTGGCCACTGTCATTGGACAGACCAATTATGCATTCACATTGCCTCCAAATGTCTTGTAGAATGAGAGTGGGTGGCATCCCAAACAACGGTTCATTAACGCCGTTCACGTGACTGCCACGTGGGGCAGTGGGACAACGCGTGTATTTATTAGCGCGCATTTATTTTTATATTTTATATTTTTAGATATGGATAAATCAATAACCAGTGAAGTTTCTCGTCGGTAATCATGACCGTAGATATTAGTTGACTCAGTGATTAATATTGTATTATTAAATGTTTGATAATTTTCCATGAACTATTTTTATGATGGTGTCCGACGACATCGTCGCACATTGTTCCACGTGGCAAAAAAGTATCCGACGACCTCGTCGGACAATGTCGTGAAAGCGTTAATTAGCATAGTTTTAAATCTTAATCTTAAAAAATAACACAATTTTAAATCTTTTAGGTTTGTTCCTTCCGTCATGCGTGCCTCTAAAATTGCATTCGGTAGGACCAAAACCTCAGTAAGAGCCATTTTCTATTTTTTCGTCAACCTCGAAGTTACTATGAAAGTAAATTCTTTTCTCAACCTTGGATTCATCGAGCGTAAACTCTCGAACTTCCTTTTGAGGCGCGTGCTGTGCTGCCGTAACAGAACGTGCTTTTATTCTGCTATGGTAGATGTTTTAACACCATTTGTTTGTTTGCTCGATTTTCTGTTCTCATGTAGTAGCTTCAAATTCATTAGTCTGCATATGATGCTTGCCTTAAGCAACATAGTAAACCTAGAGTGCCGTCGTTGCTGAGACCGTGTGGAGAAGTGTCAAGAGCGCGCACTTCAAGGCCTGATTGCCTGATTTTGCCTGATTTTCGCTCTTTGCTCTATTTATGTATGTGTAGTGCATTTAATAGATATACAGGGTAGCTCATCAATACATGGAACAACAAAATTTCGCAACCTTGTTAAGAGGCGATTGTCAAATGTTTTGGATCATGCAAAAACTGTTATCTAGTCTATC
Source organism: Heligmosomoides polygyrus bakeri (assembly GCA_947359475.1). NCBI lineage: Eukaryota > Metazoa > Nematoda > Chromadorea > Rhabditida > Heligmosomidae > Heligmosomoides > Heligmosomoides polygyrus. The sequence continues at coordinate 69,773,031 of OX375870.1, forward strand.
TTGGTGTTTGGTATGTACTACTACTTCCGCACAATTACCATGGCTTCAGCTCCTCATACCAAAGGGAAGTGAGCTTTAAATCACAACGACCGGCTATCTCCCTCTGGTTGGAGTACTCCCATTCCAAAGCAGTTACACTTCTGGAGATTGTGGATGAACATTTAGCATTAGGGTAAAGTGTAGGGCACTCCAGGTTCTTCTTCAATTTGAAGATCAGATGAGTGGATCTGAGCCACAGCTGAGCAACGCTGTTCGTTTGCCGATCATTCGCAATGGAGCAACGAGTTGGAATAAATGCAATATTCTACCGTGCTCGGTACCAGTTATTATATAGTGTGTAGTTTCTGAAAAACTACAGGGACAGCTTTCCAGGATGACCTGTAGAGCGAGCATTCAACTGCAGGAGAAGAGAGTATGTAGAAGGAAGGAACGGGCTAGTGTAGCTGAAACGCATCCGGGTGTTCAGCTATCGCTTCTCTTAGTGAAAATTTGAAATTTAATTGTAGTATCTTAAACACTACAATTAAAAGAACTGATCGCATTTTAGGTTCACATAAGCAACTTCTCCAATCCTTCAAACATGAAATGAAGTGTACGTGAGGTGCTGCGCAGCAAACCTGCCTCAACAACTGATGGCCTCCACCTGTGTGCATCTGTCAAATTTATCAATATCGAACGTATTTTATCTTAGGCTTCTCTCATGGGTGTATGTTACTGGCAGATGAATGTTAACGTTTCAATAACGCGTTCTCGTTAGGTTATGAACCTAACTAGGACCTTCTATCACTCACTGCAAGTGATTTTAAAGAAAATTTTAAACCTCCTTGACAAAGGTTGCAATAATCGTCAAATTAGAGGAATCTCGAACTTGTATCAGGATTACGATGAATCTCACTGACGCATCTGACAAAATAATTCGTCACCACGGACTCCGAACTAATCTGTGCTTTTGACGAACCGATGGCGAGCTCAGGGATTCAAGTGACGTAAGTACCTTGGTGTTTCCTCCCTGGGCGCCTTAAAAGAATACGCCGGCTGTCGCCTGCACCCCAAGACAAGATACTTGGTTCGGGCCTACCTAGGGCAATAGAGCATTCCACTCGTCCGGGATCTGTAAGCTCCCACCACACTTGCCTGAAAAGAAAAGAAAAGACTTGCATGTTCATCGGCAGTCTATGGCAAGCCATTGTATAGGGCAAAAATGCATATTCAAATTGCCCCAATGATATCATGCAGAAGTGGAATACGTGACAAGATTGTAATTGCATGGTGAATGCTCACATGGAACATGATGATGTTTTCGAACTGCAGCTTCCAAATGCCCGCACTCCTTGGTGCTCTCCTCTCGTTACGGTGCTCGACAGTGATTGCCACGCCCACTTCGAATCACACCCTAGCTATATTGAATTGTGACGCAAGTTCATAACATTATAACTATATCAAATTTTATTTACTTAAATAAGTTTGACCAATTTGAGACAATTAGGCGTAGTATTATACTAGATATAACTCTTTCGTGTTTTTTGAGTACGCTATTTTTGCTCAGTCGTCTGAGTCGGGTCTGTTGAGCAGCTACATAAAAGAAAGCTCTCTTGTCTAGTTGCAGCTCATAGTGCTACCCAAACTCCCAAACTCCTAATCTCTATTTTGTTCAAGTTTAATTGTTCTGAAGTTAGTCTGGATTGTGTGTGGACTGACAATGTTTATTGTTGTTTTTAATGGGCGCACTTCAGGTGCAGTAATAAATAAATGAATAAATAACAGAGACACCGACACAGTAGCCCATTATATGGACGCTCTTTCGTTAGAACGCATTTCTTCATAGGCCGGCCTGCTCTGACTGCGTGTACCTGAGCAAGCACAAATTACTACCTATTTCTGTGCCCGACTTTATGCCGTCCGTTGAAAAAAATCCTTCAAGTTAGTTTGCGAATTTCCGTCGTTCACGGTTTCCATTTTTCTGCTCACGAGATGAATTCGTGTTTTCTTTGTTATGTTATTGCGGATGCATCTGTGTTTTTCTCTTTCGTCCATATGGGTATCCATGTAATAAATATCTCTAACAATAAATAGTTTGAAAAAAATGTCGTTCAGCCGACGCCTAAATTTCACAGTTATCCATCGTTTGTTGTACCACCCAAAATATGTATAGTTATTATTTGGGTTGACATCAGGAAATAGCGAAGAAGTTGTTGTGTTATTGTCGCACGAAAGATTACAAATCGATATGAAATGAGTTCAGGAAAGCGTCAAGGTTTCCGCACGTTTGCTAGAAACATTCAAAAACGAGTACACAGCGAATCCGACATGCTGTCACTTTTTAGAGGAAATACAGCTCACGCTCTGTACCGCGGTTTTTGTTTTGTCCTTGGAGGTTTAATTGGGTTTACTCTTTTGTCTGAAGTGTTCAACATTCAAAAAGGGATCTCAGGAGCTGACCTACGCGTGCTTATAAGGCTGGCAGATGTAGTTGGATCCCAATTTAGTAGATCACCGGTACGCCTACAATTACGTTTAGTGCAAAACGCCTTTAAAAAGCGAGATACACCTTTTTGCAGCCCCAGATAAGCGTTTCGTACCCTTGCTCCTTTGAGGGCCACTGGAGATAAGAAGTAATTTCATATCTCAGCACTAGCCACATATCTTAGCGATGCATTCAACTCATTAGTAGAAAAAACTAACTGGCCCCTTAATCGTAGACGCGAAGTTTCAAATAATGTGGAGGCAAATGTCTCATGGCTTATTGGCCCTGATGCTCCGTATTGTTGCAGGGTTTAATTCGCCGCTCGTCATTAGCGGCACAAATACAGACCATGAAGCCGCCGAAGAGTAATTTGGAACCTCTGAATAGATCCTGTGCCGCCGTACGTTTTGGGTAGGTTATGGACTGTGCGCTTCATGCTAAGTTCCACCAAGAAAATGTTCAACTCTGCTCTCCTGAACTTGATGCAGTCGTCTGAGGTGACCTTTCATCAGGGTGAGGTTCTATTGTCTATAATGGTAAAAAAACAACAGTGGAGGTAACAAAGTCGATATTGCGTAACATTCAGTTGAGCACAAATAAAAGCAAGCAAGCAGCTAACTCACGTAGTAATCACAATAACTCCACCATTCGCTGGGGATGACAGATAACAGTTGGACTGAATGAGCCTTATAGTTCAATGGAAAGCCCTGTACCAGAAAACACAGATTTCCAACGCCTTTACGGCGCAGCGAAAGATGTAGTAAACACTTCCGAACGGCTTCAACACGAGCATTGGTTTCGCAGTGATATTAGCGATTCGAATAGGGCAAGCTTGAGGGAGGAGGATCGAATCTATGGTATTTTGTCTGACATTAAATACTGCCCCAGCAGTTGGATATGCCTCGCGCCTTCCAGATTCCCGTATTCATTCTCTTCGGAGATTTCAACTCTTGTCCTGAACCTTCTGCAGAACACTTCACGTTTTCTGAATTGGGACAAAATCCACTATTAAATAAGGATTTATTATCAACCGAAGTATCCGAAGTCGATAAAAAAACAATGAAAGGAAGGATAAGAGCCATCGGCTCTTCCAGCATTTCCAGCTGAATTCCTTGAACTATGAGCCTCTTATTTGGTATCTTATCATTGTGGAAGGTCTTTCTTACAGTTCTACGAGTTAGTTGTGTCGACTCCTGTTACTTCCGCATTTCTATTATCAGAAAATATGCAATAGTGATAACGACAATGTCCTATTATCGATGTCGACATGGTGGCACCCAGAAATGAGTAGCTGCTACATATGTAGCTTGGCGTACATTATACTACGGATCAAAATGAAAGGAAAATTTGAAGAGAATATATGATGAAAGGATTTACAATACAAGCGCATATCGAACGCAATATTGAAATGTACATCACAGAAATTTTTCAACTCCGAAATTCAATGTCTAATTACATGCAATCAAATAGTCAATGAAACAATAATTCACACCAACTGGACACAAAGCAATCGATCGGACAGCTGTAAATGCCCGGGTGGGTCACATTTTCCATTGGTTGTCCATCGCAGTTCACAAATGAGAGCGTGGCAAGCACATAAAGCCGTGGTGGCCCCGAACGCCTACTCGGCTTCACAGAGAATCAGACAAAAAACGAATGCATCGTAAAGCCAGCATAACAAAGACGCGTTTCACCAACAATTGCACAGGTTCGGCAGTACAGGAATGAAAGCCTAGGCCCAAGTAGCGGCTCTACACTGTATAGCAGCTACCGTTAACGAAATCACAATGCCAGCACTCATGGAAGCACCAATCCACATGACGATGTGATAAGGAAGGCAGAGAGGCTGTGAAGGGAAGACCCGCACTGAAAACAATCTCCTGTCTTCAGTGTTTGCAAGAACTTTGCAAAAAATCGGAAGGCATATCGTTTATCTTGGATAACAATAAAAAGAAATTAATCTAAGATAAACAGTTTGGCTTCTGCAACGTATGTCTTCAGAAACGTGGATGCTTACGTCTGTTAACAATTGGATTGAATGTATGTAAAAATGTGACACAAATGGCATGTTTACCCTTTTCAAGGACCTTTGAGAAGGTTCCGAAAACCTAATTAATATACAAAACGAACATTAATCGTGTTCTTCTAGTGAAAGGTGAGGAACTGAAAGATGAATATCTACTGTGGGCAAAGTATAGGCTGTTGATGTAAAATTACACAGAACAATAAAATGATTTGAACGCTCACCCCATCCAAATTGTTCTTGTATACATGGATAGTTGGACTCATAAATACGAGCTGCCACTTTGTTGGGATTAAAACAAGGAACCCCAGCTTATCCTACTACTACAGTAAACAAGGCTTGCGTCTACCGTCCGTCCTAGACGTTTTCGAGACACCGTACCGAGGGGCTGTATTTAGAAGTGTCACCGACGTCTTCCCAGGAGGACCTGGATTCACAAGACATGGCATGACATCGAGCAACAAAAGTTCGAAATCAGAAGACGTGTCATCGATGTTGTGGAACGAGCGTCTGAATTCGGAGGACGACGTAAAACGGACGCATGGACTGGAAATCCTACATATTTGTCTGACTTACTATTTGAAACCCGTTTTTTCGCTGTAATTTGGGTTAGAAAGCCCAAAAAAGAAGAAAACTACATAGAACCACTGTAGCTAGGGATTCTATTTTCGGAGTTTGGAAACGAAACCTGCATCCAGACGCATAGGCAGCTGGACGTCTGGTAGCAAGAATTTTTCGCGCTATCTGACTGAATAATTTATGTTTCAACTGTGTTTTATATCTCTGTTCTTGAAGGGCTTATTGAAGTGTGTTGAAGGAGCAATTCCGAACGACATTTTATTTTAACTTCAAATTGGGACAAACCGCAGCCGAGACAGCTGGACAAATCAACCAAGTGTGGGGCCTAATAGTGTTGGAGAAAGCACTTTACGCCAGCGGTTCAGTAAATTTCGGACCGGAGATTTCAGCCTCGAAGTTGACCTCCGTAGCGGTCGACATGGAGCAATCCTGGACGAGGAGTTGGAGGAATTGGTGGAAGCTGTACCATCCTAAACGGTTCGCCGGATCGCGGAAGAGCTATTTAGATGTCAATAAAACTGCTGTTGCTTCGAAACGCCTTGGGAAGGTGAAAAAGCTCTAGAAGTGGATGCCCCACGAGTTGAGCGGCAAGAATTGTCACGTTTCGCGATTTGTTCTTCTCTACTTTTACGCAACAAACGGACCCGTTTTTGGATCGAAACAAAACTTGTGATGAAAAGTGGATTCTGCGGATAACAGGAAACGTGGTTGGATATCGACGCACCCCCTAGGCATTTTCCAAAGGCGAACCTCCACCAAAAAAAGGTGACGGTCACTGTGTGGTGGTCGGTGGCTGGTGTGATCCATTACAACTTTTTGGCACCAGGCCAAATGATCACAGAAGAGCCCTACTGTAAGAAAATCGACGAAATGCACCAAAAACTGCGTCAACTTCAGCCAGCATTGGTTAGCAGAAGAGCCCGATTCTTTTGTATGATAACGTCCTCTCACACGTTTCACAAACCACTGTTCGAAAATTTAACGAATTAAGGGTTGAAGTTCTGCCTCGCCCGCCATGTTCTCCAGACCTCTCACCAACCGACTACCACCTTTTCAAACACTTTCAAATTTTCTCGCTGGTAAAACCTTCACCAATCAGGACCAAGATAAAACCGCTTTGGATTTTGTCGACTCTCGACCACCTATTTTTCTCGCTGATGGAATAAATCGACTGGCGGCCCGTTGGCAATAGTGTGCTGATTCGAACGGTGCTTATCTCGACTAAACCCGATCAGATTTGAGAAAGTTATGATAGTTCAATGTGAAGCATTCAAAACGCTAAAACTTTTTGGACAACCTAATATAATCTCTTCAAAATTCCTAAAAGCAAAAATCCTGAAACGCTTTCGCGTGCATAGAAGAAGTTCTCAATTCTTCCAGGAAAAATGATATTGACCTGGTAGAAAGAGTTCAAAATAAAGTCGCACGAAAAGAAAATCAGGTGCTTTAGAATGCTTTAGAAAGAATTCGAGGGCCTGAAAAGAAGCAGAATGCTTGGTCTAAGACGCATACTATGCAGAATAAAGATTTCTCAGCTAAAAGATGCTCTTTCAGATTCACGCAGGTAAAATCCTCATAGATAATTGCTCCTACTGCAAGGGCCACATATAGAGATCTTCGTTTTTAACATATAAAGACTTGCGAGAGCTCAAATTACTGCTTACAAAAAATAAAAATCTATTGCTCAACTATGCATACACTAAAGAGATTGGTGTTAACTAAATTATTATTGTAGTTGTATTTTGAGCTGTCAAGACCTTGACTTTCAACTGCACCTTTTAGTAGCATTTCTGTCAGTTACTGTTTTTTAGCATTATTTAACCTCTATGCTTTGCCTTATATTGTTAAACGTTTGCATGCTATTCACTAACCCCATGAATAAAGAGTAAAGAGTGCAGGCGTATGCAATATCACTAGGCGTGTTCCTAATGCTTTCCTCCGAAACTACACGTTTTAGTGAAAATTCAAGTTGCAATCAACACCTTCGCGCTGAAGGAGCTTCGAATGCGAGGTATCTGCTTTCCCTCTTTGGCCTGTTCTGAATCGATTCTGCTAGGATACGAAATGCGCTACACATCATCGTGGAGATTTTCTGGATGGGTGCGCATATCGAGTGTTCCATAACTGACCAAGGTCAAAAAGGGGGAGGGAGGGAAGGTGGAATTGTCCCGTCCGTCCCTAAGGAACACTAGCTCCATCATACCGGGCTCAGCGAGATGGAAGCCATGATAAGCCTCTTTGAGTAGTAACGCGTTATTGTTCGGTCGGCTCGCCGCCGCAACGGCGAACAGCTTGCATCCGAAGGCAAAGCGATGCTGGTTCGAAGCCCAGCTAGTGGAAAGGGTTTCGCTCACAACCTGATATGAAAGACAACATCTGATAACGTCAGTATTACTTTCGTCAAGAATAAGAAGCGTTTCAGGGTTGTTTTCTCGTCGTCATTACGCTCACCTTCAGAAGATTGCTGAGGATCGTCGAAATCCTCGTCCAGAACTACCAGCGTCTGCGAGAATAAATCAGCATCGCTTCCACCAAATGCTGTCGTTGATCGTTTATCCACGGATCTCTTCAGAATAGTTCAGTGTTACGATTAGATAACAATAGCTCAATCAATGCGTAAATGCAGTTGTGCAAAACGAACTTTCTCGGAGGACCAGTTTTATTGAGCGCACTATGGTTTCGAGCCGTTTGGCAGCTTGAAGATGTTGCAAGGATTCAAATCTAGTATTAGCATAACCATATGCTTGCTCAGTCCTGCTTTTCAGTCTATATACTTCGCTGCAAACGAATATCTCAACATGTGAGAGATAAATTCACCCGCTGACTCAATGTTAGCTCGGAACGACGTCGTTGGTGGGCCAAATGGTGACAGAAATAGACCACTTCTATCCAGCTTATTCCGGGCTACAAAAGATGCAAAAACTAGTCACAGCAAGTGTGCCGGTGTCGTAGTTATGCTCACTACACATCGGATCCGATCGAGAATATTTGGATAATTGGATGATTCGGATAACGTTAATTTCGCGGACCCCGGATTTTCGGATGGTTCTGATCGGGATGTCCGAATCGGATATCCGAAAATGATTCATTCGGATCGAAAGTATGACGTACACGCATTAACAGCAGTCGCCCTTTGGCCATTTGTGCGAAAAGAGAGGCAAGGAGTCACCAGTGGTCGAGGGACACTGATCTCAGCTACAAATAGCTGGATTTTCTGCAGAAGTATAGGGAAATTTCAACGCTTTTTTAGACGAGATATCCATCTCGTACATCAGAGTCGTGCCCTTCACGTTAATATTGTCTCCTCTGCGCTCCTCAACCATATGTTCGCCAAGCAGATTGGTTTAGTGCCCAAGCATCATCAGTGACTTCTTATCATTCGCTCCGCACTGCGAACTATAGAGGGGGCGATGCTGACATTACCTGACAGCTGTCGTCCCACTGATCATCGAGTTGCTCGAGCGGATGCCAGCAGTATCTCCATTCGTCCCTGTCGCGTGCCAGAGTGCTGCAATGGATCCTCCTCGCTCGAGGGACACGAAGAGAGTCATATCGTTCGGTCAGGGCTTTCACAAACAAGTCCGACCAACGTGTTAATGGGCACCCTGGTGTTCTTTTGACATCCTGCGGAACCCAGTCGGTAATCCAGTCTCTCGTCCAGCAGGTGTTTGCGAAGCGCATTACGTGGCCGGGCCGACTTGACCCATGCGACAGCGTCTCTGATCTTAGAACATCGAGGAAGTTCGGAACACCGGAGGCCTTCTCTCACTTGCGTGAATTGTGTCACTCTGGGCATCGTCCTCAATTCCACGCTACACGACGCTGATCGCGTTGTCATCCTTTTCATATGGCTCAGGTCTTTAAGGCGTATGTAAGGGCAAGCAGAACAGTGGAGTGGAACAGATGGGCACGGAATCTGACGTCCTTCGTCTTCTTCACGACTTCTTCGACGTTCTTGAGAGCTCCTCAAGTCGATCGTTTCCTCCTGCCCAGCTCCGGCAGTAGGTCGTCCGCCGTTTTGACTTTCCGACCTAGCTACACGAGCTGGAGCATTCGGAGGTGTGCGTTCCGTTGGGCGAGAATGGGGCATCAGAAACTTGTCCGTTCTTCGCGAACATCGTAAGATTCCGCTGCATTCCAACGTTACCACATGCTGACATGCGTGTCTTTAATAGTGATAATGACATACTCATCTAGACCCAGTTCGAGACGGGCTTCTTATTAAGGAGGCCAATGAAGTGATCGTAGAGATGTTCAGGGTGAACTAATGAGAATATTACAGGGTGCGCGCGGTCCGTGCAAGCGGTGAAAGGATGGCCGAGTGGATAACAGGTTGCGGATTTGTAGGAAAGAGGTTGGGGTTGGATTCCGATGTCGTAATTTATGTGCTGCTGGCCGCGAGTCTTGCGCTTTTGTCAATGTAGAATGCGTTTTGACTTCGTTAGGATCGCATTAACCGTTTGAAATTGTTTCCAACCTTTTGTGAGAAGTTGGAGAGGTCAATTCGAATTGCGAAGTTACTCCAAGCCGTATATATGTACTGTTATGAATTGTACTAGTTTTAGAAATGTTTCCCCATATGCAATCGACTTTGCGAACACAAAACAGAAGTATTGATTTATTCCACCAACACATGATTTCAAACATCTTTTACATTCTATGCAGAAGTCTTCTCAGCACCCGTGTTTTCATGGTTCCAGCGATAAAAATCGCTCAAACTTTGTCTAGGTTGGCACATTGGGAACCGCTCACACACATACATATGATGTTCGTTTTTAGTATTGTGGTAAATTACGGGAAAGGTGGCGTTGAAAAATTTCGTTAGTAGCATCGTCTGCTCATCTATATAATATTAAGACATATCTCCGAAATTCCCTCTTTGAGAAGAAAAATCGTTAGCAAATTTAATATTTTTATAAATATCATGATCTTTTGTTAAGATCACGATATGCTCCCTAAACAAATCCACTGGACTCTTGTGAAGCGGGTAACTCCAATCTCACCACACGAGTACATCGATTCCGACCGCAATCTACTAATACAGATTTTTTAAACAAGATCAGTGCGCGAATGCAATATATGACCGAAGTCAGAACGCATTCTACATTGGCAGCAACAGAAGAATCGCTTCTAACCCACCTCCGATGTCGAAATCCCGACCCCTTCCCTTCATATCCCGACTCCTTCCCTTTCGTGTTCGTCGGTATCCACTACGATAGACGGTGCTCGAACGCTGTTGATCGAATCAATGTTGCAGTTCTTCGTCATCTTCGACCTATCCAGAGACCTGCAGGAAATTCGGAAACCATCGTGGTGCTTTCAATGCAGCACCGTACAAATCTCAATATGCCACACTGAAAATCTACGTGGTCACTCGATAAATGACTCCGCCATTGCTCACCAACAACAACGATAGCTGCGCCGCTTCGCGTTAACGATGGATCAGCCGAAAAGGCTTCTTCTCATACGATGCTTCTTAATCTAGGGCAGTTTCTGAAAAGACGGTCGAAGAGCCGTCTGGTCGGGTAAATATCAGGACTGAACCAGTGAAACACCTTCGGGCCTCCAAAGATGAACTGGCGAAACACTAGAGCGCTCAAAAAATCTAGTCCACCTAACAAGCTCGTCTTGCATAGAAGCATCACCACCTTTAGAAAGATGCAAAGAATTTTACAGAATAGGCCTTACAAACAGCTTCAGGAACGTACCGTATGATTATGGTAATTAAGCTCCTGATAACTTCTCGAATCACGTGTGCTCCTGTTGCAAAGGGGAGGCTAAACCATATGCATAATTTCACATCATTAAGCATGTACCTTCTCCAAGTCAAGCTTCCACCGAATAAACGTCGAGTTCGACACTAATAGATTCCTACCGTGATTCCCTCGCATCCTGCGTCCAACTTCAAACAGAGGCGAATCTCACAGCGAAACCGCACAGAACTCCGATCGGCAAATTTGAATATCGACCCCTCCCTGTAGGCCATATTAAGGTCGGCAACGTAGGTAGGATCTCCCAACAGCAGCCGGTCCGTATGACATCTGAAACGGATGGTTTCAGAGGAGGAGAAGGGAAAGTGTAACGCATGTTATGACTATTTATCTAAGCTATCCCTTCACGTTATCTTCATCAATGACCCCACAATTTCTCTGGCCGGCTATTTTACGCGAATTTCACCCTCTCTATGAAAATTCTGATGAGAAGGTTAAGTCTAAGCCCTGCGTGCTGCGTATCGTTGCTCCCTGAATTCAATTCACTTTCTTTAAGCCAAAAATTGGATGTTAGAGAGGATGTAAGCGGTTATAACCATGTTTTGCAGCCGCCAAGACTCCAGCGTCAGGCAGGATGCTGTACGCTATTACGTGTGGTTGCCTACTGCGTTCGATCAGGCAGAGTCACTAGCGTAATGGTATACAGCATTCGGCATCTGCCGGGCAAGCTGGGGGTGCGGGTTCGAGTCCGCGTGGCGCTAAATTTATGATCCCAACAATACATCGTAGGATTATTTGAGGTTACGGCCACCTATTTTACATTTACCATGCATTTTCATTTTCACACCAAAGAAGAAAAATGTTTATAAAACCGTTGATATTTCAATGTTTCTTAAACACTCTAAATACTTATACTGCAGCGAAACCGAGGCTTTCAAAGCATAAATGCAGTGCATGTGATACTTTAGAAGATCCGAAACCATAACTGGTCAAATGCAGACTGTCCTAACCCTAATTTTTGGGTTAACCTAATACACAGATTTCGAGAAAAAGGTCTGACTTAACAGGACTACCTCTTTGGCGTGGTAATGAGCGTTACAACATAGCACGGCAACTTTAAAGCGCTGAAATGACAGCACGAAATGTCACATTAACTATTGAAGTCTACCTCGCGCCCTTTCTCATCAATTTCTTTATTGCTAATGACATTAACCAGTCTTTGCTATGCTCTTCCAAAATTACCATAGAGGAATGGAAACGCCTTTTAATGTACGATGCACCTGAATACATAGTCTTGTATTTTCGCCGACTGGCAAGCAGTACATTAAGTGGACGACGTTTTATATTGTTGACCAATTTTTTATTTGTAATCGCTAGGCAAAAATGGTGTATCTGAAATAAATAACATCTTCTAAAACTTGGGAAAAATTGCCTTACCCATACTCGTCGACAATAGTCTGTTTTTGACCTTGTCCATCCTCAACTGTGCAGCTGTGAACAAGAATGCCAAACATTTCTGAAAATGTTTGGCTTCTTTAGAAGTCGTGTATACCGTTTTGGGAAAGTGTACATGTTAGCAGATGAATGTTTTCTGCCTCTAGGTGCTCTTCTTTCTTCTGCTGCTTCTTCTGTTAGTGGCATTCCCTTCAAGGAAGCAGTGAGTTGTACTCAAAATAGGAACTACAGGTCAGATTACACGAAACCTTCACTCAAGAAGGCTAACGAGATTTTTGCAATAAAATTACGCTCACGGCACATTTCTAATGCGGTAGAATAGGTGGAATAAAGAAGGCGGAGACAGATCGCGTTTAGGACTAAACGTGTTGAGTAGCGATTGGAATCATATCTGTTGTTTTTCTCACCTCGTCCTGACATCAGGTTGAGATTGTCTTATGTTCTCAGTTGTGTTCAATTTGCTCAACACTGTCTTCGAGATTCAGCTCATTCTATTGTGCCTAGCTTCCAGTGAATCACAAAGTCGGCGAAAATTGGAGAAGCTCATCTCAGGGCGGGATCCAAATGGAAACCCACAGTTGGCAGAGCTAATCTGATAACAAAGTGATAGCTGATAGCGTTCATGATGGCTCCCACTCAACACTACAACATGCCGCGATCTTAGCTGCATTCATACATAAAGGATAAACGGTAAAGGTCGGTTTTATTCAAGGCCTTGGTGTGCCACGCATTCAACTTCTACGAAATGTCAGTTAGGCAATTCGAATGCGTGTTCGGCCTGTACACTTCGACTTCCGGTGGCCAGCCAGATGGGCAAGTCAGTATTTCATCCTTTTCAAACAAGTACAGCAGCGATTTACCGATCCCCGAGTGATAGACGACTTGGTTGGCTTAGCGGGAAAGTCTGATTCCAGAACCTTGAACGGGAGTGGACGTAAGTGTGCTACATCTCGTCCCATTCGTTGCTACCATCGTTTTTGTTGGCCATTTTCGCAAAAGCTCTTGTTCGAAGCAGCAATAGTGTATATAGAAGGGTGTCGAGGAGCAGTTAGGACTGGAACCCAAACAGCAAATGGTACGAGCTCAGCTCTTGCTTGGAGTTGCTGCTTTTTGCTTATGATAGCTCACCGATATTGAGCTAAAAAGGCCCTTTAAATATATACACATGTTCTCCATGAACGCTCCGAAATTGAGCTAATCGAGTCCATTATACGCTCATTTTTACATCCACTCCGCTTTATTGTCCGCTAATGCTCAAACTGTTTCCTGTTTACAAGCTGGAAGTTATTCACTCCATTCAACGTGATTGGGCAGGGCATCACTCTGGACAAAGGAGCGCCGTGTGAGTAGGAATTGTTTCCGACAGCAACTGGCATTTCTGGCACGTGACGGATACGAATACAGACGTTGCCAACCTATCTCGGAAGGGCGTGTTTGGACGACCGAGAGACAGCAGGTGCTATGTGCTCTTATTTGGTAGCGTATTTTCGAATCGACGAGACAGCTAAGATAAAACATAAAGAATTGTCGTTTTCAGTGACGATTTGTCACCGGTTTGAGTGCACTGTCAAGACCTTCGTCGTCACTCAGTCGCATTGTAGGCTAATTACATGCTTGCCAATATATTCGAGTTATACTTTACGTCTAAGAGCTCTTGCGTTGGGTCTATTCTTCGGCTGTTATAACCGCTTGTGCTGATTTATTAAAACTGTTCGATATAGTTTCTGGGTTGTTCTTATGTCTATGTATGTCACTGGGCGCTCGTCCATGCACAAAAAATAAGATTAGCCCATCAATTGCTCAAATAAAGCTGTGAATATGTGAAGCAAGCCGCAGGATTCCTTTTGAAGTATATAGGATATTTACTGCCACGAACCTGTGTCGCAGTTCCATCTATGTACAACTTGGTCGCCAACCTTGGCGTAGGCTAAAATATCACCGTCCAGTGAGTCTCTTCTAATGGTGTATGAACACGAAGGTGATGTGGACTCAACAGGAATCTGTTCCAATGGTAGCATGCTGAAAATTCTTGATAAGCGCAGCATGCACTGGTATTGCACTATAACTTCTAATTTAGAACATCAAACTTATTCCGTAAGACCTCCTATAGTGACTAGTTATTGAGTCATGATGGTCTAGCATTGTTGCTGCTGACGCTCAAAGCACAGCATTGTACATAAGCTAGAAGGTATTCAACGCTACTTTTGAGAAACCTTTTCCAGGTTAGGATAAAGGATAAGGATAAAGGACGGCGTTACTCAATCCCTTCTAGGATGCGCCAGCGCATTCTACTACTTCTACGAGCTGTCGTGAAGGCGACATGAATGCGTATTTGGCCATACAATGACTTGCGGTGGCCAGCCGATGAACAAGTCAGCGCTTTATCCTTCCCAGACACGTCTGGTACCAATTCACCGACCCCGAAGGGATGGAAGGCTTTGTTGGCCTGGGCGGGAAATCCGAACCACCAACCTGGTATCGGGTGCACGCGACAGTCGCGCCTCCTCCGACTGCGCGGCACACGCCCTATCCTCTTCCAGGCTATTCAAAATAAACTGACGCAGTACATACATAAAACAATCTGACGCAGTACATGTACGGTGTATGTTTGTTACTGCATCGATCTGTGTATGGACTGAGGAGTGAAACTACGAGATTAATTCTCCTAGAATGCACCGTCGTCTCGTGTGTTTCTGTACGACACTAGCAGGTGATTTGAATGTTGATGGTCTGATACAGATAAAGAAGAACCAGCCAGAAGTTTTCGCTTTATCCATTCTTAATTTTCTGTCCACCGGCCTTATAGTGGTGGAAGACCTTCTTGATCTTGATGAGAAGGAATCAAACAGTAGCAGTCGAGGTGCCCTCAGATGAACCCCTCCTGCTTGCTGCATCACGTAAGCATCATTATTACATCCATATATTTCAATAAAACTGGCTCATAACTGGATACAGGCGGTCCAATGCGATTGAGAACGAGTCGGACCCTACTTATGGGATTCACAGGGCTTGTACAAATGGCGCTTTCCCGCTAGCTAAAACTTTTTCAATCTTGAGTGTGGGCACAGAACATCTAGAAAATCCGCATAGTGTTTGTTCCGCCATCTTAATCCGGCTCTACGACTAGATCGCCTACTTCGTTCTGCTCAGCAAGACCTATCCTTTGAGGTGTGCATTGGTGTCACTTTCTCGAACTGACGGAATAGAACTCAGACTGTACAGTGCAACCTCCTTGCATCTTCAGCAGCATTCTATTCAAACTTTATTCATTCGCTGTTGCTGCTCAGAGGAGAAAAGCTCCTTCAAACTTCGATTTTGCCGCTTGGGCACTTCAAACATACTCCTATAAGACTTTCTATCGCTCTCATTGCTTCTCCACTACAACTCGAGCAGTGTAGGCTTGGTTGCAAGCCTGTTAAAGTGCCACGTACTTGAATAATGAAGCGGGAAGAATCGGCATATAAATGAGGTGAAGAGGCCAGTAGAACCTTGTCAAATCGGCTGGTTAGGCTACTAGGAGTAGTGCCCTTATCATACACACAGCCATCAGCAATCTCATTCACTTAGCGGCAGAATTGTCAGGTTCTAAACCGTACACAGCGAATGCACATAGGCCTATTTTGCTTGTGGCCTATCACAGGCTACGAATGAGATTACGATTCTGCGGTAGCCGCAAATTTCTGACCTGATACCTGAATCTGATCTAAGTACCTACGTAAGCCTATTTGCAGGCAAATTATTCTATGGTATATCCCTAGGTCAAAAGAATGTAGGAATATAATAGATGCTCAGATAGAAGTGTAATCTCAAGCATACACCTACCTGACGTCGAGTTTGGCAGCGATTGAATGTGACGATTCTCTGTACATGCATCTTACGCTGAACATCTTGTCCGACTTCGTAATGAACAGCTAAAGAACAAAGTAAAACAACGGCGTACGTTTTGCTCGACACCAGTTTGACCCGATTCCAGGCCAGCTGCGTTTTGTATACACTCGGAGAGGTGCATTGCTAACAGCATGCCCAAAATTTCATTTTGAGAAGAACGTCGGAATTCGTCCATTCGCTTGAAGAATGCATACCATAATAAGGACATTTTGTCAGCATTTTCAAAAATTGCATAAGACTCACTGGATGAAAGCTGATGACGAGAACAGTGGACAGCACCATACCATCCGGTGGAACCTAAAAATTCAAGTGCTCTCCATAATGAACAGCAGCGGAAAGGGTAGTCCTTAGGCTGTGTCTGTGCCCCTTTGGGAACCCCGAGCAAAATCCTCTAATAGAAATCACTGGAAAATGTTCGAACGCCGTTTATACAAAGCGGACAACAGCCTGGAGGCATTGCAACGACTGACATCTTCCTTACATGCTTCAGAATTAGTGCTGTACTGTTCGATGTCATACCTAAAACTTTCAACACATCGGTGTATAGTATAAGGTCAGTTTTTAACATCTGGTCTTAACAAAATCCAAAGCCAGAAGCAGTACAAAATCTGAAGCAAGGGCCGCTCCCTTAACAAATATATAAAATAATCACTGTTATAGCGATGCAGGCTCAAACATCGTTGATTTAGCCGCTAAGATTCTGGAAGTAGAAAGCACAACTCATATGTACTTGGCATTCTTCACTCAAAACTATAGCCGGAGCTCCGCGTTTTTCCGAGGAAGATGTCGTGGTGGAGATCTAGAACGGAGGAGGGGGGGGTCGATCCACGATCCGTCATGTATGGTAGTTGTATCATAGCACAAGCCTAGTTGTTCTATACAGCCATTGTGTATGCACAATAATGCTTCCTTTAGAAAAGTTTGCGTACAAACTATGGATCTTATGAAGGAGAAGGAGAGTAAACACCACGCTCAATACTGGCACCACCAGTTTCGTGATTTTTCCGTGATCAGATCTACCTATGTACGCCTTCTTCAGGTTCAGATGTATATATTAAGTAATCACGGTTTTGTATGCGAAGGACTCCTTTTCATTGTCGGTGACTGGAAATTTGATGAAGAGAAAACTCTAACGACACTGCAAAAATTGTACGCAATCCATTGTACCCAATCGCAAAACCAAAACAGTTTCCAGAATCGTGATCAGAATAACTGTGTACACGAAGTTTTCGTGAAATTATTTCGACCGTAGGAAAGAGTGGCGGTCAAAAAAAAAAGCAGCAATATTTAATAGAATTATAAACGCTATGTAAAGAGCGTGTTCATGCTTTCGTGGTTGTAGATGGATCAAATTTATTCGAAACGTTAGGCCGCAAAATAAATTTGATTCACCTACAACCTCGTTCGGCACAGAAGCATTAACACACTACGAAACATACCGACGCTCTACGAAGAGAGAACATGGAGAATATGTGAGGGTTGTTCTCTGTAGAAATCACATCTTAGTGACGGAACAAACAATACTTGTCGATCGTGATTGTATTTAAGAGAGGGTGGAATCGAAAATATTTTCAGAACTAATGGAAAATGTGGCAGAGTTGACATATAGGGTTAGCATTTAACAAGAGCTTCAGAGCGAGGAAAGCATGGTTTACCGCGCGCGCGATATAACGAAAGACGACGTTATCAATTTCCATATCTGACAACAGTTTGGGAACGAAAGTAGAGAGCGAAAAGCTAGAAGGCGAAAACGGTGCCCTATCAAAGTCAAAATCTCCTCTACAACTACAAAAGCCGAAGAACTCCACCCAGCAATGGTGGACTCCACATCCAAGGCCGAACATTTTACCCTTCTCCCTCAAGTCTGCACCGATACCCACTCGGCCACTCGTTCGCTACAGCCGATTTTGCGAATGAACAGAAAGCACACCTGCGGCTTCTTTTATGACACCTAGCAGATTGCCAGATTGCTATAATCTGACTGTAACTGAAGTTGCAAACCTTTCGCAGGTTAGGTTCTGACGAAGAGTACGACAGGTCCTCTCACCCCGCACTGAATTGCTGAGGTTTCGGCCACTTTGCCCCCTTCCCTAATGTCCGCTGAAGACTTGAAGACAAATCCGGTGCTTAGCAGACAGTCTCCTACACCTCTCAATAGATCACTCCAAAAATCTAAACAGCAAGATCATTACTGTTCCACATGAACCTGGATCACATCGTGGTATTTCCGCGGATAATTTTTTAGGCAAATTAGACAAATTCGCGCCTTCAAAGCATCAATGTTCTACAG
>OX375870.1:69791640-69818794 GCA_947359475.1 Heligmosomoides polygyrus bakeri
GAATATGTGTTTCAATATACAATGCGGTCAATTCGAAGAGCGCTACAGAAAAGCGGCGGAAAAGGCGGTTTTTTTCGCTTTTTCCGCCCAAAGACCAAAAGATAAGGCCGGTATTGTATAGACCTTAATCAGAATAAGATATTTTGTGTTTCACGCAATTCTGCCAGGTTTATTCACTGGCAAGCATTTTCCTTTTGTGGATAAGCAGGCTGTTGAACGTGAATTGTGGGACGACATTATTATCTTCCTCTTTTATACGATTGGATTTCTCCTCTTGAAGCCTAAAGCCTAAAAGTCTAAAGAAGAACAGTTGGAGGCACTACGTCTAAAAGTGCAAAAGATAGATTAGAACTTTAGACCCCAATTCCCATATGTTCTGTCAATTTGACAAAGAGCCATAGGACCTGCCATTTGGATAGGATACTGGATACTTCTCTATTCATCAGATCGGAACACACATTTGCATAATATTATATTTTCATACTTTGACGTCAGATTCTCGTCAATTTTCCTCTTACCAAATTGCATATTTTCTTGCAGGTGCCAAAAAGACCGTTTGTGAGTGTCCTAGAAATTTGCTTTGATTCGATGAGGTTAATTCTCGCCAAATTTTATTCGAAACCCTTTTTGTGCTGCTAAACATGTTCTGCCCTATAGCCTCCTCGGGGTAAGGCATGTTACTATACACACTTTGAAGAAAAAATTCAGATAAAAAATAAAGGTTTTTAATGCGCGCAAGGCAAGTAGGGTTAATCAAACAAGGATTTGTGCGAAGCGCGACTAACGGATTTGCCAGTCTTAAAACGAAAAACGATTTAAACATAGAAATATGTAGTTACAACACCAAAACACGCTCTCCCGAATACTAGAGTTGGAGTAGTAGTAGCGCGTCCTGCGAGAAATTATTAGCGGCACTCCCTTCATTTCGTTTGAGGATGCAAATCAGCAATTCAAACGCTGAAATCTGTGAACGTGCATCGCGCAGGAGGCACTAACGGATTTGAGTAGAGCGGAAACGCAAACACTCATCACGGTGCATGACGTCTATCGAAACCGAAAGTAGGTTAAATAAAGATGACAAAAACACTGCTAAGAACCTCGTTGACACACTGGAAACTCGAACGTGCATTTCTTTCAAAATCCCCGAAAATTCACTACTTTTCGAAAAGACGAAAACTGTCGAATTTATCCTTATGGTTCATACAATACAGACTATTTTTAAAAAATTGGTGAGAAATTTTGAGCTTTAAAGTATTTTGACAATTCAGCATCAAAAAGAAATTTGAGGCCAAATGTAATGGATACAACTTAGAAGGTAATGGATCAGACAAAAAAAAACCAGCGCATCCAGAGAAATGTCCTGCATTTCTCTGGTAGCGCTGATTTCGTAGGGCAATGGGAGGTTTGTCTGGGCAGGATAAGGCATTCGGTGAAAGATACTGTTGCGTGGGCAAGGTCGTCGAAAATTGGGTGAGCCGGTAACGTAATGCGTTTCGCGGGACGAGGACCGTAACCAACTGAATTCCGCGGAATGTCAGAAGAACACCAAGAAGGCCACCAAAAGTATAGTAGGGCTTCTTCGCGGAAGTCCTAAACGAAAGGTTTGACGCTTTTCGTCTCCATCGCGAGAGGAAGACCCCTCTGGCATGCAACATAAAGACGTAGCCGGCACTCGGCCACGATCTCGACAACCAACAGGATTATAGGTGATAAAGGAGAAGATGAAACACCCACACTTCCATCGAACGCTCTCAGGAGGTCGTTTTTGAGCCACAAAAAAAACTATT
Organism: Heligmosomoides polygyrus bakeri; assembly: GCA_947359475.1. Lineage (NCBI taxonomy): Eukaryota > Metazoa > Nematoda > Chromadorea > Rhabditida > Heligmosomidae > Heligmosomoides > Heligmosomoides polygyrus. The sequence goes on from OX375870.1 coordinate 69,793,428, forward strand.
ACAAATGCAACTCACGACATGTAAAGTGGGTAACACGTCTTAGATACTGTGAGCAGTGTCGATGCTCCTTCAGATAGTGAGTGTACTTAAATAGAATCTAACAGCCATGACGCTCTGTATTTCAACCTCTTCTGGGTCTATAAGAGGTGATTTTCAGATCCACTTTCGAAAGCTGTCAAAACTTCAAAGTGATGATCACGAACCGGGATAACGATGATGTAACTAACTAGATACACTGCAGATCAGCTGACACTTTGCCATCACCACTGCGTCCACAGCTATTCTGTTATTCATGGCATCCCGCTGTCCACCAACTTCAAGTTCCGGAAGGAGTTCGATCAACACGACTTCGGCACATATCTGCTGCATAACGCCGTCGGAATCGAGTCGCATGACGCTTTGGAGTGAAGCTTGTTTGGAAGCATTTTGATTGGCTCATGAACTGTACTGTCCCCTCGAACGGCGTGCATGGCCTCGCCGGAGTCGAATTTTTGGTTCCTTGAGCCCACTATCTCTCTGATTGACTGCTCCAACAAGCGATGAAAAATCGATGACGGTAAAACTGTGTATGGGTCATCCCAGTGGCTGGACATCCAAGATTATCGAAGACATGGAGGGAGTGATGAAAATGGTAAGAAACGGATCATCAAGCTTTTAAACAAGACAATCTGAATCTTCATAAAGCAGGTACTGATAAATGAAAATAGTCAAGACTGGTCGTAGTTTAATTCAATGAAAACTTTGACATGAAATCCTCGAGAAAATCCTCCGTAGCGCAGTTTTGTTCAAAACTACTTACATACAGTAGCCATGAAGCTTAAGATGAAGAAGAAGTTGATGATAGGACTGCATGGTAGGCGGTCGTCCTGCAGCTTTCCCACCATAGATTTTCATTGTAATCATGTACTTATGCCATCCGAAAATATTCGCTAAGTTATATGGTCGATGGCGGAAAACCTGATTCTGGAAAACAGGTGTATGCATATCTACTCCTTCGCTTTCACCCAGAAGTCCACGAAAGTAAATGGTACGCTATCGCGAAGCGGACGTGGCAAGGGAACAACTCCTTGTACAGGATGGTTGGGATTTCTTGTAGCAAAGAAACCTTCCAAGCAGTTGCATATATGCGTTTTTAATTACCGAAATTTCTCCTTCAAAAAGAAAGGCCTTGACAAGCTCTTAACCGTAGTACACTCAACAACAATAATTGAAGTTCTTAAAAGTCTTTTTTCATTTATCAAGCATTGGAAAAACGATTTTTTTTTCGTGGATATCATCAAATCCGTGATGTTCACACAGTGACTACTGCTACTGGCTTTAGCATCCTCCTCCTAATCTCCCCGTGCCCCTGCAATTTGATTTGATTATTTAAACACAGTTCGAACGAACGGATTTCTACTTCCTCCGTGTCGGAACAATTAACCTCACAGGGAAGAGAAACAGCGATAAAGCGGTGGCGCTGGGTTTGTTCCTCAAGCATTCATCTGGTGGTCAAAAGCGATAACTGCAGTGCCGTGGTCGCTGTTTGCCTAGAGCACTTTCTAGGACTACATAGATGAAATTTAAACAGACCTTGAAATTCGTTCTTGGTTTCGAAAAGCATCTCGATTGTCTCCTCGTTGCAGTGAATAACCGGCCAACCCAAAAGTTCATTGTTCGCCATTTCGTTACACATCACCTAAAAAGCTGAGCTGAATCTATCCGTTAGTCCTGAAATTTTCAATAAAAATCAGTAGAAGGAATCAAATCTTGAGTGAGCCTTTCTGCAGAATAACCTGGGCGATTGTTTTATCGAGTAGTAGTTTTTGGAGCGAAATCATTTACCATTTTCTCTTAAAAACGCAAAATTGGACGGAATTCATTAACGGATTAGAAAAACATCGAATGCTTTCCAAATTTCATTGACCATAGCGTTCAATGAAATCCGGTAAATTAAAGGACCTGTTAAAAAATCGTTGACAATCAACCGAAAGCAGCCTTTTTCTCCACTCTTTTGCAGTGCCTTTAGCAACTGCTCAACTCCCCTTCTGTAGAACTCGTCATATTTTAATGGGACACATACATCTTTTTCCGTACAACTCAAGATTGTGTCCACAACTGCAGTAGTTCTTCTTGAACGGGAAGTAGGAACTAATCCCATTAAGACAAGGATACTCAGTTGCACACCTGCAATGTGCTCAACTCAATCACAATTCAGGTGAACTTTGCAGGGTTTCGCCAAGGGACAACGAAGAAATCGTCACTACTTCGTCGCCGCAGGTCGTCGCACCGTCGTGTCGCCAGCGCATCGGGACAACCTTCAAGACTGCAGCTCACCTTAACGCAGGAAAGAAAATGCCTGCTCCCTTGTTCGTTGTCAAGAAAACCGTCGTTCGCCTCCCCTGCCACATGTGTAAATGGTCCCTACTCAGCGTAAGCGAGAAGCCACTCAATAAGGTCACCGGGCTTCAGGCATTAAGGAACAAACTGCAGGCACCTTCTAACAATGCAGCTTTCGGCGGTGCTCAACACCTGCTCAGATACCTTCTACTACGTAAAATTTCAGCGTTTGCTAATCTCCTTTCTAAGAACGACGACAAGCATTCTTCCAACTGAACCACGACTTCTTTCACATAGAACTAGCAAGCACCTTCTAATACATGAAAGGGTAGAATAGCCCCTCTAGAAGCGCGTAGTTGACGCAGAGACTTTGACATAACGCTTGTTTTGTAAATGAACTTCGTCGTACATGATGGAGGAGACCGACATACAGCAGTCGCCACGGAATGCTGTTCGTCATATTCCTATTCGGGTAGCAGCCTAAAGCTTGTCAGCCACATCGTGTAAGTCTGCGACAGTACCTGAAATGTTCTATCTGATTGACACAAGTATATCACAACATACACAGGAGCAGTTGCAGATATTGCATTGTGCATTACACTTGTTGTACGCCTTTCCTTCGTTTGACAGAATTTAAATTCCACATTGATTGTGAGCAAATACTGAAAAATATTGAGATATTATGAAAATGTTGAGGGATATCCATAAAATCCATATCCACTTATCTTTTGCAAGTAGAATGAACTATATACAATTTGACTGGTTCCAAGGTTGTTAGACCTTATAAGATACTCACTTCTATCATTTAACTAGACACTCCATTTCGAGAACGGGAGCGAAAAGGCAACCTTACGCTAATAATACACAAAGCAGATGGATAAGGAAAGAACGCATTCAGGTCCTTTATTTACACCTTTTTTACAAATTCATACAAGCATCTATCAAGGAATAATTTTCGCAGTGGTTGCCGTATGACAGGTTTACATAGACACACCTCGGTTACCTACAGGAATGAGCAATGCTTACGTAGCTTTGGATTTCTAGTTTCGTTGAGTGCAACACGAAATTTACATCAAACAGTGTCGTCAGAGGTATACTCGGAACCAACTAAATTCGACATAAAGTTCAACAAATCGTGAGAAAGTTAAACCTTAAGAAAACAAGTTTTTCCCTAATTAATAACATAAAAGCACCTCAAGGGTTTCTACAGACCTCTCGCTGTCAGTGGTAGCGAGGAAAGAAAAGTAAACTTCTCAGGAGTTATCAAAAGATCTCCACATAGCTGTGATTAAGAAACCAAAGGCGCATATATTTTTTGCTCGAAATTGCAGTTCTACCAATCTCAAAGCAAAATTGAGAGTCAACGCAAAGGAGATTTATTTATTTATTTATTTATTCAAGGCATAGACAGACACGGACAACTGTCTAGCATGTAAAGTGTAAAAAAACCTCGAACAGAACATCACAGATTGACCACTCGAACACAAGCCAAGTAAACAACAAAACACAGGGATCATTTCTTGCCTGTTTGGTATTCAATCTTTGACAAACATTCAAAAGGCTTGAGTAGAGAGCTTCTCTAAATCTTCATACTTGCCCAGTAGCAGGTTGAATTCCTTGAGAATGCGATAGGTTAAGAAATCCGATCTGATTCGCGATTTAGCAACTGAGACTCGAAGTTTCAACTTTCCTCTCGCGGATCTTGTCAACATGCCGTCAAGGGATTTATTTGTGTCAATGGAAGCCTTATTTGCAACAATTTTGTATAACATGACAAAATTTGCGATTTTTCTTCCGTTTTCCGGCGAAGAAAGACCGAATAGCGAAGCCCGTTGAGTACCGTTTGGAATAGAACTGTAATCTGCTGAGAAGCACCTCACCATGAGCTTTATAGTGAAACTACTTTGAATGCTTTCTAGAATGCCTATATCTTTCTTTTTCGTTGGATTGATGACTGATGTCCCACTTTCCACTATAAGTCTCACGTAAGCTTTGAAACCACGTAGGTAAACCTCAGGAAGCTCGGATTTAAAAGCCGTAAAGAGGTTATAGATGCGACAATTGGCTTTTCTTACTAAAAGACTGTAATGCTTGAAAAAACACAGATCGTTTCTTATTATATGACCGAGATCTCTAACTTCTTATTAGCCAGCTTGCTTAGCATCCTCGCTAGAGGTGACTTAACAAGGAATTGTGGTGACTTTGCATGTTAGCATTCTCAGGGCCACTGACCTTTCCTAATACATCCTGAAATAATTTTTCCCCAACATAGTCAGTTAACTCGAGTTCCTGAATGCCTTTCTAAGTGAAGTCCACTATTTGAAACTGGTTCCTCACAACGAGTGTCTTTACCTAGCGCTTCTCTGGCATATAACGGCACTGATATATCTTGTTACACATGTCATGCTTAAGAAGAGCGATGAAGCAGTTGTAGCTATTCTCGCTCCAGAACCTACAATATCAATATCGAAGTCTGGAAGAAACGGACATTATGTGATGCATGTGTTCTTCTTGCGTTTCAGCCACATGTCGTTTGGAAGGTTGTGAAAGATATCGACACTGAAACGTTTTTCATCTAGATGAAGAGCTGAGACAACGCAGAAATGGAATGAATAGCCACATCACATGCAGCAATTCATTCCGTTTCTGCACATCACAGGGAACGACTTTAAGTTTACTGACTAAGAAACGCATTTGTGTCCAATGAAAACACCCAGAAATTCTTTGAATAAATAAAGGGTCATGTAGATGAGGCTTGTCTGAAAAAGCAAAGGCAACAGCAGCTCTTTTAACACTCATGCCTCTGCGTCGCTTCACATTTATTACCGCCAAAGGGCGCGAAATGTGCTTGAAATTTTTCTTAATTACATAGAATTTCTGCGAAATACTTTTCCACTACATTTGTATCATGCAATTCAATGTTTAGGAAAATGATCGCTAGTTTTTTTTCAAAATTTACAGACAAAATGACTAGAAAACAGGAGGTACGGAAGCCGGCGCAATTGCTTGGTGTGAAGCAAATGGGCGGCAGTGCACAAAAGAAGACGGATCTAGTGGACAGCGGTGAGCACTATGCATTAGTGTATCCATAGCCTCACGCGGCAACCAAGGCGGAAGAATGGAACCGGCCGCTCGCCGACCGCCGTTGAGAAAATGCCCTCGAACTATCCGAAACGGCGTCGAAAAACGGGCGGCGCACGACGAACGACAGCGACGAGCGTCGTCTGACATGGAAGACTATTGTCAGCACGTCACCGGGCGGCGAACGGCGCTCAAAATTCTTGCCTTGGGGAGCAGAACGTGAAATCGGAGGTGAGACAACGACCAGCCGAGTCTGCTGGTTCGGTGGAAGGTCGTTAACGAGCAACTTTGAAGGACAATGACTTCATTACGACGAAAAAACCCACATGCAGGGCACTAACCGTGCTGTTGCTGTCATGACGATGCCGCTTCTCGAGTTCCAGTTATCTGTAATAGTGGGTAACACCTCAACAGGGCAGAAGTGATTAACAGATTTGATATTGAGATCTATTCACGATACGGTTGTGTTGGGAGCAGCGTGTCCGACAACAACAATGTACAATTAAATGAAATATGCTGCTAATTATAACTAGAAGCGACTAGTTGCTATTAATTAGAAATCTACATAGATCGAAGAGACTGCAAAAGATCTAGTCATCCAAGCGAACGTTGTTGTTTTGTAAACAACGTGTAAACATAAGAACACTTCTGCTAAAGCGCAGAGATAGCGATCATAACGAGCACTTTAGACATGCATAAGTGCAAGGCTTCAGTGGTAGAGACAGAAATTTCGGCGACAAAAGCGTTGCAGGCATTCTGGATTTCCGCAAGAAATACCAGGATAAACCACCACCATCAACGTCCGTCAACTACGTATGACCTTACGGCGTCCAAATTACGAGTTGTGCAATGAAGAGGGCGACGTGAAGTATTTCGCTTGTAGTTTATTGACCTGTTTAGCAAATCCCCTATTGCATAAATTCAGAAGTCCGAAAACAATTTCGGTTCAAATGAAAGTTTATCGTTCCTTGTAATGGGTTTTTACAAGTGTTTTCTTTACGAAAAGGGAAACCAAAGTAGAGATAGCCTCTGGTGGGAATCACATCTCCAGTTCTTGAGCACCACATTCAGTCTTCTTGAAAAGGTGAATTCACATCAAAGATAGCCGTTCTAGACAAAAGTCCACCACAAAGGAACACCATCAAATGTACATAAATACCACCATCAAATGTAAATGAGTACAGCATTGTATTCGAAAATAGAGAGGTTTTATGGAGCAAAATTCGAACACTAACCGGTAGAAAACCGCTCGCGGAGTGATAATATATGTTCCTTGTACAATCAAAAAGGATGAAGAGATAACGGGCGGCGTTACTCTATCCCCTTTGGATGCGCCATGCACTCTCTTCTACGGGATGTCGTGGAGGGGATTTGAATGCGTATCTGGCCATAGAATGACTTGCCGTGGACAGCCGATGAATACGATTTTAACCTCCCAAGACAAGTCTGGCACCAATTCATCAACTCCAGAGCGATGGAAGGCTTGATTGGCCTGGTCGAGAAATCCGAACCAGGAACCTGGAATCGGGTGCACGCGACAGCCAGCACCTCCTTCGACTGCGCCACACGCGCCTATACATCAAATATGAAAAGTAAAGTAAGGTGCGATCGTTAATCACTATCAATACCTCCATTAATTTCTGAATTCTGATGCTGCTTCTTAATGTATTTCGGAGCAATCATGACTTCTACTTCTGACTTCGTACTGACTGCTTATTCAAGACTGATTCAATTCCAGTGTGTTCCCCCTTTGATAAAGCAGCCGGAAGCGGCAACGACGCAAAATAAGTTCTTCCCTTCGACAAGTAACTTCGTTATCTGCAGGAGCCTCCTTACATAGTCTCAGACTGCGAAGTTAAAACATGTACAGTCCCCTCTCATTATAACGCGTTTAAAGGACCGGAGAAAATCCGCGATATAACGAAAGTCGCGTCCTAACCGAAGCTGAACTTTTTTACACCTTCTTGCGCGCAGAATTCTCTAAAATCGCACTAATTGACTAAATATGATGTATAGCATTGAAATATGTAACCTTGAAGGGAATGAGAAGGCACAAAACAACTTTAGATTATGAACGAAGAGCCGTCCCCAGAGATACTATCTGTTATATGCATAATTATGACAAATATATGTAAGGAATAATGAGTATCAGACGTGATCATTAATAAAAATATGTAACCTACTGTTGTAATGTCTTTGTTGCAATCAAAACTATCGCTTCAAGCGGAACTCGTACACGAATTCCCTGCCTTCCGAGCAGGGTGTTTGCCCACTATACTACCAACGCTGGTAAACCACGCCTCATCCGAGATATACTCATCGCAAATGGAGGAGTGGCGTTCTACCCCCCGCCCTTTGAACAGAGGCGTGGCAAATGCCTGCGTCTATCTCGTAAGGCAACCACTGGACTCTCGAGCAAGCCCATTAGGTTGGGATGGGCGGGCCAGGGGGACGAGGGGTAGAACGCTCGACCCCCATTGCAAATGGCTTAAGTGGCACTCTTCCATGATCTGGGACGTTGAGTGTGATCAAACAGCGCTGTTGCTGTAATTCTATCCGCAAAGCAGATGGCACAGGCATATGTCCCACATGACGCTACAGTATAGATCGCAACAGAACATCGTGTAACAATAAATAGCACCTACAGCAGTTGCTCTTGGCTTAAAAGATCAAGCGTGGGGCATTGCTTTGAATCTGAGTGTCCCGCCTCATCGTTCCTGATAGAGGAAATCTCCCAACATACGGCAGCTTCTAACGACTACCGAGAGTTTCTAACCGTGCTCGACAGACTGCTGTCTATGAATACTTTTGTAGGTCGCGCACGCACGACAAACGTTGATATGTATTCAGTACATTATTGCATAGGTGCCGCTCGTGACTATCGAGGCAATAGAACAGTGAGTCTGGTCACAGATGCAGTCAGCATCTTGCTTATCTTCATTTTCTGTGTGGGACTGGAATTAAGCCCTAGCCGCGTTGTAACGCGAGTCACTTTGAATGCAGAGTTCTTCCCAAAACCGCGCCATAATGGGAGTAGCGTTGTATCCGAGCGTCCTAAGCGGAGTTGGTTTGCATTGGCGTTAAGGTGAGCAGGCCAGGGTCAGAGAAAATCCACATTATATCGAGAGTCGCGTCTTATCCGGAAGCGTTATAACAGGAGGGACTGTAGTAGTCCGGAGAAACGAACTTAAAATTGGCCGAAAATTAAAAACAGAGATATGGTGGTTGCGAGTCGGATCGTCGGATCTAATATTTGGCTTGAAGCCTAGCATCAATGGTATCTTTTGTAGCATCCGAAGGCGTTCCAAGTGCGGTAGATGAGACAGAGATAGACATAAATGAAGGGTTGGACAGTAGGACCATTAAGAAAACAACTCTAACCATGTTAGATAGCATTGCGACGAATGTAGTGTTGTGGCAGGAGGCGACACCTGCACAGGTTAACGCTTGTCGTTGAACGAGAGCAAAGATGCGTTCGGATGAGTTTTCGAAGCACGACCTTGTCTAGCGTCGTGCAGGTTGCGGGGGGGGGGGGGGGCACCGAGACGAAGGAAGAGAGGAAACCTCGGAATTTAACGTTTATCCTTACCGTGTGCGACTTCGAAGGCGGCAAGGACGTGCCATGGCTTCGACCCAATCTCGCCTTCCGGCTTTGGACGACTTGTTCTGCTGGAAGTTTCAATGGAGCGGCCGCTGTGGGGACACACATGGCGAACGCTGCAATTCACACCACATCGAGAGCAGACACGGCGTGAGCCAGGCGCGCTGTGGCTCACGCCGTGTCTGCTCTCGATGTGGCACATGTCAGGTGAGTTTAGAGTCGGGAATCAGCCAGGGGCCAGATTCATCAACGATACCGCTGGTATCATCTTACCGCGGTAACGATATATCGGTTGTCGTGTCTGTATCTTTGTATCTCTCTGTATCACATACTACGGTATGGTGAATCCCCGGTAAGATGATACCAGCGGTATCATTGATGGATCTGGCACCAGGTGTCGCATTTGCCGTTTTTCGGTTGAAAATGATTGCTGGAAACGACATTTTGCTCTTTTCTCTGCATTAGGAACGATGTTTTACCTATTATTACAGAGCTGGCACCCACAACTATAAAGAGATGAGATGGAGCCGCAGAAAATAGATATGCGATTTGGTATAGCCTTCATATTTATATGAGGCAAAGCGCCCACGTAACGGCAATACAGGAAATCCAGTTGCAGAAGACATAGAACGTAAAGGCCGTTCAAGTCTGAAAGAGAAGAGAGAATTTTCCAAAACATGAATTAGGCTATGGGAGTCTATTGCTCGGTAAGTTGTTTCGCAACAATCGTTCATCTTTAATTACGGCTCCTGGATCATCAAAGGAGACATGCCCAGCAACACACTTTTGAACGAGGATTGAGTTCACCATACTTGCTAAAGTCCATCACTTGCACATAAAGGAGCACGCTGTTTTAGGCAGTTTACAGCACCGATATGCCGGAAAAAAGCACCAGTTAAAATCCATCGCCTTAATTTACCACAATAAAATGGTAGGTTGACGCTGACTCGGAGTAGCAGATGATTAGGAGCTCATCTGCGACGATGAAGCGAAGCTGGTTCACGGGTGTGTCACCAAATACGAAACGTGAATTGCAAATTCAGGCCCTGGGGTATGTGGGAAAATACTGACCTTGGAGATGGGGTGCATGAGGTTGAAAAATAAAATAAAATCAAGAAGAATGGCAATTACAGGGCAGTAGTGACTAAAAGAAACTTCTATTTCACTCTTCTTATTCTGTGTATTCAACATATTGTGACTTTGTGAATGTGGTTGCATTGGTGGTACATCTACCAAGTCCAAATTTTAACTCTGCCTGTGGAAGTCTTTCTTCCACTGCCGGTCCCAAGCCGGATAAAGGAGGAGGGTTGGTCCCCTGCCGAGGAACCTTAAAAACTAGGCAAGAAACCATGAAGAATCGTGATACGACTTCAGCTCAAGCTACCGCATCCGGGGTAACCGATGCGCCGGCGTTGATGAACCGAAACCGGGGAGCCGGTGCGAAGTCCACTACTGGTTATACGGCAAAGATGTTCACTCCCAAACGAGAAGTTACGGTTGCGTCGTGGAACGTCCGAACGGCCTATCATGTAGGACAGAAGGAGATCATCGCACGTGAGCTTGTCAAGTACAAAGAGAACATTGCTGCGCTATCGGAGCTACGGCTCACTGAATCAGGACGAACGAAAATACCTGTCCCCGACAGAAACGCTCAGGTTACGTTGTTTTACTCTGGTGGAGACAAACATACGGAAGGCGTCGGATTCACTTTGGACGAAAAGGCAGTAAACTGTGTCCTCGCGTTCTATCCAATCTCCAGCCGAATAGCAGTATTGATGCTCTCTGTCACAAATCGGACACACATCTTCTCAGTGTATGCCCCAACGGAGATCAGCCCAGATGATGCAAAAGACGACTTCTACAACAGCTTACAGACGGCTATTGATTGGTCTCGAATATTGATTGCTGGAGACTTTTACGCTCGTGTTGGCAACAATCGCACCGGATGGGAGGAGGTACCGGGTCGACATGATGTAGGCGAAGTAAGCGACAATGATGTTCGGCTCCTGACATTTGCTGCCGCAAATGGATTATTGATCGGCAATAGCATCTTTCAACATAGGCAGATCCACCAGCTAACGTGGCGTACGCCAAATGGTAGTGACCCTGCACTTCTAGACTACGTCCTCATCAACAGGCGATTTAGATCATCTATCAGCGACATACGAGTAAAACGTGGTGCAGACTGTGGATCCGATCACCATCTCGTGTGTGCGAGAATACGGCTCAGGCTGCAGAAAGCAAGAGGAAGTACTAAGCGTATCATACGGCGAAACTGGTCCATCCTCGCGGAGCCATCATCCAGACCACGATTCCAACTAAAGCTGGCGAATCGCTTTGCTTCACTTGCAGAGAAGTGCGATGTAGATGAAGAAGAAAGGCAGTTCACGAGCGCGGTTTGTGAGAGCGCTGAGGAAATTTGTCCAATTATTAGGCAACGCACACAGCCCTGGATATCGGAGGCGTGTCTCGATCTCATCGATCAACGAAAACGGGCAAAACCCGTGAATCGTGAACGGTACGCCGAACTCAATCGCGCAACTCAATGCCAACTTAAACTCGAACGTGAAGCTTATTGGAATTCTGTAGCGGAACAAGCCGAGGATGCTGCTTGCAGAAATGAATTTCGAGCTCTCTACGCCACGTTGAGACGCCCAACAGGACAGAAAAAGCCGGCAAACGATAACATCAGAAAGGCTGATGGAAGCTTCACAAAATCACATGAAGAGCGCCTCCAACGATGGAAGGAATTCTTCGAGACAATGTACAATCATACTGCACCAGGAGGCCCTCAAGCTGCACCACCATCGGTCCTTATAGCAAAACAAGTAACAGTTGCATCGGAGACTACGCCTACCAGAGACGAGGTTACTGAAGCTATCAAGCTATTACGAAACAGCAAAGCTGCTGGAATTGATGGTGTGACGGCTGAAGCGCTGAAGGCTGGCGAAGAAGTACTGGTCAACCGTCTACATTCCCTGCTGAAGTTAATATGGAGAGCGGAAAAATTCCGGCGGCATGGAAACAGGCCATCATTATACCAGTCCTGAAAAGAGGAGACGGTTGTGACTGCAAAAACTATCGCGGAATAAGGAGCAGATTTTTGCTCTCAGACAGATAATGGAAGAACGCATACAATGTGGAAGGCGAATGATCATCGTATTTGTAGATTTCCGGGCAGCATTCGATAGCGTCTACTGGCCAGCTCTTTTGAGGGCAATGGATTCAGAACATATTGCGCCGAAAATGGTACGACTGCTACAAGGGACCTACGCCAACTGCTTCAGTTTTGTACGTGTACTTGAAGGAACGTCAAACGCGTTTACAATTCGATCTGGTGTAAGGCTAGGATGCATGTTGTCGCCGTTGGAAGGTGTTTAACGGACGACAAGGAGTTCAAATTGGAGATTACCAGTTCGTTACGGACCTCATGTTCGCTGACGACAGTGCTATCTTTTCAGACACTGATGCAGAGGCAAATGATATTCTTCAAAAAATGGCCGCTATTGATCTTCCATACGGATTAACTATAAACACTGAAAAGACAAAGGCGCTCACAACCGATGGCCCACCATGCACACTCTACTTGGACAACTCCCAGATCGAACAAGTCGCTGAGTTCAAGTACCTCGGTTCTTAGTGCAGCAGAACAAAGTCTCATGCACCACGGAAATCCATAGCAGAATTGGCAAGGCTGCGATGACCTTCGGTTCACTAACCTGGTGTCTATGGAGGAGACACAACGTGTTGCTCGCAACAAAAATGCGCGTATTTCGATCCATTGTGATGCCAATATTGCTTTATGGTGCGGAAACATGGGTACTTCTGGAAGTTGATTTGCAAAAGCTAGACGTAAACGCAGGCTACGGTGGTTTGGACATGCAAGTCGAATGGCGGCTCAACGAATACCCAACAAATTGCTGCGAAGAATCAGACCAAGTGAATGTTAATGTTTATGTTTATTTAAGCCAACAGCAAACAACAAAGTTGACAAGGAAACACGTAGCAAAACAATGGTTGGCTATACAACAAGAAATGAAGGGAATGATATGAAGGCATATGTTATACCAGAAACAAATCTGTTAGCTGAGAAAAGCCCAAGATTTAAATTCATTCCTCATCAATGCTTAATCGTTGATTCCGTAGAAGTCATTTCCATGCAAAATAATGAGAATATATCTTTCTTCCTCATACTAAGGTTAACTACAATTAGACTGTGTGTGAAGGTACTGTTGGAGGGCAAGAAAGAGCGGTTTTGCAAAAACCAGCCAAGTTATAGCGTGGTATATATGAAATTCGTAAATTTCTTACCACTCTCGAGCAACATTTTAGGCAAGTCACACCTAAGCGTAGGATATAGCCTTTCGAACTTAGGCGAGACCGTGCTTCTTTCAGTGGCAGCCTTTGTCACTTCTATAACTTAAGACTGGTTGACCATAAAAACCGCAACTATTGGTAGACTGATAAAAGTTTTCGGAATGTTTTTGGTCAATGTATTATCTTCTTTACCATCCAGCTTACCATTCAGTACACAGTAAATTGCATGATACTACTGAGAAAAAAGGTGACTTCACGTATCAAAAGAGAAGAGATGAGAAGTAACTGGATTCAGTCATATGTGTTCTTATAACAAATACAACCCCTGAGCTTAACTCAGACAATGCAGAATTTTGAAACAAGTGTAAAAAACAAAAACAATCTACATAACACAAGGTAAGGGAACGAATACTATAAAACGTTATTCGTTGAGAGTGACTACTGTACTTGCAAGATCACTGCGGTATGTAGAAAGATCCATCCTGCAAAGTCACTATATGGACCCTTTGAAAGCTAAACATCCGACAAGACACTACAGCGTGATCTAGGCGGTTCCTGGAATACTTGAGCTCATCTGCAAATAAATTCTTGAGAAAACATCTAAAAAATCCGCTTAATCTGAGATATGACTCTAGCCTCTGGTTGAAGATAGCTGCTGTTGGCGATGCAACTACGTCGTTTGGCAAGCTATTCCACACTCTCGGAGCTCGTACAAGAAACGATTCCAGAAAATGCTGCGTCCGAACTCTTCCAATAGAAATTCGCAGTGAATGACCTCTTGTTCTATCGCTAAATTCCCAGCAGTTGAAAAATTCATCACTGTCAATATCCACAGCACAACGGACTATTTTAAATATTAAATTTTCGTCATATAGCCTCTTCTCAGCTGAAGGGATGCATTACCAAAAACAGTCAGCCTTTCTCGACAGCTGATATTGAACAAACCGTTTCTCATAAATATCTGGCTCGTAAACCTTTTTTGCACCCTTTCAATTTTGTCGATGTAGGACCGCTTAGGTGGAGACCGGATTGGTGTGCAGTACTCAAGCAGCGGGCTTACAAATACAGTGAAAAGTCGAGATAAAGTAGAACTGTCACGTGTTCGGAAAGCACGCAGAATGAAATTACATTTCCTGTATACCTTGGCAATTATATCGTCTATGTACCTTTCAAAGGAAAGGGAGCTAGAGTAAAGTACGCCTAAGTCTCGCACCTCACTTGTAACTTGCAAGTCAATATTGCCCATCTGAAAAGCTATCCCTTTTGGGTGGGTGCTTCCAATACATATTACAGTAGTTTTTCTTGAGAAATATCCAGCATTCACTTGTATGACCATGCATGAACGGCGTCGAGACCACGTTGCAAAATAACCGTTTTATTAAAAGAAAATATCTTCGAATCAACAGCATAAAAGGAGCAGTGTACAACAGAAGGAAGGAGTCTAGGAGATCGTTGACGTAATGCAGGAACATGAGTGGTCCCAAGCATGTTCCCTGGGGAACCCCGCTAGGAGCTTCGTATGTGTCAGACACAGCGTGGTTAACTAGAACAGTCTGCGTTCGTCCACTTAAAAAGGATTGTAAAATTTTAAAAGACACCCTTCAACGCCATAAGCTAGCAGCTTTACACACAAAAGATGCAGATTAATAGAATAAAAGGTTTTGGCGTAATCAAGGAAGCGGACGATAACGTACCCACGAGTATCCATTATTTTTTTGCCAAAGTGGAACAGTGGAAGCGAGAACTGTTACAAATTTTACAAACAATCCCGACAAATTTTACACAACATCTTCTTCAAACACGCGTGGTTGTAGGACAAAAATTCATTTTCCTAAGGCAAGGTCACGACTGCGAGCTTCCTTTTTTACCCAAAGAGCTGGTTCGGAGTTTCTAAAATTTTCTAAAAAAATATGGTCTACCGAGTTCCATTTCACAACTGAAAAAGCTCATTGACAGGTACATCAAAGGATGATTCATTAGGGTGGTGTATTTCTAATCATCTATCATGCATGCATGTTTTGTTCTTCTCGTTGTGTTTATCTTTTATTGTCTTTTCGGATAACTGGTTCTGTCTGCGTGAATATCCACGTACTATAAATAAATAAATAAATAAATATCATATTACAGTAGACTTTCGTTCAAGAAAACCATGCCGTGAGCAAGAAGATTGTCTTCTCGTAAATAACCATAGATTTGACTGCGCACTATCCTCTCCAAGACTTTACTTGTGGAAGACATAAGACAGACAGGTCTATAATTTCTGTAGTCGGACCTGTCTCCTTTTTTAAATATTGGTCTTACAAAAATGGAAAGTCCAGCGAGCTGCACCAAAGAAGACGTGGATAAAGCAAATACAAGACGACTTGAGTAAACGAGGCTTGTGTTTAGAGCGCGGGAGTGAGAGAGGCTCTGGATCTTCTGGCATGGCAGAACTTTGTCCGTGACTCTCAGCACTCCATGACACCCACAGCGACGTTATTGGCTACGAGGACGCCCTCAAACCTGACGCCCGCTAATGGGAGTAAGTAAGTAAGTAAGGTTGCATTGGCTATGTTGATCTTCGTATCCCATGAGCATTTCGACAAGAATTTCAAGAGTTTTTGCTGCAATTTAAAGTTCCAAGGTGCTTTTAGAGCAGTATGTGCTATTGTGCAGATTCAAAATACGTCAGGGCAATGCCCTCCAATTGGCCATACTCTATAGAGTTAATGATGATGTCAACGGACAAAGAAACTGAGCGAACTTTAGCGGCGGACGGAGGTCTGAGAAGTGTAAGTAATGAGACGCGACCGGGGAGACTGCCTATGATGCGCGGCGGCGAATGTTCGACGGCTGTTGGGTATTGCATAATTGCTTGGCCGCAAGTAGTCAAGGTTAGGATGAAGAGGACCTGTCATTTCGCGAAGTTACGAACACCGTTCAGCAGCAGGACTTGTAGAAGGATGCCAGAAGAGAGGAACAAAGGCAAAAGCTGCAGCATGGGCAGCTTCTCCAGCACTTCGTCTCCAAGCAGAACTGACTGGATCGATGGCGTCACCTGTCGGATCGACCTCGCCGTGTCGCCTAAGTCACCACTGGGATAGGGTACTCCCAAGATCACCGCACATCTACTTGACGGACACTGTGACTTCCGAGATGGACCAGCACAAGGAGAAGACACTCTCGATGAAGATGTCGCTCTGCAGGCATCTGACTTCGTAAGCCTCCAGCTGAACCTCTAGAGACGAGAATAGGCTTTCGGCACAAGAGCTGGACTACAACTTGATTTTCAAGACTGATTTTTCTCCAGTCAATGTCTAGTCCTTAACTTTTACTATCACCTTAAGCCTAAAGTTTTGAATTCTTGAGCTTTTCAATTGTTTCTCACAACATTTTTTTTTCGCCAATGCTAAGCACACTGTGTCCAGTGAATGGCGGCAGAGAAAGGTGTCAAATAGTCCTGCCCATTGCCGCTTTAATGTAGTAGTTTTTAAATCTAACGACGCCAGGGTGGCGTCAACTGGCGTCTTATGGGATGCCCCACGCATTCACCCTGAATGTGCATTTGAACTATACAATGTCCTTGCCAAGGCGAGCCGAAGGCACATGCCCCAACGGCGAGAATTCGAAAAGCAGCGGGTGCCGTCGGCTGTCGTTGGGTCTGCGGACCCGACCTCCGAACGGAGATCTTTCCTCGGGGCTTCGGCGCTCCACTGTACATGGCCCCAGCACATGCCGACCTCATTCCTTGGCTATATAAGCGGATGGCGTCGAGGACGCCGAGGTGTCGCGACACCCGGGCTACCGTACTTCATCAAGGCAGGTAGGTGAGGAGACAATTGACGGCTCGACCTAATTTGATGACTCCGTTTGCAGATAGCTTCGACGACACCGAGCACCTGCCCTCGCCTCTTCCGCTGGCGCACCCCAGAAGGGATTGAGTAACGCCGTCCTTTATCTTATCATTATCTATGGTTAACAAAACACGAGCTTCAGCACTGTCCTGTTGTGATTTCGGATACACTGCGTATTCTTCGTCCACCTGGTTTTAGAAAACAAACGTCCATAGTTGGTGACAAGTGAGGCGGTTAATGGGATTACATTCTTTCGCTTCACCGACGCGTCTCGGCAACATCTAATTATGGTGTGTGTAGGCCGCGCTTAAAGAGAGGCATCAAAAGGATGGTAGTTTGGTGGGTAGTGTAGCATAGCACTCCGATTTGCCAAACGATTGCATTTACGGGAACAAAGATGTGTTTCAATAGTATTCCGTTGTGCACTACATGATGCGTAAAAGGTATGGACGCACTAAGCGTAAACGTTAGAAATAACATCACATAAATTTTAACAAGTTTATATACAAAATGTCAGCAATGATCTAACGAACAGAATAGCATCAATTGTATTTTATATAGGTTAATTTGCTGCGAATGCAAAGGCGAAGACGCCGAGGAAAGGCATCGACGGTGCGCTGCAGGTAGTCCACGTCGATTTCGTTCCATGCTTTGACCAGATCATCCTTCACTGACTTCATCCTTTTTAGGGAAGTAGCGCAAGGCTTGTTCTCCAAAACTTCCCATATAAAGTAATTCAGCTGATTCAAATCCGGTCTATACATAGGTCATTCCTCTGACGAAATGAAGTCCTTCAAGTTGACACGGCACCAGTTCTGAACAATCCTCGAATCTGCGCAGGACTCTGATCCTGCTGGAAGACATACGGCTTATTCTCGAGGTGGGATTCGAGCCAAGGAACCAGTTGCTTCTTTAGGACATCAATACAGATAGTTCTACTGATCTATCTTCACTCCTGTATCCACAAAAAAAGAGAACGCTTGTGATGAATGCACAAACCATGATACTGGCCGGATCCGCCTCCCTTGCAGTGAGCCTTCCCCTAGAATTAGCACCTTGGGGTTCCTTGAAGAGTACGTAACACTTTTACAAGTTGAATGCACAAAAGTATCAAGTCACTGAAGGTCAAAGCATAGAACGAAATCGACGTGGAGTACTTGCGACGCACGGTCGATGCCTTTTCTCGTCGTCTTCGCCCCTGCATTCGCAGCAAAGAAGCCCATATAAAATACAGGTGATGCTAGTCTATTCGCTAGATCATTATTGACATTTTGTATATAAACTTGTTAAATTTTATGATGTGTTGTTATTTCTAACGTTTACGTTTAGTGCGTCAACACTTTCGACGCACCCACTACTACTAGCATTTCTTAGGAAATGTTTAACTGGGATTGATTTTGAGCAAACCGTATAGATGAACCATGCACTTTACATCTTCTTGCCGCTTTGGAAGTGTTTTGAATACATTTGTTGGGTTTGCAGCAACTAGCAAGAGAAAGCTGACAATCAGATCACTTCTCAGGCAATCCCAGAGAAATGTAGGGGAAGTAGTGGTTGGCTTGAACAATCGAATTTCAATTTATTTACAACCGAGCAAATGCAACGCCCTGTCGCATTGTCAAGATCTACCTCTATGGGAAGTAGGTGCCATTGTTTCTCAGAATTTTGATATCATTACAATATGCTGATAATGAAACGTTTTCGCGGTCTAATTGAATCCAATGCCCCTACGTATTTCTATCGTCAGCTGTCTCGTTCAGGAAGCTGATGTCGTCGTGTGAACGGGCATTGCAAGTGAACGAAACTGTCGTTGCCATGGACCAGCAGACCTACCACGAAGTGCTGGTGGCTTCTTTTGATGCCATGCACGAAAGACTCATGGGTTTTTTTGGAAAATCGGTGAGTACGTCTTTTTTCCTTTCAGAGCGTTCAAATTCTTATTTGGGTAGTCATTTAATTATTTATTTACTACGTCGCTAATGATGCGCCAAAACTAGACTTAAACTATTAGGTTGTAACGAAATAAATGGCACTGAACCACTGTAAATTTAAACAGTTAATATCTCGGCTTGTAGGCGAGTTTATTAATCGAAATAAAAACCTTCTGATTCTACACAACTTTGCCAACGTGACACAAGCTTTTTTATCCCAGTAGCATAAAGTCAGAAGTTCTGGAATTGACGAAATCTTCGAAGACACTTTCGGCATCCTGTTGGTGTTTGAGTATTTTCCCTACCAAGAAGTCGCCAAGATGCTTGAAGAAATGGTAGTCTGTTGGGGAGAGGTCGGGAGAAAACGGAGGATGTGGTAGAGTTTCAATGCTCAGCTCATTCAGTTTCTGCAACGTCATTCGTGCTACATGGGGGCGAGCATTGTCGTGCAGAAGGAGAACTCGCCTTCGGTTTACCAAGGCCGGCCGGATATCCTTCAACTTTTTCATCATTTCTTCAATTTCAATGCAGTACTTCTCTGCCGTGATGGATTCACCGGGAGGGAGAAAGCTGTGGTGAATAATTCCCAGCGAACACCACCATACTGTCACCATTACTTTCTTTTGGTGCAATTCCGGCTTCGCAAAAACCTGGGCTCTCATCGCTGTCCACCCACTGTGCCGATCGTCGCCTGTTGTCGTACATTATCCATTTCTCGTCACAGGTTACGATGCGATCAAGGAGTGGGTCCGTTTCGTTCCGTAGAAGCAGTGCGGAAGAGATCTCATATCGTCGGTTTCTTTGCTCCTCAGACAGCTCATGAGGCACCCATCTTTCCAGCTTTTTGGTCTTTCCAATTTCCTTCAGATGCCGGGCAGGTGTGTTGTGACTGACGCCAAGAACCTTCGCTATCTCCCTGGTACCTTTGTGTGGATCCTCCTCTACCACATCCCTCAGCTTGTCCTCATCAACATCACTATGCCTCCCACGACCTTCACGTTCTTCCAAGCTCTCATCTCCATTCCGGAACTTTTGATACCAACGAGACGCCGTCCGAATTGTGGAGCATCCTTGACCGAATGCGGCGTTGATCTTCTCGTCCGCCTCCTTAGCTGTAGTGCCCAGCTTGAATTCATACAAGTAAATGCCTCGGATTACCCTTTTGTCCATCTGCAAAAAAGTCAATAAAACTCTAAAGTTTTCCACTTTTACATAGAAAATTTGGTACTCACCGGTAGACCAAAGTTTGCGCTTCTAAATAATATGCCACATGTTACGGTTTGTTATTGATCAAACGCGTAAAGACGCGCCAAAAAATGGCGCGAGCCAGTGCCATTCAATTCGTTACAACCTAATATATGGGAGCAATCAGAATCCGGAATAGCAGACAACTACAACGGAAAATAAAAATAGAAAAACAGAAGAGAGTAAACCGTCGAAGAACTAGGAACCAACAGGAGATGAGAATCATTCACAGCCGACTGGCCAAAGAGCAGGTTTTCTTTATCAGCAGAGACCCCTGTCTTTCAACAAATTCCACATCGCTAGAGGTGGGTAAGTTTCAAAGATAGAATCATCCAAGAATGTTTGCAAAGAAGAAATATCAAAAAATTATCAGTATTAAGTGACTGTTTTAAAATAAAACAAAAAATTAAATGGCACAGCATACTGACAACAAAAAAATTAAATATTTCTACTAGAACCAACATGGATGGTGTCTGATGATTAAAGCGAGATCCAGAAAATATCTACGATCGAACACCCTGTTTTATGTGTTCAAATTCATAGCTTCCTGGGCACATATCACCAGGCAGGCGGGTCTCATCCTTACCTCACTATATTGGTACGCACCTCGGCGACGGTCCAGGAAGCGTACAATCAGTGCAGGAAAATCAGGCCAACAGAAAAATCAGGTCTCATGAGAGCATGTTCTTCTGGATTACCAGAGCTTTTTGCTCATGTGGAGCAGCATTAGTTCTATAAGAGTCAACCATCAAGGTTTTAGAGATGGCTGGTAGCAATTTCTCCTTCAGGTTAGCAGTGGCTGTCCTGACTGTCCAGCTGGGACCGAACGCCTTTTCAGCGAGTATTCTGCCCCTGTGTATTTAACGCTTAGGCGTGTGCGACCCATCCTGCAGGAGGCCTCATTATAGTTCGAGTCGAGGTTAGGTTAGTCCTTGGACCGACCAGCTGTTCCAACCACTTGATGTCAGTGAATTAATTTCACACGTCAATACGTGCTACTCGTTCGTCCCCCGGGGGGTTATCGTGCAGTGCAATACAATGCAAATTGTTCGCATTCAGTTTGTCTTTAGGAAACCGTTTAGTAGTGGAGCACATGGTGCATCTTCAGGGATGATTGAAGCGAGACGTCACGTTTTTATTGAATTGGAGCATTTGATCAAATAATCGCTGAGTAATCGGGAACGAATTCTGAAATGGATAGCGCTCTGTTGTGTAAAACACTAGACGCTAGTTGTACTCCTCCTCCTCCTTGCGACCAGGTTGAAGAGTTGCTTTCTTAGGATTTCGATGAACAGTAGTTCATCGAAATCCTAAGAAAGCAGCAGTATATGAACTGTTTTTAGCAGTATATGAACAGAATAAAAATGCGTGGCAAATCCGTGAAAATGACAGATGTCGGGGTTTCGTTTCCATCCTCAAATTTGTTAACAACATCCAGTATAGCAATAACAGTAGTTCATCGAAATCCAGTTCATATACTGCGGCTGTTGCTATACTGGATGTTATTAACAAATTTGAGGATGGAAACGAAACCCCGACATCTGTCATTTTCACGGATTTGCCACGCATTTTTATTCTAAAGGACGCTGGAAACGGATTTGATGAACCCTGTTACTTCCGAGCTCAGTTGTCAAAGTTTCACCCTTTCGTGTAATGCCTAATACTGTAAACTTACAAAGGAGGTCAACGAACTTCCTGCGGACTTCTTGTAGGCTACTGTCTGAGGAGCGCCGTAATGGTTTTCAATTTTCCTGCGGGCATCTGGGTAGGTTGGAAATGGTGAAAATCGTAGCAATCAATGTGGGACTGTAAGGCGAAAGTGTCCCCTTGATTGGCTTTGTCGTGCTCAGAAATTAAACTGTTAACGGTTCGGAGCTCCAATTGTAGTGAGATCATAACAAACTGGGGTATTTTCCTAGCTTTCCTCAAAGAAACCGAGGGGAACATTCACTCACTCTCACTTGAGTGTTTGCTGCTGCTTTTTTGTTGTTGTTGAGAGTACCTAAGAACCTTTCGTCTTGCTATGATCTGACTACAATTAAAACTCCAAATCTTTTCCAGCGGAAATCCAGTTTGAAAACCGCAGGCAGTGTCCTAGAAGCCTCAGTAGGTCACTGTGGAAAACTCCGTGGAAAGTTCATTGACCTTCCTTCTTAGTACTTGAAGGGGAACACGGTGACTTGGTTGACTTCTTCTTCTTCTTCTTCTTATTATTATTATTATTAAATAAGTAACAGTTATTATTATTATTACTATTATTATTAATTATTATTATCACTACTATTATTGTGCGAAATAGAATCTCCGTTTGTTTCCAGTTTCGAGAGCCGCGAGAACAGGACGGAAACATTGTGCCTAAATCGGCAATTCACGTGCTGGACACCATCGGAGGAGTATCAATTTAAGACGAAGAACCATCCCTAGCTTTGCTTAATACTGCTCGGATTCCGTGTATCATATTTCTGTAGTTCAAAAATTGAAGAAGTGAGGAGTAGGTAACAGTTTCAAACTGCATTTCTGTCTTCATTTTCTTTCCGTTGTCATGGAAGCATAGGTATCAGCCAAGCATCCGCATAATATAAATGCTTCTGATCTGTACTCTCAAGCATCGTCATTTCCTCCCGTTCTAATGAAGGGGTAGTTATCAGCAATGAATCTGCATAATATGAATGTTCGTGATCTGCACTCCCATTCGGAGCTTCTCCGTGTGTTTCTCGTTGACCGCCATGTTTGTTGTTGTTGTTATTGTTACGGTCCAGTGCGGACCTTCGATCTACATATGTCTGCATTCGCTTCTTTGATTCTCGACATGAACGGTTGAAGACGTGAAACCTCATGTTGTGGTACTTTGTATCAGTGCGTTGCTTCCTTGTTTCCTTGAAATTACGGTGAGAAGTTATGTGTTGCGATTCCATTGATGAGAACGTGGTAAGACATCTACCAGCATCTCCTCTGACGTGTAGCACCGACATATATACAGTTGTTGTTTTCGATGGTATGGTTCCATGACGTGGATTTGTGCTCATTTGCCTCTCAGCATCACAATCGCGATGCTCGCTGCTCTCTTTCTGTGTTGCATGGATCGTTGAATTTTCCTGTAAATCTTGAATTTCGGAACAAGTGTACGAATGTGTTAGCTGGAGTTGAGCGATTTACTCATCTGCAGGATATTGAGCGGTCAACGTTTTAGTGCTTATGTGCCGATCGAGTTTAAGGAGTGGATCAGTTTATTACGTGGCCTAACTTTTCGAACCTTTCGTCGCCTTCAAAGGGCTTCAAGGGTCCAGATGTTGTCATCACTACTATAGCTGTCGTCGAAGGAATATGTCCGGATATACTCGAATATATATATATATATATATATATATATGTATATATATATATATATATATATATATATACGGAGGTATCTTTAATAAGGGCGTGTCAAGACTCTAAAGAAGGAGATTCGCAAGGGGGGGGGGGAGATATGCTTAATAAAAGGGATAGCTGAGTTATTAGGAGATGCGAGTTGTATCAGGTTTTGTTATCTATTTGGTCTTCAACAGAAGCCACTTCGTTCCAAGGCTCCACCACAATATTGTTGTTCGCGGCTGGCGAAATGAGGGTGATTGTCGTGGTAGTGGTAGATCAGCAGGATGCACTTCTGGACTTAGCGAGACTTCTCAGTTCGGAACGGTAGGCTTCAGTTTTGGTCTGTAGTGTTTTACGAGCGACTTACAATGAGAAATAGCAGTGGTTTCAGGGAGTGCTGCGCGGCGTAAGGGAGCTATCTTTGGTGGCAACAGCGGTTTGTTTTGATATGTTTTCTTGTGAGAACCCAATGTACAATAAACGTCTGGTTGGGGGATTCGCCCCCAAACTCCAAGAATAGAATAACCCCAATCTTTCTCCACTCTCATTTAGGCCTTTTTACTTTTTTTTATTAGCAAAAACCGATTTTACTATACAGATTAGTGCAGCGGGATATGGTGGGCAGAATCTTCACTGTTCCTATGAAGCCCATCCACCCTCATTCGCATGCACGCGATTTATTCTCCGAAGTGTCCGTTCTCTACGTGGCGAGAAACAAATCATGAGAGTCCCAATCCGAAGTGCTTAATCTGCGGAAAAATAATTAAAATTGGTCGAGAGGTCGACAACGTTTACTATCCTACGACAGTAATACTCCTCCGAATCCCATAATCACCCTCCCTACTTCTTCCCCTCCTCTCCCCGCTAATACTTCCTTACCTATGTGCTGCCGTGAGTGATAGTTAGTCGAGCACTCACATGTAACTGAATCACGACTCACGTGTCACGACGTTGCCTCGACGTCTATGACACTCCTTCTGCACCACGACACACGCGCCACGACTTCTATGACGCGTCTTCAGAAACCCGACGCATATTGGACGATAATGAAGGAAAATACTGGTCTCCCCTTATTCCCTCTCCTGTGTCCCTCTTTGCTGATTCCCTCTTCACTGGTCCCTTTCCTATTGGTTCCCCTTACTTGGAATCCCTGCGCGACTTGGACGTCTGCGGCACGTCTTCTGATTACCGGCGCTGGGCACTTGATCTCCATCCATACCCTGACGCGTTGCCCGCTCAAAATATCGTAAACTTGGGCGATCTGCCGCCTAGGATATAGTTTGCTAGCAATCGCCCATGGTTAAGCTCAAAGAAAGCCCGGCTGGCATACGCCGCAGTGCCATAGGCATCTCTTCGCTTCAGTCCCACCTTCCAGTGACGCACACGTGACATTAACCGATTATATATAACCAGACGTTCAACGGCCTAGCGGCCGCCAAACGTCTGGTTGGGGGCTTCGCCCCCAAACCCTGAAACCCTGAAAAACTTCTTTACACAGACGCATACCATGCTGATTCGGTTTGCTCATGTCCGAAACCTTCTGCGATTGTGATAGAGCTGTTTCATATAACTGCTCTCTTGAAATGAAGTTCCCAATAAAGTCATCACTGTTAGAAGATGGAAAGAATCACACAGATATCATCTATTGAGGAGATAACCTCTCTCCTATGTTTTAGAAAAATGTTT
>OX375870.1:69818994-69857057 GCA_947359475.1 Heligmosomoides polygyrus bakeri
CAGGATTAAGGTAGAAGGACGTACTTCTCATCTTGCGTGAATATTTGAGCCCAGGTTGCTCGGGGTTGGGAATTGGGCGAGATTTGCGCGACACAGGTCGACTAGTCAGACCGGGGTTTCGGCATGAGACAGACTGGAGTTTTGGCATGCTTCTGGAAAGGGCGGAAGTGGTAACTTCTCAAGTGGCCTTCAGTAAGTAGCAAACAAACATACAAATACGATAAGCACGAAACCAGACTCCAGTCACGAGATATATGGACACGGCATGGGGTGTTTCATTACTTTTGCCCCCCCCCCCCTAATAATAATCCGCTAACCGATGACTCATAAATTAGTCATAACATAGGGGGGGGGGGGGACAGAATTATGGACCGCGAAAATAGCGAGAAATATACAGACGACTTCTACGTGTCATGGGAACTTCAGCCCTGGGAGTAATCGAGGTCACTGAACACGAATCTGAAGCTCGTTTTAAAAGGTTCGATCACCAGCAATGGGAAACCAGGTCCAGTCAGGGGATGCCAGTAGTGCTGTACCAGTACATGGGGGGGGGGTGAGTTTCAGTAAAGGGGGGCAAGTAGTGTGGGGACACGTAGCGGTCCCACATGGAAAAAAATTTCAGTTCAACGTAGCGTTAGAAGCGGTGGGAATCCTCGGTTCTGACAAAAAGGCGTTTCGTCGTGCGACCAACATCGAGAAGATCTATCGAAAATGTCGATTTTTGCCTGAGTTTGACCGTTTGAGGGCGAGAAGAGAAGGTGTCTGCAGTCAACTTGGCGCTAGAGTATTCAAATATTGCCTTTCGTACTGCTAGGGAGGGAAGAAAGCTGTGCAAGCAAAGCAGCTAGCTTGACCTGATTCTCCTTAGCTTAGTGATACTGCAACATCGCGCGAGGCAACCGATTGGCGTGGGCCGGAGCACCTGTTTTCTATTTGTATTGCACTAGTTTCTCCTCTTGAACCTGTCCCGGTTCGAAACGGGAGCCCTTACAATGTCGGTGAAATGGGAAAGTTAGTTGAGCGAAGAGAAAAGTCGGATTCGAGAAGCCAGTGCACAAGACGATATTGTCTAACACTGTAACACGTTAAAACACATAATCAGAAATGAACTCATTAGACCATTAGAGTAGGCACATCTTTAATAACCCATTCCACATAAATTTGGTCGCCAGTTGTTTGTTGATCAAAGATCACATTTACGAAAATTTACGATTTACGATCCAAAATGTCGTAAATCGTAAATCGTAAAAAAATTTGCCAGAAATCGCCGACGTAAATCGTAAAATCGTAAATCGTAAATCGTAATTACGCACACCCCTGGATGGAACTCGAGTCTGGCGGTTGTTCATCGCGGCGTGCGACGTTGAACGCGGCAGGGACGCGACGTCCCGTTGGAGCAATGTCTGCTCCCCCCACCCCCCCCCCCCCACCCTCCGTGTCCTTGTTGCCGTCAGCGTCACACGTGGCGTTGAGTGAGCGCTGAACTCCGGGGTATTCCTCCCTTCTCTCGTGCTGTTTGTCCTGGAACCGTCTTCAAGTGCGGACAGAGGAGAGCGGGTAGTACAAGGTGACAGCGGTCCAATTAAAGGAATATATGCCTCACTCGAAGCAATGCTCCCTTCCTTCTCAACTGTTCTGTTTCAGCAACGCTGGACGTAGATTGCGGGTCATGACGAAACAGCAGTATTAACCCCGTAGACCCCGTAGAACGTGCATAGCGATGCGAATGATCAAAAATATTTTCAAAAACATGACTATCAAAGGACGAACACCGGGGCAAATTATGGGTCTGTGCGACCTTTTGCTGCTTGAAAGGGTTGATGGAACTCATGATACGTGGTGGGAACAACACGGTGTTGGAAGACAACAAAGGATGTTCCTGAGATTGACATCCGGTGATATCTGCTCCTCGACAGCGCTAGCGTTTATTAAATAGAGGAAAACCATATCTCGCACCCACAACCACCTCTGTATAAAGGTTTAAGGTCTAACCGCCAAGCGTTTCTTCTATGACCTCTTACCTTCAGTAATTTTACAGGATACCATCAAAATCATACAATGAAGATCTTTAAAAATTCAGAGACAAGGTAAAATTTAATGTAGCGCTCACAGAATTCAATTTTATTAGGAACTGGAAACCTGGAACTGAAGAATTTTTCGAGAAACATGTAGCGTAGTGCGTTTGTAATTACGAAAATTTGAAATCTTCAATTACAAATAATCAAAAAAATCCAATTATAAAAATTACAAAGTGACAAAAAGTGCGTCTTTAGAAGACGAAAGTTTTAGCTTCCTCTGGCTTATTTCGGCCAATTAGAGCGATACACACAGTTGGGTGCAATTATCATGAGCGACGTAAGGTCACTGCACTGTGAAAAATATGGGGTCAGCAAAGCAATCCTTCATGTCTCACGGATTGTCATTCTATATGATTGAAAACAACATGCGGAGTAGATTTGAGGGGTAGTGTTTATTTCTAGAAGAGGTTGTTTTGAAGAGAATTGCGAAAACGCGGCGAAACCACAGCTTTCCCCGTCTATATTCTACAGTGCGAGAAATCAAGAACAATACTGCTCCGACTGCAGAGCCGGATTCACCAACGATTAAACTCACGGGCATAAGGGGTATATGAGACCCACAATGAAGTATTTATATCTATCCTAGACATTGGATTCGACACTTGTTCGGATAATTCGAAATTTGTCTTTTTTCACACCCGGTTAGAAAGAGTAAGCGAATGGTAACAGTTTTGAGAAGCTCCGGATCTTGGAATGATTCAGATAAGATTGGCCTTAACAGGGAAGGTTTTCAGACGATCCAAATAACTGTTTTATCTTCGGATTTCACAAAGGATATCCGAATCGGATAGGATTTCCTATCAAAAATCAGCTATATTTTCAGAAAATTTTTGATAGCTAATCCTATCCGAATCGGATAGGATTTCCTATCAAAAATTTTCTGAAAATTCAACTGTTGAAAATGGCCCCTATCCGAATTACCCAGGATCCAAGCTTTTCAAAGATGTCATTATTCGCCACAATCCTTTTAACCAGGGTTTGGAAAAAATAGCGAATTCGAATTATCCGAATCGGCGTCCTATCCAGTGTCTAATATATCCCTTATCCTATCTCTACCGTTTATACGCCGCATACACTCGAGTTTTAAATGTTGATGAATCCGGCCACAGGTAAAGGAAGCAGTATTGTACTCGATCTCTCGCACTGTATCTTCTCCAGAAGTAGACCGTTTATTCCAGTTAAACAGTTCTTTCTAAAACAAAAACGACCCGAACCGAAGAGCACTGCTCTTTTGTGATTGCCATTCTAAGAAGTGTTTTATCTCGAGCAATAGAAATATCAGTGGATGGTAACGAAGCAAAAATTACCCCGCTGTAAAGCATTAATTACTGGAATACCATTTCCACAGGCGCTCGATGTTTAGTGGGGCGGGATTAGTGGAAACCCTAATAATGAGAACCCACTATTGGGTATCTTCAAATTCCGTTTCCAGATTCATTTCTCGAAACGCGTAAGAAGGCACTTCGCGCGGTTTCAGCAGCCTTCTATTCCCACCGGTGATGAAGTGAAGAGGAAGCATTTAATTTACGGCGCTTATGAGGCAGTTGGTAGGAGTCGCCGTTGGCGAATCGATTGAAGTTTAATGAGAATTCATAACTCCTAGACCTTCAATTTGTGTAGAGCTTGCGAGTAGGTACTATAATTCTGCTTTCAGGAAATTTTTGAATAAAGCATTTTGAATACCGAAAATTCATGAATATTTGAATTCGAGTATATTTGAAAAACGTGAATTTTGAATATTCGAATTTGAATGCATTTGAAAAAAGCGATATACTGAATACTCGAATCCACGTATTCAAATCCGAATTAAACTAAGTCGAACACCAATTCAGATAGATCATTCGAGAAGTGGTATCAACTCTGTATCTAAGGATAAAATGCTGACTTCTAGTCGGTTGACAATGATTGGCCATGGTCATTGAATACCCGGCGAATCCCATTCGTGCCAATCTTCATGCCGTGACTAACATCCCCGGGATTTTAAAAAAGGTCCAGAATTCTCTAACCATCAAAAGCTTTTAACTTGGTCGGGGTCTCAGCCATGTCAAGCTCATCGAGGGCTCGAGCTTCATCGCTTGGTCCGACCTAGTGACAATCAGAGGCAGTAGCACGAAGGTTTCAATGACAAGGGGATGAAGAGATTGGTAGAACATGTTCCAACGCCACCCCTCTCACGTCGACTAGTTCTAGATGCCATCGGGCTCAACATCAGGCACCCATTCCTCCCAATATGTTCTTCAACTAGATGAAGCCTTGCACTCCACTACTAAGCAGCTGAAATCAGTAGAGTCCTTGCCAAGTGACCCCAGTGACTTTAAGGCAACCTGGCCCCGAGTACTCCATCGCTGCCGCCGCTCTTTGGCACTGGTGCGACGCCACAGCGCTGTGCGCGAAGGGTGGAGCAGAGAAAGCGCGAGACGCGCCCACCCATCCCCGCCGCCACGCTGAACGCGAAGCGACGCGACGTCGCGTTGGGTTAGTCCCCGCCCCCAGTCGAAGCCCTGCGGGCGCGGGTCAGAAGCGCGCCGCAGGCCGGCCACCCTCAGCGGCGACAGAGGCGTTCGCCAGCGGCCGATCGGTGCGACGCGCTTCCTGGCAGCGTGCCGCGGTTGGCGTGCTGCCAACCGGTGCGACGCGCTTCTTGGCGGCAGAATTTCTCAAATCGGCTTGGCGTTGGATTACATGTGAACTGGTCCCCGAAAAATTCCGTCACGCGCGAGCGGCGAGAGTCAGATGAGCAGAGTGAGTCTCCAGATTGGGCTAGGGAAGGGACTCCGGGGTGTGGCGAACAGGGAGGCGTGGAGTGCACGAGACGACACGACGAAAAACCGCGCGGCGCCTCGGCACTATGCCAAGCGGACCAGTTCTCCGGCAACGTTGGCGTTGATTTCTGCTGCTGCATTCTCCTTTCTCATGTTGCGCTGGCTCCCTTCTTTCCTGTTCGTGTTCTCCTTTGTCATCCGTCGTTTTCGCTTCACCGCCTCTCTTGGGCTTCATTGTTTCACTGAGAATCAGGGTTCATTCCAATTATTTCAGTGCTTATCCTCGAATTTCTTGCTTTACTCGTTCTTGACTTGGTGTTTAAATTTGTTGTTGTGGACAGAATATCTTTCACAATCATCTTGATATTAGTACTGACTATTACTATCCTTTCAGCTCGTGGGTGGGGTTCTTCATTCTTCATTTGTATTCCATTCGATAAGTGAATTAAAAATCAAATGGACGCTGTCCTTGTTGGGCGGATGTGGAGAATTGGTGAATAAATTATATAGCTTATTAGAGAAACGTAGGGAATAAATGGTTTCCTAATCTTATTTTCACATTTTAGGTCTACCTAGGATGTGCTCTATCACATCCTAGGTAGACCTAAAATGATACAGGTGGATGTGGACGTTCTCCACACCCACCCAATGACAAATACCGCAATTCACAAGTCTTCTAGATACTATCTGCTAATATTTTAGCAGCACTGTCTTTATGAAGACAGTTTCTGCTAAAATATTGTATAATTCCACACAATTGATAGTGACAAATTGGAGGAGCTCAGGAGAGTTTTATTTTTTATGCCTTTGGCATGGTGCTGGTTTAACAGATCTTCGAAATATGATCTTATTTTACAGCACTAGTTTGGGGAGGAGTGGGGAGCAAATGTTGTTTTACCTCACCATCCCTCACCTGAATTTGCTCGAGGGAACTAGACGTTGGATCCGATGCGGATTTTTCGGACAATCGGTTGATTGGAATTATCCATGTTTTCAAACCCAGGATTTTCAGGTGATTCAGAGAAAGGTAATTTTGAAGACACTTGGTCTTCGCCAATCATCCGAAAGACAGAGAGGAGACAGTTTGTACCAATTAAGATTGGTCCTCAAAGGGTCACAGAGCGAACAGTGTAATGCCTCATTTCTCTTTTGGACTTCAGTCTTCTTCCAGCACTTTGGTTTGCCGTCCGGATGTCATCTGCTGAACACGTGTCTGCCCGCGTGTTCGTTTAAGTGCTGTGTAGACATGATGAATTGGCACTGGTCCCGTCCCTTCAAGCGTGCAATGCACTCAGCTGCTGATTCTGAACAGGTCTCATTGTGTTAGTGAAGCGACATTTTTCAGAGCTTTGGGTATGCAGCCATGAGACCGTCGGACCAGCAGGAGCTTTACCGCGTGCGCTTTGTTAGCAACGACGACCGTCGTTCGGACATCTCCGGGAACTCGTCCTCTGCTTCAACTCTCATCAAGGACAGTATCACTGGCAGCACGAAGAGTGGAACATCCCAACTACGAAAGTTAGTTTTTTTATTTCTAGAAAAAAAAATCTGGGAAAACTCGTCTAGAAAACTGCAAAGTGGAGTAAGTAAGAGTATGTAAGCCACTGTCTATGCAGTTAAGTGTGACTCACTGCCTAGGCCAACCAAGCTTTCCACCCAGTGAATTGGTACCAGACTTGTCTGGAAAGCACCAAGCACTGACTTGTTGATCGGCTGGCCACAGCAACCCATTGTATAGGCCAAATGCGCATTCAAATCACCTCCACAACATCCCGCAGAAGTAGAATGTGTGGTGCATCTCAAAAGGGATTGAATATCGCCGTTATTTATCCTTTTTTATTATTTGACCTATACAATGAATTTAGGGCGCGTGTAACGCAGTCGGAGGAGGCGCCGACTGTCTCGTGCACCCGATACCAGGTTCCTGGTTCGGATTTCCCGCCCAGGCCAACCAAGCCTTCGATCCCTCCGGGGTCGGTGAATTGGTACCAGACGTGTCTGCGAATATAAAGCGCTAAATTGTTCATCGGCTGGCCACCGCAAGTCATTGTATGGCCAAATATGCATTCACGTCGCCTCCACGACATCCCGTAGAAGTGGAATGCGCTGGCGCACCCCAAAAGGGATTGAGTAACGCCGTCCTTTATTCTTTTTTATCCTTTATACAATGAATTGCTGTGGGCGGTCGATGCACGTCAAATTTTTATCCTTCCTGAAAAGGCTGACTCCAATTCCGATCTCAAGGGATGAAAGGCTTGGTTGGCCTAGGCGGGAAACCCGAACCAAGAACTTGGAATCTGGTACTCGCGACATCCGGCACCTCCTCCGACCGCGCTACCGCTGCCTGTTGTACAGATTACTCGCGAAAGTTGGACTCAATAGAAGTTTGGAGGTGTGGAGTGGTTGATGAATGCTCCTGCTGTGGCCTGAAATGTTGTTCTGTTATTGTTTTCTGTTTCTTTCGCAATGCTTCTTGAACTTAGCGGGAGTGGAAGGGTGGATGGAAGAAGACTGGTTGATAGCACCTAGGACTTTTTGGTGGATAAGTTAGTGTGTTTGGATTATTTATGTGCTTACGGCACCGCTTAAGTGCTTTTTTCGCTGGAATTCCACCCTTCCCCCACTCCCGCATTGCGCCGAAAGTTAATAATTAAATGCTTGTATATCATCTTATGTATCTGTCCACAGGTTCACTGCCGGTATCGGTCGCCCCGGACAAGCTCGTGAGGCAAGAGAAGCCGTCCGGAATGTAATCTCCGCTCAGAGTTCATCGGTAAGTTTCTACGAAAGATTTTTTTTAGAGAGGCATATCCTCGTTTGCCTTCGCTTTCAGCGCAGGGTCGTGGCGGCCGAGCCGCTGGACTATGAGAAGTTCGTCATCGAGAAGGCTGTACTCCTTGAAAATGATCCTCAGCGTGAACTGCTGATGTTTCCCAGAGATGATGTTGAGGTGATTACTGGCTCAGTTTGTCATGGTTTTGGTTATTCACTGAATGTTGGTCTTCTCAAATGCTTTATTCTGTAGGAAGTCGTGGAGCCGAAAGAGTCGTCCACAGTAGTACCCATGGTTCATCCGCAGGACGCTGAAGGCTTGTCCTGGCTTCTACCTCGCGACTTTGTGAATGACATATATTCCCCGAAACGCTCAATTTCCTTCAACTATGCGAAGTTCGGAGGCGATTATGACAGTGTTCTTGATGAGTGGGTTTTTTCTCAGAATGACATTATTTTTGTAGTATATATAGGCGGTGTTATGGGAGCTTATGTTTTAAGATATATTATCACAATGATGCAGTAATGTACGATCTCGTCTGAGGCGTGTTGCATTATTCATGTTTCAGCTTTGTCGCAGTTTTTAACTAAGCTGCTAAATGCTATACTAGTTCTTTAAG
Organism: Heligmosomoides polygyrus bakeri; assembly: GCA_947359475.1. Classification (NCBI taxonomy): domain Eukaryota; kingdom Metazoa; phylum Nematoda; class Chromadorea; order Rhabditida; family Heligmosomidae; genus Heligmosomoides; species Heligmosomoides polygyrus. Next base: position 69,827,227 of record OX375870.1, read on the forward strand.
CACTAGAAAATGGGATAATTGGCGCTGCAGCTGCTACAGCTACTGCTGCAGCCTGTGCTATCAATTGTAGCGAGGCATTCGGGTGAAAGGCTTTCGAGGTTTTTGGAGTTGCATTCCTAAACGAGTGTTCCGTCTCGTGGAGCATTTATAGATGTGAGCGAATTCCATATCCCAGAGCAGTAAAGGATACCCTTTATTGTAAGAAGACAATGTACTCACTTATAGCTACTTATTTTTGCCCCACGATTACCGATTAGGTCTATGAATTCTTTTGAAAAGTGAATTTGCAGCAAAGCTTCATTCCATCTGTAACCGTTCGGTCTAGCCTGGTTCATTTTTATATTGATCAGCGGGTCCGTTGGTAGATCGAGTGTCTGTATCTATAGACTGAGAAGAAGCAATCTTGGATGGACGATAGGACTAAGCGTAGTTGTGTAGCGGACCGGCTCAAACACGTAGTTAGCAAATAATGATGCTTCGAACTCTTCAGGGTCCAAGTTTTGTCTACAACCCATTCCTGTGACATATGAGCAATGTACTATAAAAGCGGTGGAAGAGTGATGACTGAACTGCGTAGCCAGCTGTTCTCTCCAACAGTGATCTTCGGTTGTCTGTTGTATCTTTTTTTGCTGATTTGGAAGCCTTCAGGCCACCGGAAACTGAAGAGATGTCCTCTTCTCTGGTCTTTGAATCTGACATGATAGCCGAGGAAGAAAGAGTGGTAAGTCTCGCTTCGCTCTCTGTGTTCAGCAAGGGTTAGTCGACCTTTGCAGATAACTTTTGACAATTTCCAGGCAGCGGAGAACGCTCCGACGACTGACGTCATCAAGGAGGGCTTTGTAATTGTCCTCAGTGATACAGGGCTTCTGGATAATTTCAAGGTTCAGGAGGAATCCAGTTGAATGGAATAGGAAATTGTACCATGTCATATGTGAAAAGCGTTCTTCAGCCTGGAAAGAGGCGATACTGCACCGTCAAACAGCTGATCAGTGGGGAAGTTGCCGTTGACATCAGGAAATCCCGCGACACGCCGCCGAAGCGGCCGCAGTTGATTGTTGGTTCTGCCCAGCTGCGATCCAGACGAAGGGGTAGGACGGCGATTGAGGTCAGTGAGTCGGTATCCTTTTAAGTGAGTCCTCTGTCGCCCCACCCCACTAGTCCTGTTTTTCAGATTGAGCCAGCACGGTCGTCACAGGAGAAGAGCGAGGCGCGTTCGTTGACGCTGGCCTTCGATGACAGCGAAGATCTCTCCAACTGGTTTTTGTCTATCCAGCGAGCTCTGTCGTTTGGTGCCAAAGGTTTGCTGAAGTTGCTCGTCGTCTTCAAGCCTTTGCTTTTCGGAAATCTGCACAGTCTACTGACAATACAGTTAAAGTTTGGTGAAGTTTTGTTATGAATAAGCGCTTTATTCTGTCGAAGCTCGGCTTTATTGTAAGCGGAAAGCATAGAGGAGGAATGAGGTGCAGAAGGCTGTCAACTCAACTTTTCTACCTCACTTCTGTTGTGAGGTTTCATATATTACTGTCTAAGAGTGCCTGCCTATACCTTGTGTACTGAATATTGTTCGTCTTCCATTCAAAAGACCAAGTAATGACGGCTTTCCGAGGCCATTCCAGCGATACCTGAAAACTACCTCTCCCTTAGCTGTCAAATGGAGGTTATCTGTTGGATTGGTGACCTCTACCGATAATAAAGCGCACTCATTGCTGTGCTAACGGGTGCGTGTAGCGCAGTCGGAGGAGGCGCCGGCTGTAGCGTGCACCCGATTCCAGGTTCCTGGTTCGGATTTCTCGCCCAGGCAAACCAAGCCTTCCACCCCGCCGGGGTCGGTGAATTGGTACCAGGCTTGTCCGGGAGGGATAGAGCGCTGACTTGTTCATCGGCTGGTTACCGCAAGTCATAGTATGGCCAAATACGCATTCAAATCGCCTACACGACATCCCGTAGAATCCTTTATCCTTTTTTATCCATTGCTGTGCTGGTTACGAGAAACTAGCCTAGATAACCTTCCATATCGAGATGGGTTGACCGGTGCTCAAAAAACCCACCATGTGGTTTCTCCTACTAATTCGTGCATATGAGCTTGTTTAAGACCATTGAACTTGGTAGAAAGAAAAAAATCCTTCAAGACAAATTCCCTGAACTAGCACTAAGTCGAATCCAAGTTTCCTCGCAACTAAGTTGGTGTTCCCATTAGCGCGTTACTTGATTCAGGAGACACGCTGTCGCTGGGATCGTTCCAGCCTGACGATTCGTACGGCAGAACCAACGAACCGGACTCCTCGAGCATAGGCAGCGCTGATTCGGGTAGGTATTCCCGTCTACGACTTTGAGCTATGATCACTTCTTATTACGCATTTTAGGTAGAGAGTCTCTCCTGTGGAGAGGCCAACGTGCTGTGGCTAAGGCTCTTCAGCCTCCCATTGTAGATAGGAAGAATATATTCTCATTGTACAGCAGTCTCTCGGTAAGTGCTTACGTTGAATTGGTTGCTGTACCACTATACATATAATTCGCGGATATTCAGCCATCTACGAAACCGGTATGTGAGCCATTGAGTATTCTTTCATGCGGGTCGTCTTCAAAACCGGTTCAAGAACATGCCGAAGTTATCACTGTACAATTTATCATAGAGTTCAAGAAGCTTGACCTCAAACTTGACGTTGGTGCTTCATCTCCTGTGCAGGTAGTTTCTTTACTTTTGGCAGTATAGATACGTTATAAAAGGGTGTGAGATTTCTGTCCTAATCTGCAAATTCTAATCTTCAGATCGAGCCATTCTATTTAACCTTTTTTGTTTACGATATTGCTCAAGCCGCGCGTGTATCAGAGGAATTTCGAATTGTATGTAATAGCGATACTGGATTAGGCATCGAGGAAGAAGATAGAGCAGGCGTGTTTTTCCTCCGGTTTTTTACTTTTGCTTCTCATTAAATCTGTTCAGAGCCTCGGGTTTCTGCCTTATTTTCATACCTTCTTATGCAGGGTTCCTTTGCGTTATGTTAATTCGCGTTCAATTGCTGGTTATATTTCGGTTCAGTGCGAATTTTCAGATGATCTTTCAAAGATCTATGGTGTCAGCAGAGCCAAGCTTTGTACGAAAAGTGCATCACAGGTTTGTTTCTTATTTTGATGTACTTGTTTTCTAGGCTTCTGATAGCAGGTATTCTTCAACAATTTCTGAGTGGGTCGATGACTTACATTTTTTGCCATGCTGGGTTATATAATAAAATAGTAGGGTTATTTTTCGACTTTTCGCTACCATGCTTGGTCGCACTAATACACTTTGGAGTCACTATTTCTGTTTTTTTTTCAGCGAAATCCTATTTGGACTTTTTAGAAAGAGGCTTTTACTCAGGTTTTGTTTCCTGTTCTGAAGGTGGGCAACCAGCAGTAGACAAGTGAAAGTTCACCTGTTTTTCTGTGCATTGCAGTCATCACGTTGCTTTTATTGTGCTTTGGCGTTTTTATTCCGATTGAGTTGCAGATGATTTTCACAACTCATTGCTCTCCAAAGGATCTATGGCTTGTTTGTTGTGTCGATCGTATGCTGTCGCTGGATTATACTGGTGATCTGTACATGAAGTAGTAAAGTCTGCTAGGTTCCAATGTGGATGAGCACTGTAGCATCTTCTTTCAGATCATGTGGCGACGCGAAAGCAGGGGCTAAGCTCCAGAAACTTATTCAATCGTCGTATCCTCGCCTTTCCAATTATAGGCAAAAATTTGCCTGGGCAGCTAGGTGGACTGACAGTGTTGCTGTTTGAATTTGTCTGACTCATGGTGTTTTAATTCAGGCCTTTACTGGAAGAAAATCTTGCTAGAGAAGCAGCGAATCCGAATTTCAACAAGGGATTCAGCACAATGCGAATGTTTCGATGTGATAGTAATAGACTTACTGATCAGGATATTCAGAAATACCTCAGCGACTTTGCAAAGTGGGTTTGAGCGTTTAAATTGTCTATGTTATTCTATTATATATATATATATATATATATATATATATATATATATATATATATATATATAGGGTGGCCCATAAGTCCTGCAACAAAAACATAGGCGTATAAAAAGGCTAAGAATGCACCAAATTTGGTACATTTTTAAACCGTGTTTGCCCATGGTTTGTAGATTATGGTGGAGCGGTATCCTACTATATATAAAGCAGCAAGCGTGTGTCACTGTGTCACTGTGTCACACTGTCCGTCCGTCCCACTTTGAGTTGGGGCGCGGGAGCTGAACACGTCGAGAACCGTGCATGGCGAGCCGGAGAGGTACCGAGCACGTCGGCAACCGTGCATGGCGAGGCGCAGACGTGCTGAACACGTCGGCAACCATGCATGGCGAGCCGTAGACGTGCCGAGCACGTCGGCAACTATGCATGGCGAGCCGTAGACGTGCCGAGCACGTCGGCAACCATGCATGGCGAGCCGTAGACGTGCCGAGCACGTCGGCAACCGTGCATGGCGAGCCGTAGACGTGCCAAACACGTCGGCAACCGTGCATGGCGAGCCGTAGACGTGCCAAACACGTCGGCAACCCTGCATGGCGAGCCGTAGACGTGCCGAGTACGTCGGCAACCATGCATGGCGAGCCGTAGACGTGCCAAACACGTCGGCAACCCTGCATGGCGAGCCGTAGACGTGCCGAGCACGTCGGCAACCGTGCATGGCGAGCCGTAGACGTGCCAAACACGTCGGCAACCCTGCATGGCGAGCCGTAGACGTGCCAAACACGTCGGCAACCCTGCATGGCGAGCCGTAGACGTGCCGAGCACGTCGGCAACCATGCATGGCGAGCCGAAGACGTGCCGAACACGTCGGCGGCACGAAACTTCAGCCCTTGGGGTAATCGAGGTCGCTGAACACGAATCTGAAGTCGACCAATCGATATCGATCGATATTATCGATTTTTTGAGGATGGCGCTCAAGTGGCGCGAAACTTCGGTCCTGGGGGTAATCGAGGTCGCTGAACACGAATCTGAAGTCGACCAATCGATATCGATCGATATTATCGATTTTTTGAGGATGGTGCTCAAGTGGCGCGAAACTTTGGCCCTGGGGGTAATCGAGGTCGCTGAACACGAATCTGAAGTCGACCAATCGATATCGATCGATATTATCGATTTTTTGAGGATGGCGCTCAAGTGGCGCGAAACTTCGGTCCTGGGGGTAATCGAGGTCGCTGAACACGAATCTGAAGTCGACCAATCGATATCGATCGATATTATCGATTTTTTGAGGATGGCGCTCAAGTGGCGCGAAACTTTGGCCCTGGGGGTAATCGAGGTCGCTGAACACGAATCTGAAGTCGACCAATCGATATCGATCGATATTATCGATTTTTTGAGGATGGCGCTCAAGTGGCGCGAAACTTTGGCCCTGGGGGTAATCGAGGTCGCTGAACTCGAATTTGAAGTCGACCAATCGATATCGATCGATATTATCGATTTTTTGAGGATTTTATTTAGGCGGCACGAAACTTCAGCCCTGGGGGTAATCGAGGTCGCTGAACACGAATCTGAAGTCGATATCGATCGATATTATCGATTTTTTGAGGATGGCGCTCAAGTGGCGCGAAACTTTGGCCCTGGGGGTAATCGAGGTCGCTGAACTCGAATCTGAAGTCGTCCAATCGATATCGAGCGATATTATCGATTTTTTTGAGGATGGCGTTCAAGCGGCGCTAAACTTCGGCCCTGGGGGTAATCGAGGTCGCTGAACTCGAATCTGAAGTCGTCCAATCGATATCGAGCGATATTATCGATTTTTTTGAGGATGGCGTTCAAGCGGCGCTAAACTTCGGCCCTGGGGGTAATCGAGGTCGCTGAACACGAATCTGAAGTTTGTTTTTGAGGTATGAAGGTCTAAAAGTTGGGAAAAGAAGATGGTCGGAGTGTTCTCTTCTCGGGGTTTGGGGGCGAAGCCCCCAACCAGTCGGAGGCGGCCGCTAGGCCGCTGAACGACTGGTTATTCATAAGGGACCACTCCTGGATTGATAAGAGCCTTCAGATCGTGTGGGTTGCTTTGCAGCTCACGTCGCAGCCCCTCTTACGGAGTTCTACTTCTTATTCGTTCCAAAGAAGATATTGAACAATAGTTTTCCCAGGCTTTATAGAGCAAGACATTTTCTTTAAGATGGTTAATAAACAAAGATTGAAAATCTAAAGATTTAGGAATTTCACAGCTAGTCTTTCGCAGGTGCAATATTTTGCAGATGGACTGAGAACCGCTACCACGTCCTTTTCTTTTGCTGTTACAGGAATCGCTTTACCAGAATGAGCATTTTGCTATTAAACAGCGCGATTGAGTCTCTGATATATGGTGTTAAGTTTTTGTTCCTATCAAACGAACATTTTTATTGATTTTCACTATTTTTACACAAAAACCTATGGAGTGCGGGGAGACATTTTGGAAAATCGTGTATGACAAAAACTTGCCATGCGTGGCCGTTGTTTTTATATCATCAGGTTCCCGCAAAGGTAGCATTAAACGCACTATTATTTTGACTTTTCTGGGATCGCTCAACTTTGAGAAATTTTTCATCAAATGAGGCAGAGGCTGAATACCCATTTCGAACGACGCCCTCCAACTGCGCTTACAAATTTTTCCTTCTACTCCCTTCTCCTCATAGCTGAGTCTTCATCTCATTTGTGGACTTGTAGAGCTTTCCTTGTAGTTTTCTAGAAACTACATATTGCTTAGTAATAGATTACGCACACGGCTGAATATTGAATTTGTTCCAGCTGGTCGCTGCATCCTGTATGATCAGAAAATTAATAGCGTTCTTCTACTGTAGTTCAGATCCGTTCATCCTATGTTCACTCTTGAGAAACTTTTGCACTGTCCTACACAATACCATCATACTGCATGTTCAACAACCAATCTTCCGAAATTTAGTCACATTGGAACGGAAGCGCCCCACCACGGGCCAGAGAAGAATTTTCGGTAGTTTTACGTGAGAGCGCATTGCTTTGTAATAAGAGCAGCTACAACCATGATACTTTCCAGAAGTATAGCACTAAGTATATGCTACATAACTGCTGGTATGCGGTTTTTTTGCAATTGGAAAAAGACAACCAATAAGGTCTCCTAATTTTGTTGCAGGACTTATGGGCCACCCTGTATATATAATATAGTGGGATTGTAATTTTCACTATTATTATGAGTGTTAGATTGCCTCTGCTTAAGTGAGCATTTTCTGAGAAAATATCGAAGGTTTGAAGAAATTCTTACTTGGCTGAGGTACACCTGAGTATTCCAATCGTAGCTAGGTAGCTAGCAATCGTGTTTTATAGATTACAATTACGTTTTTTATTTCTTTTGTATGAAGCTCTAGTCTTTTATATAGAATGAGGTAGTGCGACTTCATGCGACTTTCTTGTTGAGTCCATTTTGGTATTTCTACAATTGACAGCATTGTTTAGGACCGAGAAAACCAGCAAGTCCATCATTCCACGTGGTAGCGTGGGTGTGAGGATCGATGTGATAGGCTCGATTGAGGACTACAAGTGTAAGTGAACCTTATAGTGTTTGGATATGTCAACGAGTTCGCTTTGCAGTTGAGATCATAACTAGATCCTTTCCGAACAAGGCCCATACCCTCGTAGTATTGTTGCTGAATGCGTTTATTCGTCTTTCCTTTCGGAATGCACCGCGCACTTCACTTTTCGTGGCGTCGACGTTTCTCGGATGTGATTCATGAATTTCTCTTGCCAGCTACATGGTTGATTCAAAGCTTTTGCGCTTTCCTGGCTTGCCAGAAACGAACGAAGGTGAAAGCTTCTGGCAAGAGCTCTCCATTGGTTTCTCGAAGAATCGCAGAATTGAAAGGAGCAGAAGTGAGGAAAGTATGCGTGTTGCATCTTATGACAGTGCGAAGCAATCCCATTAGGGGTTCGTGAGCTTCCCTAATTGTCTGTTTTCGTTGTAGTTGCCCGTTGTGCGGCTGTTTTTCGAAGTGTTGTTTTCGTTAATGAATGTGGGGATCTAAGACGTCTTTCTTGTGCTAATCATATCTGTTTTCTTGAAGCTATAAGCTAGCTCCATTTTCTCAGTTCTCTCATAGAAGCCTCTCTGCAAATCATAATTCCCTGTGGACATGAGTGCAACGTTTGGCTGAGCTCTATACCTTCTACTCCATCTCTTTTTTTTTTACCTCGCTCACCTTATACTCGGCCTAGGTGGTACTCATATACACTTAGAAATGTCATTATCTGAAATTAATGCTGAGACGGTATCTTTGTAGTTATTTAAGCGTTTTCAGTACAAGCAGCCACTTCTGTTAGATTTCCGTAGAAGAGTCGCTTCCCGTGCCCTTAACGTAACTTGCTTTGCTTTCTCTCTCGATCTTTTTATTTTGTTAGGATTTTTCCGTGAACTAAACAACTGATCTTGAAAAAAGTTCGTTTAGGTCGTGTAAATCCATCGTATTTCGCTCTGAAGCCGTGGTCTCTATCCGATGACAGTCCCGTTGCACCGGTGTTCGAGCTGCAGACTTTCAATGATCGGGTCTTTCAGCCGCACTCTGATTTTGTCCACCATCTGTATATCTATCCAATGCACCTAAAGTAAGTTCCGTATAAATAGCGATTTATGTCTATGGTTTTTGAAGATTTTGATTGAAGTTTTCTCAAAACTGGAAGAGAACTCTGTTATCTTTAATACTATAAGCTGAGATACTAAGCCACTGTGTAATACTATAGTACTTGCAGTTATGTCGTATTTCATCGATCAAAGATCCATGAGACTGTGTTTGTCTGTCTTTCGGTTTGTGATTGTTGTTTTTGTGTCGGCTCCGACACCCACGATCTTCTTCTTCTTTTTCTTCTTCGGCGTTTGTCCCGCTTCATCGCAAGGCCGGCTTTTCTGGTGCCATGTCCCCTTCTTTCCTGATCCCGTGCTAGGTCTGGGTGGACACCAGCTACTTTAAGCCCCTTGTGTATTGTATCAGTACAGCGCTGCTTCTGGCGTCCTTCAGGCCGCCTTGCAGACACTTCCAACCTAAGGCCAATCTTGCGGACGCTGTCTTCCTTTCCACGGAGAACCATCGCAGGCGCGCTTTGAGCATCTTGTCAGCTATCGGCTCGATACCAAACTTCTACCGAATGTCATCGCTTCAATACTGGTATTTATTCACAGAAAATTGGAGTCATCTGATTAGTTGAATTAGATTTGGAGCAAGAATACGTTTTTATTTCAAATAATAGAGAGAAAGAATGGGGAATGATTTAAAGTGACGGCCTCTAGAGGTTTTGTTACGTTCAGCTGTTAAACGAGATTCTATCCTTAGTTAGTATCGAACATATTAGCTGAGTTATTGCTCTGTTCGCCAATCGGGTCTTTCGCTTAGGTGGAAGGTTTTCAGGGGTGAAGGACATGGGTGAGAACTCTGTGACTAACTCTTGGTTCAAATAAGACGCTTGGTTACCGTTTTGTTTTCTTTTCATCGTTTTATGTTCTGCTGCGTTCGTAACGAAGTTTTAATGAGACCATCTTTCAGGTACGAGGGCCAGCGAGTGTTTCCCAAGGCACGAAACATACTATGTACTGTCCAGTTATTTTGCCGCGCAGATAACATTCCCACCAGAGTCAGTTCACATCTTTTTTCAGTTCCATATATTATTTAGCTTTATCTTCAAAGGGTGAGGTCCTGCTACAAATGATAAGAAATGATGTTATCTGATGCCCATATTACTGCATCCTCATATCTACCATCTTCAAGTCAAATTGGACACTTTCCGAACCACGGTGAACGCTTTTGAAATGAAATTGAACTTCATGCAGTTCGAAGCGAGTGCCTTCCGCTTACAGTTACTTTCTAAGAAGGTTTGGAATAATTTGTTGTCCAAGAAAAATGTGTAACTTTCCTTGAAATTTTTTACTTGATTTGCAACAGCGTACAGTTTGGAGTAGTTGGTTCCGTTTTATCATTGACATATGTCTAACTGCACCCAAAGAGAATTTTTGCTATCAATCAAGGGAAAATCGCGATGTCCTTGACGAGTGCATGGCGCGATTTCTCTTTTTATCCTCTCAAAATTGCTGCTTTCCTGCGCTTTAAAATAAACTGTAAACAATTATTCTTCCTAAAAAATTTTTTTTTTACTCTTTGTGACCTTTCTTTTTTGCTCTTTGATGTTTACTTTTTGAGCAGGTGGATTATTTTTTGTAATAAGATTATTACAAATTTTCATAGGGCAAAAAGATTTCCTAGAAAGTGTCTAGTTCATTCTGGAAGGCACTCGTTTTGATTTGGATTATGTTCATTTTGGTTTCAAGGACGTCCAGGTTGTTTTGAAAAACGTCCAGTTTGGTTGAAAAGTGTCCTGTTCAGCGTGCAATTGTACTAGTTTTCTAATCTAAGAAGAGATACTCTTGCTGCATCGAGAATAAGCGTTTGGATACCACACGCTCTTGTATCTTACGTGCTCGAACACGTATTAACTGCTTTAGTATGTATTGCTGGTTAGAGCCAGTGAGATGCAATTCCTCCCGAGGCTTCATGTTCCTATGATTTGATACTGAACATCTTCTTAAGCTTAGCAGCAAAAAAATCGCGCGTTCGTTAGATGCTGCACCCCTTATTTATTGTGACTATATCACAGTTGTTATCTGGTAGGTGTTGCAGGCGTTTTACAACCGTCTCGATCCCACTGGACCTTTGACGTTAAGCGCCAAGTGTGCTGTACAATACCATCAACAATATCCACTGTTTGGTAAGTATCATTACTATATATTTATTTAGTATATAATTCAGCCAGAATTTAAATGGATAAACACGGCGGAGGGTGGCGTTAATCAATCTCCTTTGGGATTGCGCCACAGATATGCGTATTTAGCCTATGCAATGACTTGAGGTGGCCAGCCAATAAGCGAGTTAGTGTTTTATCCTTCCCAGACGAGTCTGCTGCCAATTCACTGACCCCGAGTGATGGAAGAGTTGGTTGACCTGGGCGGTAAACCTGAGCCAAGAACCTGGAATCGGGTGCACGCGACAGCCGTCGCCATAACCGTAGCTTGTGTAAGGATGTTTGAAGCCCATTATCTAGTTATCTGTTTGTAGTATAACTTGATCCTCTACTGAAGTGCATTCAATAAAGCAACAATACTAAATTGTGATTGGCTGCAACTGATTCTCTCAGAAGGCGTCAGCAAGTGTGTTTGTTTATTTAGCTTGTTCACTGGCGCATACCGAGCAGCCGTTGAGCATGCCTGCTGGAAGAGCTTCTGTATTTCAGCTACCCAGTCTGAAAACTACCAGCACTGATCCTACGAATTGATGCGAGCGAATCTCGAGCGCGGCGCCGCGCTGCCATTTTGATGTATACTGCCCTAATATGTAGTATGTATATGCCCTAATATGTAGTTTTCAGCTTGCTCTTTGTATTGGGTGTGGAGCGCCACTTCCTGCTTCAGGTATTCCACTTACTAGGTATTTTCAGGCGATGAAATTAAGCTTCGACTGCCAATTAATCTGTCCAAAGGCGATCATATCTTATTTTCGTTCTCACATATTGCTGTCGGAGGACAACCAAATTCGAAACTATCTGAAGTGAGCTATTAAGAGCCGTAGAGTTTGCTTGCTATTTTCTGTTGGATTGGTAGCATTATGGTTTGCTTTTCAGTCCGTCGAAACGCCAATTGGATACGCGTTCCTTCCTCTAATGTTCTCTGCGCACACGCTAATGCTGGACTCTGATGAACAAGACATTTCCCTTCCCGTAGCCGCGGAACTCCCAGCTATGAGTTGGCGGAGCGGGCCACATTATGATTTTAACAACATCGTGGTAGGTTTCACTGTACCTTTTACTCAGTACTTCTGTGGGTGAGCACAAACGTGCTTTGAGTTTTTTGTTCAGTTCCTGAAAATGGAAGAACATTGTGCAAGCTCAAAGCAACACGCTGTTTTTGTTGTTTGCATTGTGATCCTGTCTGTATATGTCAATATTCTGTCTTCATGTCAAACTGAACAATTTTCTAATCAGATTGGATACGTTTCAAATCAAATTGGAAACTCTTCCAGGCAAATTTGACCCTTTTGAAATCAAACTAATTACCTTCCAAATTGGAACGAGCTTTCTATGCAATCCCCCTATATAAAAGTCAAGTAGATACTTTCAGAGACTGCTAGAATAATTTTTCTTCAAGTAAAATGCAGCATGAATTTCTTTGAAATTTTCTAATTCCCCTGCCCTAATAGGCAAAGAAGAAAGGTGTTGGAAGTTTTATAAAGTTTTTATTTTTCAAAGAAAAATAGTGAATTACAATTTGCTTCATAGTACAAAAAGACTTCAATTGTTTCTTATTTTTAATCAACAGTCAGCATTTATTGTGTTGAAGAAAACTGGCGCTTTGCGCTCGACTTGCCCATGTAAATGCTTACTCGAAACAGCGATGTGAGGATATGTAACCTTTATAGTGCTTCTTGTTGTACTGTTTACATCTGTGTTTCTCCACGAAAACAGAGTTTTTGCTATCTATCAAATAAAAGTCGCCATGGAAAGGTTGGGTGCTCGGCGCGATGTCTTCTTCTAATAAACATTTTCATAAAATTTCGCTGTGCTCATTAATTACGGCGGGTGAATTTTAAAAATTCAAAGAAAGTCATACTAATTTTCCTCAAACAAAATTGTTGCAGCAGTCTTGGAGAGTACGTTTTATTATGAGACTCGCTTTGATTTGGAAGAAATTTGGTTTGATCGCGAAGTGGCAAGCTTGCCTAAGGTAGAGTCCAGTTAAAATCGCCTTTTCTAGTTAAACTTTTTAGGACAAATCGATGGACTTGGTAAAATGGGTGGATCCGCGTCCTCTGTTCCGGTTCCGAATGCGATTGGTGTCATCGATTTTTACCTCGGAGGTGCTCACTCAGGCCACCTTTCATGTAAGGTTTACAGATCGTTTCGTTCTACCTCATTCTTCACTGGCTGTTAATTCTTCTAGAGCTGTGACCTTCTGAACGAGGGTGGATTGACAGCAACCGAGGTGAACGATTTGAAGGTGAGTTTTAAGGTATGAATTTCCGCTCGTTTTGTTTCGAAGAAAATCATCAATAAATGCCCGCTATTGTCTCGAAGAAAATCAGCTATAACATGTCAGCCAATTTCTTGCGATGCTTGCTAGAACTTTCAAATTAATCGGAAACAAGTGTTTGTTTGAATTTTCAGTATTTTGTATTCTGTTATAAATGAGGTGAACGGATGGGTAAACCGTACCTTTATTTCTGTTCTGAGCAAAAGCACTTGAGAGAGGCTTAGCGCGAAACATGGACAGATCATCAGCACGGCTTTTTTTCTCAAACACACACTTGTAGTAATTTTACGTGCCTTGTAAGGTACTTATGAAGCAGAGGGCCCGTGGTGTTGTGGGGCTGTCGGGAAACATGTTAACGGGGCAACGGCAACGGAAACGCGGCAACCCACGGCACCCGAGGACGGGTGCTTCATAAGTACCGGCCCCGTAGTGCCGTGGGTTTGCCGCGTTAACATGTATCCCGGCAAGCCCACGGCACCACGGGCCCTTTGCTTCACAAGTACCCCTTGTAAGCCACGGACGGAGATTCAGTGTTAATTGAAGCTGTCTAGTTCTGTGTGCGGCAGCTTTGTGGTGGATGGTGTGGTCGATCCTTCTTGTGTAGGTGCATCTGGCTTAGCAAAACTCATAAAATTCGAAGAGGGAGGTTAAAAACGAGAACGTAAGGCAAACAATGCCATAACACTAACAGATCCCCATGAGTTTTATAAGATGGAGTGATTATCTCGGGGTGCAAGTCCCAAATATTCGGTCTCTTCTTTTTTCTCAATCCTCTTTGCCTACCAGAGAATTGAGTTGACGAGATTGAGGAGAGGGGGGTGATTGAGAAGAAGAGGACTGGTAGGCAAAGAGGATTAAAAAACCTACTCCCAAGATATCCAGGTTTCAAGAACGTCGAACATGTAGATTATTCAGTCTCTTCTGTTTGTGGTAGTTCTTAGACTTTGGATCTTTGATGCATGTAATTAATTTTTGCTTGTATGCGGAGTGCCATTAAACAAAAAACCGATCGGAACTCTTTAATTCTGACTTGGTACGTCCTGCTCAATAGAAATCCTCTCCTCCATCGGATGATCATCGATTATTTTCCTATGCTTCGGATATAGGAGCCTTGTCGAACAATTGGTGTCATTGTTTCTGAGTTTCTGGATTGTCCAAAAACATGGGCCTAAAATAATAAAATGCACATTGAAATCCACATTGGCCGTTTGTTTTCATTTCATTTTGGCTTTGGGATGCGGCAGCACACGCTCGCATCTCGCATATGTCTAGTATATGTCCTTGGGTGATTACTGGTGAGGCATGAGTAAGCGATGCTTCAAAGGCGCAGTTATTGAGTGATTGAACACCGCTTTTTCCTTTTGGTTACAGTCACTTATTGTTATTTTTAGATGACACCTTCGGTTATACCGACTCCTGCCAGTAACGAAGCAGTTAGGTCCTGCTCTCCACTCGTCGCCGATCGTCCGTTTGACGACGAGAATCCGGTTGTCGATAATCTGAAATGTGTGTTGGGGGTGAGTCGTTGTTCTCGCGTATATGATTCAGTGAGAAGGCGGCGTTCTGGGTCCTTCGGCACCTCAGGTGGGATCACACGTAGTAAATTTCATGTATCTCAGTAACGACTTGTTCACTGATGTGTTGAACTCAGGTCCGAGATTGTTAGCAAGCTTTGTTAACTAGCGTTTAGGCGGGTTCGCCTTCTTCAGAGTTCAGACAGGCGAAACTACCATGTCAAACGTAGCCACGAACCCTGCGAAATTCCAACGACGTTTGAACCAGGGGTGTGCGTTAATTTTTTTTCGGTAAATTTTTAACGACCATATTTTAACGAAAAACTTGTGCGTTAAAATCGGTAAATTCGGTAAATTCGTTAAATGAAAGTTGCCTCAGCTGTAGTCAGGTTGGCTGTATTTTAGTATGTAAAAAGCCAGATCTTTTACTTTATCGATTTTTTTTTCGACTCTATGTACACGGCAATATGACATGTCTACAGCGAATTCTGGATCTATCCTAGTCAGAGGGGGCAACTCCAAAGTTCCAATTCCCTAGGTCATCCCATGCCACACAACCATGTTCTCTGAAATTAAATGAAAGCCCTCGCATTATGGGACAGCAGCTAAAGCTCTAGTAGAACCTCAAGGTATGTAGGGTATAGAGGCGTTTATACCCTCTCCGATTAGGATAGATCTCGAATTCTTTGGTACACTTTGTCTTTGAAAGATATTTACAAAACACATAGATCTGCCTGTTTTGCAAATCCTTTTGACCCAAAAGGTCCTACATTACTGCAGTCGACAGCAGAGAACAAAAAAAAAAACGGCCGAAGACCGCTGACCAAATTTCAATCGGATGAATTTTATTGCACTGAGTATTTCTGTCTTTTGCACCCCGAGTAACATTTTTCAATTGCTAAGCCTTTTTTCGCCTCCTTCTAAAGGAAATGCAATGGAGCACGCACATCTATAGGAAAGTTTCTCGCCCATATTGCCAGTGTTCTCTATTGACCTTTCCCTCCTTCTCCAAATAAAATTCGCCACTGTCTGCCACTCTTTTACGACTTTTCAGCAATTGACTGCTCTGATTTTCTTCTTGAAGCGCCTAGTGCCATGCTGTACGGCACATTTGCTTGAGGATCGAATGTGTTTTGGCATTCTCAATTTCATCCTTTTTTGTAGATCACATTTGGTTTTATGGACAGTGTTATAGTAAGTTTGCGAATTAGGCGAAAGAGTCATCAGACATAAGGGACATATCTTCTTGTTAGAGCCAAGCCTTCGCCTTTAAAGATATACCTTTTCGAAAAACTTTTAAAAAATCTTCATGCAATAGACTGCACGTAAAGTACCAGTTTCTGTACAAACCCCATATAGTAACTGACGAAGAGTGATCATGGGTTTCTTCTCCTTTGATTTAATTTTATTCCTTTCATGTAAATTTGCTCACTTTTCATGTGTATAGTGGCTATGATTTTGCAAAAAAAAAAAAAACTGCCAAGAGAGCTTTCAAAGAATACGAAAAGGTTGAGCAAAATCGTTGACATGTACGGCATGAATTTCACTAAAAGCGGAGCAATGACAGTACCAGCAGCCACGCTTCATCTATTAGGCGGTGTGCAATGTTGCCTTCACGTAATCCTACAGTCGTCTTCTGATGCTGCATGAAGAATCCGTCCTATTTTCCGGAACACTGGCGAGGAGGAGGAAAAGAGCTTTTTTCTTCTATTGCTTCGCTTCTTAACCTTGTTGTGACGCATTATTTGTGTTTCGTAGCGTTTTCTACGCCCTTCCAAAAATACTTTTGAAGCAATTATCACAAAAACTGAAAATTAGACTGGCTGCTAAGTATGAAGAACAAATAGTAGCAAATAGTAGCGCAAAACGGCCAAGGAAATCCAAAAACGCGAAACTACAGCAGAGAAAAATGGTGGCGCAAAGAAACTAGAAAGGAGTCAGAAAAAATCCCAACAATTCTCGAAATACGAGGACGATGCGGATTGCCTATCTCCACTGATTCAAGTAAGTAGAGGGTTCCCTCGTTTCGCAACGATATTGCGAAAACTAGTTCAAAAAATGTCCAAAATGCATCTGCATGAAGAAAAAGTAAAATTTCAAAAATGGTGTGTAAAATGTCGTTAATTCAATTTAACGGAAATTTTCGTCGTTAATTTTCGTTAAAATTTTTAAACGAAAAATGCCGGTAAAACCGGTAAATCGGTAAATCGTTAATCGTTAAACGCACACCCCTGGTTTGAACAGCAAAGCTTCCAGCTACGAGGCGTGGTGAAAGCTCGACATTCAGAAGACCCTACGGACACCATCGCTTGTTTTCTAAACGAAATCACACCGGAACTAATACACTTTAATTCAACTCATCTCACAAACTACTATGCGTTTCTCGACCGCATACGCTCAGCTCACAAGGGAAGGATTCCAGGTTGCAGTATCACTTTGAGATAGTACTGGTCACGGCACTTCAAGATGAGATGTATGCCACGGGATGCGGTTTCGAACGCTGAATCCAAATGTGTGTTCCATCTAGAAAAGGGGTAGTGGAGCATTTTCAGTTTGCCTTCTTACAAGGGAAGCGTTTCGACCTCCCATCGAATTTCAAGTGTACACCAACGTTAATAGAAAGAGCTCGTAGTGTTGGTTACGAATATGGGCGTCAAAATTGCTAAATTAAACTCCTGTATGAGTTTGCACTTCCTAAAAAAGAGCAGCCATAATAACCTAATGCACACTATGCAATATTGCAACCAAGAGACGCCAGAATGGAAAACTGATTATGATGGGCTACGGTAGGAGTGGTATGTTAAGTTCAGTCAACCGTACTCACCCATACCTACAGTGCCTCACCGTAGTCAAAAACAGACCTTACATAAGTGAACAGCGCCTTGAATTACCTCTATAGACTAGATTTTTCGGGCTCAGAAGTAAGCGAACTCATCGAAACTTCAGTCGGTAAAGTTTGTTAGCAGTCTTAGATCTGAGTTCATGATATAGGTTCCTTCTTGCGGCAGCTACTCAATTAATTGTGTTTTTTATATTAACAGTTCGCAATTGAATTTTTTAAATAATCGTTGCAGGAGCTATCGGGTTCGGTGCCTGTGGCGAGGCTTATCCCTCATTTGTATCTGTTGTTGTCACGCTTATTGGAAGTTCTTACTCTATTCCCTCCTGACAAGCTTGCAAAAATGGTATTCAGGTTAGTTTTTGCCTACAAGTTCAACCTGTTCATTCCTGTATTCCATATTTCCATGTATTTCTGCTCGTTTTTCGATAAGTGTTCGGCGCATTACTGTGAGAAAGAGGTAGGTCTGCGTCAGAGTTTTGCTACACCGCACCGTAATCTCGTCCTCTTTGCTATTATCGCGATGGAAGCCACTCCCCCACTTCAGTGGGAGCTGCGCCGAGGACGAGTCGCGACGCCGCATGCCGCTTCATTGTCGACGTAATTCTGGGCGGCATTCTGCCACACATTGCCACCGAGAAGTACGGCGACACTAACTTTAACTAGACGTTCGAGAAATTCCTTCACTGAGGTATGTAATGGATGCCTCGCTAATGACGGCAAGGGGCATGTCACAAAACTCTGACGCAGGCCACAGGTGAAAGGTGGTGCCTATTTTTAATCTTTTCGCTTCCATTGCACATCTAGGTGCTGGTTGGTGGGCTGATTCTGAGCTGAAAGGGAAAAGATTGTGCTTCCCTCTAAGGTGTAATGGTATAGACAAAAGAGGAGGTTTTAGAAGGCGTTGGAATTCCACAATTCGCCATCGAGGCATGGAACCTTCTGTCATACTTTAAGAACTCTGTTTAGGTCGAATGTTTGTGGTGTCAGAAAAAAAAGATATTTTAGGGCTCTGTTTACCATTTGCGATCGCGTCGAAGAACAAGGACACAAGCCGTTGCTAAGGACCTTCGTCCGCGACCACTTCGTAGCAAAGGAGTCAGCTGAGGGTACCACTCACGCAGCCATCTGTCGCTATCTCCCCGAAGTGGTGAGCATAATTCCGTTACGTGTATGCTGCTATAAATGGTAGCTCAAATAATGCTGTGCACTGTTTGCATGGTCATAAGACGTTTTGCCTTGTGATCGATTACACTAAAGCTCTTTAGTGAATTTGAAGGATCGAGTAAATACACGACACGGTCTGGACCTTCAATGTGCCGGAGGGTTTCTGTTCTTATTCGCTTCAAAATAACCTGAAGAATGGTACGGTACCTAAATGGCCAAAATTTGATGACTGTTCAAGCAGTGCACACATTTTTTGACAAACTTTGCCTGCTACGTGATTGGTGGCGTCTGGTATCGAACTGTGATCAGCCAATCACAACTGTGCGGTGTACGATGCTTCATACTTCCGTCTGGAGTCAAGTTCCACCAAAGCAAGTTCCTTTTTAGGCAGTAGCCGTACAAGGAGATTCATTTGATTCGGCGGCACTATTTCGCCAGCTGTGGTTCTTCTTCGATGTCATGGCAAAAAGCATCGCCCAAACAATCGTTCGCCGATCAGTTTTGAAGGTAGTCCAGTACTGAAAACGCCTGTCGGTGCTTTGTTTAACGCTTTCACTTCAGTGCCCGAGAAGAGCGCGTTTGCCTCTGGATGTCATGGAGCAGATTGGCATCGTTGTTGCAAATCTCGTGCCGTTGTTGATCTCAAAACATAATGCCATGCCCAACGAATGCCATACTGGAATCACCTGTATCGCCTATTTCTTACGAGTATGAATTTTCAATGTATTTTCTTATTCAAATTTCAAGCACAAAGTTTCCGCCTCATCCATGACTTAGTGATATTATAGTGTTGCCTGAGCTTTATTGATCGAGGTGCTGTTTTCAAATGGATGAACTTCATTATCCAGCAACTGGAGGAGTGCGATTCGAAGGTAGGAATCTCGTTTTTGCAGAGTAGCGCTTAAACTTTCAGTATTGTAAAATATGTAGTCTGGAGGGGACTGCAAGTTCTGAACAAAGATGTGCTAAGAAACAAGCTTGACGTAATCAACCAATAATAAGGAAAGTTAGAAGTAGTCGTCTAATCTTGAAAACCAGGCATTGAATTAAAGTCCGTTTCTTGTGGTTAGATGTGTCCTAGTTCAAACGCATGTGCTGCAGATGGTAGGTATCGCTGTTCACTTACAGTAAAGTCGATTGAGGGTTAGATTCTCAACCGGTCCACCATGGCGAGAGCGGTCTGTCAGACCTAAGAAAGCGACCACCATGGACTGTTTCTCCACCGTGAAGTTAGTGGTGATTCCAAATTACAGCTGTCCACCGCCATTCAGAAGGAGGTTGGTGGCGGCGTGTCGGCTTCCTTTTCCATTATTACAGTCTTCAAAACAGACATGTTCTTTATGATTTTTTGTTGTTGCATATAACACAGCTCAAACCAAGACGATGCTGAAAAACGAACAAATCTTCTTAACACTTTGACGATGGCATAGTTACAGATTTTTCTGTTTTGACGGGAAGGAGTTTCATTCCGTCCGTCCGTTGTTCATGCATCTACAACATTCTAGCGGTGAATGATGGTTTAGATGGAACGTGGAGCCGCTTTGCTCTTCAAAATATGGCGCAAGGACGGCAGCCACACTTCGTTACTCGGAATACTACTACGTTGACACAAATGCTGCCTCACGCTAGATATTTCTGAAATTCACTTAAATTAGAAGGGATACCTGCTATTACACTCGCTTAGGCTAGCGTGAATCCATGACCTCTGTCAGATGTCAGGTCTCACTCTTCGCTTTCTTATGTTAGTCCTCTTTGCAAATGGTTGGAATCACGGAACCGATATTGTGGGAGATTGCAGCTTGTGTTGATCCCTTGTTAACCACTAGAATTCTCTCACCCCTTGAATTGATCAACTTTGCCCTTCGGGCAGTGTGAGCAGATTCAACGTGTGTATCAAAGCAGTGATCAATGAGTAGAGTGAAACAGTATTTGTTCTAATGGAGTCAGAGGCCGTACTGCTGTGAATGCTGAAGTTCGGCAGGCCCAAATCTCAAAATAACCGTTCGAGGTTACATGCAAACTTGCGAGATGACGCAGTGCGCTTGCTTTGGAACTTCGCTCAAAACCTTCTTCAGAGTGGCTGTAGGCGGGTGCAAATTTGGATTTCCACTCTCTTGAGATGAATCACGCAAAGTTGGCGACTTTCTTAGGCCAGGCAGGCCACACTAAGCATTGCCTTGTATCGCTTCAGTGCCTTCTCACATTTCCCAAGGCATGCTGTCTGACACATGATATGATAGGGTCAATGCTGGTGGTGTCTGAGCAGGATATGACTCTGGGTCATAGATCTACCCGTTGTTGCTTAGAAATGGATTGGGTGACTCCTCCAAAACCAGTAGTTTAGAGTAAATCCAAGCTTTGTCCTTTGTGCGTTGTCATAGATCAGTTGTCGCGACCGTATTCCGTCCTGAGGATTTTGACGAAAACGAAGCAGTACTTCAGGTGGCGAGAGACTACAAGCTGGATGTGATTACTATTATCTCACAGCACGAACACTGGTTGCCGCTGTGTCTTCCAGTAGTGATTGACTCGCAGAATCAGATTCACAGAGTAGTCAACCAACCCCTCTCATCTGAGTACAGTATTACTTCAGGTTTGTTATTTTAATGCTTTTTGTTTGGTTGATATCAGTCCTTATCGAAGGTGTCGTACATTGTTTTTACTCTTTGGTTCTTAGCATATCGCCGTTTCAGGTTCCAGCTCTCGGTTTCTCCCTAGATTCTTCACTTCTCAACTGTCCCATTCTTCTACAGCTACGGCAGATAAACATAGATGTAAGTCTCTTAGCGTTACATATAGCTGATTTCCATGATGTAAGTTCATGGAAAACATTTAACTGGCCCGTCATAGGTTCCATGGAGTGAGCTTGCTAAGCCATCATTAAAGCTCTGAAGATGAACCCAGTCATCGACGGTCATTCCTTTCATACATAAAACGCATGCATGAAAGCTGAGTCTATATGAGTTAGGGTTAGCTACCTGCTCGCCTGTATCATCTCTCATGTCCATTGCTCCGTTAATATCTGGTTTCTAACAAGTGCCACCATTATCGCGCGTTACTTTGTGAACCACAAATTCAGTTGCATTTGGATATCACCTGCACTACCTGCTGTTCCATTCACTGTTGGATATGGGTTCAGATAAAAAAAAGTCCTGTCAGATTCGCCTGGCAGATCTTTCATAGCATGTCTTTCACAGCCAGCTGACTGCCTCCGGTGCGAGTTTTTCCTTCCATCTCATCGGTTTCAGTCTTTAGTACTGTCTACGCCTAGTCCATTAAATCTTGTTCAGCGGCCTTATTGGTACTTCGATTCTTAAAAAAAATCTTTTAGATACCACATGTTCTAAGGAATGGTACCTGAATTCGACCTACATATCACACCATTTCCCTATA
Source organism: Heligmosomoides polygyrus bakeri (assembly GCA_947359475.1). Classification (NCBI taxonomy): domain Eukaryota; kingdom Metazoa; phylum Nematoda; class Chromadorea; order Rhabditida; family Heligmosomidae; genus Heligmosomoides; species Heligmosomoides polygyrus. The sequence goes on from OX375870.1 coordinate 69,849,171, forward strand.
GGAGTGCTGTTTCGGGTAAGGTTTTTTATTCTTAGGAACTGAGTTTAAAATGAGTTTAAAATATTCTCTATACTCTTGAAGCGGTAGTTTTCAAAGTCCTCCAAAATCCCGGTCAATTTGCGAACCAGACTAAAGACCTTTTCGTGCTCTTGTCACTTTTAGCGAAAAATCTAGTTTACTGTCCCTTAAAAGCAACTGCGAAATTTCGCTTGTCTCTTCTTAACCCTCCCCCCCCCCCCACCAGAAAGTGTGGTTCCTGGACAGGGATGAGCGGATTAACCGTTATCCGTTATCCGGTTTCCGGTGGGTTTTGGCCTATCCGTTTTGTTGTTCGTTATCCGGCGATTTTTCGCCGGATAACGAACAACAAAATGTGATAAGCTTGTGATTACTCAGTTGAATATAAGGACTATTTTTAAAAAAATCTCTTGTGTTTTTTCCCACTGGCAGTCGAGATACGTTTGCAAGGCCAGTTTGGTGCCTTCTCTCGATGCTATAATTAGACTAAACTATCTAACTATCTATCTATCTGCTCATAGCGCGTTTTGAAATGCTAGACACTGCCTTGCTCATTTCTATTTGTGGGGTTTTCATAAAATTCCTTCTAGCATAATGTACGATCTGGAAAAAAAAACTAGTCGATCAGTGAAGAAAAGGACAAACGTCCATAAGAATCACTTCGTTTAAAGGATGTGCCAGATACTCCGCATCTACACGACCTTTTAGCTCTTCTTGAAATTATGTTTGGCACTAGCAGCAATTTACAATTTACCCTTTCCAAAGAATAGAGAGCGTTTTATTCGATCTGGGCAAGAATTAATGTTAAATTTAATTGAAGAGTATTAAAATGCGACTCTTTTTAACGACTGTCCCACCCAAGCCCACATGTTTTTCAGCTGTAGTGAGGTCACTATGGATAGATCCCAGTCTCGTGGGATCTATCCATAGTCACTTCACTGCAGCTGAAAAACATGAATAAAGGATATAAGATGACGGTGGTGCCGGATGCCACACGCATCCTACTCTTACGTGATATGCTGGAAGCACTTTGAATGCGTATTTGGCCAGTACAATAACTTGCGGTGGTCAGCCGATGGACAATTCAGTGTATTATCCTGCCCGGACAAGCCCTGGTACCAATACGTCGAGCCCGAAAGGATGGAAGGCTTGGTTGACCTGGAGGGGAAATCCGTACCAAGAACCATGAGTAAGAGAGCATGCGCGGCACTTCCGACTGCACTACCACTGCCTTGAAGAAAAAACATCAATAAAAATGTTAAAAGTGACTTATTTGACATGTGACACGGACAGTATTACAATTACCGACCTATCATTGGAGAAAAAATGGTTAAAAATTGGTTTTAATTTTTGTTGTTTGTTCGTTATCCGTTTTTCCGTTATCCGGCCATTTTTGGGCAAAATTATCCGTTATCCGTTATCCGGGTTTCAGAATTCCATTGTCCGCTCATCCCTGTTCCTGGAGCATGGTTCCCGGACCTCTGGGCGTGCTCTCCAGTCGCGAGAATCCGGTCGTATTTATATCTCATAAGCTTACTGATTACGCACGGTTGTAAGCGAATGTGGTAACAGGGGAGAACGGTGTTCATCCTAATATTAAAGCAGGCGAAAAATCTAGAGCAGTGCACTGTAAGAAGTTTTTACTTCCACGTCGAATTTAGAAGTCCTTCTATGTGCATTGGCTAGAAGATTACGTAAACATTTGCGGTTCGTTTCACCCACTGAGAAATTCAAAAGATAAAGAAAGATACAAGCTTTTAATGTCGATTATTGATTGTTATCGATTTTCGTCCCCAGCCAATCACCATTCGTTCCTTCGTCGCCTTACAGGTTAGAAGTAAGAGGGTATGCGTAAACACTAATCAGCCTCTTTATAGGATACCCACATTCTCGACTTCTGTGGGTGTTGTGCATGCTGTTTGAAGTAATGGATCAGCTGTTCAGTGACTTGCAAAGAACATCGAATAAAGAACTATTTATTTTATCGGGAAATGTTAACAAATAACGGTGTGGGACGTCTAGGTTTGCTAGGGCTGACCAAAACCTTGATCTGAAGTGCACATGAGATCCGAGACCTCCATCTGAGTACATGTACATGTGCCACTGTGTAGGTGTTATTGCTACCCGAGAAGACTGAAAAATTATTAGCTTTATTAATCCAGAGACTAGACTTTGTAAGTCGTTTTACGGAACAAACACCAAAATCGCATCGAAAGCATTATATCACATACGAGGCGGGTGCGCGACGCAACCTAAACGAATTGGCAGTTACTTTTATCTTCGCTTTCTGTAGGACAACATGCCGTGAGCTTTATTTCACACATACACTTTCTTCAGGAGCTCTATGCCAGCATGTTGGAGCCACGGGAATATCGTCATCGTGTAATTAGCTTGGTTAGGAATCTTCTGGCAAAACATTCGTTCGACAAGCGATATCTTGATATGGTACTGATCATGAAGCACATCGTTGCTTCGGTTTTGTGGGCTATCATGTTTTCAGAATATTCAACGTCGTATCGCTGTGCTTTACATACCGCTCATCCGTTTTGCGTTGGATCACTGTGGCGAAATGGAAGACGTCATTGCCGACGATCTTGGCGAACCATCCGCGTTCAACAACAGTGGGTTTCTTCGTGGTTGCTTTTCGTTAAATCTGCTTTGCACGCACACTGGGCTTAAGGAGTAGTCACTGGTGGCTATTGACGTTAGAGCATCGCTTACTCTTGTCGTTTAAGACGCGTCCGTATCTGAAGCTCCAGCATCCCGTTCGTTCGGAACGTGCTCAACTGCTTTTACGCAGAATAGTTCGTCGCCGAACTTCGCAATAGGAGAGAAACTGGACAAGGCAAGTGTAGTTTTTGGGAGCTGGGATGGATCTGCGACTGAGGATACTTATTTATTTATTGCATCATAAAGTATGCACAAAATAAAGCAGTAAATCCAAGTGTGTTATAAATTCAATGAATATTATGATTAAGTTAAATAAATCGTTCTTATAAGTAGGATGTCTCAAAGAAAAAAGGAAGGACGAGCAAAAATGCACAACTGGAGAACGACTTTGATGCAACTCGGCGTTGGAGATTTTCTCTTTCTCTCAGACTTTCCAAGAGTGGGTTATCAGGGTACGGAGTGGTTATGGAGAAAGGGACTAAAATTCGCTGTTTACTCGGTCGGCTGCATGGCGCTAGGGAACCGCTATTCCTACACGAACACGCAACGCATGCCGCATTGAATCCTGCGCAGGGTTTTGGATGGTATGTCTTCCTTCCTCCTAACAATCCAGCACCAAACCCACCACAAATGGTACTTACTGTTAAAACAAAAGCGAGCGGCATACCTTTCAATTAACCTGCGGGTCGCATATACATTCTTAATACTGCGAAGAATCTTTTCCGTCAATAGTTGCAACCACTGAGCGGGACTTCATAAGGAGCTTTGAACGAGGAGTTTGTCGAACGGTTCAGGCAAATTGATGAGACGGACATGAACAACATCGATCATTTTTCCTTTGTTTAGTGCTCCCCTCCAATCGAACAGGCCGTATGTAAGATTTGTAGCACTTGGGAGTCCTCCCGAGACTCGGTACACTCGCACACGTGACAACACCTTATGCTTTGTTCACCTGGGGTGCAAAACAGCTACGTTTTAACAGAAATTTTCACGCTACTGCAGTTCAACAGACCGGCAATGTGTGGGAAACCTAAGAAGTCTAATTTAGTTGTCGAATAATGTCTGTGGAATACCTATACAAAGGGTGCTCAGTAGTCATGTTGATGTAGAATACATGATGCGCCCTTAACGGGGCTCTTAAGGAAATGGAAACATGTAGCCTACCGATGGACGTGAAATGCTTTAGTAGGAAAGCGAGATAGTCTTTCAAGGAGAAAGATAGGGAACATGATTTTTTGGAGTCTGATTATGGTTTATCGTGCAAGTTTCAGGAAGAAGTGCAGGATATCCTCGTAAGCGTCCTCTATGTGATTCATCGCGTTCCAAAGCGCATTTTGGGTGTGCTCTGCATGGACATGAAGAAGTGCTCCGCAATGCAACTGTTGAACCTCCTGGACCTGGCCCTCAATGTGTTCCGTTATCGAGGGCGGCCAGAGCCTAAACCTGCTGCCGAAAAGACGTAAGTTTTCTCACTTGGGTGGGCATCTGCACCTTATTTGGTCAGGGATGAAGACAAAAGAAAACGCTTCGGCAGTTCACATACACAAAGAATCTTTGTGAATTGAAATGCGGTTGAGAGCTGTGCCTTCATGGCTCGCGTCATGTGAAAAGCACAGGGAATGGAAACTTGACTCATGGAACTGCGTTGTCGTGCTCAGAAATTAACCAGCAAAAGATTCCGCGATTCAGTTATAGCCTGTTGTGATTAGGTATGGTACGATATGTCAGTTCCACATGAAGCAAACAAGCATTTCACATGGGCTTCGAAAAGAAAAGAGAAAATATAAAAATTCAGACACTAACTTAGTTAAATGAACTTTACACGGACAAGAAAAGAAGGAGTGATACGAACAATGCAAAAGTACCACGCCCGAAATCGAACCTCTGACCTCGCCCTTGCTCCTGCAGTCTCGAAGCACTATCCACTCAACCAAGCAGCTACTGTTGCAGTGCTGGTGACTGATTCATTTTAATGTTCGGCTATGGTTCCTGTTAGGCGACCCAGATAATTACCGCATTGCTATGATCTGTCCACGATTGAAGAGCCTGTGATTCTAAGCACGCCAAAGAAGCTCCAGGCGTCAGATTGGGCTTACCAGTGGCCAGTGGAGTGCTACTGGCTCGCAGGAAATTTGGAAGCCAATGCGTTGTTTCCCATTCAGTACTCTGCAATCAACAAAAGGTTACTTTGGATAACTCCATGGTCACTCCGGTGACCTTCCTCAATAGTGATGGGGTATTGTGTGATTTGAACGGTGGTGCAATCCTTCGGGATTTGTCTTATGCTGACTGTTGCGTCAGTTTTGCTCCCCATGCTTGGCTTGATTTCAGTGCGATCGCGAAGTCTGGAGCCCGCAGCTCTAGAGACCTTGCCTCCCTGCAGCCTAGTAAGTATTCGGTTCCTACTTCCTGTACTCGCTCAAGTTGTGTTGCTCTTCTGTTTGATAAACTGATGTTTATAGGTCGACCTGATGCGCCTTTCCGTGCACTACAGCTTCTTAATCTGTCGCAGGAGGTTGCTTTGATAGTACTCGAAGTTTGTCAGAGCCTCGCACACGAGTTCATGGTCAGTCTACTAGTTTTAAATATGTCAACGTGAACTAGTTTTGCAGTTTTTTTGAATACTGCCTAAGCACAAATTATTATCCCATTCATAATCCCACTATCAATAATAGACATAGCGCCTATCTGTCTGTCCCACCACAGCCTCTGGACGGGAGTTACATCTCGATCGACATTGTTGGTCTCTGTCAAGCGTTGTTCCGATAAGGCGAATAGAGTTCACAAGAACTAAGTGGTATTGATCGGCCGGAGTCAATATCAATTCATTTTGTCGACTATTGTCCAGCGTTCTCTGTTCGATGTGGAAAATACACGAATATGCTGGACGGTGGACTGGCTACACAACAAATCGCTCCTGTGTCACAAGTAGTCCCGTTGACCATCAAGTTGCTCCAGCGGGGGTGAACAACATCACTATTTGTTCTCTTTGCGTGACAGAGTGCACTAATGGGTCCTCCTCACTCGAGGGACACGGCCATATCTTTTATTCACAGCATTAAAGATGAAGCCCGACCAAAGCGTTGATGGGCGTTGTCGTCTTCTATTAGGCGATCCAGTCGGTGACAGCTCTCCGGTCCAGCCGGTGTCTGCAAAGTGGGCAGCCCACCCAATCTTCGACGACATGGCCCATGCGGCAACATCTCTGACCTTCAAACGTTGACGAAGTTCGTAACTCCGGGCCTTCTAATACTTGCATGAATCGTGTCACTCCAAGCATCGTTTTCTCGATTTCCCCTTGCGAGACGTTCATCCTGCCTTCGCAGAGCATAGGATTCCAAAGTATACGTTAATGCGAGAACAGCAGAGTCGTATAGGTGAGAATCGTCTTCTTCATTACTTCCTCGACGCTCTTGTACGCTCCCCAATCCGTTCTCGCCCAGCTTCGGCTCTAGGTCGTTGATCATGATGACTTCACAACCCAGATACAGGTATTTGGAGCATTCGGAGACTTCGATCCGTTGGGCTAGGGTGGGGCACCAGAAACTTGTGCGCTCCTCATGAACATCGTCTTCGTAAGATTTAGCTGCAGTTCAACGTTCCCATATACGCGATCGAAGTCGGCCGGCATTCGCTCCGCTTGAGTGATGCTCGGTGTCATGAGCAGGATGTCATCAGCGAAGTGAACATGGTGCAGTTTCCTGTCATTGATCTTCACTCCCCTTTCTTTCCATCCTAGTTTGTGCATAACGTTTTCGAGGGCAGCGCTGAAGAGGTAATATGGTATACCATTCTCTAAAAACACTAACGCCAATGCGGAGTAGAGTATAGAAGCGGTGTTTATGTGAGTGTTCCACGACCTTGTGCAATCTCGGAGCCCGCTTAGTACCGGCGATCCCCTACAACCCACATAGGTCACTTTGAAAAATTCCACGGGAACTTCATTGGCATGCGCAGCAAGCTACAGAGTAACTTCAAACTTCCCTGAAATTACAAGCTTTTCATGTCTCCAGGTTCAGACCTTGAAGAGATCTCGATATTCTCGCAGCATTTGGTTATCCTTTAAAAGGTGCTTGTGTCCTGAACCAATAATAAAAACCATTTTGTAATCTGCTGAGTAGATATCTCATACGGATAAGGTGTACGCATAGATGTGTCACTAAGTCTAGGACAGGTGGGCGTATTTCACTTAGGGTTAAGGTTCCTATACTGTTTTCTATGTGGTTGAATAAGGCTGAATAATAGGGAGCTCACCTTCGAACATGTTGATGCGATGAAGTGTTGTTAAGGATCGTTATGGAAGATCCTGCGAAGATGGTGTGGTCTCGAAGCTGTTCTCTATCTATTTGTCGATTCTGGACGACTATTGGCCGGAAAGCGTCAGGCTACATGCACTCGCTGCATTGTCGTTGTTCATCAATACCGTGAGTCTGTTTAGAGTTGATGTAAAATTCTGGCTTTTATTCCAGGTCAGGTTTTCACCGATTAGAGGAGTACGTAACCTTCAGTTCGCTGTGAATTTCATAGGCGAGTACAAATATCCATTAAAATGGGGCTAATGTCAATGTGAAATATCATGCACTCGAAGAAAATATACAGGGTGGCTGAAAAGTTCGGGCAATTTTTTGCGGCGCTACTTTTGGCCTTGAAATTGAGGTTTTTTGTTATTTCTGTTGTTTCCGTTGTATTCCTCGCGCAATTTTGATCTAGAATCTGTTGCTCCAGTTTTCTCGTTTTCAGTTGTGCTTGCGTTATGTCTCGTGAAAGTGAGCGTATCACCGTCGTCGAGCTGCACAAGACGGGAATGAGGACCGCGGACATAGTTCGAACAACCGGCTTCAAACAAAGGACCGTCTACAAGATTGTAAGACGCTACAAGGAGACTGGCGGGACCTCGGACCGTCCCCGCAGCGGCCGTCCCACCACTGCGACAACACCGGAGAACATCAACAAGGTTCGTTGTCGCATTCGCCGTAATCCTGAGGTGTCGATGAACAAGATGGCTACGGATCTCGGGATCAGTAGGGAACGAGTCCAGCATATTGCCAGGAGGAAGCTGGGATTACGCAGCTACAAAGTAGCTCGTATTCACTTCCTCAACGACGCGATGAAAGCTGAGAGGTTGAGGAAATGCAGGCGAATGCGTCAGCTGGTCGGCGATGGTCGCTTGTCGAAGGTGCCATACATCCGTCTGCGCTG
>OX375870.1:69857257-70126645 GCA_947359475.1 Heligmosomoides polygyrus bakeri
AACAGCATTGACGCAAATCCATGATCGAACATCATTCGTGATTGCAAGCGGGGTCTAGAGGGTTGCTACACTTATGTTGAAAGGATAAACCACTATCGTTTCGTTATGTCGCGAGGACGGGGAGCATTGTGAGATGGGAACTCCTCATCGAATCAGACCGCATTAAATGGGCATGTCATTCAGAGAGGGCGTGTATGTACAGTTGGAACCCTGATCGGCTGGCATGTGTTCGGTCTGTGCTCTGGTTAATATTGGCTGGCGCGCCACAACCTACCAATACTGCTCTTCTTTGCGACATGTACCAATGGTTCTACCCGGTTTGCATTGTACTTTATAGGGACAAACTGATATACAAACTGTGGTAAAATCGAGCGCGTCGCATTTCTAGAAAAGGTCGAACTGGTTTTGCCAGTCTTGATCTCCAATTTCGGTTATGTGATGGAGTTTATCTATTCACCCTATCTAGTCCGCTTACGATGCTGCAGGCTCTCGGAGAGCAAACGTTCGTTACAGGACTGGCGAAGGGTAGCCCGTGCAAGTGCTGGGAGTTATTAAATGGTAGAGCAATATTATTCCTTTCACGACATTGTCCGACGATGTCGTCGGACACCATCACAAAAATAGTTCACGGAAAATTTTCACACATTCTATAGAACAATTTTAATCAATGAGTCCGCTAATAGCTACAGTCAAGATGGTCCATGGAAAACTTCATTTGTTACTGTTTTTTCATACCTAACGAATCCGTAATACAAATGATAGAAGTAATCAGCTCGAGGAAAAAATGCGCGCTATCCCAGGCGGCAGACACCTGAAAACCTCCTCGCGCGTGTCGTGAAAGCGTTATGAAGTTTTCGAAATCTTACAAGTGCAGGAGCAGGAAACCGGCACATTAATCAATGGTGAAACTTTTTTTTAAATTTTAGTTTTGAAAGCGATTTTTCTGCCGTTGTTTCCGCTAAATCCTAGATTTATATTCAAGCTAAAGCATTGGTAGTAAGTTAGGAATTTAATGAATCGATGCAAGCTTTTTGTTGGAATGCCATGCATAGGCTTGAGTAAAGTTTTTGAATCTACAGTTTTTTCGACTTTTCTGAAAGGTGTAAAGTTTGGTTCGGACTATGTTTTACTATCAGGAAGCCGTGACAAGAGAAACAGTCTGGTAAGAAAACTGTTCAGATTAAGTTGAAAACTGAAACTAACACGATGGTTAAATAAATATTGAATCACATCTGATTAACATTAGCAGAAAAAGCCTCTGGAAATTTAGTTGTACTGCATACAGTTCAGGTGACGCTTACGATTTACGGTTTACGATTTACGATTTACGACGGTTTTTTCGTAATTACGATTTACGATTTACGAAATTTCAAATTTCATTTACGCACACCCCTGGTTCCATCGATCCATCGCGTCGCGCGCACCGCCGCGCGCTATTTGCGCGACGTTGGAGTAGTGTCCTGAAGCAAAGACGCGACGTTCCTTTGGAGTAGCGTCTCTCTCCTCTCCTTTCCTGCGTTCCTGTTCCATGTTCAGCACACGTCTTCACGCGCAACCTAATTTTGTCAGCGATGGTTGCTGTGATGTGGTCCACGTCCAATACACGTATTTATACGCGATCTGCAACTTATCAGTGACGTTCTATGTGTGACATGGACTACACCCATTGAACGTCACTGTCGACACGAAGCTTGTGCTTCAGACGTGTTCAGCGCGTGAAGCGACATGACGATGTGACGTGTCCTCTGACTTCGAACCCTTTTCTTGATGTATCTTCACACGTGCGAAATTTTTTCCTTTCGATCACTATAGTCTCCATTAGATTTGCAGAGAACAAGGTTGGTTTTTGAGCTCTCCATTCTTTGCCATATGGTTGCTTCAATTTATGCGTGTACTTCTATCATGCTTAGGTTCTTTCATTTAACGTCAGTTGTTGGTTTTGTCTCTGAACAGATGGCAGACTTGAGAATTTTATAAAGAAAACAAGTGAGATTTCTGAAGCAGGGAAGCAAAAGACGATGTCCTGACTAATCGAAAGTAAGTGGGACAGTACTGACACTATACTGCCGTATTTTTTCCCGTGTTGTGTTATGGAAAAAGTCTGCTATGATAAAAGAAGACTGTCATATTTTTTCTCCTTCTTCGAATGTCACATCCAGAATATTTCCTTGGTGGGCCGCTATAGCGAAAGTTGGTCCAACACAGAAGCATATCTTCGCACCGTACTCAACTCTGCTGCAGGACGTGGCATAGGACGGTCCTTTGTATCACTTCATTCTTGTCCTCGAATTATTTGCTGTACTTGCTATTACTTTAACGATTCAATTTACTTCTTGGCAGTTTTTTCTTACTTGCTTCTAGAGGAAGGCTGAAATTATCTTTTGGAATCCATTAGTGTTGCCTACTAATAAGTTTCCAAGCGTTCAATCTCATGTGAGGTCTTCCAGTTATCATTTGCGTTGCAGTCAGGGTCGGTCCTTACAAAGTCCACAGTGCAAACGGTGTGTTCATATTCGCTTCTCGTTCAGACTTCGACCTTCTTCCAGCTGTTTCATTGCCATCCAAATGTCATCTGCTGAACTTGTTTGCCGCGTACTCTCGTAAGGACCTGTTGCTAGTCCAGAACGAGTGCGATGGGATCGCAGAGGCAACAACGGAGTGTGATATATTAGGTTGTCCCATGAGTCTTCGCCGTTTTTTCAACGATTCACTGCAGATTTCGCCGGCGGTCTCTTGCATAGCGCTGCATAGCTTTCGAAAGAGAATGATTTGCTCTATCAGAACATATATTGCATTTCTTTTTCATCATGAATTTTGTCAATTTTTAGGTCGTTGAAGTGAAAAGTGAAAAAGTGAAAACTAGCCACTTGCGCTTAGGTTTGTAATTTTTTGCGCAGTTTTTATAGCATTTGGAAGACAATGTTCTGTACTACAAGAATATATGATAGTGCTATTTGCTCATTTGTCCTTTATTGATTTTTAGGTCATCAAATTGGGACGTCCGAAGGAGGATGGCTATTTTTGCCGACAGCTCCTGCTCTGTGGTTGGAATTTTTGTGTTGGTGTTATATGTCATTCGAACGAAAATGCCTTGCTCTATAAGAGTTTGTGTCGCGTTTATTGATTACTATTGAATTATCAACAAAATGCCAAAAAGAGAAAAATCGTCTTCACCAACAACTCCTTCTCTTTCTTCAGTTGTTGATATTCGACAGAAATCAGCGTGAACCAATAAACGCGACACAAATTCTTACTGAGCAAGACATCCTCTTCCAAACGACATATAACACCAAGCAAAAAAGTCCAACCACAGAACCGGAGTTTTGGTAAAAAATTCGGACGGGAATGTCGGAATTCCCAATTTGATGGCCTAAAAATCAATAAAAGGCAAGTGAGAAAATAGGACCAACACATATTCTTGTAGTATAGAACATTGTCTTCCAAGTGCTATAAAAACCGCGCAAAAATTACAAACCTAACCGGAGAGAACAAGTGCACAAAAGGCTACTTTTTCACTTTTTCACTTTTCACTTCAACGACCTAAAAATTGATCCATGTTCTGATAAAGCAAATCATTCTCTTTCGAAAGCTATGCAGCGCTATGCAAGAGACCGCCGGCGAAATCTGCAGTGAATCGTTGAAAAAAAAACGGCGGGGACTTATGGGATAACCTAATACGTGCCTGCTCTACAGGAACTCTTCGGGAAGAAACGCCTTAAATGTGGACTTTAAGCGCTTTATTCCTGATTATTAGGTTGTAACGAAATAAATGGCACTGAACCACTGTAAATGTAAACAGTTAATATCTCGGCTTGTAGGCAAGTTTATTAATCGAAATAAAAACCTTCTGAATCTACACATCTTTGCCAACGTGACACAAGCTTTTTTATCCCAGTAGCATAAAAATCAGAAGTTCTGGAATTGACGAAATCTTCGAAGGCACTTTCGGCATCCTGTTGGTATTTGAATATTTTCCCTACCAAGAAGTCGCCAAGATGCTTGAAGAAATGGTAGTCTGTTGGGGAGAGGTCGGGAGAAAACGGAGGATGTGGTAGAGTTTCAATGCTCAGCTCATTCAATTTCTGCAACGCCATTCGTGCTACATGGGGGCGAGCATTGTCGTGCAGAAGGAGAACTCGCCTTCGGTTTACCAAGGCCGGCCGGATATCCTTCAACTTTTTCATCATTTCTTCAATTTCAATGCAGTACTTCTCTGCCGCGATGGATTCACCGGGGGGAGGAAGCTGTGGTGAATAATTTCCAGCGAACACCACCATACTGTCACCATTACTTTCTTTTGGTGCAATTCCGGCTTCGCAAAAACCTTGGGGCCCTCATCGCTGTCCACCCACTGTGCCGAGCGTCGCCTGTTGTCGTACATTATCCATTTCTCGTCACAGGTTACGATGCGATCAAGGAATGGGTCCGTTTCGTTCCGTAGGAGCAGTGCGGACGAGATCTCATATCGTCGGTTTCTTTGCTCCTCAGACAGCTCGTGAGGCACCCATCTTTCCAGCTTTTTGGTCTTTCCAATTTCCTTCAGATGCCGGGCAGCTGTGTTGTGACTGACGCCAAGAACCTTCGCTATCTCCCTGGTACCTTTGTGTGGATCCTCCTCTACCACATCTCTCAGCTTGTCCTCATCAACATCACTATGCCTCCCACGACCTTCATGTTCTTCCAAGTTCTCATCTCCATTCCGGAACTTCTGATACCAACGATACGCCGTCCGAATTGTGGAACATCCTTGATCGAATGCGGCGTTGATCTTCTCGTCCGCCTCCTTAGCTGTAGTGCCCAGCTTGAATTCATACAAGTACATGCCTCGGATTACCCTTTTGTCCATCTGCAAAAAAGTCAATAAAACTCTAAAGTTTTCCCACTTTTACATAGAAAATTTGGTACTCACCAGTAGAGCAGAGTTTGCGCTTCTAAATGATATGCCACATGTTACGGTTTGTTCTTGATCAAACGCGTAAAGACGCGCAAAAAAATGGCGCGAGCCACTGCCATTTAATTCGTTACAACCTAATATTTGTTTTCTGGACTTCTTCTGAAGAGCCAATCTAAATACTGACGTCATATGAGGATCACAGTGATTTGAAGAGCAGTAATCCTGATGCTTCCGTTAATAGGCATGAGAATCTGTTAGAATCTTGGAAAAATGCTTGCTAGCCATCCAGGAGAACAGTACCACTTCCTGACTGGCTATAGCTGATCAGTGATGCATTTGGGTAACACGTTCAAGTAAACGACCACATCTGCAAATTTCGAATGTTGCGCATGGACGACCAGTCGCTTCCGTCGCAGACTATGAGCAGGTCCGAACCGCTGTGTAGGCATCGCGGACGAACCCCTCTAGACAAGATCAAACGCCGCCGCATTCAATATCGGGACCGCTCCCGTCCGTGCAAGCATGAGCTGGTGACTCTGAACTCGTGACATTGTCAGTGAGATGACGTCCTTTCAGAATTGTCCGTGTGCAGCCATGAAGCCCTCTCTGCAGAAGGACTTCTTCCGTCGTCCGGACATATCCGAAAACTTGTCCACTTCTACCACTCTAGTCAGAGACAGTGCTACTGGCAGCACGAAAAGTGGAGAATCTGAACAGCAAAAGTCGGTTTATTTTCTAACTCACTCTCTTGGTTTTCTAATTTTTGGTCTATTTTCTTGAAGATCTGGATGTCAGCCAGTGTTTCTTTCAGTTTAGATATGGGCAATTGTCAGTGAATTTATGGCCTTGGCAGGTGTGGCAGTGCTGCAGGTTAACTTAGGTATACATACCTGTCGTGGCCCTTGCATCAGCTATGTCTACCCTGGTGCTCATGGAGGAGGTGCGTACAAAACGATGCCTAATACTAAATTAGGCTGCGCTTTTGCGTCTGTTATGCTTCGCTCTTCCATTTAATATTGTGCTGAGCTGTTAGTTTTGTCTCCGAACAGGCGTCATGCGTAATGGTTTTGCTTGCATATAACGGGAGTGGGCGAAATTTTTGAAGGACAAGTGAAAGGTGATGTCTCGCCTAATCAAATGTGAATACCAAAACATTGACATGCTATTGATGAAATTTTATTTTGGGTATCTTCTAGAGTTCAAAAATACTGATATGATAAAGTGGTGTAGCGATACGTTCCCATCCTATTTTCCCAAGAACGTTCCTTTCGCAGGCTGGTTGATTTGGCCCAGACGGGTGCAACGCTCTGACCGAACCTAATTTCAATGCGGGACCGGCCATATGAGGACTCGCCGCCGCAAAATTCAGCATTAGGCCTATCTCATGCTTCGGCGACGCGTCGGCGACATCGCCGGCGACAGTGTTGAGCGGGTGCTACGCAGTGTGTAGCAGCCCGCGCAACGCAGCGTCGCCGAGAGCTTCGCAGGGGGTGTTATCTTTCCGTCGCTGACGACGTCGTCCACGCTGCCGTCGACGCTGTCGACGACGTCGTCGACGGTACCGACGACGTCGCTGACAACAGCGTCCGCCACAACTCGTCGTCGTGCACAGCATAGCGACAACCTGTCGCTGGCCACCGGGCCGCATCATGGCGCGTTTTCATTGTCATCCAAGTGTGGCAGAAAACAGGCTCCGATAGAATGTTTTGATTCTCTCAGCACCAGTGACACTGCCACTGCGAGAAAACGAAGTGAGATGTAGTATACTAGTATGCAGCAGTGTATCATGCAAACGAGTGCTACAAGTTCCTTCCTCTAGTTTGCGGAGACCAGCTCCGCCCACATTCCACTGACCGCTTCCCGCAGCAAAGTGTGCACGGCTTATGGGTTGGTTCGTCGTTCCCGGCACTGCCGTCATTCCCACCGGAGCTCGAATTACGAAATCGAGAAGTGCAAAAGGCAAAGGCAAGAAGGCCGTCTTGCGAACATCCAACCAGTTTTCATTGAGTGCTTGCTCCCAGACCTGTCCAATTATTCCTCTAGTTCGTCTGTATCAGACTCGCTGGAGGAGGATGACACATCAACTTGTCAGCAATGCGTTCGTCCTGCGAGTTTAGCTGACCAGGGCTGCACACTTAACGGTTGACGATTTGACGAATTTGACGAATTAACGGCATTTTTCGTTAAAATATGGCTTACCGACTTTACGGAATTTTTCAGAAATTTAAAGAAATTTTTAACGGTCTATCTTTTTAATAATTGTATCACTTCTGCTCTTAGTCTTCACTAGTATTGCAGGCCTCACCCTCTCGATTAGGACTGCTGAAAAACTATTGAAATGAGTAAGATTAAACAGAAACAATCCGCTCTAACACAGCCGTAAGAGCCTTCTCCTACTTCGCGACGGGAGCGATTTACCTGGCCGAAAATCGCCGTGGCTCCCGTCGAGAAGTATGAACAAGCCCCGGCGAGAAAATATTGCACTCCAATGCCAATTTGGGTTTGGCATATGGGCTTGTCCCCGTGACGTCGGCCACAACGCACAAATCTTATTTTATTTTTACTTCCATTTCATTTCTCATGGCTTCTATGGCGCATTGGAATTTTTGGAAGTAGCTCATTTAGGAGCTAGAAAAATTATTGCGAGATGCCAAGCACGTCAACGAATCCAGTAAAATACTGTTGTGATCTTCTCGTAAGATCTGCCTATCCCTATTTGGCGCTGCTTATCCCAAAATATTTTTGCTCGCCACCTGGAGCAGTCGAGACCGAGGGAATGTTCTCGGCCGCTGGACGCATTTTAAATAATTTGCGAAAAATTGGAAAGCTACCTTTCCTGAACGTTAACATTCCACTTGTACATTTTCAATTCCATTTTATTATTTCCTTCCGCGGAAACAGGCTTGGACGGGGTTACCTTGTAGTACGGCCTTGTACAACGTTTTGTGTTGTACAAAGAAGATTCATGCAGCGTCGTTGAGGCCTACCCCAATGACGAACTGAGTTAGACCATTTCTGATGTAACTGGACATACATTTGCCTTCTTGTCAAGGCAAATACAAGGCGACTGTCCTATTGCGCCGTTCCTTCGGTACTTCGCGGGCTGATGCCCGCATCGAGATTGTATGTACATGCTCGTAGAACAGTCACACAAAATGGTTTTGCAGAGAACTACATAGGAAAGGGTAGAGACTCCGGGGTCTGCCTGATCTAATTTGAACTCTAATTTGTTGCGGATAGCTGGTTTATTTTCAGTCCACTCATTGTTGTTAGTGGTTTGTTACTTTGTAGTATGTTACATGGCAATCGTTTAACTTTAGATGTTCACTTGTTGAAGTAGAAACATAAAACGTCTTTTTCTTACTTCCTCATTTGAAATAATATTTAGTTTTCGCTAATTGTATGTTTTAACGAAATTTAACGAAAAATTTCCGTTAAAAAGATTCGTTAAAAAATGTAACTCCCAAAACTTTGTGTGCACCCCTGTAGCTGACGACTTCACGTAAAAGTAAAATGCTTGGCATTTCCAAGCGTGCGATCAATGCAGATATTAATTCTCTGTCTAATCGATACCATCTTTGGTACCAAATGATGACATTGAAAACGCGCTCCGATGCTGCAAGGCACCGGATGCACCTTTGCCTTCGCCGCTGGCTCCGACTCTGTTGTCGACGACGTCCTCGACGTCACCGACGCGTCGCCGAAGTATAACATAGGCCTTAGGCGTCATTTCAGCCCCAGTGTCTCTGTAATAGCAGAGAACGCACATAGCTGACGTTAAGGACAATATGTTAATTGGCACATACTGGCCACATTGCATAAATTGGAGTATTACGGAAATGATTAAAATGAGTTGGCTGCTCTTAAGTTTCCCTCCAAAGGCTAAATTCTTGGGTCTTATGATTATGTAGACAGTTCAAGTTCTAGCATCTAGGCAGTTAAAGCTACATATTTGGATGGCAGAACATGAAGAGGAGAAGAATACATAGGCTCCTATCTGCGCAGGCTTTTCTGGTAACCATCGTTTTGATCGGAATATTGTGTTGCTCATGTACTTATTTAAAACGCCATTGCCTGTGAAAAATGTCGCGCATGAATAGACTTAGGAAAACGGATTAGAACAATGTGTTCTCCCACCTACGTTTTATTGTTTTATTTTGGGTATAGTCTGTGCCTCTGCTCTATCAGTGATGGCAAAAGAAACAGACGTTGGAGGAACTGATTTGTATTTCTTTGGTGCAAGGTTGTCGCCCTAATGTAGACCACATTTTTAAATTGTGACTAGAAACTACTGAACCCAGAAAGGACCATCCTTAATGAACTTCTTTTCTTTTGTGAGCATTTGAGGGCCTACTCGATAATCTAACGAAAAGTTGCCGAATATTACAGTGGTGGCAGAAGGTAAAAGAACAGATTAGGTAAGACACAATTGCGGCAGTCTGTTATCATGTCGTGTAATTTTTCACAGCCTTTCTTGCGGATTATGGTCAATCTAAACAACCCTTTTTATCAAATGGCGAACAGCAGTTGACGACGAACCTTCTTCTAGTGAATACGCCTAGCAGGTGATGTTTGTCGAAAGATCCTGAAAGGGAAAAGCTGGAAGATTGCCGATGAGTCAATAGCAGTGTTCAGGAGAAACTATGAGAATCGAAATACTTGATTAGCTGGAAGCGAAAATTGCTGTTATTAACGATCAAGGTGCTATCCAACGTGTGTTTTCCGTAGGGCTAATGCCGGAACCGGTCGCTCCGGGGAAGCTCGTGAGTCAAAAGAGGCCGTCCAACCTGTAATCCCTGCTGAGAAAGCGTTGGTAAGCTTTCGTGGGAAAGTTGTACAGGCAGCAGTGTTTCTGTTCTACTTCGCTTTCAGGGCGGGATCGTAGCCGAGCCGGTGGACTACGAGAAGTTCGTCATCGAGAATCCCCAGACGTTCATTCGTTTTGGTCGTTGCAGCGGACGGTAGTGGAGAAGTAGCAACTGGCGCTTCCGAACGAGGTTTCAGGATCCCGGGCTATAAGAGATCGTTCCAAAATTACAGCATTTCTAGAGCGGTGTATCTTCTATATGTCTGTTGTCCCTTGTGTACCTCCTAAGTTATGTATGTATTTTCAGTATTTTCCGGATACATGTAAGGAGGCCATCTGAAGTGACGGGCATATTTTTGTGTTGTTAAATTTCATTGCAATGTTTTGAATGAAGCCTGAAATTCATCATACAAGGTCAATTTACACAACTTCTATACAAATAATAACAAAGAATGGAGGTCAGCGTTAACCGTGTAATAAAAGGCCAAGAACGAAGGAGAACGGAATCCAAGGACAGGGCTTCGCTAATAATCCAAAGCTGTTATTTACCTTCACGTTCTCTTGATGGCCACATATTTTGTTGAAATGGCCATATTTAGGCCCTGAATGTGATTTTAGATAAATCCGTGCGCAAAACGCTGCAGAAGAGGTCAGCTCCGGTTAGTACGCGGCTCCCGTTATAACGCGGATTTTCTCTCCCTTCAAACGCGTCGTAACGAGGGGGGACTGTAGTACATCTGTCCTTTATTAGCTGCGCGATTTTCAAACTCTCGGGGCACAGATGATCTGATTCTCAATTCAATTTCAGAGTCGATTTGCCCTACTAAGGTTTATGTTTATATTTGTGCTTATGTTTATTTAAGCCAACAACAACAAAGTTGACAAGCGAAACGCGCTGCAGAACAATGGTTGGCTATACAACAAGAAATGAAGGAAATGATATGACGGCATATGTTATACCAGAAACAAATCTGTCAGCTGAGAAAAGCCCAAGATTTAAATTCATTCCTCGTCAATGTTTAGTCATTGATTCCGTAGAAATCATTTCCATAGAAAATTTTGAGAAGATATATTATCTTTCTTCCTCTTACATACTGTACTTATCGAAGCGTACAAAACATTTATCAGACCTTTACTGGAATATGGTCATTATTACAGTTATTTTATACAGTTATTTTTAATCCGTATGAGGTAAAATCAATAATTGAGCTGGAAAAAATACAGAATAGTTTTACTCGTAAGGTGTTCATTAGGTCTAAGGGATTTTCTTATCACAATATTAACTGCAGCTCAATGCGAAACACGGTGCTAGGCCTGCCCTCCCTATCTCATAGGAGGAGAAGGTTTGACCTAATCACAGTCTACAAGAATTAAGTCCATAATGTTCTATACGGACATTATGGACTCAATTCTAACAGTTTCTTTAAACTGAGGGCATCTTACACCAGAGGCCCAGTGAAATTAGCCATTCCTAAGGCTAAACGAAATATGAGGTTCCATTACTTCGTGAATAGAGCTGACACTGAGTTCGAAAAACTGCTAAGGGTAGGCATTGTTACAGGCAAACTCAGCGATTTCAAAAGGAAACTTGACAAGCTAGACTTGTCCTAAGGAGATTCATATCACTGGTATATCTTTCTTACATCCTCTAAAATTTCCGTTCTTATACTAGAGCAGGTATCGTTGTGTTATGTTGTGTTGTGTTGGGTGAATTCGTTTGTTGCTAAGTGTTTTCACACGGATATCCCGGGTAATAAATAATAATAATGATAATAATAATAATAATAATAATAATAATAATAATAATAATAATAATAATAATAATACAAGTTGTAAGTGCTCATAGATGCAAAATACTGTTAGAATCGAAAAGAATACGGAACCAAATTATTAAAGTCAAGAAATGTCCTATGAAGGAACTCCATGTCAGCAGCACTTACACAGTCAATGAAACAAACAAAGTGGCATAGTTCATGAGTGTATGACGCAATTTCTACACGAACACATCCAAAAACGCCATATGCTTACATCTTAATACTATAAAAACATTATTTCGGAATGAAATTCGTGATCCTATGATTCTTTCTATTGGATTTCTATGCTATAATTTTGTTCGCAGCTCCATTTTCTGTTTTCTGGCGAATTTGTGGTCATTTTCCCAAAAAAACAGAAAACAAAAAAATTCGCCCAAAATGGCCAGAAAATCAGAAAACAGAAAACTGAAAACAGAAATTCCGCCCATCCCAGTTTGGAAGGTGATATATTCGAGTGGATATCTGAAAACGATTCATTTGAAGCCAATGTATACCAGACACGATGCTACGGCATTACAGCTCAAAGAAGGTGCTTTGAATAATCATTTCTACCAAGACCTTTAGCTTAACTACTCTCGTGCTGATATTGGCCACCAGCTCATCCCGATGTACGGGTGAGTGCTTCTATAGTCTCACGAGGTGTGAATATTCGATCCGTTACGGTGGTGTGATGGCGTAGAAAATTCCCGCTCGGTCAGCGGAGGTGTAGGCTCGAGTCCCGCGTGGCGGTAGTGCTTTGTCGCAACAAAACATTGTTATAAGAGAAGAGGGAGGTGCCAAAAAGGTCATCTGGTGCTCTAAATGGAAGACGGGCGAAATAGCACAAAGCTGAGACTCTTAAACAAACGTGCAATGGCAAGGAAAAAGGAGAACCTCGGAGAATTACCTATATAATAAGAGTAATGGGAGATCTGAAAACCAAAAAGGGTCGAGCGACAATGGCGAAAAGGAGATACGCGAGAGAAAATCTCTAAAAATGGTCATCAGTTAGGGCTATGTTACACTTTGTCGGTGGCCCATGTCGGCGACGTCGGCGACAGTGTTGAGCGGGTTCTATGCAGTGCGTGCAGCTCGCGCAACACTGTCGCCGACGTTGCCGACAGCAGCGTCGCCGAAGTATAACATAGGCCTTAACTGTGTTAACGAAAAGTGCAGTTCGACTCCGATTGAGGAAGTCGATGCCTTGAAAAATGCATAATTTGATGAATGTGTACATATGCTCAGATTGTAACCACAATATTAAAATGCTGGCTAAAACCTTGCAGCTATACCGAACTTGCCTCTAAAGACTAAACTCGGACAATCACCAGTCCGTTATTTCTTTTTCTGTCTGTCGGTTGCAGCTTTCCAAGGTTGCGGTGGAAAGCATAGCCACTTGGAGACCACCATTTGTCCTGCCCTCTGCTGACGGAATTAGGGAGTTGGCTCGCTTCTACGCCTTATGTGATAGAAACCTGATATTGAACAAACCGTTTCTCATAAATATCTGGTTCGTAAATCTTTTTTGCACCCTTTCAATTTTGTCGATGTAGGTCCGCTTAGATGGAGACCAGATTGGTGTGCAGTACTCAAGCAGCGGCCATACAAATACAGTGAAAAGTCGAGATAAAGTAGAATTGTCACGTGTTCGGAAAGCACGCAGAATGAAATTACATTTCCTGTATACCTTGGCAATTATATCGTCTATGTACCTTTCAAAGAAAGGGGAGCTAAAGTAAAGTACGCCTAGGTTTCGCACCTCACTCGTAACTTGCAAGTCAATATTGCCCGTCTGAAAAGCTATCCCTTTTGGGTGGGTGCTTCCAATGCACATTACAGCAGTTTTTTTACGAGAAATATCCAACATCCACTTGTATGACCATGCATGTACGGAGCCGAGACCATGTTGCAAAATATCCGTGAACATGAGTGGTCCCAAGCATGTTCCCTGGGTAAACCCTGCTAGGGGTTTCGTACGTGTCAGACACAGCTAGAACACTCTGTGTTCGTCCACTTAAAAAGAATTGTAAAAATTTTAGAAGACACCCTTCAACGCCATAAGCTAGCAGCTTTACACACAGAAGATGCAGATTAATAGAATAAAAAGCTTTGGCGTAATCAAGGAAGCGTACGATAACGTACCCACGAGTATCCATTATTTTTTGCCAAAGTGGAACAGTGGAAACGAGAGCTGTTACAGTAGACTTCCGTTAAAAAAAACATGCTGTGACTTTGCAAGAAGATTATTTTCTCGTAAATAACCATAGCTTTGACTGCTATCCCCTCCAAGACCTTACTCGTAGAAGACAGACAGATCTATATTTTCTGTAGTCGGTCCTGTCTCCTTTTTTAAATATTGGTCTAACAAATCTTTTCTTCCAAGTCGGTGGAACTTCACCATGAAGAAGGTACCAGTTGAACAAAAGTGTGAGCACGGGAACTAGATGTTGAAGTCCTTTCTACGATTTCTGACAGCAGTGGGTACTTCTGTTGCTGATATTGTCTGCCGGATCTGAAAAAGGATATAACCAATAGGCTGTCTCACCTGTCGTCTCGTTGATCATCGAGTTGCTCGAGCGGGCGCTAGCATCGTCTCTGTATGATATAATGGTACTTATGAAGCAGAGGGCCCGTGGTGCCGTGGAGCTGCCGGGAAACATGTTAACGCGGCAACGGCAACTTAAACGTGGCAACCCAGGGCACCCGAGGACGGGTGCTTCATAAGTACCGGCCCCGTAGTGCCGTGGGTTTGCCGCGTTAACATGTTTCCCGGCAACCCCACGGCACCACGGGCCCTTTGCTTCACAAGTACCGATATAATATGATGAACGGGAGCGACTGGGCTAACGTGTTTATTGAAAGGGTACATCAAAGGAGGAGTGTCTTATCGGAGGCGGCACCACGACTCGTCGACCTCTGGAGCGCCCAGAAGGGAGGCGGGGGTGACGCGTTGAGGGAACCATCGTCGGAGACGACGATTGACTCCCTGTCGCGTGCCAGAGTGCTCCAGTGGATCCTCCTCGCTCGTCGGACACGAAGAGCGTAATATCTTTGGTTTACTGCTTTCACGAGGAAGTCCGACCAACGCGTTGGTGGGCGTACTGGTGTTCTCTTGACATCTCGCGGTATACAGTCGGTGACGGCTCTTGTCCAGCGGGTGTCTGCGAAGCGCATTACGCAGCGCATTGGCTAGCCCACCTAATTTTCGACGACTTGGCCCATGCGACAGCGTCTCTGATTTTCAAACGTCGACGAAGCTGGGAACTCTGAAGATCTTCTCTCACTTGAGTGAATCGTGCCACTTCCAGCATCGTCCTCTCGATTTCTCGCTGTGCGATGCTGAGTTAGGTTCCTTTAGATTTTAGGAAAATTATCCCGAGGCAAATAGTGGCGAAATCCCCTTTTTCACAAAAGTGAACTCAGTGAGCAAGCAATTTTATTAAAGCAACACAACCAGAACAGCACGGAAGTGAAATGACAATATGGAAGATGATGGTGATGATGATGACACGGTTTCACTTGGGCAGAACGTGCTGGTGTTCCGGCTCCCTGGTTAACTAGTACGACGCAGTGACGAGCGGACAAGTGATGGGCAGCTTGACGCGGATCCTGACCAGCTCAGACGTGAGTGGAGCGAACGCATAGCAGATAATAGCGGGCTTGGAGGCGGCTGTCCAAATGAGAAGTCACGGAGCACTAGTGCGGACCGATGACCCGAGAAAAAAAAGGCGTGCGGCAAAAGCGAAGCCTAAATAAAAATCACTGGGCGCGGCCCTAATAGCGCGCAAACCCTAAATTAGGCGAAACTGCGGACGGCCACGATATGACAGCAGTCCTAACGTGGCTACTGGTGACCCAACCCGCAGTCAGCACCGGACGACGGACGCACGTGCGGAGCAGGGGTGTGCGTTTACCGGTTGACGATTTACCGGTTTAACGGATTTACCGGCATTTTCGCGATAAATTCTTTTAACGAAAATTTCCCGTAAATTCCCAAATTTTCCGGAAAATTTAACGACTTTTTTCATACAAAATCATGTGCCTATCTGTCGAATGGAGAAGGAAACACACTACCGATCTCAGTTTAGAAGTGATTGCTTCTATCTTCTCTGATGACTTGCTTAGCGTTTTTGGTCCTCAACCTCATTAAAACATCCATGCCCATATCAGGAGGCGGAGATGGTGCGCTCCAGTCTGAAAGCGCGCTCCACTGGAATAGTACCTCGCGCTGACATTCCCCACAAGACATGAGACAATTTGAACTAGAGATATTGAAGCTCCCAGAATAGACGACCGCCAGAGGAATAAGATGAAGATACGCCCATGTCTTGTTCCCGTGATTTAGTCCAAGATGTAGGGCATCGGAATGTACTCCGCTAGTCTACCTGATCTGGTGGACTCATAGGCCTCGTGCATACTTCCTTCGCCGTGATGGATCCCGGCGACGACTTTTGCAGAGCGACGCGAAAGAATTAGAATCTCTCTGCGCTCGCCGCATCGCCCATCGCTCTGCAAGGAAGCGCGACGGCGATCCGTCTAACCAGGATACTATCTCAACGGTAGGTCGGAACGGCGCAAATGTTGTATATGGGCGGAACCGCCTCTCTCTGGGAAGTAACAAACTGCAGGTATCTCGACCCCAATACAACTCTGCGCAGAGTTAGGGGCGACGGAAGTCGCAGGTTGGCGCCCTGTTGATTCACGTGCTTCACAGCTGACGGGCGCGCGCGGGATGAGGGCTCGTATCGCGGCCATGCGCAGTGCACAGGTGGCGTAGTAGGGAAGAGCTCGGGCTCGTAAACGCGGGGTCGAGGGTTTGGATCCCGCAGACTGCGTTCGATTCACTTTTGCAAAATCCATGTTTATCATATAGGTAATCCACCTAGGGGTATTATAGTGTGTTATTGAGCACGTTTACATATATCATCCATACCGTTTTCAAGTGTGGTCCAGGAGGATTCGGCTGAATAATATAGATACAATACGGCACAGGATAACATTCTTAAAGTTTCTGCCGATGACGGCAGGTAGAGACAGAATCGTGAAAAACGAATGTCAGATTCGTGATCAGCACCCCAAATAACCCCCCTAGACGAAGTTTCAGCGAAATCGGTGACCCTGCCTGGACCACCCTTGTTAAAGGTATGGGTGGTCTCCGACCGAATCGTGAAAAACGGATGTCAGATTCGTGATCAACACCCCAAATAACCCCCCTAAACGAAGTTTCAGCGAAAAATTTTTTTTGACCGAAGTCTTGTCGGTGGAGTCGGAACTTTTTACTAGTGCCACCAAATATCTATCGTTACATAACTATAGTAAACATGCTCTATAACACACTATAGTACCCCTAGGTGGATTACCATTATGATAAACATGGATTTTGCAAAAGTGCAAAACGATCGCAGTCTGCGGGATCCAAACCCTCGACCCCGCGTTTACGAGCCCGAGCTCTTCCCTACTACGCCACATGTGCACTGCGCTGAGTCGCGATACGAGCCCTCATCCCGCGCGCGCCCGTCAGCTGTGGAGCACGTGAATCAACAGAGCGCCAACACTCGACTTCCGTCGCCCCTAACTCTGCGCAGAGTTGTATTGGGGTCGAGATACCTGCAGTTTATTACTTCCCAGAGAGAGGCGGTTCTGCCCATATACAACACTTGCGCCGTTCCGACCTACCGTTGAGATAGTATCCTGGTAAGGCCTATGTTATACTTCGGCGACGCGTCGCCGACGCTGCGAGCCGTCACCGACAGCTCGTCACCGACGTCGCCGACGCTGACGTCACCACCGACGTCGCCACAGACGTCGCCGACGTCGTCAACAGATTCTGTGGCGGCGTCGGGGACGTCGTTGACAGGAGAGCATCGGAGCGCATTTTTAGCATCGGAGCGTGTTTTCAATGTCATGCCACGTGCCTTTCACGTCACTGTCAAGTTCTAAACATCACAAAAAGCACATCATAGATTAATGTGGCCAAGTAGTAACAAGATTGTAAGCATTCAGACCATGCACAATCAAACAAGTCTGAAATGCAAGATTTCAGACGGGGCTATTTACACGTTACATAAATCTCGTTACCTGTACTTTCATATGAGTCTCAAGCGTCTTCAAAGGTTTCACTAGCAGCAATGTTAGAACCATTCAAGCAGTACCTGTATTTTTTAGGATGCCCTGTATTTTTCGCAAGACGTAGTGTGTTTTTAGGTTCTAAACTTTAAAAGAAGCACAAATCGATCGATACGGTTACTTTGTAAATTATATTATAGCAAGAATTCAAGCGAAACACTATCAATAGATTGTAAAATGCAAAATAACAGACGAGTGCATGGCGCAGTCTATCCCGATAATAATAGAAGTAGTGTTTGGCATTTAACGACTATTGATTTACCAATTTAACGATTTTACCAGCGTTTGCGGTTTAGCAAAGACCTTTTTCGTTAAATCGTATTTAAATTAAATTTACGCGGAATTCTCGAAGTTCACAAGAAAATTTAACTCTTAATTAGCAAGAATTCTATCTCGAAAAAGCTCTTCGCAGAGGTTTGCATTACCATTTGAGAAAGCGAGGAAGCACCTCTTATTTTCTACACAGTTCTATTTAGTATTACTTGCTCTACAAGGAAGCAAATAGGCCTAGAAAATG
Source organism: Heligmosomoides polygyrus bakeri (assembly GCA_947359475.1). NCBI lineage: Eukaryota > Metazoa > Nematoda > Chromadorea > Rhabditida > Heligmosomidae > Heligmosomoides > Heligmosomoides polygyrus. The sequence goes on from OX375870.1 coordinate 69,875,395, forward strand.
CGAACGGAAGGGCTGAGAAGGACACAAAAAGGAAGAAAAGTGACAAATTGAAGGGGAGCTAAGGTTTAGGGTCCCACTCCCTCCCAAACACTCAGTGTTCTAATGAATTGTGCTTTTTGTGTTCGCAAGACGGTGTCTTTTGCACTTCTCGATTTCGTAATTCAAAGTACGGTGGTGATGATGGCAGTTCCGGGAACGAAGAACCAACCCACAATCATAACACTCCATCGCAGCGCATTTTCTGCCACCATTGGATGACGTCGGCGACGTCGGTGACGCTGACGTCGTCAGCCCGTCTGTGGCGACGTCGGCGGCGGAAGTATAACACCCCCTGCGGAGCTCTCGGCGACGTCGCCGGCGACGCTGTGATGTGCGGGCTGCTACGCAGAGCGTAGCAGCCCTTACAGCATAGCGTCGCCGAAGTATAACATAGGCCTAAAGGCCCCCACAGAGTTCTGCGGCAGCGTCGCGGCCCTATGCTTAACCATAGGGCAGAGACGCAGAGCTCGCCGCCGGCGGCGTCCCTGCCCTATCCTTAACCATTGCGGCGAGCGGCGTTGCCGCAGAACTCTGTGGGGGCCTTTAACCATAGCGGCGAGCGGCGTTGCCGCAGAACTCTGTGGGAGCCTTAAGACCGCTAAACAACGCGCACGGCGCAAAAAAGTATCCCATGCCCGCGATGGGCGCGGGAAGCCATCGCGCATGCCGATCGCCACTGTTGCGGTGGCCGTTTCCTTTGACTATTCAACTGCGTGCGGCGGAATGGCCATGAACTGAGCGCCGCGATGGCATCGCGGCGATGGAAGTATGCCCCCGACCTTAAGCTGTTTTTCCATATAAGAAGAGAAAGAAATTCGCTATCATGTCACATTTCGTTCTTTTTTCTGAAGTGCCTGACTTGGCTCCAAAGTACAGCTTAATAGTTCAAAAAAGTGGTAGTGTAAGGTGTAAATCATTCCTTCATCGAATAAAACGATGATAATTGTGATAATTTCAAAAAGCAGTTAAACTGTTAATCCGAAAAGAAATATAGCAATATTCTATTGAATGTCGGATGTTCCAAAAATGTTTTTGAGTTTAATTAAGCTGTTTTAGAATTTTAGTTAGGCTTCTATCTTTTTTAAAGCACTCACAATATAGATAATTACAATTGTGCATTGTTAGGCTTCCGCTTGCTTTGTTTGCTTTAGGATGACGTATGCATGATAAAATGAAGATGATATGGTTTTTCTGAACGTGATGATGTTTCGGTGAAAAGCCTTACACTCTTTTTACATTACCGCCGCTTAAAACCAGTTGTTTTTAAGGGAATATTAAATTTAAAAAAATTAACGGATTTACCGAATTTACCGGAATTTACCGGCGAATTTCCGCGTTAAAAATTTGCGGTAAAAAATTTACCGGCGGCAAGTCAGCGCACACCCCTGGTGCGGAGGACGCAGGACGAGGTGACGGACGATTGCTCGGACGAGGAGCACCGACGCGGAGAACCAAGACGACTGCTAGGACTCCCTTCCAGATCCTTCCAGAATCCCTCGCGCCCTCGGCGCACCGCCGTACGTCCAACTGCACTGCATTCAAGGCTGATGTTGTTCACTACTCCACAGTGTAGCATTGGAATGAGCGCTTTGAGGCTGGAGATGCCACTTTCTAAGGTCGACGTCCCTCTGGACGCCCTGTGCTGTTGATTAAGGCAGCTCACGAAAAGCCCTCAAAGCCAAGACGAGTGCAGTCACTTCTGAATTGGATGCGACGCTTGGATGGAGTCAATCCTTGGATGCCGCAAAGTTTTGTCGTCTTGGGTGCCACATCAGTTGCTGGACCTAGTAAGAACTGCAGGAGCCACTTCTCCTTTGTCCTTTGTTGTGAACATTGTTGCTGGTCAGGGGTGTGCGTGTTACGATTTACCGCTTACGACTTTACGATTTACGACTATTTTACCAAAATTTTTACAATTACGATTACGAAATTTTTACGATTTACGACATTTTCGTGAATGTGTCAACAAAATTGACTGGATGTTATTACCAAAGAGGACGTGGATTAAAGCAAACTCGTCTCTCTTTCTCTTAGGAACTGCTTCCATTGTCCTTTTATGGGCTGAAATGGAACAACCTTCGGCAGTAGAAATGCGATGTGCCTTGCAAGCTCTGGACGAGAAATGGAGGAGCCCAGTCTCCCTAGTCTATATACTAGACAGCAGCTTATTTTTGACATTGTATTGCACTTGTTTTTTCTCTAGAACCTGTCCGGTTCCAAACGGGAGCCCTTACAATGTCAGGGAAATTTAAAAGTTAGTTAAGCGAAGAGAAAAGTCGGGATTCGAGAAGGGTGCAGTGCGCAGGACATTATTGTCTACCACAGTAACAGATTAGATTATGAAAAAAAAACTCTAAAGTGTAGTGGGAATGAGCTATAAGTGGAGACCATTAGAGTGGGCACATCTTTATAACTTGGTCCACCACATAAATTTGGGCGCCAGCTGGTTGTTGACACATTCACGAAAATTTGCGATTTACGACCCGAAATGTCGTAAATCGTAAAAATTTCGTAATCGTAATTGTAAAATCGGTACAAGCCGCGTAGGTGAGCAGCGGAGCGGGGGTGCGGTAACGGCAGAGCACCGACCGTACTCACGCACTGTATCGTAATCACTCCAGCCAATCAAACCCGAAACGAACACGCCCCTTCTATGGCACTGCGGGGCTCAGCCGCACAGGCAGAGTCTGTGAGGTATTGATCAACGGTCAGCTGTTAGGTTGGAGAGGGGGTTGAGACGAAGCATGCGGAGGAACTCCGCCACGCGGTCCATCTAAGCTAAACGTGATGAAATGGCCTACAACCCGGAGTTCCTTCCCTTGCCAAAGCCGTGCCCGAAGGGCACGTCTGCGTCCATCTGGGAAGTTCAACAAACTCGCCACGGATGTCACTCAACCTACACGTGCTGAAATGGCCCACAACCCGGAGTTCCTTCCCTTGCCAAAGCCGTGCCCGAAGGGCACGTCTGCGTCCATTTGGGAGGTTCAACAAACTCGCCACAGATGTCACCCAAGCTACACGTGTTGAAATGGCCCACAACCCGTAGTTCCTTCCCTTGCCAAAGCCGTGCCCGAAGGGCACGTCTGCGTCCATCTGGGAAGTTCAACAAACTCGCCACGGGGACCACCTAAACTACATGTGTTAAAATGGCCCACCTGGTCATTACCAACCTCGAAGGCAGTACCTCGCAGAGGAGGCGCATTCGATCGATGCCGTGGCCGATTACGGTAGAAGTAAGGACGAGTTCGCCGCACCCTCGCGGCCGCTACCGCACCCCGCCGCCGTCACCGCACCCTCCGCTGCTCACCTCCGCGACATGTACCGTAAAATTTTTGGTAAAATAGCCGTAAATCGTAAAATCGTAAGCGGTAAATCGTAACACGCACACCCCTGACCAGCAACGATGTCCATAACAAAGTTTTCTGCGCGGACAAAGGAGAAGTGGCTCCTACGGTTTTTACTCAGTCCAGCAACTGATGTGGCACCCAAGACGACAAAACTTTGCGGCATCCAAGGATTGAGTTCATCCAAGCGTCGCATCCAATTCAGGAGTGACTGCACTCGTCTTGGCTTTGAGGGCTTTTCGCGAGCTGCCTTAATAAACAGCACAGGGCGTCCAGAGTGACGTCGACCTTAGAAAGAGGCATCACCGGTCTCAAGGCGCTGATTCCAACGGTACACTGTGGAGTAGTGAACAACATCAGCCTTGAATGCAGTGCAGTTGGAGGCAGCAGTCCTTGTGGATCTTCCAAGAATTCATAGCAGAGGAGGTGACAGAGTGCCATTGTTTAATGAAGCCATCGTTGATGCACCCGTAATCAGCGAGATTTTATGCAGCGTGCTGCAGAAAGCTTCGCAAAACAGTGGACAAAGGACATTTGAAGCGCTCTTCGAATCGGTCACGGGGGCGTAGCCGATTTATTGACTTGTCACGGTAATAAATTTTCCCTACATGAGGGAGAGACAACATGGAAATGAAATCGTGCACCAGAACATTTCCAGCCCTGATTATTATAGAGTTAGTAACCAAGTCTTTCTGCAGCGGTGTTCGATATCATCAAGGAGGATTTGTACGATCTTTGCATCTATCTTTTTCATGCCAACGATGTGTAGTTGAACACTCCTCGCGGTCATAAAGATGATCTTTACAGAAGAGCTTAATTTTATAATGCGCATTGGCTTAGTTTTCTGTTGTAAAATTTCTCTCATAAGTCTTCTCCTTCAGATGAAAAAGGTCCTATTTTTCGAAAATCTGCGATTTAGAATGCGACGATAGATCCTAATCATATCGAAGATCGATTCAGGAAGACAAGATTTTCTACTGTGTAGTAATCAGGGATCAAAATTCTAGGCCTGGTTTGAAGGTCTAGTTCCATTACCTAACTTTGTTTTCTTCAGGTGGAAAAAATGTTGTTCCGCTCTTTCCTTTATCTAGCCGGTTCAATGGCTCCTATCTAATTGTGCTCGCTTCCTTTTCCGATGTTATTTTTGCTTGTTTCTTTTCTCCTACTGAAGCCTTTTTATTCACTACTATTGGCTTTTTGTGTTCGGTGTCGTGGAGGGCTTCCTTTCTGGTAGACTGCCTGGTGGTGCACGCCGTTTAGCGGCGCATTAAATAAATAAAAATAAATAATTTTGTTTATAATGGATACATGTCAAGCCTACTCAATAGAATTGACGCAAATCCACGATGGAACATCATTCGTGGTTGGAAGCGGGGTCTAGGAAGTTGCTACACTCACGTGGAAAGGATAAACCACCAATGTTTCTGGAAATGTCGCCAAGACGGGTAGCACTGGGGATGGGTCCATCCAATCAGACCGCAATGAATGGGCGTGTCATTCAGAGAGTGCATGTACCAGTGGGTACCCTGACTGACTGGCATGCTTTCGGCCTGTGTCCTTTTTATTATTGGCGCTACCACCTACCAAGCGACATGTACCAACGTTGCATTGTACTGTACAGGGGAAGCAAATTGATATACGCAGTACGGTAAGACCGAGCGCACTTCAAGAATGGGTCCAATTGGTTTTGAAAGTGTTGATCTCCATTTTCGGCGATGATCTTATTCACCCTATCTAATCCGCTTATGCTGCAGGCTCTCGGAGAGGAAAAGTTCATTACAGAGCTGGGCAAGGCTAGCCCGAGCGAGTGCAGGGAGTTATTAAGTAGCAGTGCAACATCATAATGTTTTCGAAATTCTACAGGTGCAGGCTTGAGCAGGAAACAGGCGCATTGGTCAGTGGTGAAACCTTTTTCAATTTTTAGCTTTGACAGCGAATTTTTCGCTGTTGTTTCTGCTAAATCCTAGATTTATGTATGCGCAAGCTAAAGAATTGGTAGTAGGTTAGGATTCTAATGATTATTCAAACAAAGTTGCAAGCTTTCTGTTGGAATACAATGCATAGATTTAAGTAAAGTTTTGGAATCTACAGTTTTGCGACTTTCCTGAAACGTGTATAGTTTGGCTTGAAGGATGTCTTGCTAGCAAAAGGCCGTGAAAAAGAAATAGTTTGGTAAGAAAACTGCTCAGTTTATGCTGAAAATACAACATGACAAATAAATAAATATTGAATATCATCTCATCTGATTAACAATAGCAGAAAAAGCCTCTGGAAATTTAGTTGCAAAGCACTACAGTTCAGGGGGCTTTTACGCTTTACGACGATTTTTTCGAAATTACGGTTTACGATTTACGAAGTTTCAAATTCCATTTACGCACACCCCTGTTGTGGTGATGAAAGCTGGCTTCCCTACGTGAACCACACTCGCAAGATTCAATGGCTACCGAGTCGAGAACCGGCTCTCAGGCAGCCGAAAGGTGTACTGCAGAGAGAAGGATCTTTTGTGTTGTTTGTGGGACTTTTCTGCATACTTTTGCTGAAGGGCCACTCGATATTGTTTTTTTTTTGTTGTGAAGCATGACCTTCGGTCATCGCATTCTCACAATGCCCACTTCGAACGATGGACCTTGAGTACGGGCCAATAATACCGATGGTATCTGTGAAGCTCCTGCGCCGGCCATTTTTACGGATGGACGATGGGTAGGCGAACGGATTAGCTGCGATAATGCGCTAGAAGACGTGTTTTGGTTTTCTGAGATCATCATAAGAGTATTGCATTGCGCCACGAACTCGCGTTAGTGTTGGCACGTGCTCCTCTAAAACGGAAAGCCAGCTACATTTTAGAAATTTATGTGGCAGTATTATCCACTGCTTGGTTCAGCGAAGGGATACCCTCTCAGTGTGGTAGATACGAGCCACCTCAGCGGGCTGCTAAACTGAAAGCAAGTGTCCGTGTGGTGGTCGTCTGAAGGAGGTTGATGCACAACTGATGTTGAGCCTAATTAACAGAATTGTGGTTGAAATGGATAAGATCCAGCGCAGGTGGACCTCTACACGAAGAAGTGAGACACAGTGAGGAAATTCTCATAGTTAACGGTTATGTGAGTAGACCCTGCAGAACCAGCAAAGTTGCAGAAAGAGATCTCTGGAACACCTTTAGAACATTATTTCATGATATTTACAACGCCAGTCAATACTGTCTCATGTTTATCTTCTCGCTTACGAATAAAACAGAGTAGGTAGGATGAACAGCTCATGTTTACAAATTGAAACACCACATGTTTGCAACATAGCAAAATGTCCAAGCGCTGAGTGGCATACACGTACAACGAATTGATTAAGATTAGTATTATTCACTTGTGACGTTCATGTTCCGAGCGCTGCAGTGGCATCACATTGCTAAGCCATGAAGACCTTCAGCGGAAAATGATCGGATACCGTAGGAAGCAGCTGAAAACTGTAATTCTCTTTGTTATGCATGGCGCAACATTCATACATAGTGTACCATTCTTTGGGAAGATACGAGTGCTTGAGGCTCGCACAACCTCAAGGAGGGCGAAGAAACATGGGCACTTACCGGTATGCTGCTGTGAATGAGTGGCATCGGTGACGACAGAGTGGGGGAGTTATCGCGGTGCAGCGACTGGAAAGCCTGCTGGGGGAAGAGGTGGTGAGGAGCCGACAGAATGTGGGTGAACACGGAGTCGTTGCAGTGGAACTGCGTCTGACCCACGCTCTTATCCACAGTGAGATATGAGTCTCTGAAGTAGACGATAGAAGTATATCTTCTCTTCAAACAGTGCTGTTGGGTAACTCTACCTGAAGGAGAACTCCTTCAGTTTCTGGTTTCCTTCACAGAGACCAAAACGCTCGCCCAGCTCCGGAATGTCGGCAATGGACTGACTGATTGACATCAGAGAAGGAATGATCAGGAGAAGGGACGACACCCTGAAAAGTTTTCGGTAGTTTACTTACAGTTACCACACATTATCCGCGAAGTTTGATGCTCAAAACTTAGTATCAGATGCCCGTGGCGAAAGCATGACGCATGCCACAAAATCTAAAACCCTCGTTGCGCACTAGAAATATTAAAAGCTCAAGCGCAGAGCCCTTTAATGCTAAAGGACAACGCATAAAGGTTGGTTTCAGTCAACTGACCAAGGATGCGTCTCAGATTTTATTTCTCCGCGATATCGAGGATTCGCCAATCCAGGGCATTTGCTTAGCTGCATAGCTAGGCCGACCAGAGTTCAGAAATGAGACAATCTTGTATTCCTTTCGGCTATGCTATAGCCGTCCATAATAAGTCATCGGTGGTGGGTGAATTTCAGCCAGCGTGCTACACCTTGTGTATAATTCTTATATTCCTAGAAGATAAAGGAATGTGTAGAGCCTAGCGTGTAAATAAAGTCCGCCACACTTTCGTTTTGCAGGCAGGCCGCTCCTCTCGTAGAAGAAAACACGTCTTATTAAAATGTCGTATAACACGCCTTTTTTTCCTTGGCTGTTTCTAACTAACATTCAAACCTCCAGTTTCGGAAACTGTTTCAGCAACCGTTTCGAGAATCTGGGCTGCGTGCAGTGACGTCGGAGAAACTACTGTTTCTCGCGTGTACATTAGTCTAAGAAAGGTTCGAATTCCACCCAGGGTGGCCAAACTCTTGAGAAAGGTTCGAATTCCACCCAGGGTGGCCAAACTCTTGACACTCCTGGGTCCTTAAGACGTATTTTACATGTACGGAAAGAATATAAGTACCGATTTGCCTATCAGATCACCAGTTCATCTCACCGTGTAAGCCAAATCTCATTCAGATTATATTCACGATAAGTAACTAAAGTGGAATGCTCAGCGTATCTCGCAAAAGGATTGACTATCGGCGGTGTTTTTTTACTTATTTAAATAAATATTTGTTATTAGCCAGACACGTCAAAACCCTCGCATTTCTTTTGAGCCAATCATGAATGCGTATGTCATGTTTACTGGTAGTTAACCATCAGAGCCCTATAATATGCGTGAGGCGGGGCAAATAGGAAGGACGCTCATGATTGGCTGCAACCACTCACATTGCCCCCGCCCATCGGATAAGGTGACTCTCGCGAGGATGCGCCGACGTACCGTAGTGATGCGTCGATGACTGAGTAGGACTGGCTCAGGTAGCTGTAGAGCGCCTTGAGCAGCGCGTCCCTCGCTTCCCTTATCATGTCGCGAGCTTGTCCTGAGAGGCCTACCACATCCGGGTTGAGCAGCAGCAGAGCCTGAAAGCGAAACTGTGTGTAACGGCTGTGGAGTCCACCATTTGGTGACGTCTTAGAAGTATCAGACCGACCTTAAGGCAACTGAATTCCGCCTGATCTGCGCGTAGTCGTCGAAGAGGTGTAAGCAATTCTTCAAGAGTGCGAGTGAGTACCGTAACCACTGTTGGAGGATGTGAAGCGGTAAGCGCAAGAATCTCGTCGTTTGGTAGCAGCAGATGAGGAAGTGACACGCTCCTTTGCATGGTGCTCAACAGAGCAAACGCTGGAGAAAACTGCTTCAGTAGTTGCATCTGGAATAAGGACCTTATAAGGCAAGTTCTCGTAGGTTGATTCTCTCAAAAAGTGGTCTTCTGCACATCAGATCATTTAGCAGATAAATATAGACAGAGAAGCACACCACTTCTCGCGAAAGGTATGCGCCGACATTCTGGGGAATCGCATCTTGCTTGTTCACGAGCTTCGCTCTTTTCTTTCTATCAAACGTCATGAATGCGAATCCCTAGGTGCCCGATATAGACGGTGTCAACTCTAATCAGGTCCGCAACCGCGCGCATTAGAGCCGCATAGCTCGCAGCTGCCTATTAAGGTCATCATAATCCGTGACAAACTCACTTTGTCGGCGAACGGTATTTCCGGCAGCGGATGCAGCATGTTGGCCCATCCAATGATGTGGTTAACCGTGCGTTGTCTGCTCGTGCGGCACTCGGTGTCCTCACGAAGTAGTCGGTCCATATTCTGACTGGTCATGGCACGATGTTCAACGTCGATCAGCATTTGGAGAAGACGGCACGATGCATTCGTGTTCGAGTCCTGCTAAAATCGTTGGATAAGTCCTTGAATCCTATTTTCTTATACAGTAAGCTCAGGGCTTTATATTCAACCATCTTGAGTCCTTTCAAATTAGGCTGAAAAGTCAGGCTCGGCCATGTTTTGAAACACTTCCTGTGCTTTTGTTAGTGCGCGCGAAGGACATCCTACCCTTGCACCGAGCACATTGGGAGTTAATCCCTCAAGGGGAAGGTCTTCTTTTCCAGCTTCGGAAGATTCCACAAATCTACCGTAGTCAGCTAGCTCATGCAGAAAAAGTGGCACCTAGCGAGAGAAGGTGGAACAAAGGCATAGCTCATTTAAAGGTCTGCTTACTATTTTCGGTGAAGGAATGCATTCTGAGTCCGAGGTATCGTCCTGAGTAGTCATCACGCGCTTTCGTCGCTTTGTGCTTCCAATTCGATCACGTTCGTTTTGAATGGCTAAAAATCAGTACCTACACGTACACAGGATATGGTTAAATGGAACGAAACTTTGTATTTTTGGCATGTTGTTCCCACTTCTCTGACCGCGACAGTACGACTGCTTCTCCCTACTAAACCACTTTTACCCCAATGGATAATGCTACAAGCGCTGTGACACTTTTGTGGGAGATTAACCTTAGAATAGCTGGACTAAACCCTGAAAGGTATTAAAAAAGGTAATTACATAAATATTGGAAAGGTAGCTGGATTTGGAGTGGCAATTATGATATGTAAATTGCGCAAGAGGGGGTGAGGAGAGATGCCAAGGTGATAGGAATCGCTTCTGCGCCATGCATTCTGTTCGGCTAACCTCTGTCTCGTTAGATCATAGATCTCGCTTAATGGCTAAACATGCGCTAGTTCCTTGTAAGTAACTCAGGATTTCCTTACACGTCATCAGGTTCGTGCCTATGTGACAGGGATGAACCACATGACATTAAAACCTTGGTGACTGGTCCACGACCTTTTAGAGGGTACCATTTTGGGGAGGGCTACTTTGCCAAGCAACATAGATGCTGGTAGAATTTGCGCGGTAGGTTTTAGACTCCATGGTTAATTTCATGAATAGCTAGTGATTGAATGGCACTTATAGTTTTTGAAAATCGTGGAAATCAGCAAGGCCTCTCACCTTCAGGACGCATTCCGTCGGCGAGACACTTCTGAAACCGGCAGAAACGGCAAGCATTGCGGTGATCCTTGTCAATGCTGCAATTTCTCTCAAAGCGGCACGTGTACTGAAGGTTTTGGAACACACTGAAAAAGCGGAATTTACCTTCAGCTCCTAATACAACGTATCTCAGTGATCACACGAAAATTTATCAGAGCAAGCTGCACCTTCGTCTGAAGAAGCCTTTGCATCCATTGCAGGCAACGGCACCGTAGTGCTTGCCGATGGCTTTATCGCCGCATACCACGCATAGATCGGGAGTGGAGCATTGGTTGGAGACTGATGGCGTTGTGAAGGGATCCATCCTAAAATACAGTACGCTGAAGATGAGATACCGTATCCACCCACTCCGCTAGAAGCGCACGCTTTAACTGGGACAGATAGGCGACAGCACAATGTGTGCAAAGATCAAACCATAGTTCTAAAGAGGCGTTGCTGCATATACAGTAGCAGCGCTGTCCCTCCAGACTATAGAGAAAAGAAAATCAGAACATGCTGCAAGTGACCAATATGGTCGTTTCCTAAACGAGAGAACGCTTCTTCTGAGACGAGGAGAGGTGCACATACAGTATTTTTTGGAAAAATAGCGACTACAAGCTCAGAACAAGCAAAAACAAGTGTGAGAAGAAAGAAGAGACTGTGGTACTGTTTTCGGTGATTTCGAGCCTCGATATGTAGCGGCGTCAGAAAATCCTAATCAGAGCTTAGCTCGAACTTCTTCTATTTCTCACTGGACATGATCGTTTGCAGTTTCGCGATCAGGAGCGCAAAGTTTGGGCAACCCTGCAGAGCGGATTTAAATCCTAGTCATTCCAGACCAAAAGTCACGTCTTCGCCCTACAAAGAGCTTACTTCATGAAGAAGTACCATCCCTTCGTAATGTGTTTGCTGATCTCTATGACCACGACTGCACTTTTCAGTGGTTAAGACAGGACCTGTGTCACTCAGACTTGTTAGCGCCTTTCTGATGAGTCTACCCCAATGACTACTAGCTCACGAGTCATTTGATGTCGGAATCCATTTACTATTAGAGGATAACTACGAGGCCTTCCGATGGCCCGATTCCCAGGTTGAGGCTCTCTCGTGACTTCCATGTTTGCACTACGTTACCGAAAATTAGACCCGAATTTCTCTCAGATGTTCAAGTACTGGACGGACGGTTCTTAGCCTCGTTGTGTGTCACTTTTGGATTAGTCGGCGAGTAGAGACCGTTCAGCAAACAAACTGGACAGAGAAAACAATGAGACACAAGCTCGAGTTCCACGTCTTGCTTCCTTGTTTGTACGTGGTTTAAGTCATGCAATAGAAATTATGCAGATGCCTACCACTGTCGTTAACATGTGGCATTAACCAACCTTAAGTGGAAGAGTCAAGGTAGAGGAATTCAGCCATCCCTAACCTGGCTCCGAATTAAAAAGATTTCACCTCCTCAAACATCTCCGCACTGAGACCGTTATACTCTAAGAAACTGTCAGAAGATTCTTCTACGTTATGTGCGGGTGAGGTTGAATGCAAGACTCAGACTAAGGAAATTCGCAGTCGAACTGGTATTACCCGTTGAAGATCTTGAACAGGAAAAAGGCTTAATTAGCTCTTCATGCAGTACATCCTAGTGTATTGGGCAGATCTATGTTCGGTGCATAGTGCAAGGCCTGGGGATCGAGCAGAAAGACGGAATCACTCCCTATAGACTGAATAAGCCTCCGTTCGGTGTATGTTACCTGAATTTCATTGAAAAGTTCTCAATATACAAGCCTGGTTAAATTTCAATATGTCATCAGACCCTAGAGGAGCAGCAGAAAATGGGGGAAATGCGTCGTTCCGTTCATATCCTGGTTGAAACGGATGCTGCAGCAATGTTTCCAGAATTCCATATCTTTCATTACGCAACCCACGACTTCTCGATGTTTGCTCTGAGCGCGTGAACGATTTCGAAACTCAGCAAACAGATAGACAAGAATGTCTTTCAAAGTTGGAAGTTCGAAAGCACTTATTATCCACGACTATGCGTAACAGAGATTTTGGGAAATGTTTCGAAATATGTCCAAGTACACATTGCTCAAGTCGAGCTTCGACGATCACGATCTAGCACGTAACTTCTGAAGTTTGCACATGTGACTGCTGACTGTGTTGTCAGTAAGTAGAACTACTGACAATTCAACTGATAATGACTGATGTGGCTATCAACCGTACAGAGTTCACGTTTTATTTTCAATGGGGTGTTCCGTCTTGATCAATCGCATGCTGGTGTGTCACCCATTTCTGCCGTCGTCTGCTCCCGTTATTCTCTTGAAGAGGCTTGGACGGCACTATGTTACGGTAGCAGAGACATCGGCAGATTATAATAACTCCTCCAGTTGCAGAACACTGCATATCCTACAGGTTCAGTGGATACGGTAAAAATAGCAAATCTAGACCAGATACTGCACCTTGTCTATGTGCAATTTCTTGGACATTGTGGCTAGCTCACTTGCAAAATTGCAGAGACAGGTTTTTCTCGAACGGAGCGCCACGTATTTCCGCTTTGACTTCAGATAGGTGGAGGTGAATGGAGCAGGAACATGAGCCTGGTTGGAGAAACCAATGGTGATGAAGCAGGAGAAATTGACTAAATGCTTGCGAAAATTCTTTAGGAAAATGGTTTTGAACGTGGCACGCCGCACGACACCACCTTCTTCTAAAGTCACATGAATTTGGAAAGACATAGTTCCCCATAGAGGCTCCGAATAATAACAAGTCGTACTAATCTCGAGAGCACATGTTAACGAAAACTATATCGGTACTGTTTTCTAAGCAGTAAAGTAAGCATTTAATTATACATATTTAAGCAAAACTAGTTTATCTAGACAACTGTGTTCAACATCACTCGGATTTTCGAATAGCTTCTATGTTTCCCTTTAATTTGCCAATCACCATTTTTTGCAGAGGAAAATCCACACACAGTTAGTATTGCTATCTATACGTAAGAAATGTTAGATATAAAACTTAAAATTTTTTTCCAATGATGATGGAATCCTCAGTGTGAGCAAAAATATTATGTAATCGCTTGAAGGATATAGAAAACGCCTGCATTATAGAAATATGGCTTTATCTTAGCTCCAAAAAGGTTTGCACCTCTCGTGTTCCATGGAGAGAGACAAATGTAAGAACGCAAAGTGGGTAGCAGAAGGCGTACATGGCACGCTAAAGTATGAAGAAAGGTGTTTCGAGATGGACAGTGTTTGGAAGGAGATAGCATCAAGAAGGATCTACATGTGTGAACGATTCGTAGATTACTCTTTAATGGTCGAGGTCAGCAGGCCGAGATGAGCGAACCGGACGAACTGACTGGCACGTAGGGGCGTCGTCGTCGGTCCGCAGGTAAAAGTTCAGACGACACAGACTAAAGATAAAACGAGCAGCGTGCACGTATACTGGCCTTATCTGGCACGCATGTCATTCGGCATCCATTACAGATAGAGAGCATAATGTGTCATGGAAACGATTAGAGGATCACATGAGTTACTGACGATAGAAACAATGGCCAGCGAACCAGTTGTATCAACGCCGAGGTGTGCGCCATGCAGGTGCACCGACGCTGAGCGAAGTAGCCTGGTGACAAGCGACATGTCGACCGAACTGTTCGTACGTGTTCGGCGAACATTCTGATAAGAGCGGCCACGCAGAGAAGCAAAAAATCGCCGAATGGTGCACGTATGCCGGTGGTTATCTGGCACGCAGTACGATAACGGTCGACCATTCTGTGAAGCGCCAAACCTCACGAACATTGCAGGAGCCGGAAAGGCACGATGGCATGATTCGTATCACGGAGCGGTGACGAGGTAGATGTGAATCACCGACGTGTTTTAGCCGCGAACGACTCTGAACTCAGTTGGTTCGCCGTCCGTCGTCACAACGTGTGCCCGCCCTACGTCTTGCGAAGAGCAGCGCCATGTTACCGAAGATCATCGCTCAGTCTGAAACTACGTCATCGCACCTGGTCGGAAAGCCGGTTCCGCGCTTGACATAGCGAACCGAAACAGTAGGCGCAGGCGCAGAAAATAGCGTGGAGACCAACAAGAGAAAGACGTGAGAACTGTCGAAAGAGCGGCCGGCGGCTGAGAGCGAGTAGACGGGCGACCGCCGACCGAGGGGTCTGCGCCGGGGCGCGCGGTGAACCTCATCGAATGCGACAACATTAAAGAACAGAGACGGAAGCACATCATTTACCATGCGGACATGCGCCTGTCAGCGACGGGCGACGGGACCGTTCAGCACCACACTTCACGCGGATTTTCGGCGAGACGCTGGCTGCGACGGCTGGAGTCGGATGCATCTGAAAGTGGCTCCGCGCTTGCCGAGCTTATGAAGCAGCTGCTAGGCTTGAATTGAGCAGGTTTAGTGGTGCAACACAGTATGACATTGACAGTGCATTTGGGCTAGTTTTTGTGGAGAGAAATCAGACGCGGCCGATGTAGATCAGGACCGTAAGGGGGAGTGAAGTACACATTTCAGATCTACTCTAGTCGGAGGGGGTGCTTGCGGTATTTAGCTCTTCCGTCTCCGTACACTCCCTTGAAATTGTCCAAGAACTTTAGATACTGCCAGGTCATGGAGAGGTTATGCTGAGTCAGGGGCTGTGGTGTTGTGTCGTAGGATGCTCGACTTAACTGCCACCTTAGCGCTGCCCCCTTCTGACTAGGGCAGATCCTAAATTAGTGTTTCTGGTAATATATCCTTTTCTAGAAGAGAATTTCTTATCAGTTGTATTACTATTTCTCATAGGCACTATTGCAATATCGCCGGAAGTCTTCTAGTGATGCAAGTGATAGTAGCGAGAAAGTGGGGCAGTAACTACAACTATTTTTGCTTTTTTTCAAAATTTGATCCTTAAACCACTTGTGTTCGACTTCGACGCATTTTTTATATTGTTAAACAGATTTTGATACTGAAAGAGCATGTCCGCCTGCACCAGCTGCGTGCATCTGTACAGTGAAGCCAGGATGGCCGACGCCCTGGGGCCGGATTCATCAAAGTTACTGCAATAATTTTAACGGAGAATTGTAAGTGAAAGCTCAGATAACGCGGCCTATCAAGCGATATGGTGAGCGATAAGCCGCGTTATCTGAGCTTTCGTATACAATTCTCCGTTAAAGTTACTGCAGTAACTTTGATGAATCCGGCCCCTGGTTTCGGAGCGAAGGTGGATTGTGGGTGTGAAGTACCCGATTCCCTGCCTTCCCCACCCAGATTTCACTCCTCTCTTTTCCCGCCCACAGTTCAGAAGCGTGCACTCAGCACGGCCAGGATAAGTGGGCGATAAGCGCAGCCAACGGTGCTCGAAGTAAAATGAATCTTGAAAGTGAGAAAAGCTGTGCCGGTACCATTCACGTTCGAGGATCCGAGACGCTGTCGCTTGGGACAAAACAAAATTACGTCGGCCGGCCAAGTATTGAGCTTTGCTAACGATAGTCTTAACTTCAGAAGGGCATCAGATTTTCCACCAGCTCGTTGAGTGGACTTCTTCTGCTGCCCTAGTCAAGAGGACTAACCCCGTTGGTCTATATCCTGTATGGAGATTTGATAGCACTTTCTTCAACAAATCTCCGATTATTTTCTACGCATCTTTAGCACATTCCAAGGTTAATCCGAATTTCGCCGTGCCATCAGTGTCACCGCAGCAGTTGGGTTATGCACCAAATACATAAGACTTTCTTCAGACATCAAATAAAAAATCCAGGTACTTCTAGGTAGGTAGAGTTAGGCGGCGTGCCGCGAATCCCCATATTAATATATGGGGGTAGATGTCCGAGTAACGTGGAATAAGTGTGTGTGCCCGATAGATTCAAGCCCCTGCAGTATCTAAAATTGCCAAAAAAGCGTAAGCCGTACAGTAAGGATTATCCTCGATCCTCCTTTGCTGCTCAGTTTCTTTGACAGTGAGCTTCAACAAAATGCTCTCCTTCATATTGATCTTTGCTTTCCCTTTTCTTGATCGTCTTGACGCTTATTTACGGACAACGCGTTGGTATATCTCTTAAACACATAACAAATAAATAAATAAAAAGAGTAAAGGACGGCACTAATCAATTCCTTTTGGAATGCGCCGTGCATTCTAATCCTAGGGCATGTCGTGGACCCAAATGAAGGCGTGTTTCGCCTATATATTAACTTGCGGTGGCCAACCGAAAAATAAGTCAGCGCTTTACCCTTCCCAGACAAGTCTGGTCCCAATTTACCGACGCCCAGGGATGGAAGACTTGATTAGTCTGGGCGAGAAATCCGAACCAAGAACCTGGTATCGGGTGCACGCAACAGCCGGCACTCACTCCGACTTCTTCTTCTTCTTCAGCGTTTGTCCCGCTTCGTCGCGGGGTCCGACCTTTTGGTGTCCTGATACCACCTTTCCCGATCCTGCGCTTCGTTCTTCTGAATCCTGCCGCACGTTGAACGAGGTCTGCGACACATATTCTGAATCCCGATATACGTTGGATGACGTCGGCAACAGGTCTTCTGAATCCGGACGCCAGTTTCTTTCATGTCCGTGTGCAACGTATCAGACCAAGACTGCTTCGGGCGTCCTCTAGGCCGCTTTCCTAACACTTCCAACTCAAGGCCTATCTTGCGGACGCTGTCTTCTTTCCCACGCAGAACGTGGCCGTACCATCGCAAGCGAGCTTAGCGCATCTTGTCGGCTATCGGCGCGATCCGAACTTCTGCCGAATAGCATCATTTCGAATGTGGTCCATGCGCGTGACTCCGGTCGTCCAGCGCAGCATCTTCTCCATGATGCTGAGGCGCGTTTCAACTTCCTTAGTCGCAGGCCAATATTCAGCGCCGTACATCGCTACTGGCCGCACGACCACTCTGTAGATCTTCAACTTCAGGTGCTCTGGTGTCTTCCTATCGCATAGCACGCCAGTCAGCGAACGCCACTTGGACCAAGCTGCACTCACGCGTGAGTTCACTTCAACCATCAGACCGCCGTCAGACGCTAATGCTGATCCCAGGTATTTAAACACCGAAGTGCATGCAAGTTCAGTACCGTTAATCTTAATGGAGCCGGACTCGTTCACGTCAGTACTCGGTCTTATTGACGTTCAATTTGAGTCCGAACCTCGCCAGCGGTTCCACCAAGCTTGCACCTGTCGCTCGAGATCACCTTTATCATTGCAAGCGAGCATCACGTCATCAGCATAAAGCAACATCCAAGGGACGGGCTTCTGAAGATCTCACGTAATGGCATCCATTACAACAACAGAGGGGAAAGCGCAGAATCCTGGTGTAACCGGATACTATCTCAACGGTAGGTCGGAACGGCGCAAATGTTGTATATGGGCAGAACCGCCTCTCCCTGGGAAGTAACAAACTGCAGGTATCTCGACCCCAATACAACTCTGCGCAGAGTTAGGGGCGACGGAAGTCGCCTGTTGGCGCCCTGTTGATTCGCGTGCTCCACAGCTGATGGGCGCGCGCGGGATGAGGGCTCGTATCGCGACTCAGTGCAGAGAACAGGGTGCGTAGTAGGGAAGAGCTCGGGCTCGTGAATGAGGGTTGGGGTTTGGATCCCGCAGACTGCGTTAGTTTTGCACTTCTGCAAAATCCATGTTTATCATAAAGGTAATCCACCTAGGGGTATTATAGTGTGTTGCAGAGCATGTTTACATATAAGATATGCTTCAAACTACAGATTAGCTAAAATGTTCACTTCTGTGTGTCACTTATTTTAAGCCTATTTTGTGTGAAGCTATAGTTATGTAACGATAGATATTTTGTGGCACTTGTTAAAAGTTCCGACTGCTCCGACAAGACTTCGGTCAAAAAATTTTTTTCGCTGAAATTCGTCTAGGCGGGGGGGGGGGGGTTATTTGGGGTGATTATTACGAATCTGATATCCGTTCTTCACGATTTGGTCGGAGGCCGCTCATACGGTTAACAAGGGTGGTCCAGGCAGGGTCACCGATTTCGCTGAAACTTCGTCTAGGGGGGTTATTTGGGATTCTGATCACGAATCTGACATCAGTTTTTTACGATTCAGCTGGATAATATAGATACAGGAAGGCACAGGATTACATTCTTAAAGTTTCTGCCGGTGACGGCAGGTAGAGACAGAATCGTGAAAAATGGATGTCAGATTCGTGATCAGCACCCCAATTAACCCCCCCCCCCTAGACGAAGTTTCAGCGAAATTGGTGACCCTCCCTGGACCACCCTTGTTAACGGCATGAGAGGTGTCTTATATGTAAACATGCTCTATAACACACTATAATGCCCCTAGGTGGATTACCCATATGATAAACATGAATTTTGCAAAAGTGCAAAACTAACGCAGTCTGCAGGATCCAAACCCCGAACCCTCGTTCACGAGCCTGAGCTCCTCCCTACTACGCCACCTGTGCACTGCGCTGAGTCGCGATACGAGCCCGCGCGCGCCCGTCAGCTGTGGAGCACGTGAATCAACAGGGCGCCAACACGCGACTTCGGCCGCCTCTAACTCTGCGTAGAGCTGTATTGGGGTCGAGATACCTGCAGTTTGTTACTTCCCAGAAAGAGACGGTTCTGCCCATATGCAACATTTGCGCCGTTCCGACCTACCGTTGAGATAGTATCCTGGTAGGACCCGGTTTATACTTCCATCGCCAGACGGCAACAGAGATGGGAAACTCCATTGAGTTTCCAGCTGCTGCTTGCACTCTACCCTTTGGGCAAGAGTGCAGCATCCGCACCCACTCTATGAGTTCCTCAGCAATGTTGTGTTGTCGCGAGGCGTACCATATAACCTCACTCGGTACCCGCACCGTCTCTCGCGATGCTTGTCCACCAGAAGGCGGGCAGCGTGCATAGCATCAGTAGTCCTACAATCAGACACAAAGCCACACTGGTTGTCGAAGAGCTTGACGATTTCACGAAATCGTCTATCGAGGAATCGCTCGAAGATCTGCATGCTGTGCGAAAACAAGCGAATCGGACGACGACTGGAGCAGTCTGCAGGACTGCCTTTCTTCTTCCGAATCGGAATCCTCGTACTTTGGCGCCAACACTCTTGTACCTTTTTTCCGCTACAACCTGATCAAAGAATTCAGCCAACCGCTCAGCAGGATACCAGAGCTTCGACTTCCAAATATTGGCTGCCAGATCATTCGGCCCTGTCGCCTTGCAGGGCTTCATCTTCTTCAGAGCCGCTTCTGTTTCCTCCACGGTGACCTCGTGAACGGGACCGCACGCGAGAAACCACAGCTGCTTCCTTCTGTCCCATTCGCCACCACTTGATTGTTGCTGCACCGCATCGCTCAACATCCTCTGAGGGGCGATCTTAAAGGTGTAGATCTGCGGTCGATGCTCTGGGGCGACCGTCTAATACGGCTTTGACATGCCGATCTTCGCGTCTTTGACAATGCTTCGGTCGCGATCCTTCACAAGGACAAAGTTTATCTGAGACTTGGAACCCCCACTATAGTATGAGATGAGGTTGGAGTCGTGTCTTCGGAACACGGTGTTCAGAATGGTGAGATTATGCGATTCCGCATACTCAAGAATATGCTCACCATCGGTGTTACGAGACCCGTATACGAAACCACCGAAACCTGACAGCTGTACCCGTCCTTCGTAGCACCTACGTGCGCATGAAGGTCATCAGCGACTATCATGATATCTTTCGGCGGAACCTCTGCTGTCTTCTCATCAAGCAGGCTCCAAAACTCTTCCTTGGTTTGATCGGAGCAGCCACCCTGTGAAGTATACGCAGAGAAGAAATGATAGAGTAGCTCTTTAGCGGCGACAACAATCTTCATCAATCGATTGTTAAAGCGTTCGATGCTTACAATCGAGTTACGAAATCGTTTGGAGACGATTATTCCGACTCCACTGGTGGTCCTGGGACTTTCACATAGAACGGCCTTGAAGCCACGTCGTATGTTCCTTGACTTGCGACAGGACCACCTTGTCTTCTGCACCGCACACAAGTCAATCTTCCTTCGCTCCAGTTCAACCAACTCGCACGAGCGCCCCGTCAACGTACCCAAATTCAGCGTTGCCACGCAGAGCCTGCTTAAGGCCGCCACAGACTTCTGCGGCGCCGCTCGGCGGCGCCGCTCAGCGGCTTGACTCATCATCAGTGGGAGCGGTGACGGCGAGGTACTGTACTGTTTCTAGTGGGGACCGACTGGTGCTTAACAATAACGCGCCCCGATGACGATCGCGCGCCCGCATCGACCGTCTCCGCTCTGGATCCCGCCGCGAAAGGGCAGAGCGCAGAGCGCAGACAGACAGACGCTGGAGCGGCGCCGCCGGGTGGAATGATTCAAGTCATTTCCGCCAGCGACGCCGCCGGTGCCGCCGGTGCCGCCGGCCGGCCAGCGACGCCGCTCAGCGGCGCCGCTGGAGGCGAGCTCTGCGTCTCTGCCCTATGGTTAAGCATAGGGCAGCGGCGCCGCCGAGCGGCGCCGCAGAAGTCTGTGGCGGCCTTTACGTTACGGGACTTTCGGACTAGCTCAGTTGCCCCCCCCCCCCCCCCCTCCCGATGCCGTCCTCGCATCAGAGACCCTCGCATACTTTTCACACTCGCAGGGTCTGTGAGTGCGCATCGGTTCCCGCGGACGCCGTAGCACTATCTCGAAAAACGTGACTCATCAAACACCATGTGATGTGACATGAGTCTTCGTAGACCGGCCTGTCACAAGGACCTGTCGCCTGCAATCGAGTGTTCGTGTATAGCTTAGTTCGCAGAGCGAGCAGTTTCCAGTGGCACCACGCGGAGGAACGAACATTACCACAGGCGCTCCCTCCGACTGCGCTCCTATGAATGAATAAAGAAAAAATTAAATGAACTGCCAATCTCCTGGCTACCTGCAATCCACAACATTTTTGGAAAGTAATACTGTTATTTCGCATTCTTTCTGAGGGATTGCCGCTCCATCCACTGCAACCATAAGAGTTGGCAGCTCAACATTCATCAACGGTTTAAGGTCAACGGATGGCTTCATGCTTGAGCACCAAGGCCCGCTGAAGTGAATGACACTGAGAAGATAATGTTAGTACAACCCAGATTAACTTAAGTATGTCTAATGCCTTCGTGCTTACAAATTAAATTAAAGTTGATTTTAGAACGCAACTGATCATTTGGGAAAAGACGGAAATGTGAAACGCGCGGTGTGGGTGGGTAGAATGGAAGTGCACTGTGCTGTGAACTTATGTTGTTGTGCATCATTTGGAACCATATCTCATACTCTATAGTGCTCACATTCTGTTCATTTCAACCTAATATTTTTCATTTGGGAAAACACGAAAAAAATGATATGAAAATGGCAAATTAGTAGCCAGAAGGATCTCATCAGAGTGTAGCGGTCACCAGCAACAATGAGCTTTTCTTTTTCTGGAATTGTAACCATTGAAATCTATGCATAATCGCCAAGGTCCAGCATACAGGCTGCGCTATGATGACTTTCCGGAATATTCCGTGAAGAACTGCTACGTACTACTGTGTTTGAATGATTTTAAGAAGGTCCATGCCAAGAGCAGACGAAATTGGGTGAGTCTGAAATGCGAAAACCCGCCCTGATCGAGAAGGCAGAATGCACGATAAACTAGAACGCGCAAGCACAATATTAGTCAGGAAAAAGATCCGATCTTTCATTACGATAATGCCAAAACCTCGCATCTCATGGAAAAAACTCCAAACCGCATCGACAATGAGGCACTTGCGGCATATTCACAGCACTTGACACCAGTGGAATGTACCATGCCCATCAGATATACGAGACTGTCATGGATAGGAAGTTCAGCAATTGGTTAGATACTGAGGCTGCCTTCAATGACTTTATTTACCTAAGGAAATTGAGAGCGCGCGAGTCAGTGAAACTCGTGATAAAGGTCGGCAGAGGACCCGTAAAACTAAGGCTGCTTACATCGTTTAAGCTTGTTTCAGTGTTGAGGCGTGTACTAGAAATTGTAGACCGAATTTCTAAAATTAGAAGGGGTGCTCCAGGGAAATGCAGCAAGCGTCAAAATTTAGAATACGTGGCCAAGAATAACAAAGTGAGCGCAAAAATCCAGAAAATTTGCATTCTGACTAGAATAGGTCTATCCATTAAATAAACCGCGCAGGGAGCAACTCTGGAGGGAAAATTTTTACGTTTAGACAGCTTTGGCGAAAACTTCAACAAATCATGACACATTTGCACCTGAACGAAAAGATAAGTGTGCTGTGAATTATGCTATACAACAGAGTTTACAATGTGTAGCCATTTGTCGTCAATCCGTTGGCGACAGCCATAACTATGCTATCAACAGGCGTGCGAAGATTTTACAGTACAGACAGTAAACGGTCTACCTTGGTTATTGTTTGGGGTAATGTTAGCTGGGGCGCGTGTAGCGCAGTCGAAGGTGGCACCGGCTGTCGCGTGCACCCGATACCAGCTTCCTGGTGCGGATTTCCCGCTCAGGCCAACCAAGCCTTCCATCCCGCCGGGGTCGGTGAATTCCATCCCTCCGGGGTCGGTGAATTGGTACCAGACTTTTCTGGGAAGGGTAAAGTGCTGAATTCTTCATCGGCTGGCCACCGTAAGTCATTGTGGGCCAAATACGCATTCAAATTGCCTCCACGACATCCCGTAGAAGTAATTCGCTTAGAGTACTGCGCGCCTTTTCGGCAGTTTACTACAGCTCTTGAAGTGGTTGCCAGTTCTGCTTAAGAGAGAAAGATGCTGTCATATTTAGCATGACCAAACTATGCAATTTAAACCATATTACAGAAACATCACGATAGCACCACATCCCAAAATAGGTGCCTTCGTTCCGTATTTTCTCACCACAAGAACACTTAGCTGCCTACTCCACGTTGATATAGTCGAAGAGTAATGCTAAATGTCGATCAACACATAAACCTCACTCATATTTCTTCAATACAGCAAGTACTTTTGAGCGAAATTTGGCGATTTGTTCGAAATCCAGGCTTTGAAACATAAGCGCCATGAACAGAAAGCAAAGGCGTCATGAAATGCCGACATGAGCTGCAAACCAAGATTTGCTAGGTTCCTCGTTTTTGAAGAAAAAAGACTTGCTGTAAAAAACCAGTCGAATATCAGCACTATGTGTATGTTGAGAACACCTGACATATGTACGCTTCAAAGAGGGCTGCTCTGCTATTGGAAAATTTTGGTCGATTTTGTTCACAATGTTTGTTTAATAAGTAGTAGTAGTAGTTTTCGAGTATTGATTGGTAAATCTGGAGAGGAGTAGACACTCAGACCACATACACTTCCTCAAGATAAAATACCACCCAAGGAGGAAACTTCGTATAGAAGTGGCTGGCACAGCAGCGCCTTCTCACTTCTCTTAACGAACGCAGAAAACAGTCAGATTGAACTCACCCAAGTCTTCATGATCAACCACCATAAAACATAGGCGTTTCCATACAGCAGCTTCAGTTTTTGGTTTATTATTGATTAAATTATATTTAATTAATTAATTATGTTATTTTTTCTCTACAGACATACATTGCAAAAACATTAACATGCCAATCTTTTAATCACGTTGAAATCATTTCATTTCTTAAGATTTTGAAGAGGTATATTGTTGGAGAGCAAGGTAGACTGAAAGATAAAATGATAGAGGACGGCCTTACTCAATCTTTTTGGAAAGCGCCACGCATTTTATTATACTTCTACGGATGTCGTGGAGTCAATTTCAATGCGTGTTTGACCTGTGCTGTATACTTATGCTCTCGCAAAAAGTTTCGAATATTCGAATGGTTTCGAATATCGAAAATTTTCGAGCATTCGAAATCAAATATATTCGAAAAACGCGATTTTTCGAATATTCGAACTCGAATGAAAAATCAGACTACATGATGGACATTATAAGCGACAGCCCAGAGAAAAAATGGAAGCAACACATAACGGATGTTCCTAGTTAAGCACGAGGTTTTTATCGACAGGCCTCTCATAAACCCCGTTTTGCATCGTGAAGATGAGCTAAAGAACTTACGTAAGAGACAAAGGGCTTATGGAAGCGGCAAAAATTGGTGGAGCGCCGTTTGCTGGAACACGAATTTTTCTCCAAAGAGCACCATTGTGTTGTAAAGTGCTACTCACGGGGAGCAAACGAAAGGTATTCCTGACATTTGAAGGGAACACAATCTGCTTCAACCACTGATAGCCCGGAAGTCACTTCAAAACTATCATTTTTGGATTTGGTGGCTGACCGAGTGTTCAAGAACTTTCATAAAACAATGTTTTTGCCTAACGGCGGCTTGTGAGGGACTGACGACAAAATGTATTACAGGTAGCTAGGAATGGGCAAGCCATGAGGGCCGGTCTCATTTCTTTCTGTTTTCTTTCAAGTGAGTGGTAGAAACAGATATTTCTTACTTGAGATGAACTTGTGAATGTAACTATTCTCCAGTCAAAATATTGTCTAAACGGTTAACTTAACAAAAATCGATCGTTAAATAACGGCCAGTCTATCTACACCCCTCTCTTTTGTGAAGTCTGGCATACGTCCGACATATATACGCGACTCAAACTCTTAATGGCCAATTCAGAGTAAAAATCGATAGAGTCGATCGATAACAGCCGGTCGAAAAAAGCCTATGCACTGCGCCACTGTAAAAGAAGAAAGAAAAAATAACGTACAAACGTAGAAAGAAAACAATACTAAGTGGGCTGGCAGCCAGACTCCGGAGTTCCTTCCCTTGTGCTCTCCTCCGCTGAAGCGTCAGGGCAGTGCGACAGGAGGTACACCCGCCCCCCGCTGGGGGCATGGCGTCAGGAGGTACAGCCGCTGTTCTGCGGACCGGAAACTTTTGTTTTGCGTGTCAAAGGTTTCGTAAGGTAGCCGTTAACCTCTCGGTGAAGCCTAGAAGGTTGGGGGTGGATGAGCAAGGGGGATGAGAGGAAGATCGCACGCTACCAGCAGGGGGCGGATGTACCTCGTGACCGTCCCCCAAGCGTCAGCGGGGAGAGCACAGATACCGTGTTTATGTGAGTGTTCCATAACCAGATGCAATCTCGCAGCGGGCACCAGCTCGCTAAGTACCATAACGTCCTTCTTTACCCGACAAAAATGTGCCCATGTTATTGTTCCACGCTATTGTATGTTTAAAGGTGCATGGAAGCACCACAGGAGATATAGGATGTAGCGTTCACCCCAAGCAAAGGCTTAGGCAAATATCCAGACGTCTCCAGCGAGCGCCAGAATTCAAAAGGCAGTGTCACAGATCGATCAGGCAATCGACGTCGATAGACATTATCAATCTTTTCATCGGTGGTATCGGTTTCCTCTCACAAGGGAAGGGCTGAAGCAAATGTCTGAATGGGGAGAGGTCATGTAGGAAGAATCTCCACCCCTAAATTAGTATAAAAATGTGTTTCTTTTTGCCAAGTCGTTAAACCCAAAGAGTAGGAGGTTGAAGCTGCAATGGAATCGGTGCCTCACAAGTTCGGGGGTCTTGTACGCCCGCGATGCCTCTGCCTGCAAACGGTTCTGAGCGCAGTAGATAGTGATGCTGCTTCATGCGATGGATGTGGGGAGTTCGACCTTTCTGCACTGCTGCTCTCTTGCATTTCAACTAATCGGTTGAGATTTAGGGGTTCTGACGTCTGTATGATTTTAGGCGTTGTTCTGCATTTTCCAGCTGTATGCTGTGGAGAGTAACTTTCTTGCAACTCGTTCATTACTGATTGGCTTTTTAACCAAAAAGGCAATGAGAAAGCTATTCAACATAATGGTATAGAAGTGTATAGAAGTTCAACATCAGTGATCACAGGCACAAGGTGCATGAAGCAGAAACAATGGTCAAAATACGGACAGCGTTTATAAAAGCTAGAGGCTCCTCGCAGTTTGCTTCCATACATGGACCATTAACATCAGCTCCATAGACGAAATCCAATTGAAGACGTACCCTTTCCTCCGAAACAAGACTTATCATATGTCCACTGTTTGCTTGCCTCTCCACGTGGATCAATTCATCTTGCCGATCCCAATCTTCTTGTTTCTTCACCACTTCCAGCTGTTCATCTTCGTCAACTATAAGTTGACGTGCTTCGAGGTCCTTGAGTATGCTGGCCATCCGTTCGGCCAGCTTGATTTCTTCCCTCGAAGGCTCCTTGTCTAAACGTGGGCCACAGTTCAGCGTGAGCAGGTCGATCGCCATTCGAGCATCGGCGATATTGTTGGTGCCTAGGTTTTAGAAACCTTCAGCAGACCTCTGATTTCAAGGTGACAGGCTGAGGTGATGAGGGAAAAAGTGTATAAAAGTGTATCGATGGCCGTTTAGGTCAATTTGCGGAATCTAAAGACCTTGTTTCACATTTTAACCAACTGTGACGTCACATCTTGGTGCCTTTTGAAAATCGAAGCAGAATTTTCCCGGCGTCACTGATCCATGTGGGGAAACAAGCTGTGAGAAGCCTGTAGCTTTTATACGCTGTCCGTATTGTGACCAGTGCTTCTGTTTCATGCACTTTGTGCCTGTTTATCACCGATGTTGAACATTTATACATCATTATGTTGAATAGCTTTATCATTGCGTTTTGGTTAAAAAACCGGTCAGTAGTAAGAAAGTTATTCTCCACAGCATGGTGGAAAAAAAGCACAAAAGACGTCTGAAAATGGTATAGACATCAGAATCCCTCAAATCTCAGCCAATTAATTGAAATGCAAGAGAGCAGCAGTGCAGAAGGGTCGAACTACCAACATCCATCGCATGAAGCAGCATCACTATCCACTGCGCTCCGAGCCTCTTGCCAGCAGAGGCATCGCGGGCGTAGAAGACCCACGAACTCGTGAGGCACCGAGTCCATTGTAACTTCAAAAACCTAACTCATTGGGTTTAACGACTTGGCAAAAAAGAAACACATTTTTATACTAATTGAGGAGTGGGGATTCTTCCTATGCGACTCGCTCTCCCGTTCATACATATGCTTCAGACCCTTCCCTTGTTAACCGATCGAGGTGCTAGAACCTGATTATGGCGGCCGACGAAAAGGTTTCACAGCAGGGGAATTTTCAATCAGACAATCACCATTGATCGATATTATTGGCGGTTTGAACGTATCCAGCGTGCGTTGCAATTCAGAAATCGTGCTACAGATGTTGTCCAACGCACGCCTGGATTCAGAAGCCCTGCCACAGACATAAATCAGAAGACGTGTCAGAGATCGATCATTTCATAGTTTTTCTGCCGATGACGATTAGGCGTCCCCGGATCGGACATTCATCATTGAAGTGATTCTGCGTGGAAAAAATTGTGCTGTTCAACATTGTGAGACGTTGTGAAAGTTTCGGGAAGTGACCAGAATCAATGAGGCGTCCAGCATCCCGACACCAAGCCACTATCGCATCAGAGCTTTGACTCAGAGATAGAACTGTTTTGGAGATCCTATATACCTGTAAAATCTAACAAGCCTCTTCAAAATACGCCGTTACACAAATTCTCGATGGGCATTCGAATGACACTTCGAATATTCGAATAATTTTGGCTTCCTAGGAAATTTTGAATATTCGAACGGTTGAATTCCGAAGGCTTTCGAGCACTCGAAATCAAGTATATTCGAAAAATCCGATTTTTTGCATATTCGAATTCGATTATTCAAATTCGAATGAAAATCATTCGAATATCTATTCGAGTGGGTTATTCAAGCATAAGTATACTGTGCTGGCTGTAACAGAATCTACCACTATATAATTGAGTTAGCCTTTACGTGGGGCTCGATGAGATGATATCTCACCTGCGTGAGATACGCCTCATCGAACCCCGCGCGGACAAAATGTGCCTTTCATCATGGGATTTTGCAGCCGAGAAAGCACGGCCTCCTGCTGCTTTGCACAGCGGCATCTGTACGCGTTTCTGAGCATCTGGATCCAGAAGACGGGTCCCCTACGTCGCATAACAAGTGTCTGGAGTGAGAACAATTGTCACCGACGTCGTGTGCCTTTCAAAATCCAGGATTATCCCATGTTGAACGGAAAATATTATCCGCTCGAGATACACCTCTGCGTCCTCACAGACGTCTACCGTGAGCATGGGAGGACCATTAAGGCCTATGTTAAGCCCTCCGCACACTTTTGCGGCAGCCGCGTACGCGGCAGAGTCCAGAACAGCCGCGTACTCGGCTTCCACTGCCGCGTGCTAGAGTTCACGCGGCCTCCTCCCGCTCGCTCAATCACCAACGCGGCAGTGAGGCAACAATGCCTTGAAGAATTACTGCCGCTGCCACCGCGTCTGCCGCATAGGCGGCACCGCGTCTGCCGCGTAGGCGGCACATCAGCGGCAGGCCGCGCGAGGCTAGCTTTGCCTCGCGCGGCCTGCCGCTTTATACTCCCGCGGGAGCTTCATCGGATGGGCGGAAATCGCGTTGGGACCCCGCGCCGGGACCCCGCGCCGGGCCATTCGTCGCGGCCCGCCACGCCCGCCGTCCGCGGATCGCCGCCGACAGACGACGAGAGGGGTGTTATACTTCCCGCTCGCGGGAGGGCAGCCGTCCGCGGTGCACTGCACCGCGAATATTGTCCGCTCGAGATACACCTCTGCGTCCTCACCGACGTCTGCCGTGAGCATGGGAGGACCATTAAGACCTATGTTATACACTGCACTGCACCGCGGAAGGCTGTCGTCCCGAGGAGTTCGGCGCAGGAAACGCGCTCCGATGCGACGCTAGCCGCCCCGGGACGACGACGACCGTCCGCGGTGCACCGTCCGTCCGCGGACGTCCCGCGGAAGCTCTCGCGGGAGTATAACAGGGGCCTAAGGTGGTAGTGGAGAAAGAAAAAAAGGGAACCTCTAGCGACCAGGAAAGAAAGGAACAACCTGGAGGAGGGACCAGGACGGGAAAACCAGCAAGGAGAGACCAGTGGTGGGTCAATAGTGGAAAACAAGGAAGTGGGCCAGGAGTTGGGACCAGGAAGGTGGGGGAGGGGGGGGGGGGGGGGGAAGAGTAGTAAAGGCGGACCAACAATTCGATCCAGCATTGAAGGGGAACCTAGCGTCCGGATTCGGAAGACCTGTCAACGATATCCGGTAATTCAAGCTGTTGGGCTTGAGAACGGTTGCGGAGCAACCTGTGGGCAGAAGTACAGCTCAGCACAAACCAGTGGCGTTACTGGACCGTCCGGAGAGAATGTCTATGATGTTGCAAAGTGCGAAGCGCGCAAGTGCGAGACACATCCGTTAAGGCCCCCACCTACACATTTCTGTGGGGTTGTCGCAGAAGTGTGTGGGGGCCCGTAGGCGTGTCGTAGTTTTACAAATTTTTACAAATTTTACATTACAAATTTTACAAATTTCCAAATTTAACATTTTTAATAACACTTTGCTAGAGGCACACTGGACAACGTATGGAGCCCCTTCCGTCCGGTAGGAGCTTCACTTTGCAGACTGATAAACTAAGTGGATGATGCTTACTGGGTAAAAACGTCGCACATGTCGAGAAAGGTGTCGGCGCTCACGCATGCCACGATATGACTATACAGTGACTTGCGGTGGCCAGCCTCAGCGTTCTATCCTTCGCAGACAAGTTTGGTACCAATTCGCCGATCCCTGAAGGAAGGAAGGCTTGGTTGGCCTGGACGGGAAGCAGGGTTCTGGTATCGAGTGCACGCGACAGCTGGGACCTCTTCCGACTACGCCACGCGATTCCAAGCTAGAGCAATGTATTAAAATAGTGAACAGAAGCCAGAATGAGACCGTTTTGAAAAAAAAACAGCTCAGCTATGGCGTATTTCATTAATGTCAAACCGCTCTCGAGTATGCTTCAATTTTCTTAACCTCCTAGCAGAGACGGGAAAAGTGGGAAGAAGAAACAACTCCAATATGAACACAACTCACTGTTGTTATATCAGGACTGATGGTCGACCGAGCAGTATGACAACCAGTGAGCAAGTGAAATACACACAGTGTGAAAGAGTATACTGACACAGAGGTGCATGGTGACTCATGGCACACACACTGGAACAAAGGGCAAAAAATCAGTCGTAATGGAAATGCTCTGCTCCTGTTGCTCATATCTGAATTGAAAGCGTCTTCTTGCCACCAACTTCACCTTCTTCCAGTATCCTAGCATCTCGCGTTCGATGTTGAAATTGTGTCTGTTGTTTTTCCTCGTGGTATATGCCTGGTGAGTTTGACAGACTTCGCTATTGCTTGTCGGCTATGCGCTCTCTGTTGCGAACACTTAGCATTCTTCCTGTTTCCCTAATGAATAGCTCAGCACAGGAGTCGGAATTCCCATGGGACAAATCACGCGCATGTCTTCGTTGCGCATGTGCGGTCATGGAGACAGTTACGAACTGGCAGCCGTTTGTGGTTGTCTCAAATTTATCCTTTAACCGTTATCCGGTTTTCAGCGGGTTTTGGTGTATCCGTTTTGTTGTTCGTTATCACGACATTTTTAGCCGGATAACGAACAACAAACTCCGGCACCCTTAAGGATTTTTTTAATAGCCAGGATACGCTCGCAGTGCTAGGTCGGTGCCTTCTCGGAAGGCTGATATGGCTTTCGGTTGTTTCCATAGTTATGGTCAGTAGGGTTTTTTGCTCCTCCTCCTTCGTTTCGTCCTTCCATTAGGTTAAGAAACTATTACGACTTGCTTCAATTCTCGTACGTCTACTCCCTCATGCTTTGCTAGTCTTTTTCAGGCTCTGAAAGTGGTTGTGCGGAAACATCAGCCGAATTAAGTTTGTATACCACTATTGGATCCAGAGCCCGTCAACAATTACTTCTAGTCTTCAACAATTGCCCGCAAATCTACAGATGACTCTGTAATTATTTGGAAATATTAAGATACTGGCTTTAAATCGACCAGTCACTCGATGCCATTGTAATAAACCTCTCTCCTCAGGTTTATTTACGTGTAGATCACACAACCTGTTGGGCCCTTACATAACAAAACGTAACATAATAATTTTTATTAACAATAAAGGTTCATATGAACAATAACAATGGACCACGGATGTAAGGCCAGGGGGGGGGGGAAGGGGAGAAAAAGGAGCCCGTGACAAGTCCATCCTCAAGTTGCCATTCGGTCATCTTTTCGAAGAGCGCTTCCAAAAATTTCGTAGGAAAAGCACTTAATTTTGCTTAGTAATTGACACTTCAATTTCTATAGACTGCAATTTAGGACGTAGATGTCGTTCGTTTAGGCAAGAAACTGTCGCGTCCATGATTTCCTGAAAAAAGGTGAAAAAAAAATGGAAACTTCTCATTGACTCCAAATCTGGGTGCAGAAAATCTTTATTTTTAACAAGTGATACAATCATTATTTGAAACATTTTATATTAAATTTTACAACTTCGCGGGACGAAGGAGAGACTCCACGCCTTCGTAGACATTCCCGGAAAAAACTACTTATTAACTACTCTCCGCTTGCTGCAGCCGAGATATGTCTGTTTAACAGCATTAGTTTCATAGCTTGATCAACCTACTACCATTTTCCCCATGTACTCTTACAAGGGAACTGTCTAAACGGTACGCCGGAATGGCAAGAACGAATACTATAGGGAGAATCTCCGTCCTCCAAATAGTAACAAAATATGTTTTGTTTTTGCCGAATCCCTGAGGCGTGTAATGGTGTAATAAGAGGGTGTAATGGTTAAGAGTCCGGCGGGTCGAGCTTACCACGGGTGCGCAAGGAATTTGTGTCATGGCTCGGGTGGCGCAGTGGTAGAAGTGCTGCTTCATGGCTGTGACGTCACGGGTTCGGTTTCCGTGCTACGCCGCGTTTTTGCACTTTTACCACGGCATCGGATTTCCATATCTGAAGTTTTATTGGAGTTTGCTGATGTTTTCACAACATATTCCTTGTCGACATCTCGGGATGCACCACAAATAAAAATATGAAAAAAACGGCTGGTAGTACGAACATACAAGTTTTCGCCGCGCGCGCGGCGTCCTCTGCCGCACGCGCGATGAATCGCCACTGACGCGTCGCTCCTGGGTGGGCTGTTATGGGGGAAACGAAGCTCTAACAAACTCCCGAGTTATGCTGTATTGTATCTAGATATGTGGCTTTTATAAAAGAAGCTTCGTGCCATGAAAGAACACGAAATCGATTCACAATAGCAGCAATTGTCTACTGCTTGGGTTAGGTCATCCAATTCTCACCCAAAATAACCATTTCCTCTAATTAAGTGCACCGGAGGACCCTCAAGTAGCTGAGTAGAGGTATTCAAAACAGTTTATGCAGTTACAAGAGCGTTAGACTTCGTAACTGTAGCAGCACACACTATGTCGATGTCGCGCTTGCCGCCAAACGTCTGGTTGTGGGCTGCGCCCCCAAACCTCGAGCATAGAACACCCCAACCGTGTTTTTTCTTCTTTAGGCCCTCTTACTTTCATTTCATTCGCCGAAGTGCATGTTCTTCTAAGTCCTGAAGAACAGACTGTGAGAGTCTCAATCCAAAGTGCTTAATCTACGGAAACATAAATGAAACCAATGGGTGTCGGTAGACCGCTCGATACCGTTAACTGTCCGACACCAATCATGTTCCTCCGATAACTTTAACTATTCTCCTTACCCTCACTCTCAACCCCGTCAATACCCCTTACACTTGTGCCGGAGTAAAATAAATAAATAAATAAAGGCGCAGTGAGAGTCAAGTACGCGCACACTTGTCGAACGAAGCCTTTAAAAAGTCTTCTCACGAATGCTGTGCAAAGTACGATCTGTGAAACGACTTCTGGATCTGGACGCACGTTGTAC
Organism: Heligmosomoides polygyrus bakeri; assembly: GCA_947359475.1. Taxonomy (NCBI): domain Eukaryota; kingdom Metazoa; phylum Nematoda; class Chromadorea; order Rhabditida; family Heligmosomidae; genus Heligmosomoides; species Heligmosomoides polygyrus. Next base: position 69,908,667 of record OX375870.1, read on the forward strand.
GACGTCTGGATCACATGCTCTGAATCCGGGCGCATGTTGATATCGTCTGTGATCAATATTCTGAGCCCCAGCGCACGTGTAACGACGTCAGCAGCACATCTTCTGAAGCCTGATACCCGTTGGACGATACTGGTAAAAAATCATGGTCAGCCCTTACTGGTTCCCTTCACCGGACCCCTCCTTCAGTGGTTCCACCCTTCACCGCTCACCCCCCCCCCCCCCCCCCGTTACTGGTTCCACCTTTGCTGGTCTCCTCTTTGCTGGTCCCTTTTACTGATCCCCTCTTCTCTGGTCCCTCCTCCCCCCGTTTCCGGTCCCCCCTCACCGCACCCTCCCCTGCAGTGGTCCCTCTAAGTGGTCCCCTCTTCACTGGTGCTCCTTCTTTCCACTCCCCCCCCCCCCCCCCCCCCACTATTGGGCGCTCCCCTGCTGTGGTCCCTCTAAGTGTCCCCTCTTCACTGGTCCTCCTTCTTTCCACTCCCCCCCCCCCCTCCATTACTGGACCCTCCCCTGAAGTGGTCCCTCTTAGTGGTCCCCTTCTCACTGGTCCTCCTTCTTTCCACTCTCCCCTCCCCCCTATTACTGGACCCTCTCCCTGCAGTGGTCCCCCTTAGTGGTGTCCTCTTCACTGGTCCTCCTTCTTTCCACTCCCCTCCCCATTACTGGACCCTCCTTTGCTGTTCCCCCATTACTGATCCCCTTCACTGATCACCCATCGGTGCCATGTCGTCTGAACAGGGACACCCCTTGCACGATATCGATGAGACCCTTTTTTAACGCAAGCATCCATTCCGCGACATCGGTGACACCTCTTCTGAACCTAGACACCCACGGCGCGACATGGGTGACAACTCCTGAACCCAGACGCCTGTCGAGCGACGTCGGTAACGCGCCTTTTCAAATCCGTTCGTCCTTTACGCGACATCGGTGACACGTCGTCTGAATCCGGACACCATTTGGGCAACATGGGTGAGACAACTCCTGAACCCGGACGCCTGTCGAGCGACGTCTGTAACACGTCATTTCAAACCGTTCGTCCTTTACGCGACATCGGTGACACGTCGTCTGAATCCGGACACCGTTTGGGCAACATGGGTGAGACAACTCCTGAAGCCGGACGCCTGTCGAGCGACGTCTGTAACACGTCATTTCAAACCGTTCGTCCTTTGCGCGACATCGGTGACACGTCGTCTGAATCCGGACACCATTTGGCAACATGGGTGAGACAACTCCTGAACCCGAACGCCTGTCGAGTGACGTCTGTAACACGTCATTTCAAACCGTTCGTCCTTTACGCGACATCGGTGACACGTCGTCTGAATCCGGACACCGTTTGGGCAACATGGGTGAGACAACTCCTGAAGCCGGACGCCTGTCGAGCGACGTCTGTAACACGTCATTTCAAACCGTTCGTCCTTTGCGCGACATCGGTGACACGTCGTCTGAATCCGGACACCACTTGGGCGAAATCGGTGACACCTCTTCTGAACCTAGACACTGACTGCGCGACATGGGTGATACAACTCCTGAACCCGGACGCCTCTTGAACACCGACGGTGAGATGTCTTCTCAACCCAGACGCCCTTTGCGCGACATCTGCGACACGTCTTCTGACGCACGCGACACGACGTGGGTCACACCTCGTCTCAACCCGGACGCCTGTCACTCGACGTCTATGAAAGGCCAGATGGACCGACGGAAGGACGGATGGACAGACGGACGGACAGACGGACGGACGGACGGACGGACAGAGGGAAGGACAGACGGAAGGACAGACACAAGGCTTACTCTTTTATATATAGTAGGATATGTCCCAAATATGCAAAATGCGGTGATATATGAAAGATCCATGTTAAACCTTCAATACCAATTGTAAACAGGTAAAACATAAAACAGTGAGACCGATCACAGTATGGACAGCGTATGAAGGCTTCAGTTTCTTCACACGCTGACTCATTACATAGGCCTAGGTCTTCCGGGAATGCTATTCATGGTCAAGCTTGAGGTTCGAGAATCGAAGGGGTCGTACTGTGGCCTCGTCTGGAGGGAGTGCGTGCCCTTCCGGTTTGGCAGAGGATTCTTTCTTATTCTTCTGGTTTTTATGCGATGTTTTTAATTGTTAATAAGTAGTTTTTTTTCGGGAATGTCTACGAAGGCGTGGAGTCTCTCCTTCGTCCCGCGAAGTTGTAAAATTTAATATAAAATGTTTCAAATAATGATTGTATCACTTGTCAAAAATAAAGATTTTCTGCACCCAGATTTGGAGTCAATAGAAGTTTCCATTTTTTCAGATTTTTTCAGGAAGTCATGGACGCGACAGTTTCTTGCCTAAACGAACAACATCTACGTCCTAAATTGCCGTTTATAAAAATTGAAGTGTCAATTACTAAGCAAAATTAAGTGCTTTTCCTACGAGATTTTTGAAAGCGCTCTTCGAAACGATGACCGATTGGCAACTGGAGGATGGACTTGTCACGGAACTAATGTTCGCTTTTCTGCAGGAAACAGCATCAGAAAGTGAAGATGTACCCAATAAAATTTTAATCCACAGTTTGACACACAGTAATAAAACCTGTTTTTCTGGAACGATCCTCTGTATGAACAGACACTCCGATTTGTATCATTTGCCGAAAGTTTTCGACACCGTTAATTACATGAAGGCCGCTAACAACCTTCTTTTTAGAAAGTAGAATCCACACTTCTTATAGTTTTAAAAGCTCTGTGAATTTTTTAAAGACGTCGAACAAACTCCGAAATATGGTAGGTTACGTTGAGCCATTGCGTTCTCCGATATCATCGATCGCCACTGAGGATGGTCTTCTCGCGGAAAAAAATTTTCTATCTTCTCTACGAGAGAACGCGCGAGAGTGAAATTGTGCTTCATGGATTTCTAAGTCATGAGTATAACACAGAAAAAAGCTGAGCTTCTTCGCAGCGATCTCCGATATGATTAGAGCGGATCGTGTTTAATTTTTTCGTTTTTCAGGTAAAATTAATTAACTTTTACCTGAAGCAGATTACGCACACAGAAAAAATCTTGCCCCAAAAAGTTTCAAGTTTTTTTAAATGCACAGTGTAAAAATCATGGTTTCCTGAGACGAATAGATGGGATCGACCCCGGGTCGATATGGAACCGACGTCATAGGAGCGACGAAATTCGAAAATTAATTCACAAAAATGACTACAACTCGGCAAGTTTTTCAAAATTTGAAAAAACCATTAGCTTTTTAGAAACTAGAAGAAAAATGCTTTCATACAGTATAAAATCTGTTTTCAAAAAGTAGGTCTTCATAGGGGGCGGTAGGGGTTCTATTTCTGGTCCATTGTTGCAGAAATACGTGCCAAAATCGAACCCCCGCTCTGTATGAAGACCCCTTTTTTGAAAACTGGTTTCTAAATGGTTAGAAAGCATATTTTCTATTCAAAAAGCTATAAAGAATTTCAAATTTCAAAAAATTAACCGAGTTATGATCAATTTTGTGAAAAACTGCTCGTAAACTCTGCAGCAACGACATTGGAGTGATTTCATAAAAATGATCATAACTCGGTTCGCTTTTCGAAATTCAAGAATTCCAATAGCTTTTTTAAAAATAGAAGAAATACGTTAACCGACCGTGTGTGAATCTTTTTTAAAAGGGAGGATATAGATATAGACGATATAATACTCGTGACTTAAAATTCCACGAAGCACAATTTCAATCTTGCGTGTTCTTTCCTTGAGAAAACAGAGTTTTTTTTTTCAATTTTTGGCGAAACTCGACTAGAAATCAAACCCCCACCGCCTCCTATGAAGCCCCCCCCCCCTGTTGAAAACTGATTTTACAACCATTGAAGAGCGCTTATTACTTGGTTTTCAAAAAGCTATCGGCTTTTTTAAAATTCGAAAAACTTACTGAGTTATGATCAACTTTGTGAAACCACTCCAATGTCGTTACAACGATGTTTTTGTTGCGATCAAAACTTCTAGCGCCAGGCGGGACTCGAACCCGCACCTCCCTCTGACCGGTCGGGAATGCTCTACGCCATCACACCACCGGCGCTGTTTAGTCGAACGCAACATCCACACTTCGTGGGACCGATCAGCACTCACCCGTATATCGGGATGTGTGGATGTTGCGTTCGATCAAACAGCGCCGGTGGTGTAATGGCGTAGAGCATTCCCGCCCGGTCAGAGGGAGGTGCGGGTTCAAGGCCCGCCTGGCGCTAGAAGTTTTGATCGCAACAAAACATCGTTGTAACAGCTTACATCCTCGGTACCAGCCAACTGAGGCTTAAAGAAACTGATTTGAATCACTCCAATGTCGTCGGAGCAGAAGCGATCAGAGCCTACGAGCAGTTCTTCACTAAATTGGTCATAGCTTGGTCTATTTTTAGAAATTCAAAAATCCCAATAGCTTTTTGAAAAATAGAGAAGGAATGCTTTCTAACCATATATGTACTTTGACTGCTTTTCTTTTAATAAATCACTAAAATGCTTTATCACCTCGTGGGTTACGAAATCTAAAGAGGGCTGCATACGCCAAGAGGACGAGGGCCCATGCTCCGTTATAAGGTTGGTCCATGTCTAATCACATCATAAATGGCATAGCTCAGTTCATCACCGGGGTGGGACAGACCGATACTGAGAAAAAAACGAGATTCGATCTTCGAAACTTCTACTTTGTTTGCGGTGAAATCGAAGTCGAGCAAATTGAGCATTAGACATCAATCTTCGATCGAAATCGATGTTGACCACCAAGTAGGGAGGCCACCTCATCGACCGGTTTCTGTGAAGAACTAGCGAAGAAATCAGGCGAGGGTTACTGTAGATAGGTCCAGCCTACCGTAACGTTCCCTGTCAGTGCTTGGCGACCGCTTCTGAAGGATTGTCCCCGGTGAAGGTTGATTTTTCTGCCAAGTAGGCGGTGTGGTCAGTGCGGGAATGCGTGGTCAAATCGGATCCATATTCCACCCAAGGAGTCGGCTCCACAGTCCAGGCACTTTCTTCCATCCATCCAGCCGGGTGATGGGGTCGACCACCTCTCCAGTTGGTTCTTCTTCCTTTCTGCATTCGTCTTCTGGATCTTTTGCATGAAAAACCATCGCAAAACGGCTTGAGGAAGCATACCAGAGGCGGCCTTGCTTGGCTCAGCTCAAGGAGGGGGATATACGTAAGGGTGATCAGCTTAGATGTATCAATATTAAAATAGACACGTTCTAAGGAAATAAAAAGAATCACTTGTTTTAAGAAAACTTTTATCAAAAGTTCATCTCTTCCTGCCGAAGGGTATCTGAAGACAAGATGGCTACAAAATTTGAACGGACACGAAATTCCTACCTATCTCTTTGACTTCAACAAAATTTTCTAGATTTGTTCTATGTAAAACGCTGGGTAGCAAAGTGTTGAGTTAGCTTATGGCACATCCGGAGATATTGCGCCGTGCACTGTCCACGCCGATGCCTGTTCGATTGATAGTGTAAGTGCTGGTTATATCCGTTATGAATCCAGAATCAGTTGGAGTAGGAAAAAAGACGCCACCGCCACCTTTCTTCGCATTGGCACTCCAGGTCCATTGCGTCAGCATTAACAGTCAAATATATTGTGGCATAATGAGCGAATACCGCACATTCCCTTAGATTACAGTTGTGCACTCAGAGAATTTCAAATTATGCGAATGATTTTGAATACGTTTTTGAAGAGTTCAACTTCTACGCCAATAGGTAAGCAAAACAAGGTGTGACAACTTAAATGTTGGAAGCGATGTAGCAGAAAAGAGTTTTCCTACCTTTGCGGAGTATACCTTATCGTGCCAGGTCACTCTCCGATTCTCCCCAACTACGCACTCTCCATGAATAGAAAAAGCTGGTAGCACGCCAGCACTCTTCGTGCACGAGAAGTAAACAATAGCATACCTTTCAGCCATGACGCCAACAAGGAAAATAATAGTGGTTCAAACGCTATGTGCAAAATGGGGTCAATACGCTCGGCCCACAGCCTCGGGCGAGCCCTTAAGAAATAGGGTAGTGTGAGATTGTGCAGACACATTGACCCATATCTGCCTGACGCTACTTCAAAACACGACGTGGCGATTGGTGACTACATTCATACAATTTTGAAGATGCGTGCTCAAGGACACTCAATTGCTGACATCCACCGTCAAATTGTGAAGGTAAATTTAATAGTTCGAATCTACTGCAGTATAGAAATAGGTTTTAGGAGGGATGCACATGTTCCTATAAAACGTTGTGCCCATACGTCGTAAGTTCAAATCACATGAAGTGCCAAAAGCCAGGATTCCATACACACCTCGGTCATTGGCAGGCATGTGACAAATACACTTTTCATTTTCGCTGAGAGATATCTCGATTATTAATGAGAAATATTGATAAAAAGGACGAAAACTCTATCTTTCAGATAGTGTTCAAATAATAGAAGCCGCCATACACAAGCACTACGCTTCCGATCGCTCAGCATCTGCTGCCGTAGTCGCGGCAGATTTGCGAGAAAGGGGAGTGTCTGTAAGCTTGACACATCTGAGGCGAACAAGAGCTAGACTAGGATACCTTCGAACAACCACGAAATACTGCCACATGATTCGGGGACCCAACATGGAGAAAAGAGTGGATTTTTGCAGTCTAATGTTGGGCCGCGGTGAGACCTTCACCAACTGTGTATTCACTGATGAATGCACAATCCAAAGTAAGCCTCTCCTTCAAACCCAATCAATCAAAAATATTGCTAGAAATTTTAGTTGACTGTTCCGTGAGGCACTGCTATGCAAAGAAAGGGGACCACTCCTCTCGCTTCCGGAGCAGAGCAAAGCACCCTGCAAAGATTCGTTTGTGGGGTAGAATATCCATGGATAGCAAATTCTACTGCGAAATCCTAAAGAAAACCCTTGTTCATTTTATAGACCAGGTGTATAACGGCTAGTCTTTGCATAAAATAGACGATTTTGATCTGTTTACGTTAATTATGGCTTCTAGGACATACCCGGCTGGTACAAGATAACGCGTCAGCGCATAAGAGCGCTTATACCACCAAGTGGTTAGAAGATCATGAAATAGAAGTGCTCGAATGGCCACCCGAATCGCCGGACCTAAACTCCGTGGAGCTTGTATGGGAACCATGAAAACTTATATAAGGTTAGCTTTTGTTGCTATTAAACGCTGTGCAAGTAGATAACAAGAGTTTGGTTCAGAAAACAGAAAGTCCACACAGTAGACGACCTGAAGAAAGCAGCCAATGATTATTGGAACTCCTTGGAAACCTGTGCACGTTATGTGGAAGGAGTTCAGTGGAGAATGAAGAGGGTGATAGAGGAACGCGGGAAAAATATTGTGGAGAACAAGTGAAATTGCGGTGCTTTTGTAATTTTTGTAACCTTTGCGGTTTTTATTGATACTCTTCGATTTCTTTTAAATTGTGTGCGTTGAATTAAGGTAGTATTCGTAATAAATGTGTAGCCTCATTACTTGTGAATAGAAATTTTTGTAAGGTTTGGATCCTACGTTTAGACGTAATCACTAGGTATCATATGTTTTCCCCATCAGACAAGACTCAATCCGGCGGTCGAAGTGGTGCGATACAGGGGTGCACACAAAATTCTGTGCGTTAAATTTTTTTTAACGAAATTTTTTAACGGAAAATTTTCGTTAAATTTGCGGTAAATCGTTAAATTTCGTTAAAAATACAAAATAGATGCAAACCCTTATTTCAAGTAAAAAAATCAAGGTTTCCACTTCAAGAGCTGAACAGCTAAAGTTCAAGGAATGGAGTGCAACACTGCAATGTAATACAAACAATTCAAGATCAACAAACGTAGCACCGACAAGGCATCTTAAAATGTGCGATCAGGCAGAATCCGGAGTCCCCTCCTTTCCTAGTTCTTTGCGAAACCATTTGGTGTGACTCTAAATACAAAAAGATCAAATAAAGATACAATTAAAAGCCAGTCAGTGGAATGTTTCCACGTTATCGGACGCACGATTTTCGAGTGCCCGGTGAGCGGGACTATCCATTTTTTGCAACGTCATGACCATGACACGGCATCGTTTCACACTCCCACACTGCTGAATAGGTGTGACACATCGTTAATGTGTCACACCTATTCAGCAGTTCAGAAAAAGTAGCCTCCCAAATTTTTGTTATTAGCGCTTTTCTAAAGTCGTTTAAAATACGTCCAGCGGCCTAAAAAATATTCTCTCCGTCTCGGCTGTTCCAGGTGGCGGGCAAAAGTATTCTGGGATAAGCAGCGCCAGGTGAGGATAGGCATATCTTAGACCAGTATATTTTTGTCGATTAGTTGACGTACTTGGGGGCTCGACGAAGGAATTTCTAGCTCCAAAAGGCATTAAAGGATAAGGATAAAGGACGGCGTTACTCAATCCCTTTTGGGATGCGCCACGCATTCTACTTTTATGAGATGCGGAGGCGATTTGAATGCGTGTTCGGAATATACATACTTGTGGTGGTGAGCCGATGAACAAGTCAGCGCTTTATATTCCCAGACAAGTCTGGATGGAAGGCTTGGTTGGCTAGGGCGATAAATCCGAACCAGGAACCTGGTATCGGGTGACAGCCGGCACTTCCTCCGACTGCGCTACCTGCGCCCCAAAATGCATTATTTCCAACAGTTCAAAACAAAATCACGAAAGCATCAAAATGTTCTTGCCAATTTCAATAGTTGATTAGGAACAACCCTAATCGGGAGGATGAGACCTGCAACAATCGTGAAGACTAAGGGTAAATGTGACAAAATCACTGAGCAGAAAGTCCGTTAAAAATTCCGTTAAATTTCAAAATATTTCCGTTAAGTCGTTAAGCCAGATTTTAACGAGAAAAGCCGTTAATTCGTTAAATTCGTTAAATCGTTAACCGTTAAATGTGCACCCTTGGTGCGATAGGCCGCGATGCTCCCCCATGCGGTGAGCGCACAATCGAGGGGTCTATCGATTATGCCTCCCTTACTTATGAGAACATCTGAAACATACCTTTAACCAGCGACACTACAGCCATGCTGAACTTTATAATAAGTTAAGGGTCGAATTTCTGCACTATATTTAGAGAATTTCATTTGTACAGGATGACTGCTTTGCAAGTTGAAAAAATCCTAACATCAAACACCCAATCAGCGCTCATTTACATGAATACTCACTTTAATAACGACTTAGCTTTTTTGGCATATCTCTTACTGCATTTTTATGTCAGTTGGACACTATGTACCAAGCAAATGTGTAATTCGGATTCAGTACACCGCCTCCGTCGTGCTAGGGCGCGTGACACGTGGGTCACCGCCAGCGCGGCAACCGTGGCCACGCGCACAGGCAGATGGAAGCAAGGCAGTAACCTCGGTTCTTATCTCCGTTGCGGCGATATGACCGCGATGTGAGCCCTAAGGCTCCGTCGCCGAATGGCGCAGAGCGGGTACTCGCCAATATTGAGCGAGACCCGCGAGACCGGGTTCCGGTTTCGAACCCGGTCTCCGTCCCCTTTGGGGCTCCGCCAGCCGAATGTGGCTCGCGGGGCTTCGTGGGGCGTTCTGTGTCCATCGCGATAGACACTTCGAGTATTTATTTGACACCCTCGCCCCCTCCCAAGTTGCGCGGAGGGAGCGGGCCACTCAGCTCCACTTTTCGACACGCGCAGGAAAATTTTCCAACGGCTGCCAAAAATTTGCTGCCACGCACTTACGCCGCAGCAGTTGAAAATTGCGAAGCCACTCACAGACGCAAAACGGATCGCGCATCCGCGTGGAGGTGGCTCGTGCTATACGTTTGGCGGCTGGGTACATCGAACCGCGTTCCGTAAAAGGTAAAAGTTCCTTAGGAGGCAATCTCCGGAGAGAAGGGAGCGGTCGTAAACCTACTGTGGCCACTGGAGCAATATAGTAGTTCCCGGCCAACCTAAATTTCAGATTAAGAATTATCTAGAAATGCCGATATGGTTAGATAGGAAATGCGATCATAAGTCTAAATATGCAAACCGTTTCAAGAATGAGCCACTTTGAACCGAGTTATTAAAAAGCGACTCATTCTCGCCCAAAACGGCGCAAAAGTCGCGGTTTTGCGCCGAATGGACAAAAGATAGGGCTGGTACTGTATATGATTAGAACGCATTCCTTCTCTATTTTTCAAAAAGCTGTTGGGATTTTTGAATTTCTAAAATTGAACCAAGCTATGATCAATTTTGTGAAGAACTCCTTGTAGACTCTGATCGGTTTTGCTCCGACGACATTGGAGTGATTTCACAAAATTCATCATAACTCTGCCCTGCCCATCTGCACTGACCTTGAGCGGCGGCGATCTTTTTTCTTCCGTTTGCATTCTACTTCTATTTGTTTTTTTTTGAACCTCCTCTATTCTTTTTGCTGATAGAACTTGTTCCTAATCCTATTATTGTTAGGTTTTTGTTGTTTTAGTTTGCTAATAGTTTCTTTTGATTATCAACTTCGCTACTGCTAGTGTCCGCAATCGACTGCCCTGCTATTGAATTATATTGATCATATTTCATCATGACCAGGGCTAATCGTCGATAGGTAACAAGAGAGTGGGTGGTCTATCGTGGGCAGCTTAGGCACGTTTCTGAGCTTACAAATGGGGTCTCGGGAAATGCCTGACTGCGCACGGTAGACCTCCCCCTCTCTCATGTTATTTGCTAAATGCGCGCAGTATCGTTAACAAATTCTTCCACCTCCACCACTTTTTATCAACTGTAAAACCCGGCATGGTTTTCATCACAGAAACTTGGTTGACTGAAAAGATTAGAGATACCGAAGTGCTTGCCAATTTACCTTATGTTATGCACCGCAATGATAGGCGTAATGGTGGAGGTAGGGAAGTTTGTTGTGTTTTCCGAAACACAATAAATTCTAATATACTGTATCATATCTCTACTCTTAGATCTGACGTTCTTTGTTTTGAAGTCGCTTCGTTTTTGAAAGCGGAACTGAGCCAAGTGAGGTTTATAGCTATATATCGTCCCCCGAACTCGACAAGAACAGATGATGATGCTCTCCTAGATCAGCTTTGTCCTTTATCTGCTGCCAGATGCAAAACGATTGTCTTGGGTGACTTGGATATAGACTGGAAAAATCTCTCTGCTGCTAGCCATGCATCCGCTGATTTTCTTGCTTTTTTCAACGACTCTGGCTTCCAGCAATTTGTCACTGATCCAACACATGAAGGCAAGGTTCTGGATGTTGTTCTATCAACTTTTCCTCTAATCTTTAATGTTTGCGTCTTACCTCCACTAGCTACTTCTGATCACTGCATTGTTCAATTTATCTTGCGTTCCTTACAATCTTCCCGATCTTCGATGTCGATGCCGGATTTTCTGAATGCAGATTATAGCTCGCTCAGAGATAATTTCTCCCATGTTGATTGGATGAGTATTTCCAATGGGTACGCAACTGTAGATGACCTCTATCAACGGTTTTGCACAGTTATTTACAAAAATCTGTCGAAATTCGTCCCCTTTAAGAGTAGGCAGCCCTTTCGAGCGAGTTTTCCAAAATATATTCGTAATCTACTCGATCAAAAGGAGCGGATATTTCGAACTGTTCCAGATCCGCTAAATGATGCCCGCTACGAAATTGTTTGCGCTAACATTGACTACCACCTGAAAAGATTTTGGGCTCGTCGTGAAAACAAGCGCGCAAAGCACGCCTCAATGAAGCTGCTTCACCTACTTTTACGCAGCAAAATGAAATCTTCATGCACTCTTCCCAACATTGCCGATGTTGATGGTAACATCTGTTCTTGTGATAGTAGTAAAGCCATCGTTTTAGGGCACCACTTCGCCGGCGACTTTGACAACCACAACCCCGGTTTTTCTGAGCCGGAGCAAACGTCTGTTGCTGGAAATACCTCTGACAGGACACGTGTTCTTAGCAGCATGTATTTTCATCCATCTGACGTTTACAAATTTCTCAATGAACTGAAGCCTTCCCTCACTGAACCCTGTGACGGACTTCCTCCAATTCTTTTGAAAAAGTGCGCTCACGAGCTATGCAAACCTTTGGCGGATATGTTCAACATCTCGATGGCGCTCGGTGAGGTGCCGCGGTTTTGGAAGCATGCACTTGTAACTGCTATCCCTAAAGTAGCTGCTCCGCAGTCGGTGTCTCAATTTCGTCCCATTAGCATAACTCCTGCTTCTATCAAAGTTATGGAAAGCATTATAAGGGAGAAGCTGTTGACCTGGTTACCCGACTTAATGCGATTTCACTAGAGCAGCATGGCTTTCTTCCAGGACTTTCCACAGCTACGAATCTCATAGACAGCTTGCATGACTGGAGACTAGCACTGAATCTAGGAAAAATGATAGACGTCATCTATATAAATTTATCGAAAGCTTTTGATAAAGTCTGTCATTCAAAATTGCTTCTGAAATTGAAATCTTTAGGGATAGATGGGACATTTTTAAAGTGGTTTGCCTCCTATCTGGAGAACAGGTTTATGACGGTCCGAGTCGGTTACGAATTTTCCGAAAGATACCCCTGTGCTAGTGGAGTGCCGCAGGGTAGCGTTCTTTCACCTCTGCTATTTCTACTTTATACAGCTGGCATATCTAATGTTACTGAAGGTTCTGAAAACATCAAACTTCAAGACTATGCTGACGATATCAAAATTTGCGGAATATATGACTTAGATAGGCGTGATGAAACATGTTTAGCACTTGAAAGTGTATTAAGAAATCTGTGTAGCAGGGCTTCAGATCTAGGCTTAACTATAAATCCCGATAAGTGCTTTGTACTTCACATTGGTGAAGGACACGCAGCTAATTATACTATCTGTGATACATCTTACTCAATGCGAGACTGTTAAGGACCTTGGTGTGATTGTCGACTCCAAACTGGAATTTTCGAGTCATATTGATGAATCCACTCGCAAAGCCTGCGCTGCACTTTATTTCATTTTCCGCAATGTTTGCAGCAGCAAACCTGACGTTCTTGCCAAACTGTATAAGACCTACGTTCTTCCTCACTTGGAATACTGTTCGCAAGTTTGGAGTCATACCGCCAAAAATCTCATCCTGAAAATGAAAAGTTCAAAAAACTTTTACGAGACTTGTTTGCAGTCGACTACGCCAAGGTAGATTTTCGAGAGACATGCCGAGTTATGGAGAGAGCGTCTAAAACTGCTGGGTCTTTCATCACTACTGCGCAGAAGGGTAACGTCGGATCTAGTTTTCTGCTTCAAAATACTTCGAGGCGAGCTTAAACTTCGTGCTAGCAAATACTGGATCTTCAGACCTTGTGGTCTGAGATCCAACGGTTTCAACATCTACTACATCTCAATTCACAAAAGGAAGTACGCGCAGTTATTTAATTTTTTTTCTATCGAGGAGCGAGAAGGATTCGACACTTGCCGGCTGATGTGATAAACTCAGAGAACAGCAAAATATTCAGAGAGCGGTTGAGCAGAATTGATGTTTTGCATATTTTAGGAATTTCTGACGTCATATAAAAGAGACATCAAGCCTCATCACTCGTGAACAGTGCTGCTTCATTGACTGGTGCATTGGGATAAAATATCTTTTTCCTCATCCACGTATTCTAAATGCGTTGCTGTTTAGGTAGCTACACAAAAATCATGACAATGTTCTGCAGCCACAACTCATTCTTATCAGATCACCGATCAAGCTTCTAGATCGTGATTCGTTTTTTCTTATGTTTCAATTCGCTCTTTTTTGTTTGTCTTCTACTAGAAGCGACCTTCCTTGGTAGTGCACCTTGTTTTTGAAATTGATCAGATCTGCGTTATTTGCGATCGGGCTTTAACAATACGGTGCAAATAATTGTCCTCTCTGGTGGCAGACTGCAGCTACGTTCTGTATTTTGTGTGATCTAAATTGCTGCTTGTCCTAGATGTCAGTTCCATGGGGCGGCCAGCGTACCCATGTGCCGAAGTTCTGGCATCTACCACGGGCGTCATAGCTGGCTGATGCGGACAAGCAGATTAGCTTTGCTGCCATTAAAACCTTGACATATTAGTAAAGTAAAAGTTGCTGCCATATAACTTAGCACCAATTGTTTTGCCCTCTTGCAAATTGAGCTAAAATCTATCGCTAAACTGCGGACTAAAGCAAATCTACATATTTCTCTTTTACGCTGCCGCTTGCTAGCCTTCTATTTTGATGATTTGTTGAGTTTATTTTTTTCTACCACGGTTGTTGCTGTTTCTTTCCTATTGCCCACATGTTATGTACGTCGTCTTGACGTTGATAAATAAATATATAAATAACTCAGTAAGTTCTTCGAATTTTAAAAAAGCCGATAGCTTTTTGAAAACCAAATAATAAGCGCTCTTCAATGGTTGTAAAATCGGTTTTCAACAGGGAGGTCTTTATAGGGGCGGTGGAGGATCGATTTCTGGTCGAGTTTTGCTAAAAATCGAAAAAAAAAACTCTGTTTTCTCAAGGAAAGAACACGCAAGATTAAAATTGTGCTTCGTGGAATTTTAAGTCACGAGTATTATATCGTCTATATCTATATCCTCCCTTTTAAAAAAGATTCACACACGGTCGGTTAACGTATTTCTTCTATTTAAAAAAAAAGCTATTGGGATTCTTGAATTTCGAAAAGCGAACCGAGTTATGATCATTTTTATGAAATCACTCCAATGTCGTTGCTGCAGAGTTTACGATGGTTTTTTTCAAATTTTGAAAAACTTACCGAGTTGTAGTCATTTTTGTGAACGTCGAATTTCGTCGCTCCTATGACGTCGGTTCCATATCGACCCGGGGTCGATCCCATCTATTCGTCTCAGGAAACCATGATTTTTACACTGTGCATTAAAAAAAACTTGAAACTTTTTGGGGCAAGATTTTTTCTGTGTGCGTAATCTGCTTCAGGTAAAAATTAATTAATTTTACCTGAAAAACGAAAAAATTAAACACGATCCGCTCTAATCATATCGGAGATCGCTGCGAAGAAGCTCAGCTTTTTTCTGTGTTATACTCATGACTTAGAAATCCATGAAGCACAATTTCACTCTCGCGCGTTCTCTCGTAGAGAAGATAGAAAATTTTTTTCCGCGAGAAGACCATCCTCAGTGGCGATCGATGATATCGGAGAACGCAATGGCTCAACGTAACCTACCATATTTTGGAGTTTGTTCGACGTCTCTAAAAAATTCACAGAGCTTTCAAAACTATAAGAAGTGTGGATTTTTCTTTTTAAAAAGGAGGTTGAAAAATAGCGGCCTCCATGTAATTAACGGTGTCGAAAATTTTCGGCAGATGATACAAATCGGAGCGTCTGCTCATACAGAGGATCGTTTCAGAAAAACAGGTTTTATTACCGTTGATTAAAATTGTATTGGGTACAACTCCACTTTCTGATGCTGTTTCCTGCAGAAAAGTGAAAATTAGTTCCGCGACAAGTCCATCCTTCGGTTGTCATTCCGTCTTCGCTTCGAAGAGCGCTTCCAAAATCTTGTAGGAAAAGCACTTAAATCAGCTTTAATTAACGCTTGGCATTGTACAGAGTACAATTTCGAATGCAGATGTTGCTCCTTCAGGTACAAAAATGTGCCGTTCCATGAGATGCTCGGAAAGCCTGGAAAGTTGAACTCGTAGTGAATAATTCGACAACTGCTCTCAAAAGTGCTTTATTTTCAACTGTAAACAAACAGAATATTATTATCAAAAGACTACCTACGCAAAACCTTTATCAACGTTTTTCTTACAAATTACAAATTAAACAGTTATTCAGTAGCACTTTTTCTTGAACTGATATGACACAGTCGATGCTGCACCTGGAAAGAAGACTTATTAAACGGTACAAAAATCGCATAAATTTTTAAAAAAAATTGCGAATTGGAAATAAAACCGTGGTATACACAAGGGGAGGGATCGTAAATTTTCGGCAAAAATCGAACCCCACGCTTGACCCTGATGCTATTCCACTCGGGTTTTGGAAGCAACCAGGATGTGTGATGATGATATTTCATTTTTTTTCAGAGTAATCTAAAGTAGTGGTTAATACGTTCTCTGCTACGAGATTGTTTCACAGTTTCTGCCAGGAGCTATTCTGCTGCAGCCCAAGTCTAGAATCGCTATACAGACCCATTTTCTCCGATTGTCTCAACCTTGGGTAAGATAACAGTTCTAGTACAGCCAAGCCTTTCCCTTCGAAACGGTCCGTCCTCCCGAATTGTGCCTCCACTGATTAGTGGCGTCGTGATTTTGGTACAATCCTCTTCTGGTTGAAACTCGTGGTCCTCTTCTTCCACTACCTTCAACTTCTCCACTTCTTCGATTTTCAGCTGTCGCAGTTCAAAATCCTGTAGGATACTTGCTAATCCTTCCGTCAGTTATACCGTCTCTCGAAGAAACAGCATTCACTGAAGATCCACACTTTAGTGTCAGTAGGTGAATAACCACTCGAGGGTTATCAGACATTGTAGAGGTGGTGTTAGCAGCAGCTTATTATGACCGTACGACTTCGTAAGCATAACAGAGACGACAATATTGGTCGAGGTGATAGGTCAAGTTGAAGATCCCCTCCAACATTGTGAGTTCACTGTGGTGACACTCCTGGCGTTTCATGTATCATCGTTTTTTGCATAATTGGGATATCGACGACATGCCGACAAGGAATGTGCAGTAAAAACATCAGCAAACTCAAAAAACTTCAGATATGGAAATCTTTACGGGAATCCGATATCATGGTAAAAGTGTAAAAACGCGATGTAGTACGGAAACCGAACTCGCGACGTCACAGACATGAATCAGCACCTCTACCACTGCGCCACCCAGGCTACGGAAAGGTTCCTTGCGCACCATTGGTAAGCTCGACCCGGCGGACCCTTAACCATTACACTTCTTACTCTTTTGGCTGAAGGATTCGGCAAAAACAAAACATGTTCTGTTACTATTTGGTGGACGGAAATTCTTCCTATAGTATTCTTTCTTGCCGTTCCGGCGTACCGTTGAGACAGTTCCCTTGTTAGCAGCAATTTACCGTCTCCGGAGCAAAAGAGTTCTGTTTGGCCTGGGCAAGAATTAAATGAGTTAAGTTTGATTAGGTAGTATTAAAAACGGAACTTTTTAGCGACTGCCTCACCCAGGGCCAGAAAACCACGAAGAATCTATACATAGTGTCTCTATTGCAAGTGGAAAACATGAATAGAGGATACAGGACGACGTTAGCCCATTCCTTTGCGGGATGCTTCACGCATCCTACTCTTACGGGATATTGTTAAATGCGTATCTGGCCTATAGAATGAGTCACGGTGGCCAGCAGTTGGACAGGGAGAGGGCTTTCGACCGGGTACCGCGTGAGGTAATATGGTACGTCTTACGACAACACAACGTACCTGAGGAACTCATAGAGTGGGTGCGGATGCTCTAATCTTGCCCAAAGAGTAGAGTGCAAGCTGCAGCTGGAACCTCAATGGAGTTTCCCATCTCTGTTGGGGTGCATCAGGGTTCTGCGCTTTCTCCGCTCCTCTTTGTTGTCGTCATGGATGCCATTACGAGAGACCTTCAGAAGCCTGTCTCATGGACGTTGCTTTATGCTGATGACGTGATGCTCGCTAGCTACGACAAGAATGAACTCGAGCAGCAGGTGCAAGCTTGGTGCGACCGCCTGGTGATGTTTGGACTCAAATTGAACGTCAAGAAGGCCATATACCTAACGACTGACGTAAACGTGCCCGGCTCCATTAAGATTGACGGCACTGAGCTTGCACGTACTTCGGTGTTTAAATACCTTGCAGTAGCATCTGGCAGCAATCTGATGATTGAAGTGAACTCACGCGTGAGTGCAGCTTGGTCCAAGTGGCGTTCGCTGACTGGCGTGCTCTGCGATAAGAAGATACCAGAGCACCTGAAGTCGAAGATCTGCAGAGCAGTCATCCGGCCAGTAGCGATGTACGGCGCTGAGTGTTGGCCTGCGACTAAGGAAGTTGAGACGCGCCTCAGCGTCATGGAGACGAAGATGCTGCGCTGGACGGCTGTAGTTACGCGCATGAACCGCATCCGAAATGATGCTATTCGGCAAAAGTTCGGTGTTGCGCCGATAGCTGACAAGATGCGCGAAGCTCGCTTGCGATGGTACGGCCACGTTCTGCGTGGGAAAGAAGACAGCGTCCGCAAGATAGGCCTTGAGTTGGAAGTATCTGGAAAGCGGCCTAGAGGACGCCCGAAGCAGCGTTGGTGCGATACATTACACATGGACGTGAAGTAACTGGCGTCCACCCTGATGAAGCACAGGATCGAGAAAGGTGGCGCCACGACGCCAGAAAAGCGGACCCCTCTACGAAGCGGGACAAACTATGAAGAAGAAGAAGAAGAAGAAGAAGAAGAAGAAGAAGAAGAAGAAGAAGAAGAAGAAGAAGAAGTCCTCTTCCTAGTGTACTGTTTTCAGTTACCTACGTTCCAGCTGTTTCCTATCGAACTTCCAGTTCTATAGCGAGTCCCAGATTAGGGAATTGTTGTTTATTTGAGTCGCATTCTCTTCCTGGGTGTCCCGTAATCAATAACCTGCCTGTTTTAACGCCAGTCAATGTTTGATCTGAGCTCTGCAACTGTACTGATCCAGCACTCCAGTAAAAAAAAGTGCAGCCATGGGGAACGGATCGAACGTACGAATGGCAATCGTAACTGGGGGACCACGGCATCTACCGCCGCGGTCGCCGCAGCGTAATTAGCCACTGCCGCGCCGTCGCTGTTGACCGCCCCATGGGTGGAGACCACTGCCGCGGACGCGACCTCTCTCCCTCGGACTTTGGTTGACTTTCCTTGTGGCTTTTGCCTAGCTATTTGACAAATTCCAATTCCAGCCAATTACTCCGGTACTCAGGTTTTATTCTTCCACTTCACTTTTGCTGTCTCTTTTACAGTCCTGTATTCCCGTCTTATCGAGATATTTTGCCCGACCCTAGCTGCTCTTTCTATTCAGGTATTCCGAATTTTCTTGGATACTCCTTACCTCCTACACAGCTGCTAAATTGCAGGGCTTAAGCCAACATGCAGTTGCTTGCGAATTCATGATGATTGTCCTGTGCTTGGGGCTACATGGACTCATGATTAGCAACAAGTCAATGCAACAATGGCCGAAAGTCTAACAGTAAGGAACTGATGCTATAGGAAACTTGCGTTTCCTTGATGTTCTACGGAGGATGTATTTCCGATTGTCAAACCAACACGTATATTTGTAAGCTATATTTTTAGGAACTACTGGAAACGAAGGATAAGAAGTTTGATCCACTGATTTCGTTTCAACTACGTCAGTGCGCTGAATGATTCTGTCCTTTATTTATATATAACAAGTTAAGGGATGCGCATTGTCGTTCAATCACACTTGAGATATTAGTCCACCAAGTTTGAGGTGCGAACCAACATCAAAGCAACAGCCGAATGCGCATCGCCTTAGGAATGCATAATTCATTTTCCCTATAAATACTCAAGGTAATAATATCATCTCATATTTCCCTTATCTCATCCTATACTCTATCTCATCTTTTGCATCATATTTACCTAATCAAACTTTACAATATGGAAATGTTGCATTAATTACCATTTAACTCAGACAACGTCGTACTGTGCGAACACTGCAGATGGATCCGTTACAAACCTCGTGCTTGAACCCCAATTAGCAGAATTCTACGCCGAAAGGAACACCGAAAAACGTTTCTATGAAAAGCAAACAGGTATACAATCTGAGAGTTTGTAATTTAGATTTTATGACTACAAAGTTATATAGAACAAAGTTATAGTTTTCTATATAACTACAAAACCTCCGTAGATTACATTCGTTATGCTAGGACGGAATGAACTGCTGGGGGCAGTTAAGGTCGCTGAACATGAATCTAAAGTTCATTTTTGACGTATCGATCGGCAACAATCGATATTGACCAAATAATCAATTTTTTGTGGATGCCGTTCAAGCTGTGAGAAACTTCAGTCCTGAGGGTTATCGAGGTCGCTGAACACGAATCTAAAGTTTGTTTTAAAGTTTCAATCGTCATCGTCATATTGATTAAATTATCGAATTTTTGTGGATGTCGTTCATTTTTTTCTTTCTGACTTGCCCCATTCGACGTAGTTAAGGTGTTCTTTCTGCGGAAGCCACGACATATATATGTCGCGGCTACAATTGATGATGAGAAGTTATTACTTCGGCAAAGCCGTTAAGAAGCTGGTTTAATAGGTATAGGTGTTTTAGAAAACTGTGTTTATTTAGAAGCATATACTTCTATTATCAACGATTTACTTTCAGAACATCACTACTTTGGAATTCCTGAATTATGCAGGACAGGACAGCACCCTATCTTAATCTATAGGATAACCGTGAAGAGCTCACCTATAGTTTCATCTTTCAGAGGACGAACGTACACAACGATATGTACTGTTGCTTCGGAATAAAAAGATTCTGAGAACGAGTAATATCGCTGAGACCTTCCATATGTAAGCTATTATTAAACTGCATAGATATTTCTATATGATATAGAGACAATTTAACATTTTGCTTCGGTAATCTCCTTTCGGAAGTCAGAAAGAAGAAGCCCCCTATGGCGAACTTGTAAGTCCTTAAAAGGATGAACGCCCAGTCAAAAGCGAAGCTTCTGCACCATGGAAGGGTGAGTTATCAGCTTTGCAACTTTATTGGGTAGCAGTAATTCTAGATGGTTCAGAATCCACTTAAAGAAGAAGGATTTGAAACGCCGCCGTAGGGTAAACGCTGAGATGAGGCACTTCGAGATGCGTCGCGCGAGAGGGCTACTGTAGACAATTGTCATCACCACTTACTGCCGAAGGATGTCTAGATTCGTCACAGAAAAATCGAACTTATATGTATTTTTCTCCGCCTCCTATCTCCTTTTTCCGGTTTCAGAAAGTGTGCTGTTTACCTTCATGTGATCACATGATTTCAACATTTTTGGTGTATATGCTGATTCGTGTTGTAAATAAATTGACTTTATATTGCGCTTGTACAACTTTCAGTTCACACATCACGACGATCAAAAAGACGCTCTCTTCGGCATTTTCGTCATCGGCTACCTCCCGGGCGCCGTAAATGGAGCAGCTAGGCTAACTGGTAATTGCTAGCAAGGACAGAACACCAAAGACGCCATTGATCGAAGACGAGGGACCAGTGTGCAGGACTTGGAAATAAAGTCCAAAGATCCTGTAGATTAAAGTATGTGAAGAAGACCTAGACTCACGAAGAAGATCAATAAAAGCGATGCGAAAATGTCTGAAAATTCCTGTCAGGAAGCATAAGAGATGTTGAAAATAATCCTAAGCAGCATAAAAGTGAAGGGAGTGCATTGATATAGATAGGAAAAATAGGACAGATGGACCGCAAGGAGACGGACTGAAACCACCCCAAGAACTTGTTGGTTGTTTTGATCCATTGTAGAAGACCGTTCTTCTCCCTTCGCCCTTCACCTCTCATCACGTGCACCTCTCATCATCATTTTTCACCACGTTCGCACGTGGTGAAAAATCGCTGGGAGTCGTCGCGGGATCAAAGTTTCAGAATGGCGTTTGCTAACTGTCAACTTAAACAAATGGTTTCCAGTCCCACTAGAAAAAATTCTATTCTTCACTTAGTTTTTGTCGTCAAAGCCAATCGTCCACAATCTCTGCATAGCTCCTTTTTTGGGAGCTCCGATCATGATATGGTACATTTCGAGCTAAGTAGGGTTTAGGAGGATACATTGTATTTACCTGAACCGATGTATAATAGGGTTGACTACGATAAACTTATCTGCTACCTTGGAGGTGCTGACTGGTTCCAAGTATTTAAGGGTCACATAAGTATTGATGATGCATAATATAGACTTTGCTTGAATTCATATCAACTGTTCGCAAGAGTTGTTCCCTTTCGCTATCAAAAAGCTGGACCACAGCAGTATCCAGCTTATAAGAACCTCTTCGAACAGAAAAATAGTCTTTTCTCATATCTACCGAAACCATTAGAACACCCATTATACAAAAAGGTATGCTCAGAGATAAACCTCCATATTAAGAAATACACAACATACCGTGAACATCGTTTGCTTGCCAAAAGCGCACTTTTCAACTATCTCAGAACAAAGATTAAGGGTATGTGTAAAATTCCTGTCTTGAGCGACCAAGATGGGTGCTTTCTTTTGCTTCTTCTTCTTGGAAAATATTTCGATAGCGTTTTCGACGACGCGACATCTCACTATGACTTAGGCCATATGGTTGAATATCCGCTTTATCTGGGCTCCTCAGGTTTCTTACTGGGTTTCCAGTTGTTCGTCCTGCTGATGTTCTGCGCGTCCTTAAACGACTGAAACCCCTCACTTTCGGCTACGTATCACGGCACTGTCGGCTACGTATGACGGCATCTCTCACCTGATTTTTCGGAAATGTACGAATGCATTACAATACCCACTAGATGTGGTTTTTAATATCTCCCTTGCTCTAGGTCAAGCTCCATTGATTTGGAAGGACTCCATAGTGACAATTTTCAATTCCTAATGCATTTTTACTGTCTGACTTCAAACCTTTCAACATATGTCCAACAGCTGGCAAGTTTAAAAAAATTGTGCGAGATAAGCTGTACGACTGGTTTTCAAAGCACATGTCATCCCAAAAGAGCAGCATGGTTTCACCCCGAGAGCTTCTACAAAAACTCTGGTTTGTGACCCCATATATGACTGGCACACAGCGTTGAATCAAGGGAAGTCGGATGATGTGATCTTTTTAATCTTTAAAAAGCATTCGACAGAGTAAGCCACATTAAACTTCTTCAAAACTTTGCCAGCTTCGGTATTCGTGAGCCAATTGTGAAATGGTTGTCATCCTATTTTTGTGAGCGACACATGACGGTAAAAGTTGGAAATAGCCTCCTATAGACATCTATGTCCGAGTGGTGTACCTCAAGGTGGGGGACTTCCTCCTCTGCTTTTCTCAGCATATACAGCTGACTTATCACAAGTTCTGAAGGTGCATCCTAGTTTGGAGGTAAAAATTTTCGCAGATGATATAAAAATTTACTGTGCTTATGATTCTTTAAAGTTCAATGTTCTGTTCAAGAATATATTTCAAATTCAGTACGAAGAATGATGGAGTGGTCCAATAAGTGGAAGATTCCAGTAATTCTAGCAAAACGGTACATTTACACTTAGAACCCTATCCACCACGACCCTATAGGTTTAATGAGATTACAATAAGACAAGAGGATCATGTGAGAGATTTGGGAATTGTAGTGGACACTTCCTTGAAGTTCCATGAGCACTTTGGAAGCTATTCCAAAAAAAGCACTAGCATTACTTTTTACTATACTCAGAAGCGTCCAGTGTAATGATCCGAAGTTTTTGATTAGGTTGTACAACACATACGTCCTTCCTCAGTTGGAGTATCTGTTTAAAAAAAACACGTACTGCTTTTAGAAAAAGTTCAGAAGGCGTTTACTAAGATTGTATTTTACAGGGCTTTTCCTAACCCAAACAATCCACATTGCCTTCCACCTTATAGCGACCGCCTCCAAGTACTTGGTATGAAGGATCTCAAGTATAGAAGAGTAGTGAAAGATTTGACGTTTTGCTTTCACATTTTACCCATTGGAGTTAAGCGTAGTGCCATTAAATACTGGGTTTTCAAGCCGTATCGTGGGAGAACAGCAGGGGTTGCCATTCTGCATCGTAGACTGAATAAGCACTTGAACCAACCTGAATATAACTCATCTTTCATACGACAAAGTGGTTGGATCAACTTCCTTTGGACTTAGTATCAAGCAAAAGCACTAAGGAATTTAGACACAAGCTGAAAAAGCTCGATGTTTTAGGAATGCTTCAGATCGAGGACGTCGGTTAGTAGCCTTTTTTCTGTTTATGCACCTAAGCTCTGAGGGTGATAACCTAGTGAAACCTCTCTGGGTTGTCATTTGTCAGATCTTGTCTTCCTTTCAAATGCCAGAAACTCTCACCTGAACTATTTTTGCGTGTGTCAACTGCTCGTACGCTACGATTGGAGCATGGTTAAGAGTCGAATGTTCCACCAGAGCAAAACAGGCTAATCGTGCTTAATTTTAACTTTTAATTAAGCATTTCATAGCTTCATTTTCAGTCTCCAGTGTGTAGGGCAACAACGTTTTGTAAATTCGCAGTGGGCTACACCCGGCCAAATACCTCAAAAGTTCTAACTTTGAACTTGTATCATTAAGCGTCTTAAGCGTGCTGGAGCTGAGTACAAGAATCACATTTCTCCTGTTGGCTGCTCATCTTCAGAAATGTTTTCTTCTACCATTTGACCACTTTTTGTTAAATAGTGCCTGCGAGTTGTCCTTGTTCTCAGAGGTTTCGAAGCTCTGTACCGCTTTGACCGTTTGCTTGTATTTTACTCCCTGTCGGCTTTCTCTTATAAGAAGCTCTAGGTTTGCTTTGCATAAGCGTAGCCCATATTGCTAATGTGTTTCTTATTTTTAAAAATACTTTTGTTTTAGAAATTTCTTCATTTTTATCTCTAAGACTTCTTTCTTCCGTATTGACATATCTATTCAACATGCGCGCTCCCTTCTACAATACCAGTCCTATCTTTTGTCCATTCGGCGCAAAAGCGCGTCTTTTGCGCCGTTTTGGGCGAGAAAGCGCAGTTTTGCAATAACCTCCTTCAAAATGACTCATTTTTGAAAGCATCCCCATATTTAGAATGAGAATCGAATTTCGTATCCGATGGTATAAGAACTTTCAACTAATTTTGAATAAAAAATCTGGGTTTCCGAGGGTTACGGTACTAGCCCAGGACTATGGTACGTTTACGACTGTCCCGTCCTTGCTCGAAATAATTACCTCCTGAGGACATTTTTAACCCTTTTGGTGACTGCTGGCAGCAGTTTGACGGTTCTGGGACCGAAGAGGCTCGTAGAAAGCGTCTTCGCAACGACTTCGCAAGCCCACAATTTTTGAGAGGTGCCATCGTGAAGCAAAATCTGCAAGACGACTGTGAGAGGACAACAGTAAAGTTTCACGCAAAAATCGAAGTTAACCTCGAAGATACAGGCAAGGCCTCAGCTTCTTTGTAAAATTACGTCGCAGTATGAGGGGCGGTTTGGGATTTGATGTAAGTACTGACGTGTACAGGACAGCGCGAACATCCGCGAAAAGATTTGCCTTTCGTTTTTCTTTATTTCAGCTGATCGTGTACCTCTTTTAGAGTTCATTAAGTGAAAAAGTCAGATTTTTAAACATCTTTAACAAACGAGACATAGGATCACAATGAAGTTGTTTTTGTAATAACCAGTCCGAGCTTTTGAGGCACTGAATACATTTTTTGGTTGACTCAATGACAAGGCTTCGTCAATTTTGGCGCATATCTCCTAGTTATCAAAGAGCCTTATTACACAACTTCAACATAGTTCAAAGAGCGGACCTCTTGCCGAAATACAGTTCATAGGGAAACGCTCGGGATCGTGGGCGAGCGGTCGAGGGTTTGGATCCTGCAGACTGCGTTTGTTTTGCACTTTTGCAAAATCCATGTTTATCATATAGGTAATCCACCTAAGGGTATTATAGTGTGTTATAGAGCATCACTAGGGTGTAGCCCACTGCGAATTTACAAAACGTTGTTGCCCTACACACTGAGGACTGAAGATGGAGCTGTGAAATGCTTAATTAAAAGTTAAAATTAAACAGAATTAGCCTGTTTTGCTCTGGTGGAACATGTAAAATTTCAAACAAAGCGTTCAGTTGTCAGATGTGCGTGTCTGACTCTCACTCCGTTTCTTTGCCAGCACATAGGTAAAGAAGTAGTAGCAGGGTGGGTGGGGGAGGTGGGAGAGTGATTATGGAATTCGAAGGAGTATTGTTGCCAACGTACAGTAAATGGTGTCGACCTGTTTACCCTGTAAGAAGCGCGTTTCCATTTGTAAGACGTCCAGTTTTATTTCATAGTTCATAGTCCAGCTTAGAAGAGTGTCTAATCTGAGGTGAAAAGTGTCCAACTCAAAGTGAAAATGGTATACAGGGTGTCTCAAAAAATATATACACTGTTTGAAAGCTGATCACTTTGCTCATATAAAGGTATTAAAGAAGTTAAGGGCTCTTATGAAGGCCTAGAAAAACAGAAAGTTTCAGACACATGAGCGGTACAGATTACGCCATAGACTCGTCTGAAACCATGCTTTTTACACTCAATTGATTGTGTATCGCTTGAATACTTGTCATAAATTCTCCACGAAGTGGCCGTATCGATTGATTTGTGCTTTTCTTAAAGCTTAAAATTTAAAAATACGCTTGCGGAAAATACAGGGTCTCCTAAAAAATGCGGGTACTATTTGAAGGGCCCTAACATTGTTGCTATTGAAGCTTTTGAAGATGTTTGAGACTCATATGAAAGCACAGGATAATGAGACTTCTGTGACGTGCGAATAGTCAAAATTGCGCCATGCCACCGCCTGAAACCTTGCATTTCAATTTCGATTGGTTGTGCAGGTAGTGAATGATCGTTACAATTTTGCTACTACTTGTCCAGATTAACCTGTGCTGTGCTTCATTAAACGTTTTCCGTCGACCAGTAGATGCAATAATTAGGCGATTAGTCTCCCCATTCAACTTGAATATTGATTCATCAGTCCACAGAATCCGTCTTGGAAATAGTGCTCCTTCTCACATTTAAATTGTGCAATCAATAAGCAGGCATGTAACGTGTCTTTCACGTAATTGTCAAGTACTAAACGTTAAAAGAAGCACAGAACAGGTGAACGTGGCCATGTAGTACCTAGTATGTAACAAGCGTTCAGCTCATGCACAATCAATCGTATGTGAAATGCAAGCTTTCAGGCGGAACATGGCGCAGTCTAGACTACTTTTACGCCTCTGAAATCTCGCCAACCTGTGCTTTTGTATGAGTCTTAAGCATCTTCAAAAGCTTCAAGAGCAGCAACGTTAGAACCTCTCAAACAGTGCCTGCATTTTTTTGGGTACCCTGTATTTTTCGCAAGCATTAGTGTGTTTTTAAATTTTAAACTTGAAGAAAAGCACAAATCAATCGATACGGCCACTTTGTGAAGAAATTATAGCAGGTATTCAGGTGAAACACAATCAATCGAGTGTTAAATGCAAGAATCCAGGCGAGTACACTATGGCGCATTCAGTGGTGCTAGAACACTGCTTAGTTATAAGTGATAGCATTCCTTAAAAAAAACTATTTATTTATTTATTTATTTATTTATTACGTGGGTATAAGACACACGTGTAACAGAGAAAGGAAAACAAAAACAAAACCCAGCAACACTCAAACCATTAACCACATGACCTAGTACTCGAGTAGTGCATTTGTGGCTATACGCTTGAACTCAGCGGATGCATGGGGTGAGGCAGGAACACCAAACCTGAGTGCTACGAAAGCAGAAGCCGCTCGACAGGTGAAAGACCTAGCCCTCAGGTTGGTGCTGGCTCTGGCAAAAGTTAATTTCATGGAGCCGCCTCGAGTTCTGGACGGTGTGACGGAGTAACATTCTGACACAGAGCAGCGTACCCTCCCTGTGAGCATTTTAAGAACAGTGCAAACATCCTTCAACTTTCGGCGCGATTCCAGAGTGTGAAGACCAAAATAGGCATTTCTAATACTAGCCCGTGGGATTCTAGAATAGAGAAATCCTCCGGTTCTACGTAAAACTCTCCTTGTAAAACTTTTTTGAACCTTTTCTAGCAAGGCCACATCTCTCTTTTTACGAGGCGAGAACACAAGAGATCCGAATTCGACAATAGGTCTGATATATATCTTATACGCCATTGTCAACACTCTTCTATCATTCGTTGCCAAGGCTTTGAAAATTTGAAACAACCTTATGAACCCCTTGCGACATATTAGCTTTATATGTTCTGAAAAGTCCAACTTCTCATCGTAAACGAAGCCTAAGTCTTTTACCAAAGTTACTTTCCCGATGCATTGTCCATCAATACAGTAATCTAAGGCAGCTGACGAAGTCCCAATTCTCATGTGCACTGTCTTCTCCGGAGCCAAAGGAAGACACCAACGTCTGGACCAGTCCTTGACTAGATCAATCCCCTGCTGAAGTGCAACGCAATCATCAACAGTGGAAATTTCCCGATAGATTTTCACGTCGTCCGCGAACTGCTTTACAATAACACCAGCATTTTCCAATTCTTTTGCGAAATCTAAAGTGTAAACCATGAACAAGAGCGGTGACAAGACGCCACCCTGTGGGACTCCACTTTTTACATACCTTATGGATGAGAAAGCTGTACCAACTCTAACCTGAAATGATCTGTTCAACAGGAAATCCTTAACCCATCTACAGATAATTGGATGTACCTTCAGCTGTGTTAATCTGTAAAGCAGTTTCGAGTGGCTAACGCGGTCAAAAGCCTTTGAGAAATCTAAATATATTACGTCACATGCCTTTTTCGACTCTAGGAAATACGTCCAATCATTTAGACATTCAAGCATGTTAGTCTCCACTGACTTCTTCGGCACGAAGCCATGCTGACAATCTGGAATTAGTCCGTTTCTGGATAGATGTTCAAAAAGATGAGACTTAATCCCCTTCTCAAAGATTCTGCACAGAATGGACGTGATGCTGATAGGTCTGTAGTTGTTGATATCGCTCCCAGGCTTCTTTTTCAACAGAGGTGTAACATAAGAATGCTTCCAGCGTTTGGGCACTTCACCAAACATCAGCGATTGATTGAAAATATACGCCAGCGGACCAGCGATCACATGAGCAATATTTTTCAAGAATATGGAAGGTATCCCATCAGGTGTGAGTGAGCATGAATCGGAACAACTAAGAATAAGTTCATAGAGCATCTTTCCATCAAACCACGGGACTGCGCCCATTGGCTCACTCACTTCCGGAATGTATGTCGGTAGTTCCGAGGTATCATCCAGAAAAACTTCACAAAATTTATCAGCCAATATTTCCGCCTTATCTGCATCAAGAACAGCTACTACATCGTCCTTCATGATGCTTTCAATCGGATCCCTCTCTCTGAGCTTATTACTCAGAAACCTGTAGAAGTTCCTTTTACGGCCGGACTCAAGCATTCTCTTTTCAATATTCGCATTATATTTTTTCAAGGCCTGGAGAAATTTTCCACTAAACTCGGTATATTTCTTCCAGTGGTCTGCAACACTACTTCCATTAGCTAATCTGAACAAGAAATCTCTGTAATCCAGCATGTTTTGTAAATATTGTGGTAAATAAGAATGGCTAGCCTCAACACGCACCCACGGAACAAATAGTTCTACAGCTTCTTTTAAGATACTAATAAACATTTCATATTTTTCATCAACTTTTGTCACGGAATCCAAGAAATTCCTCCACGAAAACGAGGAAAGAAAGTGGCAAACACTATTATAATCACACCTTCTAAACTGACGGGCATACGTGTAGTTGGGCTCGACGTAATAACAACATAATCGAAACTTTACACATCTATGATCGCTCAAACCGACGGGAGGGCCTACAATGACTCCATCAACAAACGACTTCTCAGATGAGAGCAAAAGATCTAGGATGTGACTACCTCTGGTCGCTTCATTTACAAATTGCACAAGCCTGTGACTCCTCATCATTTCCACAAAACAAGCGCTATCTGATGAGAATGGTTCCCGGAAGTCCGGCCAGCTGATGTCAGGGTAATTGAAATCACCCAACAAAACAGATGGGTGCTCACACTCAACGAGATCGCTGATAGCTATGATTAGTTGTTTATTTTGTTCAGAGTTGCAGGAAGGAGCCCGATAAACCGCGACCAATCTGAGTTTGCACCATTCTAGAAACACATCGACAGAGAGAATCTCATAGGAATTTACAACTGACTGCGAGAAAACTTCAACAGCCCCGACATTTTTCTTTAACAAAATAGCCACGCCGCCTCCCGCCTTCCTTTTTCTATCACAACGTATAGTCAGAAATTCACGACTCATATTATCAAACAACGACGAGATAAAATGATGCGATTTTAGCCATGTTTCAGTAAAGACGTAAACATCAAAACTCGAGCTCAGTATACGATCAATGTAAACAGCATTCCTTACAATGGAACGAACATTTGCATAAAAACATGATAAACGCTTCATGAATTTCGAAGTAGGCGGCACTGGTCCAAAGGGGCGACAGGGCTAGAGACAGAATGAGTGGCCGTCCTAATTGAAGAGTCTGGTGAACTTGCCCTACCCACTTCACGACTGGGTGATGCAGGAGGATTCACCTGAGCTCCAGAATTACGACGGCGCAAACGCTCCTCTAACGTCAAAGAAGGCCTAAGATAGACACGTTTCAAAGGAAAAGAAGACAACCGATTCGCTCGCTTGACTGCCAAAGCTTGAAACTTAGAATAGGGTAACACTACCTTTAACAGCCTGTCACCATCATCTATCGGTCTGCCTAAGCGGTACACAGCAGTGGGATAACATTCAACACCAAGGAAATTTAGAATATTACAAACATTTTCGAAATCATATGCAATACGCTCACGTATACGAGCGTTCTTCAACTCGGGCACACGACCAATGATGATTGATCTACGGCGTTCCGATTCGCTCTCAAAATACTGGGGCTCCACCGACTCCGTAGAAGGTGTAGTACGAGCCGGTGGGACAGAAGAATCGGAAGGTTGCTTGCTAGATTCAAATGAAGCTATTGCAGATCGCAAACTTGCGTTTTCAGCACGAAGCTCGTCGATCTCCTTGTCTTTTTGTTCCAAAAGACTATTCAGTTGACGCGATATGAGACTGAGCGCTTTCTTAAGACACCTTGGAACTGCCGAAGACCGTGTGACCTCGTCAATCGCAGCAATCCAATCATCCGATCCAACCTCAGCTGCCGACACGGAGTCTGATGACACAACCTGAGTGCCCTTAACAGACGCACCAGAGCGAGTTTTCATGGTACACGAGAACAGAAGACAAGAGCAATAGACCTTTCAAAGCGACCTTCAATAGCTGATCTATTGATTGCGGGCCGCTCGCAATCCTCGCGTTCAACATATTCTATTATTTGAGTTCTTATTTGCAAAAAATCAATAAGGAGCCGGAGTACAAGACCATCAGAGGCGGTAGTGTATTGGGCGGCATTAGGCATCAAGGGGTCACTGAGGTCACCACGCTGGTAGAGCGCCAGTCGCCCTAATCGTGGCTCGGACCGCACTCCACAATCAGGCGAGCAATCACAGAGTTTCAGAAAATGGTTAAAGTAATGGAAAAGTTTGGAAACTAACAAAATCAATCGCCTGCCATTGCCGTGAGCGGCTGCATTACTACAGTTCTCTCGTTGCTCAGTTCATTGCTTGTATGTTATTGCTTTCCCATTGCTCAGTTTGCTCATTTGTTTTTGAGCCTCCGTCCTCTAAGGGTACGGCCTCAATAAGTTAGGTTTACGCCATTTTTCGCCGTTTTTTTAGCAATCAATCATTTCTAATAGCCTTGATTTTAGTAGGTCAAAACGGAATGGCGCGTATTACCCGCAGTCAAAGAATCAGCAGCGCTGCTGGTATTCAAGTGAGCACTGCTGTAGTAGGTGAGACCTCTGCGACGGCAGCGGTCGTTCCTGGTGATGCTGACTACACAAAAATGTCAGCAAATGATCTGATTAAAAACATAATGGAACGAAATAAGGACCCCGTGATCGCTGATATGCTGAGTGCGTTATCTGAAAAGATACCGAAGGAATTCTCTGACTTCATTGAGTCAGAGAAGCGCTCCCGAAGTATAGTGATCGCAGGGAACGAAGAGGCACCCGCAGGGGTCTTACCTTCACATCGTCAAAAAGACCTTGAAGAGAAAGTAACGAATATCTTAGATGTGTTGCAGGTAGAGTGTCCACCAGTGGAAACCTAACGGATTGGTAAGCCGAGCCAAGGGCGTGGGCGACTGGTCAAAGTCGTGCTGCCCTCCACGTTCCACTGGAGGAGAGCCTTAGCTAACGCTCGCCTCCTCCGCAATGCGGGCTTTCCGGATGTTTTTGTCCGGAGAAGTATGACTGCGGAGGAGAGATATAAGGACTTCAAGTTGAGGAAGTTGGCTAGGGAGAGAAATAAAGATTTGAATAGACGGGAATGGGTAGTGTACCGGGGCGAACTCAGGCGCATCTCCAAAATTTCTGTTGCGGTTTCGGGAAACGTCTGATTAAGCACGGTGATACTATACCATTCTAGTGTTATCTATTCAATGCGCATCGCCTTGTAAACAAATTGCTCCACTAGCAACACTTTATCTCAGACATGAAACCGGACATAATATTCATCACCGAAACCTGGCTATCCTATGAGTTGCATAGACTAGTTCGAAGTAGGGCCAGAGGAGGAGGCGTTTGCTGTATAATTAAGAGCTCCATTGTTGCGCATACAGTAAACCGCAGCTTTTCGTTGAAATCCGATGTCCTTTACGTAGAGGTGATTTCCCCCCCCCCCCAACTCTTCCGCTCAATTGAGATTTATAGTTGTCTATCGTCCTCCAAATTCTTTAAAATCAGACGACGACAATCTCGCTGACTTGCTTACTACCCTTGCGGCAGCTAGGTGTGATACAATCATACTAGATGACTTTAATTTGAAAGTTAATTGGAGTAACCTTGTATCCGTATCACCGAATTCGGCACATATTCTTAAGTTCTTCAATGACTCTGGATTTCAACAAATGGTTAACAGGCCAACGTATTCAAACCATATTCTTGACATTATTCTCTCAACATCGCCTATAGTTCATGATGTTACCACGCTTCCTCCTCTAGCTACTTCTGATCATAGGATGTTGCAGTTTTCCGTAAGCTCTGCGCATATCCCTGATAGTAATCCAATTCCCTTACCTGATCTCTTAGGTGTAGACTATTCCTCCCTTAACGAAAGATTGAACGAAGTGGACTGGTTAAAAATATTTGATAACTACACTTCTACAGCGCAGCTATATCAACGATTCTGTAGAGTCATCTATGAGAAGTTATCTCGTTTTGTCCCACTAAAGAGGTCCCAATCCGAATTTCCCACAAATATCCGAATCCTGCTTAACCAAAAGAAACGGCTTTTTGAATTGTTGCCTAATCCACTGAGTAACCCTCTGTATAAGAAGGTGGTGGCGATGTCCGTTCCTCCACGTGGTGCTACTGGAAACTACTCGCTCTGCGAGTTAAGCCGAACACGGACACTCGATTGCAGGCGACAGGCCGGCCTACGAAGACTCATGTCACATCACATGGTGTATGACAGCTCAAGTGTTTCGAGATAGTGCTACGGCGTCCGCGGGAGCCGACGCGCACTCGCAGAGCCCGGCGAGTGTGAGAAGTATGCGAGGGTCGAGGGTCCCTGATGCGAGGACGGCATCGGGGGGGGGGGCAACTGAGCTAGTCCGAAAGTCCCGTTACGTAAGCAGGACCCGGGTGGCAACGCTGAATGTGGGTACGTTGACGGGCCGCTCGTGCGAGTTGGTTGAAGCACTGGAGCGTAGAAGAGTTGATTTCTGTGCGGTGCAGGAGACGAGGTGGTCCTGCCGCAAGTCAAGGGACATAGGACGTGGCTTTAAGGCCGTTCTATGTGGAAGTCCCAGGACCACCAGTGGTGTCGGAATAATCGTCTCCGAACGATTTCGTGACTCGATTGTAAGCGTCGAGCGCTTTGACGATCGATTGATGAAGATCGTTGTCGCCGCTAAGGAGCGACTCTATCACTTCTTCTCAGCGTATGCTCCGCAGACTGGCTGCTCGGATCAAGCCAAGGAAGAGTTTTGGAGCCTGCTTGATGAGAAGACAGCAGAGGAACCACCGTAAGATGTCATCATAGTCGCTGGTGACCTTAATGGTCACGTAGGTGTTGCGAAGGACGGGTGCAGCTGTCATGGTGGCTTCGGATACGGATCACGTAACGCCGATGGTGAGCGCATTCTTGATTACGCGGAATCGCATACTCACCGTCTTCCGAAAACGCGACTCGCACCTTATCTCATACTACAGTGGGAGCACCAAGACTCAGATGGACTTTGTCCTTGTAAGAGATCGCGACCGGAGTCTTGTCACAGACGCGAAGATCGTGCCGTATGAGACGGTCGCCCCACAGCATCGACCGCTGATCTGCACTTTGAAGATCGCCCCTCCGAGGCTGAAGCAGGTTGAGCGATGCGGTGCAGCTAGAATCAAGTGGTGGCGAACGAGAGAGAAGGGAGCAGCTGTGATTTCTCGCGTGCGGTTACCGACAGTCACGACTGTCGACGAAACTTGGAAGAAGGCGACCGACGCGATTCGTCAAGCTGCACAGTCAGAACTTGGCATTACGAAGCCTGGGCGACCGAAGGTTGACAAGCAGACATGGCTGTGGACAAACGACGTGAAAGCAAAAGTGCGAGAGAAGAAGTCGCTCTATCACGTGTTTCTCGGCGAAAAGACAGCCGATAACTGGCGGAAGTACCAAGAAGCGAAGAAAGCTGCAAAGAAGGCCGTGGCTGTTGCGAAAGCCACTCATTATGGAGATGTCAACGAGAAGCTCGAGTCTTGCGATGGTGAGCGGTATCTGTACCGACTTGCAAAGAATCGCCATCGCCAGACCGAGGACATCGAGAAGTTCTTCGGCATCAGTGATGAGAACGGCCATCTTCTTACGGACCGCAAGAAGGCATTGAAGCGATGGCGCGATTATTTTGAGGAAATCTCTACGGTAGAGTTCCCTCATCCAGTCATCCCTTCAACGGCTCCAACCCACGGCCCCTTTCAGAAGATCACCGTGGAGGAGATTCAAGCGGCTTTGAAGAAGATGAGGCCAGGCAAAGCGACTGGTCCCGATGACGTGGCAGCTGATTTGTGGAAGTCCAAGTACTGGTACCCTGCTGAGAGGTTGGCGAAGTTCTTTAATCAGGTTGTGGCGGAGAAGAAGGTGCCTGAGTGTTGGCGCCAAGGTACGACAATCCCGATTTGGAAGAGAAGGGCACTCCTGCAGACTGCTCCAATTACCGTCCGATTCGTATGCTTTCGCACAGCATGAAGATCTTTGAGCGAATTGTCGATGAACGAATTCGGGACATCGTCCAGCTGTCCAGCAATCAATGCGGCTTCGTGGCTGGCTGTGGCACCGTTGATGCCATACACGCCACTCGCCTCCTGATAGAGAAGCATCGCGAGAAACAGAAGGCAGTGCATATCGCCTTCTCGACTTGGAGAAGGCCTTTGACCGCGTACCGCGTAAAGTGATATGGTACGCCTTGCGACATCATGGAGTTCCCGAAGAGCTCATAGAGTGGGTGCGAATTCTCTACTCTTGTCCAAATCAAGGAGTCGAGTTCAAGCTGCAGCTGGAACCTCGATGGAGTTCCCCATCTCTGTCGGGGTACACCAGGGTTCTGCGCTTTCCCCACTCCTCTTTGTTGTCGTCATGGATGCCATCACACGAGATCTTCAGAAGCCCGTCCCTTGGACGTTGCTTTATGCCGATGGCGTGATGCTCGCTAGCGAAGATAAAGGAGAACTCGAGCGAGAGTTGCAAGCTTGGTGTGATCGCTTGGAGCGGTTTGGACTCAGATTGAGCGTGAAGAAGACCGAGTATTTAACGACGGACGTTACCGAGTCCAGCTCCATCAAGGATAACAGCCACGCACTGCGGTCTTTAAGTACCTGGGATCAGCAGTCGCGCCTGGCGGCAAACTGATGGTCGAAGTGAATTCACGCGTGAGTGCAGCTTGGTCCAAGTGGCGCTCGTTGACTGGGGTGCTCTGCGATAGGAAGATACCGGAGCGCTTTAAGTCAAAGATCTACAGGGCAGTCATCCGGCCAGTAGCGATGTACGGCGCTGAGTGTTGGCCTGCGACCAAGGAAGTTGAAACGCGCCTCAGCGTCATGGAGACGAAGATGCTGCGCTGGACGGCTGGAGTCACGCGCATGGACCGCATCCGAAACGAAGCTATTCGGCAGAAGTTCGGTGTCGCGCCGATAGCGGACAAGATGCGCGAAGCTCGCTTACGTTGGTACGGCCACGTTCTGCGTGGAAAGGAAGATAGCGTCCGTAGGATAGGCCTCAACTTCGAGGTAATAGGAAAGCGGCCTAAGGGGCGCCCGAAGCAGCGCTGGGCTGATACGTTACATACGGACTTGAAAGCGGCTGGTGTCCACCCTGATCTAGCGCTGGATCGGGAAAGGTGGCGTCATGACACCAGAATAGCGGACCCCGCTACGAAGCGGGACAGACGCTGAAGAAGAAGAAGAAGAAGAAGAAAAAGAAGAAGAAGAAGAATCCTCTGTATAAGAAGGTATGTGTGGATGTTGAGAAGCATCTGAAAAAATTCTGGGCCAATCGCGAACGTAGATATGCAGCAGACTCGTCTATGAGAAAATTGCACTTATATGTTCTTAAAAAGTTGAAACCTAATGGAAAAAAAAACAAAAAAACCTAATGCTCGACAAAGTTGGATCTAAGTGTTTTAGTGAGCTCAGTAAAGCCTCGGCTCTCGGTGAACACTTCGCGTCTGTTTATTCAGAGGATGACTCCTATGTGCAAACTACTACCTTAGGTCCTTCCGTGCTGCATCGAATAGGCGGCTTTCATTTCCACCCTAATGAGCTTCTAGTTGTCCTCAAGCGTTTAAAGCCATCCTTCACGGAACCTTTTGATGGCATCCCTTCAATTGTTTACAAAAAATGTGCCTCTTCTCTTTGCAAGCCTCTTGCACATTTTTTCAATGTCTCGTTGATGTTAGGTGAAGTGCCGGAAGTATGGAAGGATGCAATTGTCACTGCAATTTATAAGAAGCCTGGTGCTTCAACTGTGTCTGACCTTCACCCAATAAGTCTTTTACCGCCACCCATAAAGGTCATGGAAAAAATTGTAATAAATTGTTAGTACATCTCGAAAGGTTTCATCTTATTCCAAATGAACAACATGGGTTCGTTTCCGGTTTATCCACTGTCACTAATCTTGTTGATAGCTTGTTTGACTGGAGCCTTGGAATCAGTTATGGAAATTCGATTGATGTAGTTTACATTGATTTATCTAAGGCCTTCGACAGGGTAAGTCATTGCAAGCTGCTTCAGAAGTTGGCACCTTTCGGCATAAGCGACAATTTTCTGAGGTGGTTTGATTCTTACCTTAATGAGAGACATATGACGGTAAAAGTTGGTCACAATTTCTCCATGCGTTATCGTTGCACGAGTGGTGTACCTCAAGGGAGTGTTCTTTCGCCATTGCTGTATCTGATATATACAATGGAGCTACCCTCTTTGCTTGGCACTTCACGGAACATACGAGTTCAGTTGTATGCCGATGATATAAAAATATACGGGATTTACAACACCGAAGACTGTGACAAAGTACGAGAAGCTATGAAACGTTTGATTAGTAACCTTAGTGAATGGGCTACAGAACGGAGCTTGACCATTAATCGCGAAAAGTCGTTCGTTCTACATTACGGGGATCTACCGATCACTGAATACGAAATGAATGGCGTTGCGCTAGAGAGCTTCCAGGAAACGAAAGATCTCGGGGTTTTGTTCGATTGCACACTGAGCGAATTGTGAGGAAGGCAAATATTACGCTTTTTCGATTTTTCGAAACGTCCACACTGATAATCCGTCGATACTTATTCGGTTGTATAAGTCATACGAACTTCCCCATTTCGAATACTGCTCCCAGGTCTGGAGTCCGTTCACTATGAAACAAATGCGTAAGGTTGAAAAAGTGCAGCAAACGTTTTCTAGGTTAGTTTATTGCCGATTACATCCTGGTTTGCATTGGCAGCTTATACCGCCTTATGGTGAACGGTTAAAGCTACTAGGTCTCAAAACGTTGCTGCATAGAAGGGTAGCTGCAGATCTTATATTTGGCTTTCGCATCCTTCGTGGTGAAGTTAAATTATCTCCCAGCAAATACTGGATCTTCAGACCTACTAATGGGCGTTCAGGTGGGTTTAGACTTGATTATATGAGGTTGCAGAAAAGAAAATCAAAGTTGTTCCATTTCGTGCTGTTTCGATTCTCTAGATGGTTGCATTCATTGCCTGCAGATTTATTGGCTTCTCAGAATAGCCAAACATTCAAAAAAAGTCTAAAAAAGATAAATGTATTAGAGACTCTAGGAATTACAGATTTTCACTAGTAGTTTGAAACGGATTTTTATTCAGAATGGCCCCTCTTCGTATTGAGCGAGCACTATGAGTTCGAATATGTTCTCCAGCTCGATGCAGTCAATGATTGAACTAATCCAGCAATGTTCCTTTGCGGTTATGCTCTACTTCTTGTTCACTATTACGCTGAACAGGAAGTAGAGCAAGTTGTTTGCTATTTGTTCCTGGCTAATATCTGATTGTTTTCCATGGTGACCGGTTTCTTCAATTTTGTGTTGTTTGCCTTTCAAAGTAGGGGTTGATTTTGCTTTCGCTAATTTATTTAACGGGTAGTCCTCTGTGGTCTTACTAAATGCAAATACAAATTGCTGAATACAAAGCCAACATATTTCCCGATTTATCCTGTTGCCAGTTTATTTATGTTCATCCACTGGTCCTTTTATCCCAATCCCCTCTACCTTCACCTACAACGTTTTCTTTTTAAAACATTTGCCAAAGTTATGTCTCACTCTGCTTTGTCTTACTGACTAGCTTGCCACTCACGTGGGTGCTTGGTATACTGTTACCGAACGGCTTGAAATGATCACCCATATTTGGAGTGCTATCTTCTTTTGTTTTATTCCAACATGCGTGTCCTCCCTTCTATGAAATCGCCTGGGGTGCGTATCAGTTTAAAGAGGCCTTTGAGATAGAGGGCCCGCCCTGGGATCGTGCGCATAGAAGGTCGTAGACCAAGCGCATTACGCTCATGAGCCATTTGTCTTTACGGTAGATTTTTGTTTTCGCGTTCTTTTGAAAGCAGCATAGGCATTATTCTTCTTTTGCTAAATATGTATGTGCTGGGCTAGTCTTTCGACAAAGCTAGGTGCCAGTCCCTCGTTTAATTTGTTTTTAATTTTCAAATTCAGAGCTGCAATAGATATGTTTTTATGTAATGTAAATGGTGGATACGTGCAGCAGGGATACCAGAAATTTTAAGAGACTAAGCTGTTGGGTGACCAAAGTTTCATGGTGTTCACAAATTCTAAAACCATAGTGAGACCACTCTGGACTCCTCGACTTCCAGTTTCCTCCTTGCCTTTTTCTTCCTTCTAAAATGATGGATGTGTGTTCTTATTTTTCGACTGCACTTTTATCGACTAATTTTCAATAAGTTTTTTTTTGCGTTAGTTGCTGTTTTGACAATTTGCTAGTGTATGTCTACTATATTTGCTACTGTGTTTGAGCGCGTCCTATGACGTATATAATAAATAAATAAATAAACATTATTCGACTCAGAATTCACGGGGAAAATCATTGGTTGAGGAAGTTTTCCATTCTAGAACAACTTTTTTAGCCGAAATTGTGGTGGGGCCATTTAACGGCTCCTGTGAGGTTTGGCCGCTTGTTTAAATGTGATACAATCCACTACCAAGCCAAGAAGACCACAGGTGGACGGTGACAGAGCACTACCGTGAACCTCTCATTTTGCGGTCAGCCCTCCCGAAGGCGAGACTTCTGTCGTGCAGTTGATCTGGCAAAAATCACATTTTCCATCAACAATTGACCCTGTAGGTGACTTCGGCAGCTGATAGTTTTCAAACCGCTTTATTGATATCGCTTTCTCTAAGCTATCTTGTGGATTATCCTTAGCTCAGCTGAACACCGAACTTTGAGTTGTCATGGACGAAGCCGAGACCAAATGGGAGCCCATGAAATCGGACAATTTCCAAAAATCTGGCGGTTCAGATGAGGGAAATTTTAGAAAAAAGTAGATCAAAATAATCACAATTTTTTATTACCTATAAAAAAGTGTACTATGCAGAGCGTACCACAAGCAAAAGGCGAGAGATTTATTTAAAAGTGCTTATTCTGACCAGCTAGGTAGAGATATTCCCTGTGGGGGCAATTATCTCGAGCGGCGAAGGGAGGTCGCCGCCGCTGAGACTATGTAGGTCACCGAATCAACTTTTTTTAAGAACCTCTGAATGCTACCTACGTCATTGATCATCAAGATCATCAAGAGTGGATTCGAATGATAGATCATCAAGAGTGGATTCGAATGGTGGCAATTATTTTCTGATCAAAGCGCTTTGAAGGGAGTTATGGAAAAGCGGCGGAAACGGCGGTTTTTTCCGTCTATTCCGCCCAAAAACCAAAAGACAGGACCGATATTGTAAGTGTGTCAAAGAACGTGTTTTATTATATTTATAACGAGTGCCAATAACGCGTAGCCTTCGGATGAGATGACATCCTTGGCGTCTGCGAGTTGTTCACGATTGAGGCGTATTCACAACATATTTGATTTACAGTTCAGCAGTTTAGGGGCCATTGGATGACGAACGCAGTCTCCCAACGTTAAACACGAAATTTAGGGGAATGCTACAAGCATGTATGAGTGAATGCATCCTCTTTGACTGGGTCCTTTTGACATTTACGGTTGATGCCGCTGCAGACTGTAGCCGCTACATCACATTCAGTTTTCAGAACGCAACTTTTCGCTTCGCGCACTAGGCCGAAGGCGAAAAATCAGAGGTTCCATTCTTTGAAGCGTAGTCGGTCAATTCTGAATGTTGCTGGCTTTTGCTGAAACCGAGAGAGCTCCAATTCCGCGTGCAAAATGTAGCCACCTTATGTCCTAGTTCTACGGGCGCAATCCATATTTATGAAGAAAAGTTGATATGCAGATGAACATGCTGATGAGCCCTGAATTCGTCAGAACCCAAAATTTCGTTAACAACCAAGTAGCCATCTTGTCAACTACAGTGCGCGGCCAAAGTGTTGCGCGCAAGAGTTAGATAGATGGTCTTAGAAATCTCCAGAGGCTTGACAAGGGAGCTGCAAACAACAGCACTGAACAGCACCCAACCATGAGAATAGTCCAAGACCGGAAGGGCTCAATAGTATCTAATTTCACAAGACCACAGAGTTGGAGAGTCATCCTGGATAGCATTCACGTTTGGGAGGTCTCAAACCAGATATGTACACATCTGGCGAAAAAAGTCTCTAGAAACACATAACCACGACAATTTATGTGCATGCTCCTTTGGGTGCGAGAATGACGACCGATGGAAGACCATGGCCACCAAGTCCAGGAACGAGAAGCCGAAGACCACACCGAGGCATCCGGTGTACAGTACTATTGTGATCTATAATAAGGAGCTGCGAAGGAGAAGGTTGTTAAGAAGCCAAAAAAGGCCAGGGAGCCCAAGCCAAAAAATGAGGCATCCAAGCCCAAGACGCCGAAAGCCAAGAAGGAGAAGTCGTCGAAGTCGTTGAGGAAGCCGTCGCCACCTCTGCAGCCGCTTCAACCGCTAAGAAGACCGCGTTGAAGCTGAGGACGCTAAAGAAGGCCGCCACCACAAAGTC
The DNA here is from genome assembly GCA_947359475.1 of Heligmosomoides polygyrus bakeri. NCBI lineage: Eukaryota > Metazoa > Nematoda > Chromadorea > Rhabditida > Heligmosomidae > Heligmosomoides > Heligmosomoides polygyrus. The sequence continues at coordinate 69,949,978 of OX375870.1, forward strand.
ACTTGTCTCTCCTATCCCGTTGGTACTTCAGCTGATGAGGTCACTCCGATCTCTTGTACATAACTCGCCATATTGTTTATTGTAGTTGACAAATATGGTCCCACTATCGTTCCGAGGAGTCCCACTTTCTGGTTGATATCTCTATTAATAAATAAAAAATAATAAAATATAATAAAATATACAGGGTGCGTAAAAAGTATTGACGCAGTAAATGACGGCTGTGGAAATAGTATTCGCAGTAAGTTTTAAAATATTCACTTGGGAAATATGGAAAATGATCTTGCAAACACGATAGAATAACTTGTAATCGATATTGGCTCCTTTACTGAGAATACAGGAACGAAAACGGCGGAAAAGTTCATGAGCACGCGCCGCAAGTACTCGCTTGGATTTCGTTTCGTGCTTTTAACAGGGTAGCCTTCTGCGACTGGTCACTTCTGTTGAAAGTAGCCCAGACCTCATTCTCCAAAATCGCCTAAAAAGAGTAATCCAGCGGATTCACGTTTAAGCTGTGCTCGTCTGAGAAGCTGTCCACACCTGCGCGCCTTATCCGTTTGCCGTTATGGGACAGAGGTTGACAATTTTTGATTTGAACGTTATCGTGTTTGAACATATTGTAATCATCATCTGTTATGACAGAGCCGGGGCAGACGTTTAGGTTGCTGGCCTCTTTCCTCATCAACCGTTTCGAACAGCGCCAAATTCTCTTGTTAAGGAAGTATTCAGCTGTCTGGGTAACAGACAAAAAAAGGCCACCGTAGCGATGACGATCATGTTTCTTCAGTTTTTTCGTGAGTGTTTTTTGAGCACAATACAGACAACAAAAATAACACACAAAAACCTAGAGGGTAGAAAGAGAAAGCTGGAGCTGAAACAAAAAGCAGGTGCGTCAATACTTTTTGCGCACCCTGTATATGGCTTTATTCTTTCACAGATGAGAACCGGCAGATTTTTGGATAAAATCAGCCAACCCTTAAGAAAGTCTAAAAATTCACGGGAAAATCCTGTGAAAAGTCGAGTGAGTGAAGTGAACTTGAGCGTTATCCAACACGGACACCAGCTCTTGTAGATAGACGGATACCTCCTGCCTTGAGGCAGAAAAAAGTGTTCAACATCGTTATGTTGTTCCAAAAATTAACTGTTCACCTGAACAAGATCAACTTCTTTCCTTGAAATAAACAACCCAAAGAGCGCTCTCTACAACACCACTACGGAACCACTATCGAAAGTGGCCGTGATCAACAACAGGTAATTATGAAGGAGTGGCCAAACACACTAGGCACCATTTAGGCGGTCATAATTCACGTTCGGTAGTTGTGGAAGAATTAGGTGAATTTTAAATAATGGCATAATCGCTACGCAACTCTATCCAGTTTGTGGCAATGTTTCTGAATGTAAATTTGAGAAGTGCTCTCTTGTGGAAGAATCACAGCACTACAATTAGCCTTTTAGAATCTCTGTGATTTTTTGTACTGCTCATCGATTTTCTACAAAACTATTTACCAGAACGAGTTGTTCAGACGTGCGCTGTCGAGGCCTAAAGCGGAACTGATTAGCTGGTTTCAAATATGTAACTCGGTTGCTCTGATCCAAAGGGTTTCATGCTAACCCTGTATATGTCTTCTCTACTTAAAAATCGCATCCATTATACGACTAGGGGGAACTCCACCAGCTGGAGTAAGACGCTCGACAATTGCATCACTGTTCCACTTAATATTTTACCAAACGGTGACTCCATTTAGTTCCTTTTGAAGGCACAATGATTAACAAGAGTTTGCAAGTGAAACACCTTAATCGCATCAATAAAAACGTATGTATAATGACCTTTAATTCTATCATATTTGCAACTTGAAGCACCTATTATAACATTTAACTATGATACGGGCGCGTGTAGCGCAGTCGGAGGAGTCGCCGGCTGTCGCGTGTACCCGATACCGGGTTCCTGGTTCGGATTTTCCGCCCAGGCCAACCTTCCATCCCTCCGGGGTCGGTGAGTTGGTATCAGACTTGTCTGGGAAGGATAGAGCGCTGACTTGTTCATCGGTTGGCCACCGCAAGTCATTGTATGGCCAAATACGCATTCAAATCGCCTTCACGACATCCCGTAGAAGTAGAATGCGTGACGCATCCCAAAAGGTATTGGGTAACGCCTTCTTTATCCTTATCCTTTATACCTATGACACGACCAATTTACTTCAGCAGAAGAGCCTCCTAATTTCTTTGGTTCCACATCTCTTCAGAATGTACGTACGGAGGTCATCTTTATGGCAGGCATAACGGTTGCTGCGAGAGGTCTCCAGAGTTGACAAAAATTGGTATTCCATAGCTTTAAGGTGGACCTATAGTTGCGAGCCACAATGAACATTCATGTACATTCGAAACTGTGACTCAAACGTTGTGATCAGTGTGGGGAGCCAAATTCAGTCTTCGATTGATTTTGCAGGACGAAAATAACTAGGGAAATCTTGTGGTGTTTTCTGCGCGAGTCCTCTAATAGCTCAACATAATCCGAAAACAATGTCACACTCCTACGGGAACAGGTAATAGAAGATGGAGCACACTTAATCCCTTGACGTGGAGGCTTACAATTGTTTACGGACGCAAAAAAGTGCAGGAAGCAGTTCTACGTGGAGCAGACCGGACAGCGTTGCAGAATGCCGTGGCGTCTACCTCTGAAATTTCAGTGCTATACTCAGTGTGCTATACTCACTGCTGTACTTCAGTACTTGGTAAGTTATGGAGTAGAGGGCTGGCACTTCGCCTTAGGAGTCACCACTCTGGCAACTGAAACAGACCTAGATAGCAGAGACAATTAATTATAAGTACCGAGGCTATGCTGATAGGTTGCCTACAGGAGAACCGTGATGATAGGAAGTCCTGGGTACGGTTCAGAGCAGCTGCTCACTTCCTCAGAGCGTCTGCCACTCCCTTGGATGCAAAAGTTCTCGTATCTGCCAGGCATCTACCACTCATCTCCTCCTACCGACGATCTGTAGTTTCTCTCAAACTAGTGATCAGAAGAGCAGAAGGCAGCCATCTTATTGCAGGAAAGCCTTGCGTCATTTTTGCTGTAGTAAGATGGCTGCTTTCAAGCGAAGACCTCAATTCCAATAGGTTTACACGTTGGTGCTCGTAGAACTCGAGCAGCATGATTTTCCCTCGGCTGTTCGGTGAAAGACTGACAATCACAGCTTGCGTCAATCCAAAACAACGTAAGTTCAGATCAAAAATATAGGGACGGTGAGGGTCATCTATCACCGGGACAACGTCCGAGGCTAGTTTGATACCGTCACACGCAACAGGATGGGAGCAAAGTTAAATAGGTTGTTCTAGCCACAAAGCTCTTCCCTTCCTATTCGCCTGGACTCTTTCAGCTTCCACATTTTCCATTCAGCCCGCCAAGTAACAAGGACTTCGAGGCATTTATCGACAATCTGTGCCAAGTCATATTGGGGGTGACTGAACCCCGCAGACCTCTTCGGAAGGAGGCATTCTGGCACAGCAAGGGAGAGGAACGTCAACCATTCAAATCGTCATTATATTGCAGACCATTTACTACTGGCTGGCTTGGAAAACCGATGAGAAGCCAGATAAGGACTCGTCTCCGTATATTGTGGAACAACGCAGATTTCCTCAAACACGAGCACCAGTTCTTTAGGTCGGACAAGGAACGTCTGGCGTAATCTCACAATCACATCGTGAATTTCAGATGTCGAAAAAGCACTTCTTTTTTGAATAATGCCGTCGTCTTGGATTTCAGTATGGAGCAGTGAGAATTTGCATGAGCCACCTTAGGGCAACGGAAATGCGAAAGAAGCAAAATAGTTGGCGGACAATACTATTATACATATAACTCTTGCGAAACATTAGCACATCGAAATGTCAGCGCAAAAAAAATTGGAGGTCTGCACACGCTGCACACCTTCCTATTCTGGACTAGCTGTAATCTTACCACAGTTATGAAATACCCCGATGAGATACATACGGGATGCGTGCAGCGATAGTCGACGCTATGTTGCCCCGGGCACGTACACTCCGGGATGTGGACTACCTAACGCATCAGCGTCGAAAATCGATGTATTCTAGGGTTTTCAGGCTGAAAGCACGGAACCCAACCAAAGCATTCCCCATCCGACAAGTACTTGTACTGCACTAACGCCACACCTGGCCCGTGCACCGTCCAAGCAAGACAGTACGGCCTAATTCCTTGTCACAACACCTGAACACTTTCCAACAAAGAAAAAATCGAAAAATTCATTCTATTCAAATACAAAACGGGAGGAATAAAATTCCGCAAGCACAAGAACATGATACACATGATGGAGGCTCTTTATAGTGAGAACATCGACAAGCTAGATGTGCTTTATACAAAAAAGAAGAGCCTCAACCATGTATATCTCAGCAAGAAACACGCATCGAAGGAACCGCAGTGATCAGCAGAGGGTAACTCAATACCCAGTCTCCTCCAGGTATTTGGCCATCTTCTCCACGGCGGTGCGCACCTCCGCCGACACCTGATTTTCGCCTTCATAGATAGCGATCAGGATAGCTGAAAAAGTCTGGTCTCAGAATAACTACAATCAGAGATCCAGAGCAAATCTCCGGATAGCTCACAAAGCCTAATAAAAACACAAACACCACACGAAACGCATGTCAACATGCCAATACCCATCGAAGACAAACTGTAAAAAACTGCTTATAAAATGAGCCAAGATAGTACCGCTCTTTGTTTTGGCCGCGAAAAATCCGCACTTCTCCTTTTTGCCGAAAATGAGGTTCTCCTCAGTACGCGGCACAATGTAATGAACCTAAAAAAATTCGAAACATTTGAGTGAAAGCATATAAGAAGGGAGGAAGGCATACATCTTCAATATCAGCTCCAGTGGAAGGCACGTTGGCGAGGTTGTCAAAGAGAGCGACGAACTTTTGCAATTCGGCTTCAGATGCCTAAATAAGAGAATAGAGAATGAAGAACTTATTGAAGGGGTTCAGAGGCACTGAAAGTTAGAACGGCAGACGATGTACTACAGAAAAATGAAGTACTGCTAAGGGCTAACACATTTCTTCAGGCAGCTGGCATCGCTAACACATGTGCATGTGCCAAGTGCTAACACATTTCTTCAGGCAGCTGGCATCGCTAAATCCATATTGACTTCATTAACGATGAGGGTACAGTGCGACGAATCAATACTTATTTGTGGTGCGCCATGTATTCTAATTCTGCGGGATATAGTGAAGGCAATTTGAATACGTATTTGATATGATGATATGATGTTTATTACGGCGTATAACACACACGCAAAAAAATTCGATTGGAACAGATACAGTGAGTTGCGGTGGCCAGCCGAAGGAAAAGTTAGTCTTTCATTCTTCCGAGTATAGTCTGATACCAAGGACAGGAGTGATGGACAGTTTAGTTGGCCTGAAGGAATCGAACCAAGTCCCTCGATTAATGGCGCACGCACAAACCAGCCCCTCCTCCAACTGTGCTACACTGCGGCGTAAGAAAACATTATTGGAAAGCGCTTCACCACGAACATTATCGTTATAGAAAAGCCAGGTTCTCTTCAAGTACACAAGCGCCCAGTGAACATTTTCCATACGACATTCTTCCATATATGCCTGGAATGAAGTCCTTGGTGGTAATCGCTGTACAAATTACCTGCATTACGATGTCAAAAGCCCTGTTCATACTCTGCGACTCGACCAATGCGTAAGAATTGATTGACGCCGAGTGATCGCCCACCAAAAATCGATACGTTCGATTTGCTCGGGCGACAAGTCTCTCCTGTCGCAGACTATGAATGAGCCCAAAGTCAGCATCGTAACATCGCTTCGGCCCAAAGAGTTTCGCCACCCTGCCCCTGTGCTGACCTTGTTCAAGACTAACCTTGGCTGCACACGATAGTCCACGGCATCTCTCCTATTAGCAAGAACGACTTGTGTGTATATTTCCTAACCTAGCCTAATAAGTCACCAACCGTGCTGGACTAACGATTCGTTAGTGGGTGCACTACAATTTACACAGTCAGATATGAAATGAACTAAACTTCGATCTTAGCCAAAAGGCCGAGAAGCGAAATGAATTCCTGATGTTTACAACAAAAGTTTCCATTTTAATTTTATTTCAATAGAAAAGGCCGGTGTCTCCCACCCAATAATTCACAGTCCTAGATTGCTATGTCAGTCACTACATAACAGTCCAAGAAACGGCAGACTATGGGTAGACATTACGTTATTGGCGGAAATAGGCTCCGCGGGGGGGGGGGGGGGGGGGGGGGCATCACAGCATGGCGAGGGCCGGCGTGGCGAGTAGCTACATACAGTGAATGTAAGTGCAGTCTTATCTCTTCGTTTCGATTATAGATCCGCGTCTTATGTGCTTCCTAACTGGACAAGGGAGGGAACTCCAGGATGTAGGCAATTTTAACACGGATGCGTCACTTGAGCCACACCCTGGAGTCCCTTCCCCTGCCTAAATCTGTGCTCTCCTCTGCGTCAACGGAGGAGAGCACAGAGCACAGCTACAGCATTATTTGTTTGTTTTCTTTACTATCAGTGTGCCTTGCCTCATTTTCTTGGTGTTGGTGACACTTTTTATAAGGTGACCCCCCCCCCCCCGGACCCTATTTGCGCCCGGTTATTCTCTCCTTATTGCTGTTGAGTCCCTCGCGCGCAATTATGCAATAAAACTAGGAAAGTAAACAAGCAAATAAATAACTAAATCTAGGAAATAGAGTGTTGTACACCGTCGAAACTTTCCTATTACGCAGATAAACGACGAATAGATATCACACAAATCCCAAAGACGGACTCATCAGCAGCTCTCTGCTGACAGCCGATGATGCCTCACATCATATTCCTGTTTAGATTTGACACCCAGAGTCAAATTCTACACTGAATCTACATCGAGTGATTACACTTCAAGGTGGAGACCAACTAAGAAAAGGCACTCCTTCTCCACTCCTTGGTTATCCTCACTCAGCTTGAGACAGTACATAGATTTGGCCCCTATTCACTTGTGTTGTGTGTGTCGCATACACTACGTCCTGACTTCATTTTCGATCAGTTGCATTTAAGAACGTTAGGCACTAAAACCGCCGGCTCTCGCTTTCATCCCGAATCCATTCATCGCCCTGGTCTTGTCCGGCTCCCGCCTAGGTCAGCCTAGCAGTCTATCTCTCTAAGCTATTGGTGATTAGGTGGGGGAACTGTATGGGAACGATAAAATAATAAGCCATATACTGGTGGGACACCACATGTCGTCCTATATGTAGAGCGCGTTTCATTCCAAAAGGGACGCCAACCTCCACTATGTATCTCTCATGCCCTGTCGGAAAGAATGCATTTTTCATAGTTACGCATTCAAATTACCTCCACGACATCCAACAGAAGTAAAATGCGTGGCGCTCAAAAGGGACTGATTAATACCGTCCTTTATTCAACATCCTTAATGTTCGGTTACTTCCTTCTCCCTTGAGTAAAAACGTCACTACACTGGTTGTATCTAAAAGATTTTCCCACTGATTCTGTAATGAACACTGCTGATACTCGATAATAACAGTAATAAATAACGAAATGAAATAAATAACGTAAAAATGCGATGAATATATCATTCAATTGTCACCACTCTACGCGAACTTGGCGTTCCAACCTGTAGAGGTGAAAAAGTAATAACTGGGAAAAATCAGGTTAGAAAATCTGCATTTGGCCCTCACTGAGATGAAATTATACCCCCTGGTTCAGAAAGTGAATCGAGCACATAGACGCTTCAACAAAACCAAAATGTATGTTGGGCCCCGCCAGGAACGTGACAGCGAGCGCATGGGGACTGCGGTAACTCTTAGCAGCTAGTGGCTTGCGATAGCAATATGTGCACAAACGCTGAATGAAGATCGCCCGAATGGATCTCTGCGGCTCCGATTTTGCAGCGGCCGACAGAACCCAATTACACACGCATGCGGCCTCGGCGCGACGGAAATATCAGACACGCCACGTTAATGTAATTCAAACAATCGGTTCATTATCTGCGCTCAAGGATCGATAGAACAGCGCGTAGAAGGCGCCATGGCGCGGAGCAACCACGAGAATGCCAAAAACAGATGGTCGTTGGTGCTTCTGACGTCCTAAAATGACGTGACAGGGACCGGATGCTACCGTTAACGATGCTGATGAAGACGACATGGCACATCTGCCATCGAATCTCGCGTGCGAGCATTACGAGATGGGGATCAGATCCGTGGAAAGCACCTACCTTGAAGGCGTTCGCACCCTGGGTACGGGCCCAGATGGATCCATCCAAGCTGACAATTGCGGCACGCTTGATGGCGGGCGAGGACTCGGTCATCGAGGTGATGTACGCCTCCCAACCAGTCGACATTTCGGTTGAAGAACGGAGAAAGCTAAACGAACAAACTAAACCGAACGAAACCAAACTACGAACTTGAACCAGCACTTCGACGTCGAAGGCGAGAAAGGACAAAACGAATGGATAAAACAACGAGGAACCGAATAGCGTGAGACGTCATGGAAAGAGAAACACGAAGATCGGTTGGCAGTGCTAGCAGAAACAGAAACACCTGAAGGGTTTGTTGTGCATATCCGGACGAGGAGTACGTAGACAAGAGATGAACAACGGCTTCAGTCCATCATGAATTTGAGGAAAAACCACGCGAAAGCAGGATAGTAGCTATTAACCGAACACGGCAATCACTGCGGTTAAGCAGTGCCACAGAAATCGACCAATATAGATCACGACGATCAGCAGGAGTGCGTCTGACCCTCCATACGACTGAACGGCACAGATCTCGCGGAAGGAAGATGTTGCGCAAATAGGCTTCAGTGACGGGAATACGCTAAGCCGAAAAACCAGAGGTGACGACCTGCCAGCAGCAGTGGCCCAAAATCCACCGTCAAGTAAGTCAACTACTATAGTACTGTAGATAGTTTGCTTTTCGCTACGGGACCAATCTTGCCAGGAAACGGTAAATAAGGATCGTGGAGCTCGGAAACAAAGGTTTTTTGATTTTCTCAAAATCATGTTCAAGGATGTTTTGTGAACATCAAGTGAGAAAATCTGAGCGTGAAGGTGCTGAGATTACAGATAAGAACCACTTCCACAACATTCTCCACGATTTATCAAGGTGGGATCTGATCTAACGCATGGTTACAGGGTGCAATCCCAATCGGGGGGGGGGGGGGGGCAGTCCATTATGAATTGTTGATGGCAGCTACGCATCAATACATACAACATGCAATACAACATATGAATGCCTTAACTTACCCGATCCCCTCCCTTGGAAATGTTCGTGCGCTACGCTGAAATATTAGGTTGGAAAAAAGTCTTTTCATTTTTTTCAAGGATTTATTACTTCACAACTACAAAGTCAAATCAACTGAGATAAACTCTATTTTGTCCCACTACACTTCTCCAAAGACTGGGTAATTTTCCAATTCCTCTCGCTTAAAAGACTGCAGTTCTGGAGTCGAACCATTGATGAATCCAATTTTTGAGGTCTTCATCAGTTCCAAAATATTTCTCTCCAATTTCTTGCTTGAAAGCACGGAAGAGATGGTAGTCGGCACGAACGAGGTTAGGGCTATACGGTGGATGTGACATTACCTCCCAGCCCAGCTCCTTTATTGTTTCTCTTGTGGGTCTTGCAACATGTAGTTTTGCATCGTCATGCAGGATCATCACCTTCGACTTCTCCGGCCTGTTTTCTTAGAGAGTTGCGACGACTTTGTGGAGTTGGCCGCAGTATGTGACAGCAGTAAGTGTCTCTCCACTTCTGAGAGTTTGCCGATAAATCACTTCTCTGATATCCCACCAAACACTCAAGAAAATCTTCCTTTCGTGAACATTGGGCTTGAGATCAGACTTAGGGCTCTCTCCCTTTTGTACCCATTGCCTTTTCCTCGGAAGTTGGCACACAGAACCCAGGACTCTTCGCCTGTCACAATCCGCGGAAGAAACGATTTTCTTCCTTATCTGGACAGAAGAGAAGCAGCGATGGAGAGCTGTCGACCTTTCTGAGTGTCTGACAGGGCATGTGGAATCCAAGCTCCAAATTTCCATGAAAGCCAAGATTCTTCAGATGGATTCCTACTATCCTATGAGACACTTCGAGCTTCTCTGCCAGCTGACGTGTCGTCTGCCAACTATCGGTACGAAGAAGATGGTGTAGTTCACTGTCGTCCAATCCAGTTGCCCTTCCTGACCATGCTTTGCCCTCAGTGAATAATCTCCCTTTAAAGACTTTCCGAACCACTCATAACAGGCGCGATGAGTAGTAGATCCTAAGCCATATATATGGTTAATTTGGTCTGCTGCCTGACGTGCTGTGGATTCTTTAATGAATTCATGAAGAATGCCGTGCTGAAAACGGCCATGAGGTAGATCTGGCATTGAGTTCGGAAGATTGGGTGGATAACGAATTACAAGAAGAGTCTTAACCTGTGTCCGCGTGCGAACGGTAGACAAGTGTGATAGGATTACGAAATCAGCAATCAACATTGGCTAGTGCGTTTACAAGGGGAAGGGTAAAAAAAATTTCGAAGTGTGAAGAGACTTTTTTTCCAACCTAATATTAAAAGACTTCATCGGTACAGTGCAGGGCGGGGGGCACCGCATAGCACCATTGTGAACCAAAACTCTATTTGCTTTGGAAAGGAATCACAAACCGCTATCCACCAATTGATTAAGGTAATAAAGTTAACGGCAACGGTAACGAGTTTTCGCGATTTTACAGTGTTGTAATTGTTTATATATATATATATATTTATTTAAATGTTGTGGTACATGTTGCATTTCTTTATATATTGAAATGGACTCCCCCCCCCCGATTGGGATTGCACCGGTTGCAGAACTGTAAGTAGGTAAGTAATACAGAACGACAGAAAGATAACATGGAACACTATTCTCAGAATGCTTGGAAGAAACACTGAAGTGCATACGTCTAGTCAGAAGACGTACATGAATAGAGATCGATTAATTGAGAAGAGCCCTCGGACCCGAAAAAAAGTGCGGCGAACAAAAAACCTAGGATTTCTTGGCCAAATCTGGAAAGCGGGCTACTTTCGTCCGACTATTCAGGGATCAGTTGCCGAGGCTAGATCGAAGAAAATAGAAGCGAAGAATTGAGTCAACCACTGGATCTGTGCTGTGCTGACAAACGACTGAAACCGTTCAATTTTTAGGGAGAAACCTAAAGGTGCAGTATCGCATCAGTAAGTAACATCAGTAAATAAATAGTAAGTTTTTAGCAGTTCCACTCTAGCAGCAGCGAGCCAACAGTAGGAAGTTTGGCTCAAAATTCGTTGGTTATTACGAAGAAATGAGACGGTGGATTTTAGATCATGCATCAGCGAGTGTTTTCTCGATAACATTCATAAGGAAACCCTTTTCGGCAGACTATCCAAAAATGATTTATTGGCCTTGTCCCCTCAAAACAATATTCAAGGACGTCTTGACAACATCAACCGAAAAAGCTGAATTTGAAACTGCTGAAGCTGCGAGGAGCACTCCCGCAACAAGAGTGCCTGGCCCAAAATTCGGTAGTCAGGTAAGCCAGAGATTGGTACGGTAATCAGCTTGTTTTTCACTACGGGACCAAACTGCGCTTGCCAGGAAGCGATCAATAAGGGCCGAAGGGCTCAGAAACAAAGGATTTTTTACCACTATTCCCTCAAAATCATGTTCAAAGATGTCTTGCGAACACCAAGTGAGAAAAACGGAGCCTGATGGTGCAGTGATCACTGAGGGGAATCACTTCCGCAGCAGTCTCAACGATTTATCAAGGTTCTGATGTAATGCATGGTTGCAGCACTGTAGGCACATACGTAATACATGGTGTAATAGAAATATAAACGGATAAAGGACGGCGTTACTCAATCTCTTTTGGGATCTGCCACACATTCCATATCTACGGCATGTCGTGAAGGCGACTTAAATGCGTATCTAGCCATACAATGACTTGCGCTGGCCAGCCGATGAACAATTCAGCGCTTTATCCTTCCCAGACAAGTCTGGTAGCAATTCACGGACCCCGGAGTGATGGAAGGCTTGGTTGGCCTGGGTGGGAAATCCGAACCAGGAACATGGTACCGGGTGCACGCGACAGCCGGCAGCTCCTTCGACTGCGCTACTAATAGAAAGATAATGCGGAATATCCACAGTGCCGAGGTGCCCCGGTATCACTGGCCAGCGCTGTGGTGCAGGTAAAGTGCGCAGCGAGGAAATTATAACACAAAGGCATACAATAAAGAACAGCGAAGGCCTGTACGATGGCTAGCTATTCCAGAAATTTATCGCAACCATTAAACATTGATCCTGCGAAGACTGATCGAGACAGCAATTTTGAGGTCAAAAATCGATAAATGAAATTCGGAAGAGGCGAAGTGAGGCTGGTCAGCTACGGATAAACGACCTCGGCGCGCGCTGAGTCTAAACAATCTCGTCTCACCATCCCACGTGGAGTGGAACGGTTCGAGAAATGGGGCCACGATGGGCGAATCGAGCAGACCGTTTTGGGTGCTTGTGTGCTACTTGTTCCGCTCGGAGCAGAAGAAGACGACTAGTCAGCGCCGGTTCTATTTGCGCTTTCGTTGGGTACCTGGCGACAATACCAGCATGACGAGGCTGAAAGTGTCATGAAGGCATGCTCTCGGACGATGACCGGCAGCCGTTATCCGGAGGAGGTCAGATGGCAGATAACAGCGTGCGGCTGCGGTCAGAAGGCACTGACGCCACTTCGTCGGAAGCCGGCGGCAGTTGCCCGGTCGTCTCGAAGATCGCAGACCTGGGGCAGGCGTTCATCGCCGCCGCGCGGTCGACCGCCGGGACTGTCCGTCCCAACTGCTTGTGGCGCAGCTTAGTCATCGGCTAGTAGGTGTGAGATGGCGAAGAGGAAAGAGGCGGGCCCTCGATGAGTAATCAAACGAAAGGACACCGATTCCCTCCCGCCACCCCTCGTCGTCGGCTCCCGAATGGCGGCAGCAGAGCGGTCACTGCTGCGGTGGCCGGCTACTGGGCATCGATCTCGACGTCGTCATCTCCCCGCATAGTAATCCGGAATTCTGATGTCTTTCCTGTAGACGGTCAACGGGAATTTTAGCGAGTAATGAGTTGTCATGTCGGAATTCTGCTCAGCGCGATTTCACATCGTCGCGGTCTACAAGAACGGCTACTGAGCATGAACCTTGGTGACAGCATTGAGAAAGCCTGCAGAAGCGTGCTCCGTGAGCTCGGTGACTCATGCTATTCGTATTTAGACACTGAACCATAGCGAGTAGCAGAGCGTGAGGGGAACGCTACTGATTCAGCTGCTTTTTCCATGCACCTAGTGATCACGATGTGGGGCCGCCAGCGTTAGAGGACCACCTTCGGTGTGTCACGCATCGAACTTCTGCATAATATCGACGATGGGGCTTGACCGCAAATTCGGTCTAGGGAATTGCTTAGGTGCAAGACGATGGGAGGTTGTTAACCTATCCAGACCTGGCTGGCAGCCACTAAGTACAGAGTCGACTCCAAATGGGTGAAAGGCGTGGTTAACCTCGAAGCACCCCAATGCGAAGTCGAGCCTGATCAATTCGTTCTTTCCTTTTTAGTTCAAGGCTTATGGCGTCACAGGTTAATTAGAACATATGGAAGGGGACATGGTGGAGAAATGGCTGAGTCAGCAGCTTTTCTCATGCTGCTAGCGGTCCTGATGTGGAATAGTCTACCAATTGCCTTAGATGCGCCACGCGTCATACTTTTCTCGTTACTCCCCGCGAAATTTGAATGCGCAGGTGCGCGACATGGTGATTTCCAGGTGCTAGCCGATGGAGAGGCTTTTATCGTATCTGGTCCAGTCCGATGAGAATAGATCGAGACGGCTAGCTAAAAAGCGGGTTGACAAGGACGCGAAGTGGACCCAATCGAATTCTTGCTATACTCCCTGCTTCCTGCCAGTATGCCATAAGGCCTGTCACAGCCTGTTATATATAAAAGGATTAATCCGTCCATCTGTCTGTCTGTCCTTCCGTCCGTCCGTCTGTATGTCTGGTCGTCCGTTCGCCATAACTATCACTATCAGTCTCTGCACTCAAGTCGCTTCACTGATAGTTAACCTTTCGAGGTGGGAATCACACCGGTGTGATCTTACTGGTGGATATGCTTCAAAACAAAAGAGCTGCATCCATCGTTTTAATGAATTTTGTCCGGAGTAGGCCATTAGAGATGGGAACCACACGAATGTGTTCATATGTGGAGTGGCTTGGCGGACGTACTTCACAACAAACAAGCAATATCGGACGGCTAATCATTGTCGATAGATTTTATAGAATTTGCCCGAATTGACCATTAAAGGTGCAAAACCCTTTGCTCTACAACGTCATGAAATCCGAGGCTGCCTTCCAGAGATAATATTCCCTGTAGAAGAATACTAGTAGTGCGAAGAGCCTACAGGATTGAGATATGAGGATAGGGCGCTTGGCACAGCGCAGTACAATTCTGAATACCCTATGCCAGCCAAGGACACTTTATGTCATACATATGTGGAGTTGGCGGATGCTGACACTTTCAGCTCGATAGCTTCTTTTTAGCAGTGCTGATTTCCGAGAACCAAAACTGACATACACAGATGTCTTAGAAATGCATGTGCCGATTGAGCGAGCATTACACAGCTGCCAGTAAAGATATCGAAGATTTGTAAACCTTATAGAAACGCGTAGGGTCAAGAATTCTGCGACGTGTACTGTTAGGATTGCTTCGTACTCTCGTCCATGAAATTAAATCTTGAAATCGATGGGTTGTGTGTGGATTAAATGCTTGGATCGGTTCGGCTACGAACTAACCACACTACACATTGTTGAATCGTGTATTTCTCAAGGTCGAAAACAAAGCTGCAACGTACTGTGCGAGCACTGATCGAGCGATAAAACTTTGCAGCAGCAAGCAGGCACTTTGTATCAGCGAGAGTTAGGACCTGAATAAAAGAGCAAGGGGGTAGAAACGCTAGGGGCCACAGAATGTTACGTTTGCGCTGCAACGAGGCCTCCAGCAGCAGCTAAAGCAGAACTGCCTGTAAGATGGAGTTCTGTAGCGTAAGTTGAAAGGAGACGTTCGACGATATGTACACGTTGATTTGGCTCTACTTTGATGTGAACGATGTTGATCTATGTCTTTTTGACCGAGTTTATCAAATGAATGGATGCTCTGTTGAGTGTACTGTAAAATTGAAAGATGTTTGCGACCCTGCATAATCAATCATGCCTAGTTATGTAGTTCGAATTTTGAGGGAGTGCATGGCTGGCACGACTATGGCTATTTGCAGCTCTGATTTTATGACTTCTACTTCTTGCTCTTTGGCTCAAGCCCCAGATCTTGCTTGTAGCCTCGCCTGCAATGAAGGCAATGTATCTTGAGCAGAGCAGAGTCCACTCATATTTCTGCTCCAGTTCTATCACAAAGGGCGCGTGTAGCGCAGTCGGAGGAGGCGCGACTGTCGCGTGCACCCGATACCAGGTTCCTGGATCGGATTTCCCGCCCAGGCCAACCAAGCCTTCCATCCCTCCGGGGTCGGTGAATTGGTACCAGACTTGTCTGGGAAGGATAAAGCGCTGACTTGTTCATCGGCTGGCCACCGCAAGTCATTGTATGGCCAAATACGCATTCATGTCGCCTCCACGACATCCTGTAGAAGTAGAATGCGCTGGCGCATCCCAAAAGGGATTGAGTAACGCCGTCCTTTATCCTTTTATCTATCACAAGTTGTACTGCGTTGGTGCTTTGTTTCAGACATTAGGAAAAGCGTTCAAAAACTAGTTTACGACCAAATTGCAGCAAAAATTTACTCCATATACTCCCTCAAAATTTAAACGTATCCTATGGCCTTAAGGCCCCACACACATTTGCGGCGAGCGGCGGGCGACGAAAACGATGAGTCGCGATGCTTAGGTGCGTCAGTCTTGCCAGCGCAAGCGGCAGAGGTACGCAGCGGCGAGGTACGGTATTTCTAATCGGGACCAGAGGTATGCGTAAATGAAATTTGAAATTCCGTAAATCGTAAATCGTAATTACGAAAAAGCCGTCGTAAATCGTCAATTGTAAACCGTAAATCGTAAGAGTCGCCTGACCTGTAGCGCAGTACAACTAAATTTCTAAGGGTTTTTTCTGCTAATGTTAGTCAGACGTGTTTCAATGTTTATTTGTCTTATTTTCAGCTCAAGCTGGGCAGTTTTTCTACCAAATCATTAGGTTGTAACGAATTAAATGGCACTGGCTCGCGCCATTTTTTGGCGCGTCTTTACGCGTTTGATCAAGAACAAACCGTAACATGTGGCATATCATTTAGAAGCGCAAACTTTGCTCTACCGCTGAGTACCAAATTTTCTATGTAAAAGTGGGAAAACTTTAGAGTTTTATTGACTTTTTTGCAGATGGACAAAAGGGTAATCCGAGGCATTTACTTGTATGAATTCAAGCTGGGCACTACAGCTAAGGAGGTGGACGAGAAGATCAACGCCGCATTCGGTCAAGGATGTTCCACAATTCGGACGGCGTATCGTTGGTATCAGAAGTTCCGGAATGGAGATGAGAGCTTGGAAGAACATGAAGGTCGTGGGAGGCATAGTGATGTTGATGAGGACAAGCTGAGAGATGTGGTAGAGGAGGATCCACACAAAGGTTTCAGGGAGATAGCGAAGGTTCTTGGCGTCAGTCACAACACAGCTGCCCGGCATCTGAAGGAAATTGGAAAGACCAAAAAGCTGGAAACATGGAAGCCTCACGAGCTGTCTGAGGAGCAAAGAAACCGACGATATGAGATCTCGTCCGCACTGCTTCTACGGAACGAAACGGACCCATTCCTTGATCGCATCGTAACCTGTGACGAGAAATGGATAATGTACGACAACAGGCGACGATCGGCACAGTGGGTGGACAGCGATGAGAGCCCCAAGGTTTTTGCGAAGCCGGAATTGCACCAAGAGAAAGTAATGGTGACAGTATGGTGGTGTTCGCTGGGAATTATTCACCACAGCTTCCTCCCTCCCGGTGAATCCATCACGGCAGAGAAGTACTGCATTGAAATTGAAGAAATGATGAAAAAGCTGAAGGATGTCCGCCGGCCTTGGTAAACCGAAGGCGAGTTTTCCAATGCTCGCCCCCATGTAACACGAATGACGTTGCAGAAATTGAATGAGCTGAGCATTGAAACTCTACCACATCCTCCGTTTTCTCCCGACCTCTCCCCAACAGACTACCATTTCTTCAAGCATCTTGGCGACTTCTTGGTAGGGAAAATATTCAAATACCAACAGGATGCCGAAAGTGCCTTCGAAGATTTCGTCAATTCCAGAACTTCAGATTTTTATGCTACTGGGATAAAAAAAGCTTATGTCACGTTGGCAAAGATGTGTGGAATCAGAAGGTTTTTATTTCGATTAATAAACTTGTCTACAAGCCGAGATATTAACTGTTTAAATTTACACTGGTTCAGTGCCATTTATTTCGTTACAACCTAATATTTCCTTTTTACACGTCTTCTTGTTGAAGATACATCTTTCAAAGCAATCTTTACACGTTTCTAAAATGTTGAAAAAACTGTAGCGTTTCTAAAATGTTGAAAAAAACTGTAAACTCCAAAAACTTTTCTTTACCCTATGCGTGATATTCCACAAAAAAAAAACAAGCACCAATCAGTAACCAAAGCGCGATATTCGAATTTTGCTAAGGGTACTTCGCTCTGCTAATTGTAGAGAGATTGCAGCGAGGGCATTTCGTTACTTTAAACTTCTGAACCATCGATCGACAACATCAGCTATCGCGGAAACCTATATCTAATTAGGGCGCAGGTTTCCTAGCGAGTTTGCCTGCCGATTTCGAAAACATTAAAATATTGCTCCAGTAATAATTCTCCGCACTCGCTCGGGCTACCTTCGCCAGTTCTGTAACGAACGTTTGCTCTCCGCGAGTCTGCAGCATCCTGAACGAATTAGACATAATAGGACGCGCTCGGTTTCACCCCACTTTGTATATCAGTTTGCTCTGCCCTATGAAGTACAAGGCAAACCGATAGAAATATCAGTGGTTTATTCTATTCTCCTTAGGCCTGAGTTATACTCCCGCGGGAGCATCCGCGGAAGGGCGGGAATCGCGCCGAGACTCCTCACCTGGCCAATCGCCGCGCCTCGCCACGCCCGCCTCCGCCGTGCACCATTGGTCCGCGGACGTTCCGCGGATGCTCCCGCGGGAGTATAACAGAGGCCTTAGTGTAGCAACTTTCTAGACCACACCTCCAATCACGAATGATGTTCGATCGTGGATTTGCGTCAGTTCTATTCGGTAGGCTTAGCGTGATTCTGTTGTAAACAAATTGACTAGACGCTATTGCCAAACTGGTCCGATTCCAAACGGCAACCCCTTCAATGTTAGAGAAATGGAAGAACTAGTTAGGCGAAGCGATAGGTCGAATTCGTGAAGCATGTGTACAACCTTCTGCCACACTAACACATGAGATCATCAAAGGCAGCTCCCAGGGGAATGAGCTGTAAGGCCTATGACATACCACCGGCGATGAGTCGTGGCGACAGTATTGTGCGGGAAGCTACGAACTGCGTAGCTACCGGCGCAACACTGCCGCCAGTGGTATGCCATACATCTTTATAAGGCCGATGTTATACTTCGGCGACGCTGTTGTCGGCGAGGTCGCGGAAGTGTTGAGCTGGTGCTACGCAGTGCGTAATAGACCGCGCAACACTGTCGCCGACGTCGCCGACAATAGCGTCGCCGAAGTATAACATAGGCCTAATCCGGCCCACAACATAAATTGGAACGCCAGTTGGTTGTTGATTAGAGATCACATTTACGAAAATTTACGATTTACGACCCAAAATGTCGTAAATCGTAAATCGTAGGAAATTTGGCAAAATGGAATCGTAAAATCGTAAATCGTATTTACGCGCATCCCTGGTCGGGATCTACTGCTGCTATTCGCCTTCCCGCTTTCTGTCCGCTGCTGGTGCTTGCATTTTTTAAATTTTTTCTGTATTCAAGTAGAAGCGATTGATGACGCTCCTTCTAGAGTTCATTCCTACTTTTGGAAGGAAGCAGATATGACAACATGCCTCATCCAGAGAGCACTCTTCTAACGAGCGTTACTTTGCTTCCTGTAGGGGCCTTAGTTAGGATGCAAGAGTTAAGAGCGGAATGAGAAAGTAGAAACATAAAATTCTGCATGCTATGTAGAGTTTGATGACCAGGGGTGCGCGTAAATTCACGTATGAGTTTCCGAGTTCACATATGTCTATAGAGCTTGGTGGCGAACTATTGGAGGTTTCGTTCGTGAAAGGAAATGGATCAACCTCCTTCATCCAATAACGGGAAAAAATCATCAGTTGTGTATGTACCTATGAGTGTTCTCTATTCTTCTAACTTGTCCTATCCGATCCGAAAACCGTTTCAGGTATAGCTAGCGACTAAGGTTACATTCCAGAGTTCCAGGGTCCCAGCTTAGATCTAACTCCGTCACCGGAATCTTAAGGATCTTAACCAACTATTGGTAAAGCTGAAGGCTCTGTTAACATGTCTGTGTCTCAGTTCACTTTTTAGTCAGCAAAGGATTTTTGTAGATGGTTTAACATGCACGCTTTTAAAGTTATTTGTGTATTTCTACGAGTATTATGAGTGTACTTCACGCCTCAATTAAATAATTAAATAAAACTAAAGCTACCTTTTGAAGGTTCGGATGTGTCGACCTTGTAGATTTAGCGTGTAGAAAGGTATGTGCGAAAGTGTAACGAAATTGAGACATGCTCAGAGTTGGTACATAATCGTCCAGAGTAAAGGGTAAACAACGCAGGTTTCACAACTCATATGTAGCACATAGCGTCTCCATTTTTTCGCATTTTCAATATTTCCTTTCGGGAACCTTGATGATATCCTAGTCTCAACAAAGTTATGGTTTTTCGATCAGTGCCTGTACTTTTGAGTATTCCTATTGTGCAGCAGGCGCGATGTAGCGCAGTTGAGGCCGACATCGTCTGCTCCTCAAAACACGTCCTTGGTTCGGGTGACCCGCTCGGGCTAAGCAAGTGTTCTGACCGTCTGGGGTTAGAAAGTTGGTACCAGATCTGTCTGCGAAAGTTGAAAGACCCGCTTACCCATCGGCTAGCCACCACCAGTGATTGTATAGGCTAAACACCCACTCAAATTGCCTCCACAATATACCGTAGAAGTTAAACTCCTGCTCCATCAATCCCAAAAAGGGATTTATCAACGTCTTCTTCGTTCTCCATTCTGCAGCAGGTGGAGCTGCGGTGGTATTCAGGTTAGGCCACAACTGTAGCGCGAGACTAGAGCAACCAATAGAGCCATTGATATGGCTAAGTTGGAATAAGCATTTAGCTCATACGCAATCAATCACAACTAGAATGTCAATCTTCGAAAAAGTACATGGCACAATCCCTACCGTTCACATGTTTCGGATTTTCTATTTTATTACTTATTCTTGTGCTGCCCAGGCATTGCAAAGAGCTAGCAGTGACTTCACGCAGAAGGAGAACATAAACTTCTCTTGGTGCACAATGTAATCAGCAAGAATGAGCCTTATGTCCGGAGTGCTAGTGTCAAACTTCAAAGGGAGAACGCCGTTCAAATCAAGCTCACGTGTTGGACAGAAGCCAAGGAGATTCAGCAACTGGTGCTGCTTATGAGTAGAGTACAGATGGAAAGAGTTCTGTATAAAACTCTATTTGCTCTAATCAAATTACTGCGCATACTGAACTCCTTCCGAGAGATAACTGAGAGGTACAGATGCCCTTGCTAATTTCTCAATGTCTTGTCGTCGAGCATCATCTTCAGCAGCGCTTCCATTCGCCTTCAAAAAAAAATCAACATATTTGTTCACATTAGGCAACGGTTCAGTAGTAGGGCAGACCTTTACTCCACAGAAGGAATAGACGCTTATACATTGGTCAGTCAGCAAAACGGTTGAACGAAATTATAGACTCCAAATTCACAGAATCCCTTCCTGGGGATAACTAGTCACGCATGTTGACTTATGTTTGTTATGTTGTTGTTTGTTTGTTATGCTCCATTTGCGACATGAGTTCGTCCAGCATTCTGCAGCATGACGTTATGCGATGCTGCTATGTGTACTCCACGCAACACTTTTGGCCGGCAATTCCTTTGCCCAATTTACAGGATAAGCGAAATGGTTCCAAAGAGACGACTTCGGACTTTGTGCACTGATACGCCTGGTCCAACAAAAACGCAAGACTTCGTGGCTTAGCAATACGATATTAACATAGCAGCCCAAGGGTACTTTCGCAAAAAAATCGCGAAAATTAACTGAAACCAGTCATTCTTCTGAAAGATTCTTCACATTTAATAGACTTCGCCGTACACTGAATGCAGCTAAAGTGAGTTTTAGACGCGGAGTTGCGCAAATGGGGCAGGGAAATTTAGCTGTTTCCAGCCTGGATATTATGTCTGCCGATTTCAGACGAACTCGAGACAGACACAAAGTCGAACCTGTACCCACATAATCAAGGCAAAGCACGGATAAGAATACCATTGTGAATGCGCCTTCGAAATCCTTCACACACACTGCCAACGCAAAGCAGCAAAATAGACTGCAACAGGTTGTGTGGTGCAATATCTTCAGGTTTTCCATGGACACTCGGAAAATTCGGTACCAACAAGCACAGCCTGTGCCTAAGAATAGCTTCCAGTAGTCCAAAGAAAACAAAGGTATGTGTGGAAGAGTAAACAAAGGAAAAGGTGCAGCGACATCTACTACTCTTTGTGGGTGGATAGCTCTTCTGAAGTGACTGATATTCAAATGAACGCAAAATACGCAGCCACTCAGTTCGTTTATCTTTCTGCTCATCAGCGAAACGCGTCGCTTAACTACACAACTGACCAGGTTCAGATGAACAACTATTATGTGTCCACGGTGGTGAAGGCAGAAATAGGTATAAATATAGAAGGCAAATTCTTCGTAAGCAACTGCAAAATTATGGACACACTCCCTAAAGATTACTGCTAATCCTCAGGGAGGAGCAACTGCCTAGGACTCAAAAACAAACAGGAAATCACTGAGTGCGCTTTCGAGGCCAAAGGCGCCGTCTTCTTATGCACACGGTTTTTTATTGAACACAGAAGGCCATCAAAACGGTCAAGAATGCATACAAGGCACGGCTAAACGCGGAAACGATAGCAAAACCCATTAACAAAATAGCGTACCTTGTTAATTTTAATGCGCTTGTTTCAGTCGTCCCGTGCTAGTATTAGGTCGGACCGAAAGCTTCCGCCGTTTTCGACTTTAAATTCAAACGATCATAAGTTCACTGTTTCATTTAAGGAAAGAACTATTAAAAGTAAGGAATAAAACACGGCGTTACTCAACCCTTTTTGGGGTGTGCCATGCACTCTACTTGCATGGTATGTTGTAGAGGTTGAATGTGTACTTAGCTTGCACAATGTGTTGCGGTGACCAGTCGATAAACATGTGAATGTTTTTCTTACCCAGAAAACTCCTGTCCCCAATTCACTAATCCGGGAAGGATGAAAGGCTTGGCTAGCTTGAGCGAGCAATCCGAACCAAGAACTTGGTGTCAGGTGCTTGCGACAGTCGGCACCTTCTCCGACTGCTCCTCATGCTCCCAAGAATATTGCGATTGAGGTATCACTACCATTGAAAGCCATTTGGTGCAATTTTCTAGTTGTGAACAAGCCAATGAGATGTCATGATCTTTCCGAACTCACGCTCGACATCCTCCTATTCACGGTCAGACTATTCCTCTGACAACTTTCACATCAATCTGAGAACAATAACGCTATATAGGCTGTAGCGGCTTGTGAGGAGACTACAAGATGCAGGTTGAATGGGAAATTGAAAACGCTGCAACAGCTGAACGGACGTTTTCAAAGACGTGTTAATTGGAGTTGTCGTTCGAAGGGGCACAGTCACGCCGACCAGAGCTCAACATTGTTAAGAAGAATTTCATCATTTCTTCTCATATTCTGCTCTAATCTAACAGCCTAGCTCCTGGATTGCTTTAAAACTGCATAAGCCAGTAATACATCCTCAAACACCAAAAGCGGCCCCTTGAGAGGGACGTAAAAGCTTCAATACGGCTTCAGTAGGCTAATTCTTCACTATACGTTCAGCCTCCTCCTATCCTACGTCATTCCAATAATCCGCTCTTTGCAATGCAGCACTACCTTTTCATTTTTCCATAGTTTTTACGCTGAAAAGAGAAACCAGAGGTCAATAGCCGTAGGCTGCAAAATAAGGGCTGCGTGAAGTTCTTCATTTTTATTATGAAGCTATGCGGTTCAGCAGAATACTTTTGATACCTCATACCTTGGGATAAATGTGGAAAAAACAACTGTGCCTGTCTCACACCTATTCATCTGGATGATCTCCTATTCTGAGCTAGGCTTTCTATCATTCTCAAGCTTTCTATCTTTGTCTTCAAGTGCCTTCTGCAAGTTGCTCAGTGCTAACACTTTAGGCAGTTATCTCCTAACATAAGACGAGAATTTTGATTTTATTATATTTTTATTCTATATTACGTAATTAATTCATATTCATACATTTAAACCACAAAGCTCAAGGAGACGAAAATCGAGCAGTTCCGCTCCCATGAAAATGGGATTGAACTCTTCAAATGTTACAACATATCCTATGTATTTAATATGCATTTAAATAAAACTGACAATAAAAATGACTATATCTCTGTGTGTAACGGTTCCAAAAGCTCATTTCGAGCCGCGCAGCAAAATGTATAAATAAAGGCGGAATGAATCAACAACTAAAAAGTAGAAACATAAGATCCGACCTGATAGTAGCTAGATTGAAGGACATGGTTGCAGCTTAAAGCTAGAACATTACTAAATCGTATAAGGCCAACAGGACGTTTCCCTTAAACCACTTTGAGATAACGTTCACAGTGCATTTTTTCTAAAATTCATAGTAGCACGTCGAGTTGAGCTTTCAAAATATTTTACTTGCAGGAAGACACTTCTTACTGGTGACTGTAATCAGCCTGCCGACAACTTGCACCACCCAGCCTAAGAGCAAGTTGATCTCCTATCCTTCAGAAATAAAATATAACAAAAAATAGAACCTTTAGCGTATAAGAATAGAAGGCAGCTGAATCTGCAGTGGAACAGCCTAGATGAAATCGTGGATTTTTTGAGCTTCTGACGTAATTTGAAAGGGTACAGGTACAGGGGTGCTTAAAGGTACAAACCTTCGCGGCCACTTATGGCCGTCTCAGTTAATAAGTTTTCCATTGCTAGAAATTACGAGTAACTGCACAGGATTTGGTCAGATGTATATTTTTCATCGACTTCTCTTCCAATATACAGTCCCCTCTCGTTATAACGCGTTTGAAGGGACCGGAGAAAATTCGCATTATAACGGGAGTCGCGTCCTAACCGGAGCTGACCTCTTTTACACTCTTTCAAGCTCATATTCATCTAAAATCAAACGAAATGACTAAATATAGCTATACCAATAAAGTACGTGACCATGAATAGAGTGTGAGCAAAGAACATCTTTAGACTATTATTGAAGTCCTGTCCTTAAAGATACTCTCTGCCGCTATATGCATAAGTATGACAGAAATGTGTGAGGAATAACGAGCACCAGAGAAAAGTTAGACTTGATCCACAAAAAAAACTTGTAAACCTATGTGAAATGCTCTTTGCCGCCTCAAAAGTCTAGCACCAGGCGAGACACACTCTCTGCCATAGGCTGGCAGCAGAGTCTTGCGGGTGCCGCGGACCCGCCATGACAGCGGCGGGTGGTGCGGCGCTGCGAGGGTTACTGTACGCAATACTGCGTACACTTCTGCCGGCAGTTGCGACCTCTGGGAATGTGAAAGATGTAGTAAGCAAAACGCTTTTTCTTTTGTGAAGAAGCGTTTTCTAAGTCAAGTTAGGAGTTCTTGAATATAAGCCCCGAAATCTAATAGAACACTTCTTATAACTCAACAGTTCTGTGCCATGTTGCGCTTGCTCTCACTTTTGTCGATCTACCTCCACTAAAAGTTCCTCGCTTGACAAGCAGCTCGAAGACAATGTGGCAGCCCTTGTGATGACAGCATTCCCTCCGATGCCTTGTTAAGTCCGGAAGATATGTCCGATGCAGTTACAGCTCATACGAAAAAGCTCATACGTCTGCTTTGCTGTTGCATTTCTGTGCAAAGGTTTTCCCTAAACCTCAGACGACTAACTTGTGACTGGAAGGCCACGGAGATATTCAATGCAATTAAGGTTACCTAATATCGTGCTAAAGTTTTTTTGCGTTAGTTTTGAGTGCAGTTTGTTTTGAGTGCAGGATTCCATACGCCTCCATTTGTCGACACTACCGGTGATTATATTGTTGGTTGTCAAGCTCCTTTATGGACGGAAATTATGCACCAACCTACTATATCCCTAGCATGTAGATTCGTTTTAAAAAAGGTTTTAAAAGATGAATTACAATGGACACCCTTCCTGGCGCTGCGGGTGAGAGCCGCCGTGAATCGCGGCAGCCCTCGGGGACATTTGCGTGCGGCGGCTCCGCGACAACTCGTCCGCGCCGCGGCTTCCACCACAGTGGCAGCGTGGGTCCCACTGCGGCGGGAGCGATATGGACGAGTTCTCGGGGTGCTGCCGCGAGACTCTGTAGAGGCCCTTAGGCCTCGTGCGTATCGCCCATCGCTCTGCGAGGGAGCGCGACGGCGATCCGTCCAGGACCAACGCTAAACACCGCGCGCGGCGCGAAAAAGTATGCCATGCCCGCGATGGGCGCGGGAAGCTATCGCGCATGCCGACCGCCATTGTTGCGGCGGCCTCCGGGAAGTTTTCTTTGACTGCTCTTCCGCGTGCGGCGGAATGGCCATGAACTGAGCGCCGCGATGGCATCGCGGCGATGGAAGTATGCCCCCGGCCTTAGGCCTGGTTTACACTTGCGCCGCCACACGGAGAGACGGTCGCAGTAAATATCGATTTTTCGCGCCGCCCGGTCGATATCTATTCCAACTATGGTGCAATGCCGCGCGGTGGCACAACTATAAACCAGGGCTTACAGGCATCAGCACTGTCAAAACGCGCGTCACATCCGCCACATCCTCGTCCGGTAGCCTCTCAGCACTCTTCCACGTTATCGAGATGTTGCGGGTGATCGAACAGCGCTGTTGCTGTAATCCTGTCAGGGAAGCAGGGGTGCAGGTACAAGTCCTGCACGACAGAAGAGTTCTGATCGCAACAAACCCCCATGTGACTGCATATAGACACTACAGCAGCTGGTCTAGGCTTAAAACAAATGTGTAGATAAGCGTCTTAAGCGGAGTTGATTCGTATTGGCATAAAGGAAAGCTGGCCGGGGCCAGAGAAAGTCTACGTTATATCGGGAGTCGCGTCTTATCCGAAGGCGTTATAACGGGAGGGCACTGTATTGCATTGCTCACATAAGCCCCAATAGTTCAATATACGAAACTGTTTCATGCCTTTTAGACGCACTATAAGTTTCTGAATTTAAACACAATGGCTACTCCGCATAAGGAGATCCAAATTAGAAAAAGCTGGCTCATATAGGGATCCTCTCCAATGAGTAGTCAACAAAAAAAACGTAATGTCAACAACACCTACCAATTGAATGGGAGCTGAACCAACTGAAGGTCCAAGCAGTGAAAAAGGGAGGAGAAGGACGAAGCCCCACGGTGCGTAAGTTCTCACCTAAGGGCGCGGCGGCCGAACAGGTGAGTGGGCCAGATGTGAGGAGCGAGGTCTGGTCGGTCTCGATCGTTTCACATGCATAGACAACCCCTCCGCGCAGCCGGCCACCACCGCCTCCGCCGGTAGACGACGAGCGACCTCATTTCGAACGCCAGCCGCTTTTTCCATTCGTTCGCGAGGCGTTTTCGGATCGTTTTCTTGTTGGGCATCGTCCGATGGTGTGTACGTTGCGCTGCGCACACAAGGCGCGAACTCTTCGCTCACAAATGTGACTGAGCTCGACTGTTAAAGTAGCTGTTGGTTTATGGAGATGGTGGGCCTGAGCTTCAGCGCAAGCGTTCGCGATTTTGTGGAACTGCAGACTAGAACTGCGAAAGACATGTTATTGCCTGTTGTAAGAAGCATTGGCCTGGTAAAGAGAGTGCGTGAGTTCTCATTGACATTCTACTTCCTCAAACGTTTTAGAATAACTGATTTGACAAGTCAAATGCAGGTGATAGCGCAGCCTGAGAAGTCGCCGACTATAGTGTGCGACACAAATCGAGGTTCGCTGCGTGGGTTCCGCCCAGGCTAACCCATTCTTCTATCCAGCCAGGGTCGGCATCAAACTTGTCTTGTGTTCTCCGACGGCTAGCCATCGGAGGTTATTGCAAAGACCAAGTACGCTTTCAAATTACCTTCTCGGTATCCCGTAGGAGCAGAATGTGTGGCGCATCCCAATAAGGGACTGATTAATACTAGCGCCTCTCATCTATTACCTCACAAAACCTAAAAGTCCGTCCCTGGCATACTGGCGTAGTCTTGCACAATACATAGATAGAAGACTGAGATCGCATTGTATGAAAAATTTATAGAGAATTCATACACAACAGATCCCTGCACTATTTTTAGCTTGGTGTTTTGTGCTTCGTTCGCATACTTTACCTGTTTGCTGGTTGTAAGACTTGTTGTCAAAACAGAAGTTTAGGAACGTTTACAAAATCAAGGTCGAATTTTCGGTATCAGCAAAACGGAAGCTTAGGAACGT
The DNA here is from genome assembly GCA_947359475.1 of Heligmosomoides polygyrus bakeri. Taxonomy (NCBI): domain Eukaryota; kingdom Metazoa; phylum Nematoda; class Chromadorea; order Rhabditida; family Heligmosomidae; genus Heligmosomoides; species Heligmosomoides polygyrus. Next base: position 69,977,727 of record OX375870.1, read on the forward strand.
TTACAAAATCAAGGTCGAATTTTCGGTACCAGCTTTCCTACTGCTAAGGAGACGTTTGGCGTTGTCGTCATAGCTTTTAATAGCCGAAGCCATATGAAAACCACAAGCCCAAACATCTGAAATGGCTCTGGAACGCTAGCCTATGGAAGGCTGATCGAAATCGGTACTAATGATCGAGGAACCTTGGAAAGTGGGACGTGGACAACGAGAATTCGTCGGAAATTAAATAACCTCGAAAGCCTCCAGCGCTTTTTTTTTTGAAAACGGTCTGAAGAAATCTGAAATGTCCTCAAAGTGGCCTAGCCCACGGTGCGATGATCACGTACTGATATGAACTGCTTCGATGAAGTGGTTTTACAGAGTGTATACCTAGTTGCAACAGTTGGAGGTGTACCAAAAAATATCCGTGAGAGCAAAGACCTTCGAAGTTGCACGTTACCGATTCTGATGATATTCATGTAAGGAACTGTGGTCAACTGTATGGAAATACTAAAAGGCTCAAACGGACCAGCTCAGATGTGATTCAGACGCAGAAGGAATTCTGTGAAGGCACATTGAATCGGTGTGGGCAATATTATTGACATTGAAATAGAAGGTAAACACCGGGAAAGGAGTTGGCAACTGCAAGTAGACTTGCTCGATGACAAGGAGAGCCAGTTCTGAGTAGGTTGTTGTTTTTGAAAGGGTAGTTCGAAGGATGATTGCACGACATTTAAAGGATTATATAGGGGGATCGGGGAAATGCAAAACACTACGACCGCGGAAGCAGTGGGAAAGTGTACGGGCTAAGGGTGCGAGAGAATTGAGGGTGCAGCGAATTTCCAAAGAACTGAGAGTGAAAGACGGGGGAGCCAGTACACGTTGTGAAGCCCTACAGAAGGGATGTTTAGTGCTTCGCTCTATTACCGTCTCAGAACTATCTGTTCAAAATCGGAACACCAGAGCCCTATACCTTTTCAAAGCAAACGGCAAGAGTAAACGTGGCTGTGGCTAACCATGAACTAAGAACTCAAAGAGCAGTTTTTGAAAGCATTCTGGCACTGTATAAATAAAAATGAAATAATGCAGTTGAAAATTTCACTTAGAGGCATTCAACTGAACAACGTAGAGGTGGAGATGTAGTAGAAGGAGGACGAGAAGAAGAGCTAAAGGAAAAGGAGATGAAGAGGAAAAGAACTGAACCTCTAAGCTTAGTTACAAAAGATGTCCTCCAATTAAAAGGGATCATGGCGCTAGTCAAGCCCCCACCGAGTGGGCCACGTGTTTTAATTCTCCATGAAAGGAAGGCTGAATGATTGCGCGTTTGGTCTCCGCAATCATGCCTATGTAAAGGCGAGGCGATAGTTAGTTCTGTGTCGATAGTCGATAGTTTTGTCTTTGCCAAGCGAGGGGACTCCAATGCGTCGATCCCTTCAGGGACAGCAGACTTGCTTGTCCTGCGACGACATGAACCTGTGAAGGATTCAAGGCGCCACACTGCCTTGCCACCTGTGCCACATGTGCCTGAGCAGTCTGTATCTGGGGTCTGGGGCGTGTAGGGTACTATTGAAAGACGTCTACAGGTACATTCAACACCTGAGCAGAATGAGGAAGCAGTTACGTTCCACCCTAAGTAGTTTTTCACTTATGACCACCTTATGAACCGACATACATTGGAATTTAGAAAATTTAGAATTGGTGCACGTCGATGGATTCCACGGAAATTAGTTGGGCGTGGTGCGCGTCGGAGAAAGTGCTTCGCATGCACCCGATACCAGGTTCTTGGTTCGGATTTTCCGTCCAGGCCAACCAAGCCTTCCATCCCTTTGGAGTCAGTAAATTAGTAAAGACTGTCTGGGGTCTGGGAAGGATAAAGCGCTGACTTGTTCATGGCTGGCTACCGGAAGTCATCGTATGACCAAATTGCCTCCGTGACATCCTGTAGGAAAAGAATGTGTGGTAATATTTAATCCCTAATCGAATTCAGTAACGCCGTCCTTTATCCTGATCTTTTATTAGAAAGGCTCTCAAGAAGCAGTGAAAAGTTTTAGTAGTTTATTCAGATATTAGTTCACCACCGATCTTCTGTTGTATGACATTGTTTCGGTTGATGCCCATATCAGATGACAGAATTTTAGCCTTGAAGACGCATTGGACGGCTTCAACTTGCTTGCTCGAAGAACACGACTCAATTCTATTCTTTGTTAGCGGTACAGTGACGGTTCCATAGATCATTAGGCTCTTCATTATCTTCCCGTCGCAGGATGCGCCAGCTTGGAGCAAGTGAACTCGCAAGTGAGTTCACTGCAGCGAATCGACTGCTACCAAGTGACTTTGGCGTCTCCAAATGCTCGGAATAACTTCCGTCGTACTCAATCTTCTTCGCGTCGAATTTGAATCCGAACAGTCGCCGCTAGTCTAGCTGTGTATTGGTTCAGGCCTACAGGTTCTGCCCGATTTCATCGTTATCAGTGCAAGAGGGAACCACCTCATAAAGTGACCTCCTTGGGGCTGGTTCCTAATGCCGTTCATAATAACAACGGAGAGGGATAGGGAAATATGTGGTAGAATATTAGCGCAGCCAAAAACGAGAAGCTCCATTGGGGTGCAGATACATCAGTTATTGTTCCCATATCTCATTTCAAAGACTGCTCTGTTCTGGCACTGCACGAAGGCTTTGTCAATACAAAAATGTCGTCATACCTTCGAGCAGTGCAGGTTGTTTTTAGCTCAAAATATTCAAAATATAGGAGATGTCGAGTGCGGCAACAACTTACAACTTCTTAGTTGATATGACAATGAAGATGAAACAAAACCCTAACTAAAACATCACCCCAACATCTACAACATGTGAAATGGAAACAGCTGGTTACAGATTGATAGCTAGCGCTGCACACGCAGCGGTGTCGATCGTATTCAGAAATGGTATTTCTAGCCGAAGCACAAGTCAGTGCCTTCCTAGAGGAGTATGAACACCGACCACAGATGGAAAGGAGGATTCGCTAGCATCCGCGAGATGAGCTAAGCCAACAACTTAAATTCAGGTCGCTCGACGACGGTACCTTTACCGGCTCTATTGTTAATGACACTATTGCTACTGAACGCACTACTGTTAGTGACAGCAAGTTTTGGTTCTGCTACTGCTTGATAAGCCTTCTAGAAAACTAGTAAAAATTGCAACAAGTAGGCTAGCAAGTCAGAACCTGGGCCTATTTGCTGCAATCGAAATGCAACTGCAACACGAGATTGATTTCATCGTTGCTTGACGAAACTGCACTAATTTTCGCTGGCATCTCGTGATTGAACTGTTGTCTCGCATTCCTTAGCTAACATGACCAAGAAAGTCTATTGAAGAGAAAATTCAATTAAAAATATCTAGTGCCTGGTAAAACATGGTTGCTGTGTGAAACGTCTGAAACTACGGCTAACAACTGCTGGCTTTTATAGTTTCGATCTGAAGAGCATACCTGTACTCTACCAGTATGGTTGACCCTGAGCGTGCTTATCCGAGGCATACGCAAAGGCACTTTTGCGGCGAACAACTGCAGTATATCAACACTCGTCTCTTCAACGTCTTTGGAACGTCTGTTCATAGTCCAACTAAGCGAATAAGTTCTACTACCTGGGCAAGAGTTTTTCGCACCTTATTCTTATTGCTGCGAACAAAAAACACTAGAGGTGTAGGAGCAAAAAACACGGTGTTGATTATGAGGAGGACCGGCTCAGTAGTGAACGCTGGGGAGCGGGCCAACACAGAAATTGCCCAGCCGTCACTGACAAGGTCATTGTGACTCTGCAAGCGCATGCGACGACCTATAATAAGTGTTGGCCGGCTCGCTTCAGAACAAATGGCCAGCACTCGGAGAAGACACGTGTGGAAGAGCTCGATGTGGTGGCAAATAACGCATGATTTGTGTCAACATTCACGGAAATGCTTGATGACGGATGTTGTGACACATCGCCGTCACGGCTTTCTCTCCGCTAATATAACTGTTACAGAAAAAGAGCAGAGATATTTTTTCTAGACGTCCTTCTGAAGTCTCTTTTCTATGATTTGAAACACACCTGGTGAAATGACGTAAGGTACCGATAACGCAATGTACGGGCAAAAATCACTGTGTGCTTGACCTACTGGTCAAGCAGTTCAGCCACTCTGAACGTATATGGGACTAACTGGAAGAGGTGAAGTCAAAGCTGTTTGTGTGGTCGAAAAGTTTTTGGGATTCCATAAACACTTAAAACTTTGTCCGCGATGGGGTGGAATTTTAGTGAATGTCAGCTTCCGTAAGAGATTATAGCGCAACTTTCACTCTTTGATCTATTTCTTCCTCAAAATGCACGGCTTTCTTGAAACGAACTTATCAGTGGCCATTTTATCCCAAGAGACTATGGATCAGTACGAACGTGGTGAGCTGCACCGTATTCATGCGCACCGTAGCCGCGGTCGGACCACAAGCTGAGGGCAGGACAATTTAAGCTCGCCGAAATGGTCCTATAGTACATACATTGTACTACAGTATTAATTTGTTGTCGACGAGTAGAGGAGGTGGGTTGAAGTGCGAGGTGGCAGGGCAGTTGGAGGCAACATCTGCTGTCCACGTGCACCCAGAGTTTAAGCTTCTGGCTCACATTCCGCCCAGGTCAAGCAAGCCTTCTACCCCTCCGAGGTCAGTGGGCTGGTACCAGATTTGTCTGGGAAGGGAAAGACATTAACTGCTTCATCGGTTGGACACCACGGATCATCGCAAATTGCTCCCATCATATCCCGCAGCAACCGTAACAACATTGCACAATGAAGAACTGTTTTGTCGCGGCAATGACAAGGGCTGCGACAGCAGTTACGGGGTACATTTTCGCCCTACTTATAGCCCCGATTACGCCCCGTAGGGCTTATCAGATCATGCGTCTTTGTGGGTGTGCTAGGCAAATACATTGCTCAAACCCCACAGACAATTTGGTAAAGGGGTTATCCAGTCGACGAATTCTTGAAAGCTTATTGTGATCTGGGTGTGCTCGCGCTTTTCATTCCACTAGCTGAATAGAAAGTTTCTCTTCAACTTTCATTGAATGCGGTGTGAAACCAAAACTGTTCGTGTACAAAGAAGATTTAGATGTCAAGCCACAGTTGCCGTTTATGCCGGCCAATTCTTGAGCTCAAGTAGGCTCAATGCGACGTCGGCCATGAATGTGTCCATTTCTTTCGACCATGTGATGGACGGGACACGTCGTGCTGGGGTGGGAATGTTGCCGTTGCAGGGCATGTCAACGGGGTGAATCAGCCCCATGAACACCGGAAGGATCTCGTGTTAGAAGGGCTTGTATTCGCTTGAAATCAAGTTGAAATAAGTCCAATTTGGCTCCTTCGCTATTTTTTGACCGACCAACATGACCCAGTGTCTGATTGTGAAGACTAAAAGCGAACAAAAGCCAAGCTCGATTTCTCATCCAGGCAAAATGAACCGTCCAGTGCTCAATCATTCATAGCTGGTTAAATATCTGTTTGAAGAGGATTCTAATAACTCGCCAGAGCCTCAAACCGTTTCGAGGACTGCTTCCTATAAGGCGCGTCGTTTAACAAAACCAAACAATGCTAATTTATTTATTTATTTATACTTGCACTAAATTGTGCGCAATAATAGACAGTAAATTAATATGGACACGGCGCAAACAAGACGCCGAAGTATATAAGAAGAAAAAAAACTGAATTCCTGAACAACTCAACATTTCACATTAATCAATGGTGAGGCCAAACTTTAGGCAAGAAAGGAACACAAAACAATGAACAAACAAAGAGACACCAAGAGCCAAAAAAAATTCAGAGGGCCAAGGGTTTGGGGGGGGGGGGCAACTTGACGGAAACGAGCAGTGGCCCGCCAACACTGCAAGTCGCTCTAGAGAGAACGGCTCCGGATACCGTCTTAGTAGGTCCGCCGCCTCCATCAGTGCCCACATGAGAAGGGGAACGGTAAGGATAAAAGCGAACGAAAGCATCTAGAAATGGCAGTAAAAATAAGCAAACCAAACCAAGTAAGCAAATAAAAATAAAAAATCTAGGGAATCCAGCGAACAATTACAAACAGGTAAGTTCATCAGTTCAGGGTAAAACAGAAAATAACATCAGGCAAAGGAATCTAGCAATGTTGCAAAAAACAACAATCTTCCATGTAAAACTGCTAACCAAGGAAACCAAAGTGTCTTTAAGATTTATCCTCCAAATGCAAAGTTGAAAGCAGATCGATTTTCATCAGTTTTCTACGAAAATCGTATGCGTTTTTAGCATCCAGCAAGGTCCAAGGTAACATTTGTAACCAGCGTGCACCGCGGTAAAAAAGCGAATTGAAGACTTTCTCGCGATTTTTCCTTTTCAATTTAGGATAGTGGAAACAATAACGATTACGATGACCTAGCATTGGCAAGAGAACCCAGTATTTGCTAACTTTCAGTTTTGATTCTCCTTTTAAAAGTTAAAAACAGAAAACTAGATCACTGATTATTCTCCTGTAGAAGAGACTTTTGAGGTTGAAAAGCATGAGTCTTTCTTCATAACTAGGAATAGTAAGAGGCTCCCTGGGAGTACCCTCACATCTATAAAACAGGATTTTTGTAAAAGTCTTCTGTACCTTTTCAATTTTAGATCGAGACTTCTTTGTATAAGGACTCCAAACCTGTGGGCAGTATTCTAGTATTGGAATGACATATGCCTTGTATAAGCTAACTAGTACCGAGCAGTCATCACACTTGATGTTCCTACAAATCAAAAACAGGATGGAGAAGGCTTTCCGCACAATGGTATCAATGTGATTCTCAAAGGTTAACCTACTATCCAGATGAACTCCAAGATCGCAAAGCTCGGATATAGAGGTGAGAGTGCAGTCGTTGTAATAGCACTCGTTATTGCCCGAATTTCCAATATGAAAGACTGAAGTTTTGGAAGGATTAACGGGAATTTGCCAAGCATTGGCCCACTCCATCATATTATTGACAGACTGGGACAAGGCTTGACAGACCTGAGTTTTATTGCCATCATTATAGACTCCGTACACCTTTATATCATCAGCATACACTTGCACCTTTACACGAGAGTCTGTAACTAAACTTGTAGGAAGATCAGAAGTGTATGTGAAGAACAGAATCGGGGATAATATCGGGGGAGCCCTGAGGCACTCCATTTTTACAATCATAGCTGCTTGAGAAAGCATTTCCTACCTTAACACGCATACGCCTCCCACTCAGATAAGAGTGAATCCACTTTAGAAGAGACCCTCTGATGCCCAGCTGATGAAGCTTTGCGAGAAGTTTACTATGACATACCTTGTAAAAGGCTTTCGACAAATTGAAGTAGATGATATCCACTGAGTCCCCATTATTTATTGCAAGATTCCAATCAAAAACGCAGTCCGAGAGCTGCGTGGCTGTTGAAGCGCCAGCGGTAAATCCATGCTGTTCGGAAGGAATACATCTGTTTTTGTTTAGATATGACACCAATTTTTCTCGTATAATTTTTTCCATGGCCTTTATTAGGGTAGGAGTTATCCTTATGGCCCGGAAGGAAGAGAGTAGTACGGATTTCGGACTCTTTGGAATTGCCGTGATAATGGACTCCTTCCAAATTTCTGGAATCTCGCTATAAAACAAAGAAATGTTAAAAATCATCGATAACGGTTTATAAAGTGACTGCGCACGTTTCTTAAAAACGATTTGTGGAATGCCGTCGAATGGTACTGTTGTAGAATATTTCAACTGTTTCATTACCCTTAACACGTCTCTTGGCTGTATAATTATCTCATTCACACTACATAATTCCAAACTCTCAAATGCTTCTGAAGGCACTATCAAACTAATAGGACTAGTTTCTTCCGCACCTGAAGTGAAAACCGAGGCGAAATAGCCTGCGAGAGCTTCAGCCTTCTGCATGTCATCAGTATAAAGGACCCCAGCATCATCTCTAAGAACGGGTAACTCCGGATGAGTTTTTAGCTTAGCCCGCATATAAGAAAACAGCGCCTTTTTGTTGTGTGTTCTGGAGGCAAGCTTTTCCTTGTAGGCTAAAAACCTTCTCAGGTGACGATCCAATTCTTGACACACATTCTTATATCGTGGATCCGAAAGAGGATTTTGTAGCAAGCTGAAAAGACGTACCTTTTAAGCAATTAAATTAGAGATTTGTTTCGGATAACGCCGTACAAGGTCTTTTTTAGAATCAAACGGTACAAATCTGGATAGACCAGCGCAAACGACACGACAGAATCTCTTGTATAAATCGTCAGTGTTTTCATATCCTTGAAAAACTGCCCACCAATCTATGGAATGAAAGTTAAACTCTAGACCAGAATAGTCTGCCTTAGAAAAGCTTGGAAGAGGTAAATTTCTTTGATATAGCACAGGCATAAGGATTTCGAAAGCAACTACATTGTGGTCAGATGATCCAAAAGGGCGAAGAACGGAAATATTCTCGAGAAATGGTGTAGAGGTCAGAATTATATCAAGAATTGCGTCATCCCGAGTAGGTTTTTTCACTTGTTGGACTAAGCCACAACATTCAAAAAATTCCACATATTTGATCAGGCACTGACTACGTGGCTTAGAACGTTGAGCCCAATCAATGTCAAGGTTGAAGTCGCCCAAGACGATCAAATGGCTATTTGAGAGGCACAGTTCTAACAAGAAATCTAAAAGAGCGTCGTCTTCGCAAGTGTTCACGTTAGGAGGGCGGTAAACTAAAACTACTCTAAAATCAACCACATTTGCAGAATCGAAGATGTCGAGACATAGGATATCCGACTTGAGGCAGGAAGAGGTGTCAGCAGCTGTCACGCTCAACGTATTTTTAGCCAGGCAACATATACCGCCACCTTTGCGGTCTCTGCGGTCAATTCGAAAAAGCTTGTATGGGAAATCAGCAAAAAATTTTGAATCAGATACTTTGTTGGAAAGCCAAGTTTCAGTTACAAATAGCAAATCTGGCTGCTAATTTGACAGGAAAAGGTGAAGGTGATGAAGTTTGTTGACCAGGCTGCGGGCATTGAATAGAAAGCATTTCACGGCTGTTGGAGGTACACCGTGTCCAGTCAGACATTTCCCTGAACCCTCCGTTTAAGAAGGTCATCGACTCGTCTTAACTCTCCACGGTATACCACCCAGGCACGGTCATTTGACTGCTTGTTCCTTTCCCTACATTCCTGCCTCAACTCGTACTCTCGCTGACGTTCCTCGGAGGCCATGCTTCGGCGAGCACGAACTTTACTAAAAGCAGCGGACTCTCGAAGTCTCCAAGAATTGGAAAGGGCAGCTGCCCAGTGAGACTTTGAAGGTAATACTACCTTCACCTTACGAGTACGGCCGCGCTCCAGTTTACCCAAGCGATACTCCTCCAAGGGACGATATTCAAGATTTAAAACATCGAAAGCTTCACTTACCTTTCCCTCGAGGTCCCTCTGTTTTGCTGAGGCGGAAACAGGAGCCTCAGGGAGCCACTCAATAACAACGCTTCGTTCCCTTTTTTCCATCTCAATTCTTTCAGACATTTCCTGAGGCAATTTAGAAATTAGTGCATACATAATCTTTTCAATGACAGGGTCCTTATTCCTCGTGAGAACCTCACTAATTAGCTCACTGACTGATAACCTGGCAAAGTCTTCATGGACGGAGGAGCTCTCTGTGTTGTTTGTGAGCACCTGGACTTACTGCTCGACTTTGCCGAGGATTCTAATAAACAGCATCGAGAGCATGGTCTGTTCCAAAAATTCCAAAATTTCCAAGGCTTGGTCATAAGAATCTCATCACATAGTGCGCATATGAAAAATTAATCCAGTTACATCGAACCATCACAGATTCGCTCCATGGAACTGTTCCACATGCCCCCCCCCCCCCACCAAATCGCGGTGTAAATTTGATTGATATGTACATACGCGTCATTTACACGGAGTTTTTTAGTATTAGGTTGGCAACTAATTTCGTGGACTCTCAAGAATCTTCAGCAAAAGTCTTTATTAACAAATAACTAATGACAATCTTTAATTAAAATAAGATCCCTCGGAACGCAGAAGTGCTTTCCATATATCAGATGGCTGGTCTATCCCACGGCCATAGAATTATTGTGCTTTTAAGGCCAAGAATCTTTGGAGGTGCATTTGGACCCTGTCCACATTATTAAATCGGTATCCAACCAAGAAGTGCTGCACCGAACTAAAATGTGGTAATCACTCGGCGCAAGGTCTGGGCTGTAAGGTGGATGAGTTTGACGCTCCCAGTCAAGGTCTTCTATTTTTTGAGGCGTCCGGTTCGCTACGTTCCCTCCGTTTGGTGGTGTCAAGAAGGTACTAACTTCTGGGAGCTCGTCAAGAACGGTTCCAGCATTAATGCTGTAATCTACTCTTCTCAACCTGGCCGCGCGCAGGTTGAACTCCGCTGGAATCGGTTCAGATAGATTTTCAGGAGCGGAATTATCTTTCAGCAAGATAACGCCAGATCACACGACACGAATCGGGAGCTTCAAAAAATCGAAGACCTTAGCTGGGAGCTTCTAACTCACCCACCTTACAGCATAGGCTGTGCGCCAAATGACTAGCACCTTTATAGCAAGCTGCAGCACTTCTTGGTTGGAGGACGATTTATTAATGTGGACCATGTCAAAACGCACCTCCAAGGATTCTTGGCTTCAAAAGCACAAGAATTCTACAGCTGTGGGATGGGCCAGGTAGCTGATAAATGGGAAGCAATCCCGCGTTCCAACAGATCTTACTTTGGTTGAAAACTGTTATTTGTTATTTGTTTATGAACACTTTTGTTGAAAGCGCTTGAGAGTCCACGAAATTAGTTGCCAACCTAATAGAAGAGAATGCTCTTCTGTGTCTGCTTTTGTCTTTCTTCCTTGTTTTTACGATCTCATCCGACTACTTAAAATTATTTGCAAGATATTAGGCCACAGCCGCCGCTTGACGGTAAGTCAAATTACTTCTTAATTCAGGAAGAAATTATTTGCCTTTTATTCTTGAGTGAAACTAATACCATGAATTCGGGACAGTAGAGTAGATTACACAGTGATTACACATGATATCCACAACTGGTTCCATTCAGTCCTCTTAATAGCAGTTTAACAGTGGGCATGAAGGTGCGGTATATGTAGCAAACGGATATGCTGATGATTTCCCAACTCTAAATCATGGGTACACATTGCCTTTAAAATTCGAGGGTTTTCCCAGCAAAGAAAGGTCTTCTTTCTTGCTGAAGAAAAAACGTGGCCACTTAATCTTTGGGTGGCTTGTGTACATTTGGTTAAGAGCTCTATAGATAACTGTTGGTAGTGATGGCTGTTTTTAGTGAAGGGGTTTGACATAACTTATAAACAGTCAGATCCAGAAACTACAGACGTTAATATGGAAAAACTGGATGTAAGGGGTCTATGAATACGAAATTGTCAATAAAGAGAATGTCGCTCGCCATATACTGGTCAAAGAAAAGGGAAATTTTCACCGAGCCTGTACCTTTAACTGGATAAATTCCGAGTTTTACTCCGAAATCCCATTTCATACCCATTGGTGACCATTAATGTGAAGTGTGAAGCTACATATTGTTGCGAGCCATCATGTGACTTCATACGACAAAATAGCTCGAACACACCTCAAATGGGAATAGAAGGGTCAGCCGGAGTTTTTTGTCTTGGCTATTTCAAAAGTGGTACATAATTCCTTTTCTGCTGTTGTATGAAAGGAAATAAATTCAAATCCTCACTGGAGTAGTATCAATTGAGGTCGGTGAGGAGGGGGGGGGGGGGGGGGGGGAAGGACTGGCAAAAAAAAACGAAGCAAACTATTAGTGTCGCCTCTCCCTGGGAGGAAAGTTTTAAGGAAAAGTTCTTTCCAATGCTTGACTTGAGTTTGGGTGTTGTCTCTGTTAAATAGTTTAGTTTCAGTTTTGACGCCAATGTCAAACATTCAAACTGGGTGTCTCCCCTCATTGGTGTAAAACCCTGAAATGATTAGGGAAATATTTCATTTCCACACATTCAGCTGCCAATCGGCCACCAAACGTTTGGTGGTGGGCTTCGCCCCGTACGCTGAAAGAGTGGCGAACCCCTAGCTGTAACCGTTCTGCATTCTAAAACCTCACTTTAGCCCAAATTGTATATTTTAAACCAGTGACAGAGGGTGAAAGGTCGATCGGCGAACACAACAACATATTGGCAAAATTGATCCGTCCAATATCCATCGGTAATATCGACTTTGTCCAAAATTGACAGATTGTGGCTGTTGATAACAGATAATCAATTGATATACGGATACCCGCTAAGAAACGTCGGTGACACGTCTTCCAATTGTCGAGAATAAAAACAAAATAAACAGAGATACACTGTGCAATACAAAATTTACGCCCGTCCTCTTCTCGAGTATGGCACTCATGTTTTTAGTCCAAATAAAATCAAAAATATTAACGCCTTGGAACGGGTCGAGAACAGCTTCACTAGAAAACTATTCTTCAGGTCAAGGCATATAAACTACCATGCTGTTCCGAACCATAATGTGCGGAATCTGCAGCTAGTGTTGGAACCTCTATCCACAAGGCGGAAGAAGATCGATCTTATTGTGGTTTCCAAGGCGCTGAACGGTCTTGTCCATATGAGTGGAGATAGATTTTTCGTGACGTGTGATTTCATAACGAGGGGTGCTGCTGTAAAGCTGCGGGTTCCTTGGGCCCGGAGTTCGGTCTGCTCCAACCACTTTGTCTGTCGAGCCGGCGCAGAAGACGCCAAGTTAAGTAAACGCTTTGCTATACCTGCCAGCGTTGCGGGTTCTAGAAGAATTTTAGAGAAATACCTTTGAACTGTCCCAGTAACTCTCAGGTTTTAAATCTTGTTCTCCCCCTGCTTTCTGTAGCGGTTTTTGTTAATCATTTCTTCTCGCTTTGCGCAGACCTGTGTTTCTTACCTTTATTAAGTTTACTATTTTTGGCTATTTGTTGATTCACTCTTTTGTTCTGTTCGTTATCTAATTGATTTTATTGATACTCCTTCTCGGTGCGATGGTGAGCGTGCTCACGCGGATCGCTTTACATGTGCTTGTACCACATGTCTCAATGAAAATGAAATGAAATGAAAACGCAGCAAATAAAATCACTGAGAGAATCGAATCACTGATCGAATCACTAAGAGATTCTAATTTCTGTTGCATATAATGAAATGTATAAACTGCTGACGATTCATGTGATATTTTTACGCTCGAAGTCGTGTTTACGTACTGCGTTTCGGGCTCGTGTTCCGTCGTGGTCTGCCCTTACCGGTCCCCCTTTTTGATTTTCTTATTGGTGATCACCCTTTATTGGTTTCCCTTCCTGGTCCATCCAAACTGCTCCTCATGCGCTCATGTCACGACGTCGACGACACGACTTCCGAACTCGGGCGCCTATTGCTCGACGTCTGTGAGGCGCCTCGGACAGAGTGACAGGCGCCAATTCTACATATATTAGGTTGTCCCATAAGTCCTCGCAGTTTTTTCAACGATTCACTGCAGATTTCGCCGGCGGTCTCTTGCATAGCGCTGCATAGCTTTCGAAAGAGAATGATTTGCTCTATCAGAACATTTATTGCGTTTCTTTTTTCTTCATGAATTTTGTCAATTTTTATGTCGTTGAAGTGAAAAGTGAAAAAGTGAAAAAGTAGCCATTTGCGCACTTGTTCTCTCCGCTTAGGTTTGTAATTTTTTGCGCAGCTTTTTACAGCATTTGGAAGACAATGTTCTGTTCTACACGAATATGTGTTAGTGCTATTTGCTTATTTGTTCTTTATTGATTTTTAGGTCATCAAATTGGGACGTCCGAAGGAGGATAGTTATATTTGCCGACAGCTCCTGCTCTGTGCTTGGAATTTTTGGGTAGGTGTTATATGTTTCTCGAAAGAGAATGTCTTGCTCTATAAGAATGTGTGTCGCGTTTATTGATTTCTGTTGAATATCAACAAAATGACAAAAAGAGAAAAATCGTCTTCACCAACAACTTCTTCTCCTTCTTCAGTTGTTGATATTCGACAGAAATCAGCGTGAGCCAATAAACGCGACACAAATTCTTACTGAGCAAGACATCCTCTTCCAAACGACATATAACACCAAGCAAAAACGTCCAACCACAGAACCGGAGTTTTGGTAAAAATTCGGACGGAAAAGTCAGAATTCCCAATTTGATGGCCTAAAAATAAATAAAGAGAAGTGAGAAAATACGACAAACACATATTCTTGTAGTACAGGACATTGTCTTCCAAGGGCTATAAAAGACTGTGCAAAAAATTACAAACCTAATCGGAGAGAACAAGTGCGCAAATGGCTACTTTTTCACTTTTCACTTCAACGACCTAAAAATTGACAAAATTCATGATGAAAAAAGAACTGCAATATAAGTTATGATAGAGCAAATCATTCTCTGTCGAAGGCTATGCAGCGCTATGCAAGAGACCGCCGGCGAAATCTGCAATGAATCGTTGAAAAAAAAACGGCGAGGACTTATGGGACAACCTAATTCATATATGCTGCAGTACAAGCGGCGCTGCAGAATTAATCACGTGAAGGAACTGCCAACTTAATTCTTCCCCAGTATCATAGAAGACGTCGAGAGATTTCAAAACTTCTAGGTCTGGACCCTCAGGAAATAGTCAAGGCATTTTAACTAATAAGCTAACAGCTAACAGTAATCTCGGTCCGAAATCAACGAAGGCGCATGAAAAGTTATTCAGTTGTAGACACATAAGACCAAAGACTTCTTCAGCTAGAGACTGATCCATATATGAAATATCCAAATAAATAATTGAAATCAAGTTCATTTCGTTAAATGAACACTAATTTCCACCGAAATTCTGCAATGGTCACCTTGAGCCTAATGTCGTCGATTTTTGCAGCGCTTTCTTAGTTTATCAAAGCGCCTCCGAGGATACTAGCTGTACCTTTCCCGGAGAGACTATACATATTGTTGCCAACTAATGGTAAGTGAGACTTCTTCGGGAGTTCAAGAAAAGGCGCGAACCTCCGGAAACCGAATGCCTCCCTCTAGTTCTAACCAATTTTTTCAAGACAATGCTAATTTTAGACGCGCGGTTTTAGACGCACAGATCGCTGCTGATAAAGCTTAAAACTTTTGCCTAGATGTGGCAAGAATTTTAAGCTTTATCAGTAAGTAGCCGTTCTAAACATAAAACAATGTGCAAACACTAGGAGCGTCGCACAAGGAGTTCAATCCCAACGGTCTATTATTGGTGTAAGCAAATGCCTCTTCCCTTCCGATACGGGCCTGTATTTCTTCGTTGTTTGCGTATTATGGAGAACACAGAGCTATGTACATAGTTAGGGGGGGGGGGACACTTCTGCCGCATGGACGCCGTGTTTTTTCTCAAATCCGGCTCTAGCAACAACAGTATCACCGCTATAACATTGCAAGTGAACTTTAGATCCCTCCAGCAAACTGAATTACTTGAATTTGAAAGGCTACTGCTGCGCAAACACGGTCGTTTCATCGATCCATAGGTCACACTACTAAGTGTGCACCATTATGCTTTCAGTGCCTCACAACCAATTTTCATATGAATAGATTCGACAGTGTACAGAAAAAGTTTAGAATGCGCTGCATAAGCGTGCACTAGCATACACTTGAGACAGCTGAACACATGAAAAGGCGATACAACTATAAATCGTTTTCATCAGTGATTACCTGATCCGTTCGGGAGGGGGACGTTCTGCCTGAAAGCGGCGCGGGCAAAGACGCGGGACAGTGCCTGCGGAGTAATTAGCGTCGACTCCCGCAGTGACATCCGCCGCTTCGCGCTCAGCCAGACAGCCCTCGCCGCAGAGGCGATGCTGACCCAGCCAACCACGGGAGCCTGTAGGTCGACCAGATTTGGTGTGATTACGGTCGATAGAGGGATAGGAGGCTCAGACGGCTTGCATTGGCAGTCCAGAAATTGGGATTGATCTGAACCCTACCATCTCCTATATCAGAATTTCAAGCTCTATCGAATGATCTAGCAAAGAATATTCCCTCATTAACCCTTCCCACAATTTTTCTTCAGGCGCAGCTAACCTTCGGTAAATATCAGTTTTTATTTATATCAGGATTAACTACGACGCATACTTCCAGGCTACTACTTATGTGAACTCTACCATCTCCTGCACTAGAATTTCGATCTCTATCAAATGAGCTAGAAATTACGCTGTCTAAAAAATCCTTAAGGCGGCTTTAGGCATTGTTTACTTTCCTTAAATACCAGTTTCATTTATATCAGAATTAATTGTGAGACATACTTCCATGCTGAAATTGCGCGAGGAATATAACTAGATAGACGAGAGACCTTCTAAGAGAACACCAGGTGCTCAACATTTTTGAAGACGACATTATAATCTTTCAGTGCGTAGAGCACGTTCCCAGTTTTAAATTGCACGATGAGTTCGATTTGACAGTCGGTAGACTTCCTAAGAACACCAAAGTACTCTAGTTTTCTCAAGAAATTTCATGAGTGTTTCCTAACTCGTTAATTGGTGGAGGAGACATTGGCTATGCAGGTACATTGCCTGTTGGACGCGAGGTCAAAACATCGCTAGAAGCCACAGACGACTGGACGAGCAATTTGAAGTACTGTGTGATGAAATTTATTCTCTCTGAACATTAGATTCGATGAAGCACCTATCACCTATCCAGTCTTCGTCTCGAAATATGTGATGTGTGCATTATAATGTTCCATAGAAAAAGAAAAAAGTTACAAAATGCTAAAGTGGTGTCATGTTGAAACTAACGCTTCAAACTTCTGTTAAAAGATCTCTCGTCTATCTAATTGGAATCCTCGTGCAATTTTAGCCTGGAAGCACATCTCGAATTTAATCCTGACATATGTGAGTAGAAGTCGATATTTAGCGAAAATAAACAGCGCATTAGAAAAATCGCTTTAAGGGTCATTGAGGCGGAGTTCTTTTCTGGATCATTCGATGGAGCTCGAAATTCTGATATAGAAGATGGTAGGGCTCAGACCAATCCCAATTTCTGTACTGCCAATGCAAGCCGTCTGAGCCTCTTGTCCCTCTATCGATTGTAATCACACCAAATCTGGTCGACCTACCGGCTCCCGTGGTTGGCTGGGTCAGCATCGCCTCTGCGGCGAGGGCTGTCTGGCTGAGCGCGAAGCGGCGGGTGTCACTGCGCGAGTCGACGCTAATTGGCTCCGCAGGCACTGTCCCGCGTCTTTGCCGCGCCGCTTTCAGGCAGAACGTCCCTCACCCGATCCGTTCATATTGCGGTTTCATTACGAACGGTATACGTTCTTTACACTCCCTAGTATCCGGTGTCCCCCTCCCAGACTGCACAGCGTAGTCTAAATGTTTGTGATGCGTAATGCATCTCGATCATAAGCGCCAGTAACCTGCCTCTGTTTCGTCGTTTTAGAAACGGTTTTTGCTCGTAGCCGTTCAGCTATGGTGATCCAATATTTTTCTGAAAAATCGAGGAATTTAGCTGTATCAGCGATTATGCGTTCAGGGCAAGTTGACTTACCTAGAATGCTTCCTGCCTGTTAAGATGAAATTCCATGACGCAATACGGTTTCAAGTCTTGTTCGTGATAGGAAACCGGTTTCTTCCTCCAGGACCACCTATCGGCGGAGCGCTACATGAATTAGCCCTGTTGCATTGGGCCACAAACTGCCAAAAACTAAGGGAAAGAAGCCTCTCTCGTAGAAAGTGTGTTATTTTTCTAATAGAACGTTGAAGCCCTCTCAAAATTTACAAGAGATTGAATAATTCTATCCCACGTAGGTTCGATATGATGGAACGCTTTACTTCGGCCTGACGTTTCGACAGATTCGTCGTTTTCAAAGGCTTCAAAGAAGTTCGAAACCTAAGATCAGGCACTCGTCTCGGCAGACTAAGGTTTCTATCTCAATCGGTTTCAACGAATTCCCAAGAGTGCCAAGGTGAATCCCACTGAAGCAAACCGAACTCACCGTCGTTCCACCAGCGCTCAGTGAAAGCTCATCTATAGGACTACCATAGAGCAAATGAGACCTACCAAGTACAATCCTATAGAGATATTAAGCTATGGAGGTACATACTTGGTCTTGGCCTCATATCCCACACAACGGAATGAACGGCAAAAGTCACTGGTGATCGAAATACTTATTAACCCCACTCGGTAAACATCGAGATGAAGCCCGCGGTGGAGGCGATTTTAGTATAAAGTGCAGTGTGTTGCTATGTGGAAGTGGAGCCAGAAAAACTCTAGAGGCTTTTCGGATTCGAGAACGTAAGCCAAAGATGAACAACCGGAACGAATGCATTTCGATCACCAGTGACTTTTTGCTGATTATTACGTTGTATGAGACCAAGAACAAGTACTTCTATAGCAGAGCATCACTATAGATTTGTACTTGGTGGATCACATTTGCTCTATCGTAGTCCTATAACTGAGCTTTTACTCAGCGTTGGCGGAACGACGATGAGTTCGGTTTGCTTCAGTGGGATTCACCTTGACACTCTCGGGAATTCGTTGAAATTGACTGAGTTGGAATTTTAAGTCTTTACCGAGACTGCCTGATCTTAGGCTTCGATCTTCTCTCATGCCTTTTGAAAACGACGAAATAGTCGAAACGTCAGGCCGAAATAAATACGTTCCATCATATTTAACCTGCGTGGCACAGAAGTATTGAAACAGTTCAGACATGGCCAGGTTTCATGACAGTCGAACATGGATAATTTACAAGAGGAATAACAGACTACGTACGACGTTTCCATGTCTTGTTTTTTTTTGTTGTTGAGAATTTTGTCCACGATGGGAACTTATTCATACATCAATTTGCATTCATAGATGGCAAAATTTAAGGTAATCATCAGAATATTCTTGCGTTAGGTTCAGATCCATTCTACTGAGCACAACCCAGAATGGGATTGATGGGAACTCGACGTGCCTCTTATGAAATCTTTTATGGTATGGAAGCAGCCTCAGACTTGGAGCGTATCAGCAATGTGATCCCATTTTTAACAATAACATATTTTTTAACATATTTTTTAGCGTTAGCGCAGCACTGTCCGAATGTATTTGTTTCGTTTTATCGTTTGTGGGTACTTAGACCTACCCTACTTCTAAGCCGGATCCTTTTCACAGTGAAACTGTCGCTTCAAAACTCATCACAGATACATCCAGTTCACGTCCCGTTAGCCACGTCCATTCGCTTTGCAGAAGAAGATGAGCCTCCTATCTTGTCAGGATAGAGGCCGCTGCGGTACAGCTGACACCGTTTTCAACCAAAAACCACACAATCTAAGTGGTCCGGGTTTCGGCGTTTTTCTAAGTTTTAGCAGTATGGTAAAAGCGGTAAAAGTTGAACAGTTTCGAATTTGCGCCTCATTAAGTGCCATCATCTACATGTAATCCTAGATCCATGAGTCAAACGATGCTTGATAGCGGCTCTGCAGCTTTGCAGCTCCGCTCCGGACGTTTAGAGTCTGGACTATCGGAGCAGCGCATCTCGCAAACGGAAGGAATGTGTGGACATCCGTGCAGATAGTTCAGTCATCGGACGTCGTTTTTCATCGTGGAGTGCTTCCGATGTTTCGGCTGCTCACGAACTATGACACATCCATCCGACATTTATTTATCATGAAAAACCAACGCAAAGTTCCTCCGCTGTGGTTGCGCACAACTTTGTTTCCTTAAACACAAGGGGAAAGAGCAAAAAGTGCTGCAGCTAGACAGACTCCGTGGAAAGATTTGTTTTTTGTTTATACCACATAACGTACAGTAGGTCACATTTCACACGTTTAGCGGAGGTTTGTGCAAATACACACCTGCAGGTACGTGCCCGAAGTTGGTCAGCCGAAACACTCCACAAACGCGAGCTGTCGCACACCATTGGTCTGCATCTGCACAAGTCCTGCTTCGCCATATACAAGTCAACTACTAGGAAGTTAAACAACGAAGAGATTCAACAATATACACTGTACACGTTAGATCACATGTGTTTCATGAGCGAGTGGAGACAAACAGTTGGTTGACTGAGATGACACGAAGATTTTCAGCCACAGCTGTAAAGGCACTTTTGGACAAACGGTCTTCTTGTAGAAATTCGGAGCAGCGGGAAAGTACACATCCAATTGATTAGCGGTGACAGGCCACCGCGACCGATCGATACGCAGCATCGCGCGCTGAACACGTTTCATTGGCGGAGAGTCGTTAGATACACCGCCCTCAGAAAGGGGCGAGGCGAGGGGCACAACGAGGACAAGATGTCCGGGTCCCTGCCACATGGAGGCATCGCATTTCTAATCACTTCCCTTGGCCCTGCATTTGCATTTCTATTCTGAACTGATTTCGTTCCCGAGACAAGAGTCAGAACCATGTTCACCATATTTGGAGGAAAAGAGTTTTCAGCGGCAGCTTCAGGGCCTCCTTCAGGTCCCGCCACATTGCTCAGTACTAAGGCGTCGTCCGCCTTTTCCAACAAGTACAGCATCATCTTAGCTTAGTATGTCATGACAACGCGACCATCCACTAGAAAATTCTCCAACACAAGGGTAATTGTTTGATCCTTGGAAAAAGAGGACGGTGAGCCGGTTTTGCGCACAATTACGGATAAGCCTTCAATGTAGAACTCCTGACCGGAATCACCCATAGTCTCTAGTTGAGGCGAAAATCTAAAGAATTGTGGTGAAAACTGAAAGAATCTAGAGAGAAGAGCGACGTTACCTTCTCCTCAACTGCCTCCATAACCGAACGACTGGGAAATGACTTCAGAGTTCCCCGAGATGCGCTTCCCAATCGTCTCCTATCAGCTGTTAGGTTTTTGGACGACCTCACGCCAATTAACGACGGCTTCGCGCGCAGCAAACTCGTCCAAACAGGGCGGCGCGGGCAGGGCGGGAAGTGGGCGGCGGGCAGCACGGTGTACCGAACGACTGCCCCCCCCCCCCCCCCGTTTCATTGACTAACGTCCTGCTTACCTAACAGCAATACCGTTAGAGTCACAGAGAAATCGCGCGTGAAGTTAGATATGATATAAGAACAGTCACTGCATTATGTTTCATTCTTTTTATCAAGAATGTTTTGAAGATTTTTCGACATGTAGAACGGCTTCTCAGGGCTGCCGTCGTTCTGTTCCGAATCTTCCACTGAAAAAGCGAGTTCGTTATATGAAGGAGGCAGCAATCGATATGGTTTTGAATCAGTCAATATCTTCATAAAGCGTTTATGAAACTCACAAAAGCAAATGAACGTCGTATCAACAGCCATTTCGTAGACGTCAAAGAACAAATCTGCTACGAAGTAGCTGCCTGGAAACAATTGGGCTTAGCTGTGCCATGAGGCCACCGGCATATTTATCAAGGGCATATGTATTTGTATTATTATTTGCCCATGTCGCTCAGTAATATGCAAGGATTAGGTCCTGGTGATTTATGCGGCTCTAGCAATACCCATCATTTGAGGTAGGATGGATACCAGACAGAATTGCGATCACCGACGAACAAACGGTCGACTCGCGTAAAACGATCAGCTTTCACGAACAAATCCTGCGCAATGTTGGTTGCTGCTTTATTTCAGAAGACCAACTTTAATATACTTTGTAAGACTTCGCAAGACACCAAGTAAATAACAGAATATCAAGAAGTTCACGAATTCCGATATCATCACTGTTCTTATTGATGTGATGATAATGATAATAACGTAGTAATGATGATACTGATTTGCAGCACTGATATCTAGCAGGACTGGATACACCAATAAATCATTTTTGTTTTCAAATTTCAAAGTTTCAAGGATTTCAAAATTTCGCATTTACATATTAATAAGCATCTGAGTGAATATCTGTGCCTAACATAAAATTCGATAGAAAAAATGGAAAGCAACTGCAACAGAAACATAGAAAAATTACGGTAAGAAGCGTTTTTTTTTGTGTACACCACCGGCGCTCATGCATTTTAGACGTTGGATGCAACGTGGAAAGTCGTAAAAATCTAGTTCTGCAGTAAAATCTTACCTATCAGTACAAGTATAATTGGTACAAAGTAAAAGTACAAGTCGACCCGTGGAATACCATCGACCACCCATTGGCCGGAAAAATAGAAGAATGCGACGACACCTGAAATTCAATTCAAAAAGTAAGATATTTTTATATTCAGAAGCAATGAAGGACATTAGCTAGTTATCAGCAAAAGATGGTTAGGCAGAAATAGGAGGCTCGGCCTCATTAAAAAAGGAAAGATGGGTTGGTTAACTAATAAGCTCAGATCGCGCCATCATTCAGATTTTTTTTGCCAGATTTTCTCTACAGCGTATTGTGAAAACAATTTTACGACGTACTTACTTGCTAGATGGCACTACAAATTGCGAGTTAACTAACAGCTAATTAATTTAGTTCAGATCGAGTAATGGCAAGACAGTGCAATGAAATTCTTTAAGGGAGGACTTGCGGAGGGATAGGAATGTATGAAGGGAAACAAGAAGGGAAACTAGGAAAAGTACGAAAACGAACCCATGCCCAAGGTGATCAGCGCTTTGCCGAGGAAAAGTAGAATTCCGGCCACTTGATTGACAACGGCCGCTCGAACACAGTTCCTGACAAGAAGCATGAAACTGTCCTTCGCCGACGTGTAGAAGTTCTTTCCGTAAATTGCCATCTAAACAAGCCAGTGTCGCTTCGACGAGAATGGAAAACATTGCTTCCACCATTAGAGGAGATGGTAATATAATATTTAACAACACCAACCATGATAAAGGCGTTCTTCGTGAGGAACTTGAAGAACACTTCCATGCACCAGAAACAGCACTTCAATGCTCTAAAATATAGAATTTGCAGGAAAACCCACTCTATGGCTTTTTGTTGCTGCTATGCTTTGTCCATCGCAACAAGTATGTTCTACCACAGAACCCATGGTGGAGCAGTTGGCGACGGCTGCTACTGCGTTAGGTGGGCTAGTTCTATCTCTATTGTATTGGGATGTAACGAAATAAATGGCACTGAACCAGTGTAAATTTAAACAGTTAATATCTCGGCTTGTAGACAAGTTTATTAATCGAAATAAAAACGTTCTGATTCCACACATCTTTGCCAACGTGACACAAGCTTTTTTATCCCAGTAGCATAAAAATCTGAAGTTCTGGAATTGACGAAATCTTCGAAGGCACTTTCGGCATCCTGTTGGTATTTGAATATTTTCCCTACCAAGAAGTAGCCAAGATGCTTGAAGAAATGGTAGTCTGTTGGGGAGAGGTCGGGAGAAAACGGAGGATGTGGTAGAGTTTCAATGCTCAGCTCATTCAATTTCTGCAACGTCATTCGTGCTACATGGGGGCGAGCATTGTCGTGCAGAAGGAGAACTCGCCTTTGGTTTACCAAGGCCGGCAGGATATCCTTCAACTTTTTCATCATTTCTTCAATTTCAATGCAGTACTTCTCTGCCGTGATGGATTCACCGGGAGGGAGGAAGCTGTGGTGAATAATTTCCAGCGAACACCACCATACTGTCACCATCACTTTCTTTTGGTGCAATTCCGGCTTCGCAAAAACCTTGGGGCTCTCATCGCTGTCCACCCACTGTGCAGATCGTCGCCTGTTGTCGTACATTATCCATTTCTCGTCACAGGTTACGATGCGATCAAGGAATGGGTCCGTTTCGTTCCGTAGAAGCAGTGCGGACGAGATCTCATATCGTCGGTTTCTTTGCTCCTCAGACAGCTCGTGAGGCTTCCATGTTTCCAGCTTTTTGGTCTTTCCGATTTCCTTCAGATGCCGGGCAGCTGTGTTGTGACTGACGCCAAGAACCTTCGCTATCTCCCTGGTACCTTTGTGTGGATCCTCCTCTACCACATCTCTC
The DNA here is from genome assembly GCA_947359475.1 of Heligmosomoides polygyrus bakeri. Classification (NCBI taxonomy): domain Eukaryota; kingdom Metazoa; phylum Nematoda; class Chromadorea; order Rhabditida; family Heligmosomidae; genus Heligmosomoides; species Heligmosomoides polygyrus. Next base: position 70,001,531 of record OX375870.1, read on the forward strand.
AGCTTGTCCTCATCAACATCACTATGCCTCCCACGACCTTCATGTTCTTCCAAGCTCTCATCTCCATTCCGGAACTTCTGATACCAACGATACGCCGTCCGAATTGTGGAACATCCTTGACCGAATGCGGCGTTGATCTTCTCGTCCGCCTCCTTAGCTGTAGTGCCCAGCTTGAATTCATACAAGTAAATGCCTCGGATTACCCTTTTGTCCATCTGCAAAAAAGTCAATAAAACTCTAAAGTTTTCCCACTTTTACATAGAAAATTTGGTACTCACCGGTAGAGCAAAGTTTGCGCTTCTAAATGATATGCCACATGATGCGGTTTGTTCTTGATCAAACGCGTAAAGACGCGCCAAAAAATGGCGCGTGCCAGTGCCATTTAATTCGTTACAACCTAATACTAGGAACTACAACAAAAGAACAGACGGGAGCACCTACGTAAAGATTATTTTGAGTATCGAGCTGTTCGTTGCTGAAAGCTTCTTATCCAAATAGTCCAGTATGACACGAATGATCTTCACGATGGCGATGATCAAAGAACCGAATGCCAGCGAACCCAAATTGTATCTGAAAGGAGAAAGAAAGGGTCGTTTATCAAAATGCAAACAGGATGTCCCAAACAATGGAAGCACTGTTTGAAAGGTGATAACTTTGCTGTCAGTAAAGGCAGTGAAGAAACTAAGAGCTCACATGAAAACGCAGAAAAATGGAAATTCCTGACATTTCATCGGTAGGGAATTGTGCCACCTACTCTTGCATGTTACACTCAACAATTTCTTCATAAGTGGCCTATCGATTTATTTATGATTCTTTTAAAGTTTGAAACTTAAAGGCACACTACAGCTTTCGGCAAAATACAGGGTATCCTTATAAATGGGCAGAAGAAGGTACAGTGCGTTTCAGAAGTATGTATCCACTCCAAAGCTTGCCCATATTTCGTTTCGCGTTTATTTCTGCAGGCCCGCACTAGCTTCACTAGATCCCTCGTAGATTCCTCTTCCTTCTACCTCTCAAGAAAAACAGAAGGCTAAGCAGAAGGCTGGACTCCAGTACACCTTGACACTGCAGATTGACCATGCGACACAACGGAGCACATCGGAAGACCAAGCTTCAACTTTCCGCTGTTACAGAAGCCGACCCATGTCAATGATGAATCGCCTCCAAACTTGCGACGCCGGGTGTTTCTCGCAGGTCTCTCCAGTAATATCGGTATCCATCGGGGCCGTCCAGATTAGATTTTTCCCGTTGCTAAAGATGGAAGAAATTTAGTCTGAATGTTGTCACACGGATGCCGACATTATTGGAGAGACCTACGAGAAGCCACCATCGTCGCAACCTTGGCTTGGAGGCGGTTTGAAGGCGGTTCATTAAGTGACAGTGGTCGGCTTCTTCAGCAGCGGAATGCTGAAGCTTAGGCTTCCGTCGTGTCGCATAGACAGTCTGGAGTGTCAAGGTGTACTGGAGTCTATCCTTCTGCCTTTCTTGAGAGGCAGAAGACATCGGATACATGTTCTGCAGCAGGGCAGCGCTGCAATCCATGTGCCCAGGTTGGCCAAAGATTGGCTCCACCGTCACATCATTCAAGTAACGGACTGGCCGGTCTGTTTTCCTGACAGCGACGGAATCGAGAACATGTGGGGGATAGTTGTTCGACGAGTCTACGCGAGTAACCGACAGTTCAATGACGTGGTGGCAATTTTGATTACAAGGGACACCAGCGAAGACAAAATCATTCAGAACCTTGTCAGTAGCATGAATAATACGATGCATGATGTAATAAGAAATAATGGTGATCCGATCGACTTTTGAATTTAGTAAGAAGTTTGTTTGTCACAAGTGGATACATACTTTTGAAACGCCAATTTTCAACCAATTTTATTCAAAAATGTCTGATTCTCGTGTGAGACGAAAAGAATTCCTGAAAGCGAGTGGACGCCTATTTTCGATTATGTGGAATCTTGTGGAGCTAGTGCGGACCTACAAAAATAAACTCGAAACGAGATGTGGAGAATTTTTGTAGTGGATACATACTTTTGAAACGCACTGTAGTAAGGTAGCACAAATCAATTGATACGATCACTTTATGAAGAACTTATGACCGGTATTTGAGTGAGACACAATCGACTGTAGAAGTCAAGAATTCAAAGAAGAATGTGATACAATTCCAAGCGGTCAAGTGTCAGAAAATTTATATTTCCTTGTGCTTTGATATGAGCTCTCACCTTCTTCTGTTTCTTTACTGATAGCAAAGTTATCACGTTTCAAACAGCGCCTACATTTTTGGGACGCCCTGTATTACGCCCAGAAATTTAGTATTATTGAATTGTTTAATTATGCGAAGCATTTAGATAGAAACATTTACTATATAAGAACAGCCTACCTAACAGCTCTACCGAGAGCTCGCAACACCGGAAACGATGGCACGTCTTTGGGCTTGTTCTTCGCCCAATAATAACTAGCGAAGGCACCAGCCAAAGCGATATCGCCTGAAAGCCGAGCAAAGTAGACGTCCGGTCAGAGGTGCATTCTATTTAGGGTCCTCCTTCAGCTGTTGTTAACTGCTACCATCTTCCAGATCAGGTTGAGCTGCATCTTCAGCAGCGAACCGGCACATACCGGTCCTTTCGAAATGACAAAAAATCACAAACCGAGTGACGAAACGAAGCACGTCATCCAGAAGAACGCGAACAGATTATAGAGTTGCAGCCAGAATATTGTCGTCTCTTGCTTGACAAGGCCGACGAAAACACAAGTCGGATCCTTAAAGCGAAGATTACGTAGCGATGAAAAATGCCGTTAGGAGGCATGACCTGACGAATATGTCACAAAATAGAAAATTCTCTGAACTTTTAGAAAAACGGTCATGACCAAAGTGAAGGTAGTTGCGAGTGGTAGTTAGCAGCACAGCTGGTATTTAAGAAAACGACTTTGACTTCAACCAGAAATCCGTGGTTGATTCAACACCCCTTGTTTCTACAATATGCAGGATTTTTACAACAATAATTAGTACGCCACCAAATAGACCACAGGGATGCCATGATATGGACAATATTTCCAACACAGTGGGACAGAACGAGTACTCCTCTGTTTTCTATGGCTGTTTTCAGCCATAGATTTTCTGTTTTTTTATGTTTTTTGGCACCGCAACTATATTTGTTGTACAATTTCCTTACTTTCGCTCTGTCTTGAAATAACCGTAGGATCCACTACACCGAGCCGAAATAACTAACGATTGCTATACATATACCAGACTTACGTCGAACTGCATATTTCTACGTCAAACTGAATACTTTTCGAATTAATTTGGGCACTTTTCAAACCAAATTGGGCACTTTTCTTGTCAAGTTAGACACTTTTCAAATCAAATTGGACACGCGTCTAGGCCAGCCTAAGATGTTTAAAATTCAAGCGAATGAAAATGAGGTTCTTCTACATTGGACTACAAACTCTCCAAAAATGTTAGAATATTTTTTTCAAGAAATGTTTTTGTATGATTTTATCGAAGTTTTTCGTGAACACATTGTTCGAAATTTTTATGAAAATCTCATTTTTTTTAGGAAAAGTAATGATTTAAAGCTTGTTTTAAAAAGCAGAAAAACGGAGTTTTTTAGTGCTAAAAAGGGATTGCACCACGCTCTCGTCCAAGACCACGTGATTTTTATTCGACTAATAGCAAAATTCTGTCTGCATGGAGTTTAACACTGGTAAACGAGACAACGGAAATCATTGTGAAGAACGCATATCCTCAATTTAATGCTTCATGTAAGCAGCATTTACACTACAAACAAATAAGAATAGCGGCGAGCTATTCTAGTGCATGGCGCGACCTGTTCTCTCAAAGCGCTATATGATTGTTGCCTTGTTGAGCCTTAAAACTAAATGTATTTTGTTATTTTTTCAAAAATTCTATTTAATTATTCAATACGTTTATTCATTCACTGAACTGGAAATTTGAAAAAAAGAGGTACCAAATTTTCCTTGAACAAAAAATTATTCTAGCCATGTTGGAAAGTCCGTGGATAATCCAGTAAGAACCTCGTTTCGATATGGAAGGGTTTGCTTTCACTTCAAAAGACTAAGGCTAGCTTCGAAGAGTGTCCAATTTGATGTGAAAAGTGTCCAATTCAACGTGAAAGGGGAATATTGTAGTTTACATTAATTCGTTTAGGCCGGTCGTTTTACCTTTGCCATAATGTTTTTTGCTAAAAGACAAATATTGTTGCAAAACGCATGACTCGACCTAATAGTTCACTAATCGAGATTCCTACTTTGCCGAAGGCCCTCTTCTCGACCTACCATCTTCCTCCTAGATTTGTTTTTGGAAGCCTCGGCGGCTCTCGCGAGGCCAACTGATTCCGGTAGTCCATTTTGCTTCGGAAGAGAATCAATTCACTAGTTTCGAAGAGATCACCTGTGCACTGGTGGAGCAGTCGCATGTCGAGTTGCGCCCGTCGTTTCGTCGACACATCTCCACACCGGACGACGCGAGCCATATCGCTATCGTTCCCCACAGGGCGATCACCTATCAGCAGAACAGCTACAGTCTTCATCTGGCAGAACTGTGGGAAGTGGAGGTGCTTACCAGGAGATGAAGAGCAAACGGAAAGATGGGGAAGAGTAGTGTGGACATCATATGACCAATAGCTCTGGAATAGGTGACGATGTGCCACGCACGGGCTTTCCATATAAACCAATGTTTTAACCAATTTTTCGTGTCTTAAAGCAAAGCATACTCAACCTTCTCTTAAAATTGATAGCAGCCAGGTTACATTATCAAAACAATAGGACCATATAACGTTCAGTGTGCTCATATTATGGAAGTGCGGCTCTCCGAAATCTGGTGACAGATAAACGTTAGCCGCTAACAGAAGAGGATTAAAAGGTGAATGTTGTCGCATCGAGTAAACATGTTGTTAGATGATCCTTTTTAAAAAAAAGGTGCAAAGGTATTTCGGCCGATTTGGAAGAATGCCTACAAAATGCTAGATCACTACTTCAGATGTTTACGGAGTTACAAGCAACGCTACTGAACAGATACAGTGAAAAGTCTTACAAATGAGATTTACATTTTTGACATACAGAAGCTTACGCGAGCTCAACTTGCTGCTTGCGGACAATGAGCACATTCTATCCTTAACTTGGCGTAAATTCCAGAAGTTTCTGTCAACCAAGTTATTGTAGTAGTTGCTTTCCCAGGCAGACCTTCTTCTATATCTCATATTACTTGTTTTATGATCTGTGTTCTACTGTTTTCCAGTACTGCTTTAATTATTTTCCTTACTCTGTTCCACGCGTGTGTGCCATGTGCTCGCGCTATGAATAAATAAATAAATAAATGCCTCACTTTTGTAGCTCCACGTAAAGCAGGACCCTTCTACCAAAATCTGAACTGAATGCAACACGTTGTGGACATAATGTAAAATCGTACTTGCTGGACTCCTCGATGAGCGCCACAGCGATGGCTATCCGTTTTCGAACGAAGAGCAGAACGAGAAGGACAATGAGTAGGGCCACACTCACAATAATCGCTGAAAGGCGAAATCGTGAACAGAGTGCACATTAAGATAGTCTCTCACTATGTATATAAATAATTGAGTTTGCCCGTAGATAACGATTAGGTGCCATTTAAAAGGTGTAGCGTATGACAGGTGGTGGTTCGTTTGAGATTTATCATGTGCGTCTATCGCAAGATGTCATCGACACCCACTTTGATTGGCTGGAGCGTTGGCGCCTCTCCATAGAGGCTACATTGTCAAATACTACCGGCTGCCCTTATCTTGCTTGCTGAAGAGCAACCTGTACAGCTTTCTTTCACTCTGTAAAGTGGTCAAGTGAGGTCAGTAAGTAAGGGAATAGGATAACAAGTGATTGGTAATGACCACTCAGTTTGTAACGTCTACAGGGCGTCTTCAACGCGTTCCGACAGTGTTTAGAAAACACAATAACCTGCGAGATAATAACGATAAGAGGTCATTGCTCTCTCACTTTCCGATCGCCTATATTGGAGCATGTGCATACAGGGGATGGCTGTGTAGGTTCAAACATGACTGCGTGGAATAGGAGAGAACAGCCAAACTTTAATGAAAGCTCATTACTGGTTAGAATGAAGGACTATAATCGCAATGATAACCAAATGCACAGCAGAATGAAGAATGCCTCCGTATTGTAAAAAAAACTCAAAAAATGTTCTGTTAAGAAGATCGCCAAATCTGTAACAACGATTAGGGAACGTCCTGCAAGTTGGACTGGCGGCAGGACAGTGACATATACCGATGCCTGGTTGAAGTTCAGCTTCAAGCATTTGTTAAGCTAACTCTGTGTCACATTTGTCATTCCCTAGTCACAAGGGTCAGTTGACGTCGAAAACGAGACAGTCTCTCTAAGCTAAAAGTCTTCTAAATATATTGCCGTTTAGTCGCAGACTTATTGGGATGTGCTTTGCTGCCCACTAAGAATGTGCTATGTTTTCGTGTAAGATGCTTAACTGGGTACGCAGCGTCTGTAGGGAACCGGCGGGTAGAGAAAACATGCAGATTTGATCCTCGCCATTGCGACAGTTCTCAGTTTTTTCTTTAAAGTGTAACCCTCTTTAGATACCCTCACTGAAATCATTATTGTAGTGCTCATCCGTAGACGGATCCAGTGATCATGTCTGCATATGATGAGAAAAGCGATAAGAGGTAATATCGAGGACTTTTCCGAGTATGGAACATGCAAGACCAAGTCATTGTGCCTGTCCCTTCATTATTTATCTAGCTATGTAGTTATAGAGCTCACCGACAACGAGCCAGGTGGTAGGCATTTCGAAGTAGACGCTGAAGATCGGCTGGAACGAGTAGTCGTCAATTGCTCCAGCCTTCACGAGCGTCGTCCATTTGAACCAGCTGTATCCAGACCCTATGACGGTGGATTGCAAATAAATGTCGTGAATGCATGGGCTTCCAAAGAATGCGTTCCTCACCGGCTCCTAGAACACCGACTATGGCGAACAGTGACGTCCAAATCATGAAGCCACCAAGGATGCGCAGAATTACCGTCCATATGAACGCCAGCACACCAGCTGCTCCGACAAGGGTCAGAATCTGAAAGCGTTACACTTAAAATATGTAGGTATAATCTTCTCTCGGGGTAAAACGACTTGGCGCCTGAACGTAGGCTCTAGTATATCTAAGCACAAGCTCTAGTATATCTTAGCACAGGCTTCATTTTCTATTAGGTTGAGCCATAAGTTTTGCAACTAAATTTGCCTTCCAGCAAAAATAAGATTATAGCACAAAAGAAAAATGATCGACTTAAACGAAGTAATTGCCGTCATTCTCAATGAGTTTCTTCCGCTTTCCATGCACCGGGTGGATTACATCTCTGTAGAATTTGGTCGGTTTCGATCTGAAGAAGTCATGTACCACTGCCATGATCTCATCGACTTCGGCGAACACGGAGGAGGTGCTCCGTCGACCGAAGCAGATGGCAGTCAGACGACGCAATGTCCGCGGTGTATGGCGGTTGCTTAATTTTGGTCCAGCCCAATTCCTAGCTTTGGCCGGTGTCTGAAGTGCCGTGAGCGGCCGGCTATTGCCCTGGTGGATGAAACATTGGCTCGTATCGAATTCCTTCTCCACTAGTTTTTGCAGGAACGAATCGAGTTGTTGGCCAAAGTGAACGACGAGGACGGTTTGACTACGTGGAGCAGCTCCCGGTGCACCGGACCACTACAGAACCACCAAACGCATAGCAGCGTCTTCTTTCGGTGGCGCTCCGGTTTTGACGTCAGAATCCCCAGCTCGTTGCGTTCCAGCTATTGCTTTCCTGCTTTGCAGTTGCGGTAAGGCATCCGCTTTTCATCGCTGGTAAGGATTCGATCCAGGCCCCCTCGCCTGATCCGGTGTCGGAGCTCTCCCCAGTCGGAAGCACAGCGATACTTGGGTTTCCGTGAACGCATGACGCACTGGCGAAGGCGATTTTGGCGACCTACCAATCTTCTGCAACCGATGAGCGGTAGTTCACTGGGAGGTGTAGAGACCGGTGGTCAGTCCTAGTGTGGTTTGAGAAGAATTCGACTTGATGGATTGGCGCAGGCGCTTTTTGTTTACAGCAATTGATCTTCCCGGGAGTAGCTTGTCTTTGTTGCCTTTCTGGGCGGAAGGGAACTTCTGATACCATTTCCAATAATTCATTCGGTTAGGAGTCAACTTGCAGGTGACTTCCTGAATGTGCTTGACCCCATGGCTGGGGTGCTGCTGATCTTGAACTAATTGATAATGAAATCACACTTACACTTTGAGTGGCCATCGTTCTAGTGAATAAAACGTTTCAACAGCTCAAGGAAAATTAACGATTCATAGCTCAAAATGATCGCTAAGAAACAAGCTTTCAAACAGAATATAACACTTCAGCGGGTTTGCTTTGAATTCCAGAAGAAAAAACAGAGATGTTACAAAATTTATGACTCAACCTAATTCATTTGTACTAAAAGCTGCCGTTAGTAAAGGTTATGTAAGATTATTACAAGGAATGAACACGGCTCATCTGAAGGAAATTTGAAACCGTCTCAGCTTTCCGCTGAGAATTATTAGGTTGTCCGAAAAGTTCTCAGCGTTTTGAGTGCTTCACTTTTAACTATCATAACTTTCTCAAATCTTATCGGATTTAGTCGAAATAAGCACCGCTCGAATCAGCACACCTTTGCCAACGGGCCGCCTGTCGACAATCTACGAAAGCCGTTTTGGCTTGGTCCTGATTGATGAAGGTTTTACCAGCGAGAAAGTTCTGAAAGTTTATGAAAAGGAGGTGGTCGGTTAGTGAGGGGTCTGGAGAATGTGGCGGGTGAGGCAAAACTTCAACCCTTAATTCGTTCAACTTTCGAAGCTTTGTGAAACTTGTGAGCGGGCGTTATCGTACAAGAGAATCGGGCCTCTTCTGTTGACCAATGCTGGCTGAAATTGACGCAATTTTCGGTGCGTTTTCCGCCTTTCTCACAGAAGGACTCTGCTGTGGTCGTGTGGGCTGGTGCCAAAAAGTTGTAGTGGATCACACCAGTCGCCGACCCCCACACAGTGACCATTACCTTTTTGGTGTAGGTTCGTCTTTGGGCCTAGGGGTTTCATCGACGTCCAACCACTGTCCGGAACGTTTCCTGTTATCATACAGAATCCACTTTTCATCACAAGTGATGAATCGATCCAAAAACGGGTCAGTTTGTTGCGTAAAAGTAGAGAAGAACAAATCTCGAAACGTGACAATTTTTGCCGCTCACTCAACTCGTGGGGCACCCACTTTTCGAGCTTTTTCATCTTCCCAAAACATCCGCAACAGCAGTTTTACTGACGTCTTGCTCTTCGACGATCCGCGAACTGTTTGGGATAATTCAGCTTCCACCAATTTCTTCAACTCCTTGTCCAGGATTGCTCCATGTCGACCGCTACGGAGGTCAACTTCGAGGCTGAAATCTCCGGTCCGAAATTTACTGAACCACTGGCGTAGAGTGCTTTCTCCAACACTATTAGGCGCTTGATTGATTTGTCGAGCTGTCTCGGCTGCGGTTTGTCCCAAGTTGAAGTTAAAATAAAATATCGTTCGGAATTGCTCCTTCGACACACTTCAATAATCCCTTCAAGAACAGAAATATAACACAACGTTGAAACATAAATTATTTAGTCAGATAGAGTGAAAAATTCTGTACAGAAAGTAGCATTAATGCGCAGTGGAAATGGAACTTTTACTTAATAATAGACGAACGAAAAATAGTAACACAAAACGCTGACAATTTTCCGAGCAACCAAATATGTGGTTTCCGAGAATAGGCTACTACATACTTAATTCGTACAGACCAGTTACTTTGGGCTCACAAATGGAGCACGAAACAAGCAGCTGCACAGCGACAAGTGAATCGAGCTTGTCAAGGCATGAATTTATGTGACCTAGATCCTAGTTGAACGAGCCTTTCACCTTCCTTAACCGTCAGAATTGTACTCCTCCCTGTTGAGAGGCTCACCTTTTCAAAGAACATTCACAGAAACTCTTCATATCGCCAAAACGGACCCATGAGCTCCAGCGGAAGAGTGAATGGAGCAATAGCTACAGGAGCTATCATCGAAGATTCACGATTACACTATTGCGCATTATTTCTTGACATTCTGAATTGTCAGAAGTGCCTTACCTGCCACCAAGATTTAGAAAGGTCGTGGACGATCTTCGTGATGAAGCTCTCAGAGTTGATCACTGTTCCAATGTATCTGCAAAAGAATGCGAACATATTTGATCAGAGCTGTTTGAACATGCCCACATCTACAATCTAGGCACAGCAGACAAGAATTTGTTCAACGTTGGTGGCCTTATCATTCACTGGCACGGCTTCCTGTATCAGTTTCCAATCTCCAAAGCTTGTGGATGTTGAGCAGCTACTATTCCTGTTAGGAGTTACAGTTGGTAGATGATCTAAGTCAGGATTGACCGGAGCTAACGGCGAACGGTGTTGTGCCCGAGCTATGACATTTTTTCATAAAGGTATTTGTTGAGCACTCGTGGCACAGTCACTGGAGGGTTCGGAACTGCTCGCATTCGACACGTTTCGTTTTCACTACTAACGCAGTAAGGTACTCCACCCACCTGAGGTTCACAACCCACATCGAAGTTACCTACGAAGGTCAGCACATCTTAGCTGCATTCCCTAGGTGATTGTATTAGATCGGACCGAGAGTTTCCACCGTTTCTGTGCTCCGAACGTTCACGTCCTGTTTGAGTACTTTAGTCCAGAACTGGATAAGCTCTTTGCATACTATTAGAAGGTATGCGCGTATATATACATACGTATATGTATATGTCCCTAAAACTGAAGCGCTCAAAGCAATTTTCGTGACGAAGAAAAAACGATTTTTTTTTGTTATGGAGCTTTACTGCTTCATTCTTGGAAATGCTTTTTTTTCAAGGTTAGTGGTTATCTCAAGAAGAAATTGTTCAAACAATGGGAATCAAAGTACTGACATGAAACCGTCTCAACTACACAGGGTGGCCCATAAGTCCTGCATCAAAAACATAGGCGCTTAAAAAGGCTAAGAATGCACCAAATTTGGTACACTTTTAGGAAATGTTTGCCCATTGTTCGTAAATTATGGTGCAGCGGTATTATTCATAAGGGACCACTCCACTCCTGGATTGATAAGAGCCTTCAGATCGTGAGGGTTGCTTTGCAGCTCGCGTCGCAGCATCTCGTATGGATTCTTATTTCTTATTCGTTCCAAAGAAGATATTGAACAGTAGTTTTCCCCGGATTTATAGAGCAGAACGTTTTCTTTAAGACGGTTAATTAACAAAGATTGAAAATCTAAAGATTCAGGAATTTCACGGCTAGTCTTTCGCAGGTGCAATATTTTGCAGATGAACTGAGAACCGCTACCATGTCCTTTTCTTTTGCTGTTAGAAGAATCGCTTTAGCAGAATGTGCATTTTTGCCTTTAAACAGCGCGATTGAGTCTCCAATATATAGTGTTATGTTTTTTTTCCATCAAACGAACATTTTTAATGATTTTCACTCTTTTTACACAAAAACCTGTGGTGTGAGGGGAGACATTTTGGAAAATCGTGTATGACAAAAACCTGCCATGCGTGGCCATTGCGTTTATATCATCAGGTTCCTGCAAAGGTAGCATTAAACGCACTATTATTTTGACCTTTCTGGGATCGCTCAACTTTGAGAAATTTTTCATCAAATGAGGCAGATTCTGAATACCCATTTCGAACGACGCGCTCCAACTGCGCTTACAAATTTTTCTCTCTACTTTCTCCTCATAGCTGAGTCTTCGCCCCACTTGTGGGCTTGTAGAGCTTTCCTTGTAGTTTTCTAGAAACACCATATTGCTTAGTAATAGAAAAAAACGCACACTGCTGAATATTGCATTTGTTCCAGCTGGTTGCTGCATCGTGTATGATCAGAAAATTAATAGCGTTCTTCTATTGTAGTTCAGATCCGTTCATCTAATGTTCACTCTTGAGAAGCTTCTGAACTGCCCTACACAATACCATCATACCATATGTTCAACAACCAATCTTCCGAGATTTAGTCACATCGGAATGGGAGCGCTCCAGCACGGGCCAGAGAAGAAATTTCGGTAGCTTTACGTGAGAGCGCATTACTTTGTAATAAGAGCAGCTACAACCATGATACTTTCCAGAAGTGTAGCACTAAGTATGCTGCATAACAGTTGGTATGCGGTTCTTTGCAATTGGAAAAAGACAACCAATAAGGTAGCCTAATTTTGTTGAAGGACTTATGGGCCACCCTGTACATACAGAACCGTAAAATGGTGAACAGTATTCGGCTGATTAGATGATCGTCCAGAGAGAGGCAAAGACATAAAGCCCAGATAATGTTGCAATAATTCCGCTGAAGGATTGTATTGTCAGAAAGTACCCTGTAGCACTACTTTCCTGAGAAGAGAAGAAAGGAATTCACATACTATTGACTTTATGGGTCAGGCACCTCGTTAAATGGTGCTACAAAGGCAACCTCTACCTTCTCTCCTCACAGATGACATACCAAATTTTACTTCACTTTTTAAAATAAACTTCAAAAAATATTTCGGTATTATGGGACCATGAGCAACAATACGTATAAAAATTGTGAAAAGTAATGGCCAGAATTTACATACTTGGGGCATGGCAATATTTTCAGGTCACTTAAAAGATCATTTATGGAATCTAGCTTATATATTACGACAGTGATCAGTCCGACACGAGAAAGTAGAACATTTCTACCCATCTGAACGCCAACATTAATTAACACGTCTTAAAAACAATCCATACAAATAGTGTAGGATCTAAAGTTTAGGATTTTATTTCCAGTCCATATAAATTCCACACAAGTTGCTTTCGTCGTGTTATTTTCCCGCAACTCTCAGGAAGGGCGCGTGTAGCGCACTCGGAGGAGGCGCCGACGGTCGCGTGCACCCGATACCAGGTTCCTGGTTCGGATTTACCGCGCAGGCCAACCAAGCCTTCCATCCCTCCGGGGTCGGTGATTTGGTACCAGACTTGTCTGGGAAGGATAAAGCGCTGACTTTTTCATCGGCTGGCCACCGCAAGTCATTGTATGGCCAAATACGCATTCATTTCGCCTCCACGACATCGCGTAGAAGTAGTATGCGCTGGCGCATCCCAGAAGGGATTGAGTAACGCCGTCCTTTATCCTTTATCCTTTGTTTAACTCTAAGAAAGCTCACAGACGAGAACTCTTATCAAGCATAAGCGGATGTCAAAAGAGTACTCCTACAGTTCATGAGCTCTAACTCAACTCAACACCCGATCACGAATGGACTTTTTGGACCTACCAGTGGCTGTTCTCGATGAAGATTTTTCAGATGTAATAGCTCTTACAACACTTAAAACGGTTAACTTTGAACAAAATTATGATCATTTTAAAGCATGGATATCAGAAGCCGAAAACGGCGAAAACTTTAGGGCCGAGCTATATAGAAAGGTTAGCCTTTTCAGAACCAATCCTTTAGCTGTTTCGCAGACCGTACACACATTCAGACATGAGATCGAGTACAATAATGTGGAAGGCGAATACTTGGCACATGCAGAAAAAGTTTGCAGTCCAGTTTTGATCGCCTCGTTACTTTGGGAAATGTTCGTCCAAAAATTTCTTCGTATGGAGAGTATACTGCTTCCTTGTTTGGCCCTATATCATGTGGGCAATGCCGTTTGTGCACTCGATAGCTTAGGTTCGCCTGTCATTACTGCAAGACCTACTTTTCACTTTCGTTCACTGCACGATCTGGCGGTATCGAGCCATCGTCGCCGAACATGGTCTTCAGAGTGTCCAGCGAAGCGCCTCCTGGTTGGACCTTGTTCGCGGAATTAACGGCCCCAATCAGAATCTCCGGCACGCATCGGCCCAGAACTGCAAGAGAGAACTTCTACTGTGTCACTAAAACATACCACGAGGACAAAATTCGAAACCTAATCAGCAATCATAGCTTAACAGAAAGAAGCACTAATCTTGGCAGCTAACGCCGCCAAAGGTGCCGGAAAATGTATTGTGAGTCTCAGAGTGCAGTGACACTACAACACATGAAATGCTGCCCCAAGGAAGCATTTCGTCTCCTCGTGAAGGGAGAGCTGTCCCATAGTTCGTGAGCATTGCCAGCTAAGGTAGAAAGCGCTTCTTCCGCGTCTCTACCAATCATCACCATAATCTGGCAACTGAGTTAGCTTGCAGTGCAAAGAGTAAAACGTTACTTTGTCGATCCGTTCGCCTATTTGATTCCGAAATCATTCCCCCTTGTAAGTGCATATATTTGGAAATCCCATACATTCCGTGATGGCCAACGCCGTCGGGGGTGAAGACTACACAAGCGGCAGTAATCAACCATAGAGACTCCTTGTTTGCCCTGATATCTGCTCTCCTTGTTGATTTCGGAGAAGAGGAGAAAGCCACCTTTGGTCAGGAAGGTCTGACCTCACAGCAGTGCTGCCCTTCCTACCGGAAAGTACCATAGACGCTTAATAATTCAATAAGGAAACGGCAGTTGATAAGAAGGGTTTAAACGTTTATTTCTACAAAAACAGTCCAGAGATGAAGCTGGTTAATCGGTCACTGATCACACACCTGGAGCAGACTTAACCGTATACGACGCGCACTTCTGTTGCTGGACCAGACTTCGGAGCACCGCAAATGATGTGATCGTGCTCTTGTTTACGTCATCTGTGCAGTACAATGACGACATCACCTAGAATTCACATCAGTTGTTTGGTTCAGTCAGCACCGGCGACACAGGAGATGAACATAGTGATAATCCCTACTGCATCACGGAAGTCGTTCGCTGAGACTGTAGGACTTTGTAGTTGCAAGTAGGAGAAGTACTTGTTCGGGCAGCTGGACACGCACATCTGAATAAAGACTAGCTTTTATTTCTCAAGACTCATTACCGATAACGGGGTTTAAGCAGACTACAGTACGCATCATATTAGGTTGTCCCATAAGTCCTTGCAGTTTTTTTCAACGATTCACCGCAGATTTCGCCGGCAGTCTCTTGCATACATCTGCATAGCTTTCGAAAGAGAATGATTTGCTCTATCAGATCGTGTATTGCATTTCTTTTTTCATCATGAATTTTGCCAATTTTTAGGCCGTTGAAGTGATAAGTGAAAAAGTGAAAAAGTAGCCATTTGCGCACTTGTTCTCTCCGCTTAGGTTTGTAATTTTTTGCGCAGTTTTTTATAGCATTTGGAAGACAATGTTCTGTACTACAAGAGTATGTGTTGGTCCTATTTTCTCACTTGTCCTTTATTGATTTTTAGGCCATCAAATTGGGAATTCCGATTTTTCCGTCCGAATTTTTACAAAAACTCCGGTTCTGTGGTTGGACTTTTTTGCTTGGTGTTATATGTCGTTTGGAAGAAAATGTCTTGCTCAGTAAGAATTTGTGTCGCGTTTATTGGCTCACGCTGATTTCTGTCGAATATCAACAACTAAAGAAGGAGAAGGAGTTGTTGGTGAAAACGATTTTTCTCTTTTTGGCATTTTGTTGATATTCAACAGAAATCAATAAACGCGACACATATTCTTACAGAGCAAGACATTTTCTTTCGAATGACATATAACGCCAACCCAAAAAGTCCAACCACAGAGCAGGAGCTGTCGGCAAAAATAACCATCCTCCTCCGGACGTCCCAATTTGATGACCTAAAAATCAATAAAGGACAAATGAGCAAATAGCACTAACACAGGTTCTTGTAGTACAAAACATTGCCTTCCAAATGCTATAAAAAACTGCGCAAAAAATTACAAGCCTATGAAAAAAGAAATGCAATACATTTTCTGATAGAGCAAATCATTCTCTTTCGAAAGTTATGCAGCGCTATGCAAGAGACCGCCTGCGAAATCTTGAATCGTTGAGAAAAACGGCAAGGGCTTATGGGACAACCTAATATCCTATTATATAATCGGACCAAAATTTCGCACTAGATTTTCCCAAACTCTTGTCAGAACGAATTTTCATAGCATCACAAATATATTTCTCTTTCCAAATCGAAGTGAACAACTGCCAATTCAAACTGGGCACGTTTCAAAGCACATACCTTTTAATTTTTTCTAAAAAACAGAAGGAGTATGAACTCATGGTTATGCAAACAGCGTTCTTGGCATATTCTGTATAGAAAGGTGTTTAACAAAAAGACTGGGAACTACTTTTAAAGCGCAGCGATGTGAAAAGTGTCTAGCTTAAGTTGGAAAGATCATAAATTACTGCAAAGGCACACCAAGATTCACTACATGCACCAGTTTAAATTAATCGTTTTAAACCACCCCCTTTGGGAACAAGAGCGTTGCACTCAGCGTCTGACTAATTCGACTCGGTCATGGTAGTGTTCAAATTACCGTTGAACAAGTGACGCTCATCAACGCGCATATTTTGTAGCATGTATGCCAAACACCTAGAACAATACGTTGTTCTAGGTGTTTGGCACGTTGAGCACCTTACAAACATTTTGGTTTACAATTTACATTTTGGGTTTTCGTGCGTTCTGTATCGTTTCCTTCCGCTGTATGCATCTTCGCGTTCTCGGTGGTCTCTAGCAGAGGGATCTGCGCTCTCTCGTATATATTTTGTCGTGATCTGCTGATGGAAGTCACAGAATTTGGGCCATAAGTCTAACCAAGCACAGCTCACAAACCTGAGGTGTCTGACATCCTCCCAATGCTGTCGAGTACGATATACATTTTGTGATGTCGAAGTAGTACAAGTAGGGCTGGTTGCTAAATTTCGAGCAAAAATGAAGAACGTGGCAGACATTTGCCCTCCACTAAATGGGTTGTTCAAGACACGGAACGGAGCGAACTTACGTGAGGTTATACGATTGACCACGAGACCCCCCGCAGAGCCGCCCGGCTGTGTCCGTCGGGAGTATAAGTCGCTCGGCGTCGCCCCATAGAAAACCTGAACACCGAACAACTCATTACTGCTTGAAGCAATAGTACGAAGGTTTTAGGTCGGTCAAGCTCTGTCGAGGATGGAAGGAGCAAGACTAGAAAGGTAGGCTGGAACATTCTAATTGTAGCGAAGAGCACTTTCTAGTGTTCGCAACCAGCGCATTGCTCGTGAACAAGCCCAAACGCATTTTCTACACAAGGAGGGAAGGATGGGGGCCACCTAATGATAAGGAATTAGACCAAAAAAGCGCCCCCCAAAAATAGATACACCGTTTGAATGCTCATAAACCTCTTACTCCTCTAGAGGAAGGTGTTTCACTTGTTTCGAGCTCTGGCAAAGTTGAAGACCGGTGTCTTGTGTTATCTATGTAGTTGGTTGATGATTTCAATGTGAAATCGTGTATGTTATGCAGATAGTTAAGTGGAGCATTTGACGAAGTTTTTCTATTGAAGAGCGATTTGTTTTCCCTAGAATTTTATTTAAAATTTAGAACTTATTAAATTCGAGAGTAAAATCATTTTATCGACGCACACCTAAAAATTGAATAGCCGCCTTATGATGAAGTAAGTTTTTATGGCTGTAAGAGGTTAAGGCTAAGTAAGGAGCCGGCAATAATCAATCCACGTTTGGAATGCGTCTAGTATTCTGCTTCTATGAATTATCGGTTAAGGCCACCTGAATGCGTAATTGACCTACACAATTACTACAATGACTTGCACTGGCCAGCCAATTGGTACCAGACTTGTCTGGGAAGGATGAAGCGTTAACTTGTCCATTGGTCGGCCACCACTTGTCGTTGTACAGGACAAATACACATATAAATCTGCTATCACATAGGAATAGAATAAGTGGCGCAAACCAAGCAAATATTGATTAACACCGTCCTTTTTCCTTTGTTGCATCTCAACATTTCAAAATTTGAAGAGTTGATTCAAACAATAGATAAGCGAGGGAGATGAAGCCTGTGAAGAATCACAGATTTTTAGGCCTAGTGCTATGGGTTAGTTTTTTTCTTTTTCTTTTTCTTCTTCTTCTTCCTTCTCTTCTTCAACGTCTGTCCGACGACGTAGTGCGCTCTGCTGGTGTGGCGACGTAATTGTACGCGACGAAATGCTTAGTCGTAGTTGACGCAGGCTTCCTCTAAGTTCATGTGTAACGTACCAAGCCAGCGCACTTGGCCATCTTTTAAGCAGTTTTCCGGGGTCGTCTACGCTAAGGCCAATGTACTGGTCGGACGACGGTCCTGCAGAACTTCGATTTTTGACCGTTCCGTTATCTTCCTGACGCACAGAACACCTGCAGTTAAGCGCCATTTGGGCCACGCTGTGCTCACGCGTGAGCTCACCTCGCTACGTTAGACTACCGTCAGACGCGACTGCAACCACAATATACCGAAGGTCTGCCGCTGTTACTGCACTCGCAGCGCCACTGATCTCAACTGATCCGGTCTAATTCACGCGTGTCGTCAAGCGCTCAATTGTTTTACATAGCCTGGCGTTGTGCACGAGCTTGTGACAGGCAAGCATTACGTCATCTGTATACAGAAGATACAGATTTTACTCTCCCCAAATGGAATCCACTTCGATAATAAAAAGAGATGGGGAACGCACGAAGCCCTTGTAACAGCCGCTTCGCCTGCTGGCACTCGACACTTTAGGCAAGAAAAAGGCATGCACGCCCACTCAATAAGCTCATTTGGAGTACCGCGCTGTCGTGATTCGCACCCTATGTATGATCTCAGGCGGTACTCGATCGGGTGCGTCCTCCAGATCTAGCAAAGTAAGGCGCAGTGGCAGCTACTTTCCGCGATGTTCGTCTACCAGCCAGTGGCACGGCATCCATGGTGGCACAGCCGGCTAAGAAGCCGCATTGGTTGGTGGGAAACTGGATCGTATCCCGAATATCCACAGTTCACTAAGAGACATTCATAGTACGCGAGAGCAAGCGAGTTGGACAATAACTTAGAATTTATCATGTTGGGGGGAGGGCGTATGGTGGTCTCCATTCCCAAGCTTGAGTTTCCACGAGAACTTCGAATGCCGTCCCATGGTGCAACGCATTTCATTCAAATTCAGGAGATATTGTGTGGGATAGGACGACCTACGCAATTAGTGCTTTACGGCTGCCCCCTCCTTGTGCTGTCCTCCAGGAATGTCTACGTCATTGTAGTAGGGATACGAACCAACTGCTTTTGCTTTTCGGCTAAAATACACGCCATCATGCCAACATCCTTATTTGGCCCAACCCATCATGCCTCTCTGTTGACGTAGTGTAGCGCCACCTGTAACGACACCAGTCGGACTCATCAAATGAACCTACCTAACAGGTTAAGCTGAATACTATAGCGCCCAAATCAATACCGCGCGAAAATGGGGAGTAAAACTTCAAGTTAGGTGCCAGTGTTTTGGTATCTCGAGAGGCTTGGCAACAAAAGATTCACTTTTCGAGCTACCATGGGAAGAGACGGGTCTCCAGGTCCCAAACCGGAGCAACATAAAGAGGCAAAAACCTTTCGGACTTCTTCTGATGCACGTGTCATGACAATTTCACCTCTCTTCTTAAGTGCATTAGCCTCGAAGTTTTTCGCGCTCCGTCGACGGCTCTAACCGGTCTAGCGCTACACACTAAAAGTAGTTCAGCCTTCACTCACCAATGCCGGCCACAACTCCCCAACCAACTGTGAACACAAGGAATAGAAAGCAGCAGAAGACGTCGGTACATCCTCTAAAACAACCTTCATTAGAGTAAGTCTCAAAATAATATCAGCAAGAATCATGATTTCACTGCACTACTGCTTTGAAAACTATGCTCTAGAGGGTTACGCGTACGTGAACTCCAAAGATTTTTCATTTCAACGTCAAAGGGCTTAAATGGTTGCGAACGCATACAATGCCACGAAGATTCTCCTACTATCATCGTTTCAGCACTCTTGCATATCACCTACTACGTATACCATTTTCACGTCAACACTTTTCAAAAATGGACACTCTTCCAAGCTAGCTTTAAAACTTTTGAAATCAAAGCGAACTCTTCCAAATCAAAACGACCTTCAGGCCGGCTAAACTACAGACTCAATAACATGGATAGAAAAATTTATTGTTCAATGAAAATTTGGCACAACATTCATTGAAGTTCTTTTTTGTTTATCTTGCCCCAATAAATTTCATAAATTTATAGAAATTTTATTTTTGAGGAAACAATAATAAACTGAAATTTGTCTTAAAGCACGGCAAAGAAAAAAGCGTATAGCGCATTAGACGATCAAATCGCGAAATGCACCCAAAAGGTTCAACTTCTATTTGATTGATACTGTAAATGCCCTTTACATGAACCACCAAGGTAAGGATATTTGGGTTCTTTACAGTTGTTTTGGCTGCAATGTCAAAATGTGCCAAACTCCATGCAAAAAGAAATTCTGTTATCAGTCGAATAAGAATCGCGACGTCTTGAGAGGAGGGATGGTGCAATCCGTTTCGCAGAACTACAAAAAGGATGCCTTCCTGCTCTTTAAAATAGACTTTAAATCATTATTTTTCCTCAAAAAAATTGATAGGTTTTCAACTAATGTGTTCACCCGTTGGGCATATAAAGTAAAACTATCAGTTATGCTAAAATTTTCCTTGAACAAAAGATTACACTAACCGTTTTGAAGAGTCAATAGTTTAATGTGGAAGAAGCTTATTTTAATTTGGAAGAGTTCGCTTTGATTCAAAGTTCTTAAGCTAGCTTAGAAAAGTGTCCGATTTGGTTTGAAAAATGGCCAGTTATATTTGAAAAGCGTTCAGTTCAACGTGAAAATTGTATATGTTGTCTTATATATGTTGCGGTGCATGGAACAGCAGAAATTGGCGACTGCATTGCGCACTCGCAAATTGATCTTGATTCTCGGCACTGAAGCCAACAAGACTATGGACTTCCTTCCACATGAAATAGCGTAATGCTTCCTTGGAGCAACAAGGGACCTACGTGCTCATAAACTCTGCTTTGAAGCTTGTTTAGATGGCCAGTCCCACATTCTGATAGCTTCTCTTGCATCATGTGACGCTGGGATCCGTGACACGGCAGGAAAGGATCGGGTGAGACCGAGCTTTAGACTTCTGGCTCCACAATTCACATCCCATTTCTTATTCTGAGCTCTCTATTATAGATGTATAAGAGCATATGAGTCGGGATCTTGCGTTCACATTAGATCCGTTAGCTAAATGTTGTAAAGTATTGAAAAAAGCCGTCGTTAAATTTGAAGAGCAATCGGAAAAGGAGCACTTGGTGGGCTAGGTGGAGATGCTTTTGCCGGAGGCCACACTCTCAAACTACAGTAAGGGAAACATATGAGAAACATAAATAAGGGAAGCAATTTCGATCATAAGAACTTTAGATCTGCGGTGATAGGTTCAGCTGTGTATTAAATTATCATTCCTCAAGACGTTTTGTTATGGTATTGTAGCAGTGAATTTCGGCTCTTCTGAGTGATAAGATTCTGAAGAAGTGCTAAGACTTCAGAGAACGAGATTAAGGAAACGTTCCTGCTAACTATTAAGAGCCTTTATGTTGCGGATAGGAATTTCCTCGAAAGCCTCCTGAATTCGTTTTCGTGCAATAATTGTTTCAAAGATGTAAATCTTCGAAATCACGACAGGGTTTTAGCACCCTTAAGGAAGTCAGGCCAGCCAAACAACTGAATTTCGACGTTTGCATACCTTTCGGTGTGAAGCTGTGGGTTGAATTTCCTTCTCGGCTTCCCGGGCTTCACGTTAAATCGGGACACATTCTCCAGCTGAGTTTTTCGCGGCTCTTCTATGACCTCATACCGGAGCTCCGGAACTGGAGCCGCCTTCGCCTTGGGCGGAAGTGCAGGGCCAGGGATATTCCATCCAGGTGGGGGAGAGGGATAGCTGCGCGGGGACGTCGGCCGCTGCCACGCAGGAGCTGGCTGCGACGTGGCAGGTGACGTCGGGCGGTATCGGGGCGGAGGATGTCGGGGCAGTGGCGGAGCCTCATAGTAGGCTTCTGGCGGTGGAGCAGTGGGCACGACGCCGTTTCGCTTCATGGACGCATCTGAAGTGGAAGAGGAAGTTGGCAGCAGTCGCCTACTTGAATCATCGCGTCGAAAGGGGAAACGAAACACGAACGCGGTCGATCTTTGTCAGCGACAAGAATCTGCTCAATGGTAGCCATGGAATGGTGCTGTTTTAGTGGTTTTCGACGAGCCATTTAAAGTGACTCATTCGTTTTTCAGTGGCTACCCTTGAGCGGTAATTAGCAGTGAACTCCCGAGCGATTTTTGGTTACACCTACGATGGCAAGGAGATCTTTAACGAATGAGCTGTTGGTGCTGAGGATGAAGGTTCTGCCTTTCCACAGACAGTGACAAGGTGGCAGCACGTTCTAGACCTGAGGCGCGGAAATAATGACCGCTCCGCATGAATCGAGCTTCCAAGCCGAAAATTCTTAGCGAACAGCAACCGCATGGTTCACAGAATTTGGAGGACTGAGGCCCGGAAGCAATGAACACAGGGAACAACGAGAACAGAGAGAACACGAGGTGTAGATGGATGATGCTCAGAGCAATCATTTTTGAAGAAACTGAACGAGACAACGACGTTCAATTAAAAACGGCTGTAGCTACAGAGATCGAGAAGTTCATTAATAGTAACATAAAATAAAAATAATTTGATACGCTGTTTAAGAAAAACGTTAGGAAGCACGTGAACGGCAACACAGACCATTAGGAGCATACTTCGTGCAAATGAAAGCGTTAAAGCAAGACAATTCACTGAGGTAGATGTTGAGAGGTAAAATTTGCAGAACCTATTTAACACTCATGGGTTATTTAAAATGGAAACGATGAGGCCTATAAAATCTGATGGGATGCAAATTTTGTGTTGTAATGACCACATAGAAAAGTTTACTATTCGTATACTATTCGTTCTATCGTATTATCCTTATTATATTTCTCCGTGTGCCGAGCAGCTCCTAAGGCAAACCTTTCCTTTTCCTCAAGGAGTTGTCTTCCATTCCGACAAGCGCTTTCAGGAAAGAGTATGTTATACTAATTTCGTTGGCTGCCTGCTGGAAATCTGAGCGCTTGTTCAATAACATATAAAATAAGCGTACGTCCCCACCGGAGGGAGGCGCTTACCGCTCACACATGCGCGGAATGATGTCGTGTTTGCACCAAAGCAGCCGAGACTTTCACCCATCCAGATTCCGTAAACTGACATTGCGTCTGCTTGGAAGGAATACTACACTACACTAGCAGTTGCCTTGAGCTAATGTAGAACTCGAAGGAGCTGCCTGCAGGTTCTCGCGCAGAAACTGAGGGCGGGACGCATCCAGACTAGACTGAATTCCACCGATTTGGTTAGTGTCCCTATTGAGAGACACAGAGCATGAGCGTCGACTGTCACCTGCATCCCGAGTCGATTCAACGTTGGTGATCTAACTCGATCCATCCAAACCCTTTCTCCCTCTAGGTCCAGTGAGTTAGGGCCATACGTGTTGGTGGACGATAGAGTACAGACCAGGTGTATTGATGGCCGTTGCAGTTTTTTTAATATATAGACCACTAAGTTAGGATAAAGGCTTATTACACAGGCTAAATCAAGATAATGGATAAAGGAAGATGTTAATCAATCCCTACGTAGGATGAGCCATGCATTCTCCTTCAGCGAGATATGGTGGAGGAAATTGGATTGGGTACTTGATCTGTACAATGACTTTTGGTGGCCAGCTAATGAGCAGGTCAGCGTTTCATCGTTCCCAGACAATCTCGTACCAATTCGGCGACCTCGGGTGGGCGGAAGGCTTGGTTGCCCTAGGCGGGAAGCTCAACTGACCGCCATTCGGGGTGCACGCGACAGCCGGCGCTTCCTCCGATTGCGCTACCACGCGCCCGTAGGAACAAGGGAGTGATTACGCCAGGCTTTGCCATCACTAAACCTCCCCCTCACCTTACACAACATTTACATTCGAATGGAAGAGCATTATTCGTGAGTAGCGTGTAGAACCATCTGCACCATCTGCACGAGGCGGGTATAGAAGACGAGGGGCGACAAGGTGTACTGCCACATTGAAACGAGAGACTCCATTTGAGACCTTCACTAGTCCATGTAGATTAAATGGCACAATTTTATGGTCTTAAAGTTTAGCGAGACGCCTATCTATCTTATTATCATTATAGTCCTTCAACGAAAACGAATTGCACGATATTATTCACCGAGAGCAAAGCTGATAAGAATTTCTACAAAAACTATTAAAGGAGTAGTGATGATGATCAATCGCATAGATTCAACACACAGAAAAAGAAATATAAAAAAAGGATAGTGGAGAACTCAATGGCTTTCATTTTTCACGAGAACACAAACAAGCACAGCAAAAACAGTGTGGAGCCGTGAGCTACATTGCAGGGTGTTCTGGCAGTAAGAGTGAAGAGCCTGTTTGCGGAAGACGTGGCAGTTTTGATGTCGCTCTCAAGTGTTTGCTGCTGAAGTTCTTTTCCTTTGTCGTGTCGTCCTAGACAAGCGAACTTGACCAGTACAAGTACATGCTAGCAGCTCATTTTCCATTGTACTCCGAGTGACATCGAGTGAACTTCGTGGATATAGCACCACACCACAAGTAAAGAAAACTGAACGCCTGCAAGGGAGAATATCTCTCCCAAAAACTGCACCTAACATGCAGAGGTGTACAAACCAGGTTTGCCTTAAAAATAAGCATTTGAAGATTACGATGCTAATTTGATGTCACACGACCGTAGACGGGCGAAAATCGCAAACAATGGAACCCGAATGGACATAGAGGTGCGCAAATCGAGAGCCTCAACCTCCAGCAAATAAACATGAGTCAGGCCGGGGAGTGGGGAGCGAGTGACCGCTGCGCAACAGCAGCAGCACGGGGAAAACAAACGGAAAGCAGCGAGCCCTGCTTGGCCCGGCTCGGCGGACCCTGCCCGAAAATGGACGGACCGGTCCGCCGACGGACTGCGTCATGCGACAGCGGACGGACCGACGGCCAAGGCAGGTAAGCGAAGCGGGACGGACGTCGGCCGCGGCTGGAACCTGCGCACAGCGCCGAGCCCGACTCGCAGTTTTTATGACCTCACCAGCGTTAAAGTACAGAAGTCAGAGTGGACGAAGTGTTCGAACAGGTTCCTCGTTGAGAGTACAGGCCGGTACAGTTTCTCTTTAGCGCTTTTGTGCTTTCAGAAGAGCTCAGTCAAGGTCGAAGTGCTTCCCTCAGACAGTTTTTTTCTTGGTTCTCAGTAGAGCACGGGAAGTGGTCATAAATAGAGAGACAAGTGCGAAGTAATGGCGATCGCTACACAGAATATCTGAGGATTGAGTAGAGGAACATCCTCAATAGGTGGCCTGAGCTTCGCCGGTTAAGGGGTTCAGTTCGTGTAGATCTCCCTCTGCTCCATGCGGTCGTCGTCCACTTCGACGCGAGTGAAGGACCATCTCTCTGGTGCGTGAAGATTACTCGGCACCTTTTCCACTACCTCTTTTTGGATTCCGACTTGCAACAATGGCGAGGATGCAACACGCGAACGAGACGAGCTCTTGAAAGCAAATATGTCGTGGTTGAGGAGAGACAGTGGTCTTAAACATCAACCGTAGTTTCACTATATAAAGGGGAATGTTTTGAAACCATAGATTCAGCCATAACTTGAATCCGACTCCGGTGTTCAACTAATAACTTCTTACGTGTTCCTCGTGATACATTAGACGTGTTTCCTACAGTGCTCACATTTGCACATAATAGGCCCTCTTGGAAGGAGGAAGACAGCAATAGGCCTTAAAAAAGGAAAATAGAACTAAGCAGGACTTTGAGGAGCTTTGCAAGCAGCGATAGGTGTAAGTGTGTAGTATACATTGGATCCGAATGAATCATTTTCGAATATTCAATTCGGATATCCCGATCCGATTCATTCAATTATCCGGGTCCTTAAAATCGTCCTTATCCGAATCATTAAAAATTCGGGGTCCGCGAAATTCCCATTATCCGAATCATCCAGTTACCCGGACCCTGGATGATTCGGATAAAATCGGATAAATTCGGATAACCCGTTCAATTTCCTCGCTCCATTTTGAAATTGCGCACCTTGGATAAAAGCACATTCAAACCAAATCTTGTGGGCGGACACGCTGCTCAGTCATACGTTTTCGCACTCGACTGTGAAATAGTGTCGTAATGGCGTTGAATACGTTTGGCACGCTGTTGAGCGTTACGTCGATCTCGGCATCTTTTTCTTCAAATATCATGTTGGGCTATCGGGGAACACGAAGGACGGGGATGACGGGAGATAAGGGACTAAGGACGTACTCCGATCGGCGCTTCGCTATTTCACATTGTATAGAATTGGGTCGGGGGAGGGGGAGGGGTCACCATGTAGAGCAGCCCCATACCGCACTTTGTGCTGTATGGAATTAAATCCACAGATGTGCGGATTTTTTTTTCTCGAAAAAGTGGAAGACGGAATGCGGAATGGAAGACCGCAAAAATGAGCGGAAATCGGGATACGGAACACGGAAGCGGAATTAACTTAAAAATTATTACTTTGTTTAATTTTTCATAAATAAATAAATAAATAAATAAATATCCATAATGCTCGAAATAACTGATTTGAAGTTAACGAAGTTAGATAGCGAGCAAGGCAGCATGCGGCTCTTCTTCAGCAACACACAACAATAAAAAATCCTTGTAATCGTATTATTAGTAAGATGAATTTTCAAACATTACTAGTGTAACAAATCGAAGTTTGTGCAAAATTCTCCGACACTGATCTAGATTTGGTGCCCCCTGCCAGACCTAAGATTATTAGGGAAAAAGGTAAGCATGCTCCGGATAAGGAATTTGCTTCTTTACTCAAGCACTCATGCAGCATTTATGGACCTACACTATTCGATAGTACATTGTTTCAAGAGAAGAAAAAAGAATCCAATTTGGTTAGTGTTTCGACATCAGGGTGCACCACCGGTTTGAAAGCAACACAATCACAAACGCATTGTTAATCTCTTTCTTCAGCCTTTCGTTTATGTTCAAGAGGTTCGACGTTTCCTTCCTCGACGAGAAGTGAGAGCTTTTCGATAAATGCACTGTTGTTGTTGTTGTTGTTGTTGTTGTTGTTGTTGAAAGATGGTTTTCTCTTTAAGGAACGGTAGTATTCTGATAAACTGCATCTTGCGTTAATGAGTCAGATATCCGATTCGGATATCCGGAACCAGGGGTACGCGAAATTGCCGTTATCCGAATCATCCAAAAATGCGGGGTCCGCAAATTCGCCCTTATCCGAATCATCCAATTATCCGAAGATTTTCGATCGTATCGAATGAATAGTGTGTAATAGCAACGTATAACCACTAATCACTTTATCATATTCCCAACTGACCTACGTATTCAAGACGACCTTTTATGGAACAGTGAGCCAGCCTTCCCTATTATAACCACACAAGCTTCCCAAACGAAGCTCCTTGAGTGTGAAGGCTAGCTCACAAAGAGAAGGGAGGACGGTATTCCAACATCTTCTCACTGTCGAACCGGGACCGATAGTGGACTGCAGGCACTAGGCAACGAATGAAGACCTAATGGCGCGGATTCATAGGTCTTCACACCTTAGCACTGCATTACAATGAGAGAGTCAAAAGCGTTGGATAATATAATAATTACTTATAAAGGTAACTGAATACTTTGGAACAATCCCAGATTAGTACTGCGCTTGCCACCAGAAGAGAGGCCAGAAGTATGCAACACTAACACTACGGATTTTTCAACTCCATTTCTTGAGTTTATAGACACTCTCGCAACATATCTAAAGCTGTGCAGAGATTCATTGAGTATTGCTGACTGCGCTAGAATCTATGTTCCTAGTTCGCCTCATTCTTTGAGAATACCTTTCCTAGTAAGTGACCCAGGGTTTTGCGCAGCTGAAATTTTCAGGTTAACTCACCAGTGTTTCTTACAATACCTAGTTACTCCGTAGCAGACTAAAGATGTTGTGGACTGGTTTGATATTTCACAGAACAGCACGAGATTGTGACTGAAAGGTTTGTCAGCACAGCAGTTTTTGGCTGAATGTGTTTTCTCGAATGCGTAGGCACTATAGAATGGGGATCAAGCGTATACACTCTCCATCATAATATTATTATTATTACGCGAAAAATTTCATGTGCCACTACTGTGTCACTACATCGGCCAAATCAACGGTGCTTAAATCTTTTCTGTCTCTTGCTAATTTTTTACAACCAAAAAACAGCAAGGTTCAGGGTTAGAAAATCAGCTTCTCCAAAGGTTTTGCAAGGAGCGATCATTGGGTCTGACCGATTAACAATTTTCAATTTTGAAATCGGAGGTGGAGAATAGTAGAATAATCCTACCCAGAGTTACTCCATGACATAAATGCCATCAGAACACCAGTTTTGTAGCCTTAATATAAAGTTGTAAATAATTGTAGATGGTCCAAACTACTGTTGAAATCGCAAGGAGTACGAAGCCCAATTATGAAAGTCAGAACTGTCGTATGAAGGGACTCCATGCCAGCAGCACTTACAAAAACAAACAAATAAACAATGCGGCATAGCTCATGAGTACATGGCGCAATATCTACACGAGCAAATCCAAGAACGCCACATTCTCACATTTTAAAATGCTCCAGAAACATTATTTTGGAAGGCAACGCATGATTCTGTGGTGCTTTTTGGATTCCTTTTATTGGATTTCTATTATATACTTTTGTTGGCAGCTACATTTTCTGTCTTCTGGTCAATTTTTGGGCATTTTTCCAGAAACAGAAAAAAATTTGCCCAACATGGCCAGAAAATCAGAAGACAGAAATTTCGCTCATCTCTGATTGGCAAATCAGCTGCACAAAACGAAGAAGCAGAGACGAAAACTAATAGCGAAAGTCAATAATGTTGGCAGAATAACAGCGATAACAGGCCTTATCCAGGATTAGGAAGAAAGGAGATACTTTACCTGGGGAATGTATGGCGTATATGTGTTTGCTATGGATGGTTGCGTGCATAATCCGCCTCTAGGTGGTCGTTAATGCCGTCCACATCTTAAATGTAGGTTTTTCGGTTCACATAGATGGTGCGCTTAAAGTAGAGGGGTAGTAATTGTTAGACGAGCTGCCATAGGTTCAAAAGAAATTCAGGAGAACAGATGCGATCTGCTAGAGAATCGTAGTGATTTTATGCAATACTTTACTTGAGACGAAAAAACAAGCTGAGAGCGTTTTTTTTTTGTTGAGAGAATGGCCGCACACCAGAAGTCGTGAATAAGTTAATATGTTGAACACCCAGTTGTTATGAAAAAGCGGACACTGCATTTAGACTGCAGTAGTCTGCAAGCCACAATCTTGATAGTTAACCAATCTCCACAATTTTTATAGATAAGCAGATATTGGGGAAAGGATGGTACATCGCGCAGTCTTTTCAAGAGCGACGGTCAGTTGAACGTGATTCATTTTAGAAAAATGATAAAAAAATAATAAAAGGATAAACAGCGGCGTTACTCAATTCGTTTTGGGATGGGCCACGCATTCTTCTTTTACGGGATATCATGGAGGTGATCTGTATTTGACCATGCAATGATCTGTGGTGGCCAGCCGATGAACAATTCAGGGCTTTATCCTTCCCAGACAAGCTGATACTAATTTGCCAACCCCGGAGGGATGGAAGGTTTTGTTGGCGTGGGCGGGAAGTCCGAACAACCAGAAGGTCTGGTATCGGGTGCACGCGACAGCTGGCACCTCTCCGACTGCGCTACACACAAAGAAAGTAAACCGTATATGTCGTACCTTGTATATATGTATATTGTTTGCAATGATTTCGCTGGGAAAAAGCCGACCCTGATTGGATTTCATCCATTTTTCTAGTGGTGCTCAAACCCCCACACCCCCCCCCCCCGTTCGAAAGTCGAGGGCCCCTGACTTCCCGTACGTATGTAGGTCGAAGGCGGTTGCTTATTTAAACTGTCCACTCATGCTTCATGGAAGGCATTGTTTGTTTCTATTCCTATAACCGTATGAAGCAATTTCGGTAAATGTAGGTGACTGGCGTTTGGAAGTAGGTAAACCATATACGACTAGTTTCTACAAATCGCATTTTTTACATTGTACATTACCAGTCGTTCGGCGGCCTAGCGGCCGCCTACGACTGGTTGGGGGCTTCGCCCCCAAACCCCGAGAATAGGACGCCATGGCCGCTACGGGTTTCCTATTCTTTCCTAGGCCTTCTGACCATTATGTTAATCGAGATGGATCGGCTGATCTTCCTCAACGTGATCCTCAAAAAATCGATAATATCGATCGATATCGATTGATCCTACTTCAGATTCGTGTTCAGCGACCTCGATTACCCCTAGGGCCGAAGTTTCGCGCCGCTTAAACGCCATCCTCAAAAAATCGATAATATCGATCGATATCGATTGATCCGACTTCAGATTCGTGTTCAGTGACCTCGATTACCCCCAGGGCCAAAGTTTCGCGCCACTTGAGCGCCATCCTCAAAAAATCGATAATATCGATCGATATCGATTGGTCGACTTCAGATTCGTGTTCAGCGACCTCGATTACCCCCAGGGCCGAAGTTTCGCTCCGCTTAAACGCCATCCTCAAAAAATCGATAATATCGATCGATATCGATTGGTCGACTTCAAATTCGAGTTCAGCGACCTCGATTACCCCCACGGCCAAAGTTTCGCGCCACTTGAGCGCCATCCTCAAAAAATCGATAATATCGATCGATATCGATTGATCCTACTTCAGATTCGTGTTCATCGATCTCGATTACCCCCAGGGCCGAAGTTTCGCGCCGCTTAAACGCCATCCTCAAAAAATCGATAATATCGATCGATATGGATTGGTCGACTTCAGATTCGTGTTCAGCGACCTCGATTACCCCCAGGGCCGAAGTTTCGCGCCGCTTAAACGCCATCCTCAAAAAATCGATAATATCGATCGATATCGATTGGTCGACTTCAAATTCGAGTTCAGCGACCTCGATTACCCCCAGGGCCAAAGTTTCGCGCCACTTGAGCGCCATCCTCAAAAAATCGATAATATCGATCGATATCGATTGGTCGACTTCAAATTCGAGTTCAGCGACCTCGATTACCCCCACGGCCAAAGTTTCGCGCCACTTGAGCGCCATCCTCAAAAAATCGATAATATCGATCGATATCGATTGATCCTACTTCAGATTCGTGTTCATCGATCTCGATTACCCCCAGGGCCGAAGTTTCGCGCCGCTTAAACGCCATCCTCAAAAAATCGATAATATCGATCGATATGGATTGGTCGACTTCAGATTCGTGTTCAGCGACCTCGATTACCCCCAGGGCCGAAGTTTCGCGCCGCTTAAACGCCATCCTCAAAAAATCGATAATATCGATCGATATCGATTGGTCGACTTCAAATTCGAGTTCAGCGACCTCGATTACCCCCAGGGCCAAAGTTTCGCGCCACTTGAGCGCCATCCTCAAAAAATCGATAATATCGATCGATATCGATTGGTCGACTTCAAATTCGAGTTCAGCGACCTCGATTACCCCCAGGGCTGAAGTTTCGTGCCGCCGACGTGTTCGGCACGTCTACGGCTCGCCATGCAGGGTTGCCGACGTGTTTGGCACGTCTACGGCTCGCCATGCACGGTTGCCGACGTGTTTGGCACGTCTACGGCTCGCCATGCACGGTTGCCGACGTGTTCGGTACCTCTCCGGCTCGCCATGCAGGGTTGCCGACGTGTTTGGCACGTCTACGGCTCGCCATGCAGGGTTGCCGACGTGTTTGGCACGTCTACGGCTCGCCATGCACGGTTGCCGACGTGTTTGGCACGTCTACGGCTCGCCATGCACGGTTGCCGACGTGTTTGGCACGTCTACGGCTCGCCATGCAGGGTTGCCGACGTGTTTGGCACGTCTACGGCTCGCCATGCACGGTTGCCGACGTGTTCGGCACGTCTACGGCTCGCCATGCACGGTTGTCGACGTGCTCGGCACGTCTACGGCTCGCCATGCACGGTTGCCGACGTGCTCGGCACGTCTACGGCTTGCCATGCATGGTTGCCGACGTGTTTGGCACGTCTACGGCTCGCCATGCACGGTTGCCGACGTGTTTGGCACGTCTACGGCT
Organism: Heligmosomoides polygyrus bakeri; assembly: GCA_947359475.1. Classification (NCBI taxonomy): domain Eukaryota; kingdom Metazoa; phylum Nematoda; class Chromadorea; order Rhabditida; family Heligmosomidae; genus Heligmosomoides; species Heligmosomoides polygyrus. Next base: position 70,033,592 of record OX375870.1, read on the forward strand.
CGCCATGCACGGTTGCCGACGTGTTTGGCACGTCTACGGCTCGCCATGCACGGTTGCCGACGTGTTTGGCACGTCTACGGCTCGCCATGCACGGTTGCCGACGTGTTTGGCACGTCTACGGCTCGCCATGCAGGGTTGCCGACGTGTTTGGCACGTCTACGGCTCGCCATGCACGGTTGCCGACGTGTTCGGTACCTCTCCGGCTCGCCATGCACGGTTGCCGACGTGTTCGGCTGCCGCGCCCCAACTCAAAGTCGGACGGACGGACAGTGTGACACACACACACAGTGACACAGTGACACACACACACACGCTTGCTCCTTTATATATAGTAGGATAGCTGCAGACACGAAGGATAGCCACTGAATACGTAACAACTAAATTCCAGTAGTGAACAGGTGAGCGGGGTCACTTTCAAGATGTCTCGTCCAATTTTTTTCTCTGTTGATCTAATTGCTGTGTAACGGTCGTGAACCAGCCAGATGAATTGAGGGTTGAAACCAGAATTTGAAATGAATCCTTCACGCTGGAGCGATCGATTCCTCGACATGTACGTATCGATCTGTTGCGCCTGATTTTAATACAGATTACGTGCGGGTGCGAAAAACGACGTGGCCAATTCAGGTGGGTTTGAATTACCAGTAATTACTACCTAGACAAGGTAAGGCAGTCTGCGTCTATCATCATCTGGCTGCTTCACCTATATACGTGACGGAATGATTAATGGATTTGATGAATGGTGGTTGAGAAGCAGGCTGGACACTGCCTTCTAAGAATTTGAGCGGAGGAAGTGGAGGTGATTCGGCGAATCCTTTATCGTTTATTTGCGAGGAGTCCGCACTATGTAATTGCAGTCAGCTTAGCAGAAGTTTAGCAGCTACGGGCCACAGCTGTACATTAATACAGCGCCATAGAATCAGAAATCAAAATGATGCAGCAGTCGAAACATGGCAGTGACAGCTATTAGTCGCAGTGTTTCTATTTAAAATGAGTTTTTTCAACTTCAAAAAAAACAAATTTTAAAGTTGAGCCATAAATCTTTAGAGGCGTTGGTCATGCCCACGCGACACATAACAACAACTAGGAGTGAAACGTAGGCTAAATAAACTCCATATAGCAACGAAAACATGGAGATTAAATTGCAAATTGAGAAACTAATTCATCAGGAAACGCCTTCGTGTATACGAGATCAAATCGGTTTTTTAAAGTAGGAACATAATAACCAGGTAGCACAGAGACACCAAAGCAAGAAGAGGTTGAATTGCTAGAGCGTGGAACCGCCTAACGAGGTAACCCCATAAAGTGCCAATTACACATGACAGATTATGGAAGACAGGGAGCCTCAGAAAGTAACAGATGGAGGTCCTCATGAGTATGAGCAGCGCGTCTAAATCACCGAACTGTTAACACCGAACTGACGTGATGTATAAGATGTCGTTAGCGAGGTGCTAATGAATACTCCGGATGGGCTATAACTAGAACAACCTGGTGAATTTCAACATTAGTTAACACGACTTACTGAACCAGAACAGCTTAAGCACGTTGTTCAGCAGGAGAAGCTGTGCGGTAGCAGAACTACCAGTGGTGTTGCCGATGACGAAGCCGTAAATGAACACAAACGAAAGCGAAAGCAAGTATGGGATGGGAAGCCACAACCAGCCCTAAGAGAGCACCACGTGGACTTCTGTATGGAAAACACTTCACCTATTGTTAGAGTAGAAGGTAAGGCGGTCTCAGTCTCATCGAAGGGAGAAGTGGAGCGCCAAAGAGAACTTGTATTCAACATTCTGCCCCATTCGAGTTCCGTCTCGCCTTGTGCAGATAACGACGGGGCGGCTCTAACTAATGCCTTGACGTTAACCAAACAGTTCTGACAAGCGTAAAGCAACATGAGCAGCTCTCGCTAATGCGCTCTTCGTAGTGTGTACAGTGAGCAAGATCTAGACTGAAGCGCGTGCACTAGATGAAGAGAAGAATTGGCAGTCTGACAGGTCAGCTAACCGGTTTCGGCCAACTGGTTTCACTGTTCCCTAAAAAGAGTAATTATTTGGGAACGCGATTCTGAAACAAATTAGGCGGCATCATAGATGGTACCACACCAGAGTTCAACTGTCCGAAATTCGCCACCAGTTTCAGCGGTATACTGAAATGGGTGGCAGCGCGGCGTGTGGAAATGGTTGCAGGAGCGATGAGCGAAAGCGAACAAGGAACGCCAAGGACGTCACGGTCAGACGGTGAGAACCACTGCGCCGACAACGTAGACGCCGACATAATTTCCGAATTGAGGCTAGTGGCGTTGTACCAGTTAGGAGGGACCACGGTCAGCCAATTATCGCGTCGTAAACTCTTCGACAGGACTGCGTCACGTTATTGGCCGACGCGCAAACGCACTGTTGGCTACAATGTTCAAACGCCAAGCGCCTGAGAGGAGGCACTGTCATACATTCTGAATGGAACAGGTGTAGGCTGGGAAAGGAAAAATGTAAGCGAATTAAGCAGAAGAATGGGGCTGTGCCGGGTTAACGTCCTCGGAGACCGATGGGAACGGGTTTCTCCTGATCATTGCTAACGGCGTCTTCGCGTAAGCGTCACGATGACTAAGAGATAGAGGTTCGTCATACGAACAGCAACAAAGAAGACGACTTTGTACTGGTCGCTTAACGCTGTACGAAGGCGAACATGTATCTGTTTCACTAAGCCTCTTTGTACGTTTCGGAAAATATGCAGAAACGAGTTTTCGAGATTCAACTCACATGGTTAATTCAACAATTTGTTCAATCAAATAAAGGGCAGGAGAAAAACAAAAAAGAAGCTAAAAAAGTTACGGCCTAAAGTTGGGTCGTTTTCGAAAAAAAAAACAAGTCCAGCTAACGCTGCTAAACTGTGGTACATTCTAAGAAAAGGTATAATGCTTTGGAACTGATGCGTGCATATCCCACCATTTTGCTGGATTCGCAATGACAGACAAATATTAGGGTGGGCCAAAGTAATGAGACGAGAGTATATGCCGTGCCCATATATGTTGTGACTGGAGTCCGTTTTCGTGATTCCCGTATTTTTATGTTTGTTTGCTACTTACTGAAGGCCACCTGAGAAGTGACCACTTTCTCCCTTTCCGGGATCATGCCAAAACCCTAGTCTGTCTCACGCCGAAACCCCAGTCTGACGAGTCGACCTGTGTCGCGCAAATCATACTCAATTCCAACCCTGAGCAGCCTGGACTCAATCTTCACGCAGGATGAGAAGTACGTCTTCTACCTTAACCCTGCCAAGCAGCGAGTTTGGGTGAGGCCTGGTGACCTGTTACCGATCTTCGTTCGGAGGGATGCTCACGGCGAGAAGCAGCTTCTGAACTTTTGAGTCTGCGCCCATGGACAGGCATACTGGAAGCTGTTTTCCAAAAGCACGACGACTCTAATGCGATGGTGAACGAAATAGAAGAGATGGACCGGCGACTCGCACTTATTCGGTCTCAGCGCTTCAAGAAGGTTCTCCTCTTCGACAACGCCGCACCCCATCGGGCAAAAGTGACCACGGATAAACTTGTTCAGCTGGGCTACGTTCACATGCCTCACCCTCCGTATTCGCCGGACACCACTCCATGCGACTACCACTACTTCTTGAGCCTACAGGACTTCATGGTCGGAAGGGACACAAGAACCCAAGCAGTGCTTGACAACCATATCGAGTAGTTGATCAAAACCAGGCCCAAGCAGTACTGGAAGGATGGGATCAGGAGGTTGGCTGAGCGATGGCAGCAAGGTCATTGCCCTTAATGGCAAATACATTCCTAAGCATCGTTGAGTTATAGTTGAGTTATAAAGAGATAAAAATAATTTGTCTCATTACTTTTGTCCCCCCCCCCCCTTAATAGAAGGAGGACGAGAAGAAGAGCTAAAGGAAAAGAAGATGATGAAGAAAAGAACTGAACCTCTGAACTTAGCTACAAAAGATGTCCTCCAATAAAAAAGGAGTATGGCGTTAGTCAAGCCCCCACCGAGTGGGCCACGTGTTTTAATTCTCCATGAAGGGATGGAAATTTGTTGAATTTGTCTCATTACTTTTGCCCCCCCCCCCCTAATAGAGTATTCAACCACTGATCTATCGGGGATTCTAGGAAGTCACTTCGTTCATGAAATAAATGTTTATATAGCCCGACAACAACGCACTTAAGACAAGCTTTGAATGGCATCTACCGGAGCTCGTAGCGTATTTCAAGAGAAGTCACTCCTTAGTGCGTTTGTAGTTGATGATGGATAACACTACATAAGTGTGCATGTTTAGGGTCCTAGAATCCCATGCCCATCAAATTCTGTAAGAAGCTGTAATCATATAATCGCAACAGCTGAACATTTTGTGGAGAGCCGGCAACGTAATTTTCTTCGTGTGCTTTCTTTACACGCTAATGTTCAATGTGCAGCTGGCATCTACGCAGGATGTTGTAAAAGAGCAAAGTAAAAAGAGCGGAACTGGTTCTTATATTCAGAATGACCAGAAATATTTCCTTCGTTAAGCTTTAAAGGAAGCCTGAAATCGATGACGTGACAAAACGATCTGAAGGGCGCTTGGCTGAATGAGAATTTCATTAACGTTCAATACATTCATTTCAGTGCGCACTTCATAGCATTCGTTTCATTCATTTTTAGAATTGTCGACAAGGCTTGGACAGTGCAAATTCTTTTCCACATTTTCACCTTTTATTTTTTATGGTTTATCAGCTGATGAACCTTTCGAGAATTCTCGCTTTTTAATAAGGTTAGAAATTAGGCGTAAGCGTGGGAACGAAAATATTCTGTGCATGGCTTCCTTATCAATCCATCGTGTTCTCCTTTTATGCGATCAAATTCAGTATGACTACATAATACATGACTGCAATCTCGGTATGACTCCACAACCCACTGAACATTTTGGTGTTGCTTGCATAAGGTCCCTTGTTATATCAGAGGCAACAGATGCTCTGGCACGAATAGCAGCGTGTCTCGCGCTTCACGGATCCACAGAGCTCCAAGCGGTGGCTGTCTCTTCTGACATTACAATTTTCTTCAGACTGCAATGCTATCACGTCGCCACAATTCCATATTCGGAGCCCCCGTGCTATTCCTTCATCGAGCTGCACAACACCGTTCCGTCGAATCCTTACACTGTCCAACGTCTCCAGTGTCTTCAGCTTGTTCGCTATTGGGCTCTCTTTCAAACAGTTTAGCAGCGCATTTCTTTCCTATCTTGTCAATTCAGTGGTAGAGCTAAAACGTGGAGCAGCTCTCAAAGGGGATCGGTTTCGTGCTAATCGTACGCTCAGATACTCTCCTTGAAGTCGCTCAATTGTACATGTTGCATTCGTTGTCTTCGTGAACACCGTTTCAGCGGTTTGAACTTGGCTTTCGACCCGTGTAGCGCCTCAGATATGTATGTGTAGAAAGTGTTCCGACACACCTAACAGTATTCGGCTTCGCGGATGCTTAGTGAGCAGTTTGCTCTTTCAATTCACTTTCTTTAAACATCAAGTGGCTGCTATTGAGGTTGTAAGCGTAAACAGCTCTGATGGTGCAAAGGCGTACGACATTCTGCCCAGTTACGGGTTAGGGGTGGTGTAGTGGTTGGGGGGAGGGGGTTCAACTACGTCCTGGCGCTAGAGTTTTGATCGTAACAAAACGTCGTTATGAAATTTGCACTTTTGCATGCGGTACACGTGCGGGATCCGAAGAAAGTGTATTTCTGGAACAATCAGAAACTAAGATCTATTGAAGAGAACTTATATTGGAGCCTAATCCTAAAATTTACCCACCTCTACCCTTACAGTACGTGAGAGAGCACCACGCGTAGTCACATGTGAAAAATAATAAGTCCCTTCTCAACGTAATCAGGCATGCTGTCGCTCGATATTTGTATGTGCCGTTCCATAGAGACCCGCTTTTCCACGTTATTGACCCTCGTCCTTTCGTGTCCAGCTTGCTCGGTAAGAGCTGCTCCTTTGAAATGCTTAGCAGCCACCCTCTCGTTACAGTTGGTTATACGCGCGTTTTTCGAAACGTTAGTGCCTTCCCATACCTTTCGACTTGGTTGCTCAGAACCACTCTTCAAAAGCTCTTCTCCAAAACTACTTAGTAGTGCAGTTACTTTCACAGTGCTCTCGAATACATCTTCTGCGGTGTTGACGCGCTTGTGAACGTACTTATCCATCGTAGTTCAAAATTCAGATTTCAGAGATAAATTATGCTCTTATAATGTTTAGTGATAATCGCTCATTGCCATCCTTGCGAGAGCTACCGAATGGCTCACGCAGAAGCTTCCGAAAAGAACTTGACTGAAAGTTACGGATAAAGTCAATTATACAGTGGTGAATTAAATTGGAAACGTAGGCTTATCAGCGAAGTGATACCTCCTCACGCAAAGCCTCCCTGAACTAATCAGTTGGAAAGCTAAGAAACTTTCACCTTATCGGCTAGCTTCGTACAACCTCAATTATACTCATAGTAGTGAATAAGGCTCAAATAATAGAAATTCTTAGTGATATGCGCACTAGGCTAATTAATTATGCTGTCGTTATTACATTTATCAACATAGTAATAACAATAATAACAATAGCAGACAACTAGGCAAGCAGGTGAAGAGTAGCACTCACTTCTGTGGAAGACATGCGTTAGTCTAGCATATGGATAGAAATAAATTGGAGCTATCCGACTCCTTCAGATTTGAATTCGTCAGTGACCGCGCTTTTGTCGTGGATGAGAAATTGCAAACTGATGCCGAAAATCAAGGAGCGATCGAGAATTGAAAGTTTAAATAGTGCTTTGTTTCTTCTGCAGCTCGTGAATTTTTCTCAAACCTTTTCTGCTTTTTATGACACGTTTATATAGGTACCAGTACGTAGCGAAAACTCTGCATCCATGTACCGTGAATACGAGCTACCCATTATATTTTTCACCCTTAATGCAAAACTGTTTAAATGTAAAAAATAAAACTCCTGGCAGGTGCTTGAGCGGTGAGTTCGTCTAAATGAACCAGGTCGATTTTAGGTTTCTGAAAGTGACGTCACTACCCAAAGGACAAGCGTGTTGAAAAGAATCTATCTGCAAATTCGGTTTTCAAAGAGACATGTTAGACGTATAGTCAGGAATGCCAAGATTTCATTCACAAAAATCTAGGTCTGAGGAGCAGCGACGTTAGCGAATCTGTTTCTTGATGCATTTAACTTGTTTCACGTATCTGACTAGCGAGAGGTGCCCTGGTCGGGATTTGCCGTTTACAGTGGGCTTTCCTGAGCATGCACAACGCACCAGGTCCCCTATTATCACCTATTATACGAAGTGGGAGCCTCGCTGCTGCAGTTCGTAGACTGCACCAGACATTTGCATTAAAAGTTTGCCATTTGCCGAAATCAGGAATCATTTATCCAGCCGTATATGTACATACATATGTCTCCTCCACATACATTAATACACTACTTTCATAACAAAAAGTACAAATATCTAGAAAACTGGGCACTTTTGAAGTCAGTACCCTTTTAATGATCCAATTTGCACTCGCATTACTCCTGTAATATCGATGGCGCGCTTCAAAAGAAAATATGTATTGGAGCTATTTTCTTCTTCCATTCTCCCCGTATAGGCCCCAAAATTCCAACATTATTTTAACAGTGCTACGTTGAACTTATTTCGACGGAGTTACTCACCGGAGCATCTACATAAGTGGCGTTATTCCTTAACGGAAATGCGTGCGTAACGAGAACTGGATTGTGTTTCTTCTTCTGAATCGCATTGGCCTTTGCCGTTGAATCACAGCGACTACAGTCTTTGTTACTGCTCTTTGTTCAGATGTTTTTCTCGGTGTTGCATATAACTGAGGGCTATCTCGTGTGACACGTCGACAACCCTAATGTAATTCCATGAAGTGTTTGATGTGTAGATGAGGAGTTACAAGAAGTGAAGGCCATCGAGCTGCGCTTTTTTAGATATTCAAGTATTTCAATTTCTATAACTACAGATCGTTTCTGCGCGAAAGCATAAGGATTACAGCACTTGCGACAAATCGACAAAAAAGAGCCCATGAAGAGCTTATCATGGACGCTGGATATATTCTCACATTTATAAGGATAGCGACAGTCACAAAAAAAACCTTTAAACCACTGACCTCTTGCGTAGATTCGTCTCGCTCATCGGATTATTGTCGACGACTTTTTCTGAAACGTTAAGAATAACTAGTTATAAACGTGGTCATGTGTTGGCAGGTTGCAATTTGTTATAATATTATTGTGGGCGGACTGCAACGACTGTTCATCCCATTGAAGATTCCTTAGTCCGATTTGCCTTAAGCCTACGATTTTCCAGAAACGTTTCTGCCACGCCTTCTGGAATGCAGACGCTTTATTTCTGACTTGGCTTTCTTGCTTAAATTGTAGGAGGATAAGGGCTAGACGATGGGAGACGGTGTTAGTGATCCGTTTGGGGGGGGGGGGTGCGCCATGCGTTCCACTTCTACAAGGCAAAGTTTTTCGGTCCTACCGGATAGGCCTGATACCAGCTCACCGAGCCCAAGAGGATAGAAGGCTGGACGGCCTACGTAGGATCCCAACCAGCATTCGAATTCTGCAGATACCTTACCCTTTGTCATTTCTGAATTCTGAAATTTATCACAGCCAGCGTTAGTCCATACGGCATGCTAACCCCATAACTGGCTGTAGAAGTGTTGAATTGAAACAAAGAATGAGGAACCATATGTTTCTTTTGCCGGTTGTCTGTCTTTCACAAGTTATATACGTAGCAGCTCCTACACGTTTTTATCTTAGCAGCGTGTTTGTCGTATATTGCAGAAGTTTACAAAAAGTAAAAAAGCGTAGAAAAATGAGCGCAAGAAATGAGTTAGATACAGGTCGGAAACGGTGAGTACTGCATATGTAGCGCGGTGCATAAAGTCTCTTCTCACAACTTTCCCATTGTGCCTTCCAGTGCAGAAGATTTTACATAAAACCTCTACACTTTCAAGTCTTCAGCAACTGTCTTTACTCTGCTTATGACATAGCAGAACGAAGAATGCGATTAGTTACGGAATTGGGTGATCACTGTGTACATAGATCATTGAAGCGCTTTTCCTATTTCCTTTAAAATTTAACTCAAAACTTTGACTTCAATAAAAGTAAGCAAACACATCGTAACTCTAAGCTAAGCTGAGAAGTTCTGAAAATAAAAGTGAGTGCTCCTCCACGTTTTGTTGTGAGGGCAGCCAGTGTCTCTAATAGAGATTTAAAATTATGTACGGATAAATCCAAATGCTGAGGCACAGCTCCTATTTATAAAGCATGTCTATGATCACGATGAATAAAATCCAATCTCTGTCCTCTTATGGTTAGCTCTCTACCAATTTTGATCCGATTGCAAGTCAATTAAGTCCGGATTGTCTGTAAGTCCCTTCTTGAGCAGATCATCTCAGGCGCTGGTGGTGATGAGGTCTGGGAAAAGGGAAATTGCGCTCACTTTAACGAACGAACGGCTAAAGACGTTCGCTTAATTGATGGCAGAAAAACTCCTACCCGACATTGCGCAGGAGTCGTAAAAAATCGTCGAAAATGAGGTGGGTCTGAGCAGTTCGATGAAAAAGCGCGACGCGTCGACAGGAGCACCTAGAAGGAAATTGCTTTCAACTAATTGATGACGCTCTCCATTTTTGAACACCTCACCTCAAGAGTGCCAATGAGGAAGTGGGAACTCGTGTAGAAATACGGCTTTAATGAGGTATCAGTCGCAGAATACGGGCGACGACGAGGAGTGGAGACTGGACAGGTTTCCCTCCGCTACTCAACATCACTATAGTAACCAACTTATCACAGTTACACGTAGAGCTCTTTTCTTGGAAAACATCAGCCACGTGACTGCATACAACAGCGTTCTGCCTTATTGGACGATGTGCCCATAAGAGCTTCGAGAACATTCACGCTGAATGGATTATTCACGGCCTCCTGAAGCTGCTGAACTGTCGGCATCAATCTCAAACACGTCTAATGGAATCAGTCATAGATTGCGGTGCTACAACTTTGGTCGCCCAGACTTCGCCACGAGCTTCATACGTATAGAGGGCGTGCTTTGGCCTTGGACTTACAGAATGAAATCCTTATTTCTGTCAGGATACCGCTCTGGTATACGTTTATTCAAAATCAGGAATCATTTATCCAACCGTGTATGTACATACATATGTCTCTTCCACATACATTAATATACCACTTTCATAACAAAAAGTACACTTCTCTAGAAAACTGGGCACTTCAGAAGTCAATATCCTTCTAATGAGAACAAGACCCTTCCAAACTAAGCGAAAAGGTAAAGACAAATCTTACGACTTAGAAATTTCAAAGACTTTTCTTGAAAATTTATGGCTGACCTTCACGAAAACGTATAGGGTTGCTTGAAATTTCATAAAGTTAACATTTTTGCACTCAAAGATGGCTCTAAGCTTACTATAGAGTGCGAAATAGCACCAACCTTTGAAACATTACAAGAAGAAAGCAAGCCACGCATTCGCCCAGCTCGTCACTTTGTCTGTCTGATTGGTGGAGCCACTTTCTTGAAGCTGAGCAGTTAAGGTGCAGATGAGTGTTTTGCGTAATTAACTCTGTGCGCCATTGATCAGTTTCTAACTCGGCGTAAACAGAATTTTCGTTATGAATCAAATGAAGCCTTGCTTCCTGGACACGTGCATGACACACTTCTTGGCGTTGCCTCCTTCTGACACACCAAAAAATGTTGTTTTTCTTCAGTTGAAACTCAGACAAAACATGACATTGATCCCAATGCTTATTTGATTCGTTCAATCACTATTCATTATGTTACAGATTCATTTTAGGCTGGATCCTTTTATATTTTCTATTTGTTCTCTGACTGCATGGTATTCCTTTTCAACATCGTGGCATTGGTGACTTTCTTCGATGAAGCAATTCCGGTAAGTTGTTTTCTTCCTTGTTTCCTTAAGGACCTCCCTCCTTACTGAGGAGTTCCGGGGAGGTCCTTATTCTTTCATGTAACTCTTTTAGCTTGCAATCGTCTAAGGGCAGGAACGAAACGGTGGCAAACCCTTTTGTTTTTAATTCAGTTTGATATTCCTATTATGTTTAGTGTAACTAGTTGTGTTTTCGTATTATTTGTATTTGGGAAAGCAGCAATATTATAGAAACTCAACTGTGCTCTGCAATAATTTTTTACAGCACGGAAATTATACAATTTCCAGGAAAGTAATAGTTATATTTTTATGAAAAAAGTTTTGGCTTCTTCAGGTTGTGTAAAATGTAATTTGGAAGGCGACCGTTGGAGTCTTTCTGGTATTAGGTTTGAATACAATAGTGTCCAGTTTGCTCTGAAGAGCGTCCATTTTGACATGGATGTGTATGCATTTTTTCATCTGCTCCTACCAAAAATGCGTTTGTCTTGCTGTTGCTTCTTCCCCTAGGATTCGAGATAAGGTACTGAACGAGAGAGTTTATTCGAATTGGGATCCGCTAGCGGCGCCAGATCAGTGGTTCTGCGTTCAGGTCACCCATTCCTTCTATTTTTAAACTTGAAGCACGTGTTTGAAATGGTGAAACAAATATGTATGTACCGAGTCCTTTATGCAGTGGAGGCCGGCAGATTACCTACAAAAAGGACCTCCGGGTAGGATGTTTGTCCGATATGTCGAATCTATCAAGCCATTTAGAGGAACTAATTGCTGTGCATTTTTACAATTAAATATTTTCCGGACACACATTCAGCGATTAATTGTAATCTTTAGGCCAGCTTTTTTATTTCATTAAATTCATTACTTGCATAGTCGGGAAAACGGTGAACCTGAAAAAGGCGCGACTTCCCAAAAAGCCAAAACGCTTTCCTCTTCACGCAAATGTGCCCTGGGTAGAATTGAATATTTTTTACAACAGAACATTAATAGGTGGTCTGTAGACGTCGCAAATATAGAACTGCAACGATGGATACTCATGTGATTCTAGTGGCCTTAGCTGTTTTTTTTTTCGCACGCAGATCATCAGAGGAACAAATTGAAAATGTGGTCGAAAATTAAGGCAAAAAATCTACAATTGAGCAAGTTTATTTCCTTTTCTATCTCTTAAGACCCATGCACACTTCTGCGACAGCGCGGCGCGGCCATGATGAAGCATAGGGCCGCGACGGCCGCGGCGCGGCACTGCGACACGTGCCGCAGGGGGGGGGGCATGCTCTTGCGGCTGTCGTGGCGGCTATCACAGGCGACGCCGCGCTGAGTGCCGCAGGCTGGAATCGTTCAAATCATTCCTGGCGGCGCGGCATGCACGGGAACGTCGGTGCCGTTGCTTATAACGATGCTCTAACACGACCGCGCCGCGACCGCCGGATCTCGCTGAGGTAGCCGGCGCCCTACTTGCCGCGACGCGGTGTCGCAGAAGTGTGCATGGGTCTTTAGTCTTAAGCCCTCTGCACACTTCTGCGGCAACGCGGCAGCCCTATCTTTAAGCATGGGGCAGAGACGCAGAGTTGCCTCGCGAGGCAAAACTAGCCTCGCGCGGTCTGCCGCTGATGTGCCGCCTACGCGGCAGTAATCCTTCAAGGCATTGTCGCGTTGGTGATTGAGCGAGCGGGAGGAGTGCCGCGTGAACTCTAGCACGCGGCAGTGGAAGCCGCGTAAGCGGCTGTTCTGGCCTCTGCCGCGTACGCGGCTGCCGCAAAAGTGTGCGGAGGGCTTTAGTGCGTAGTAGCGCAGTCGGATTAGGCGCCTGACGTTTGCATCCCAAAAAGAGGTAATCGGTTCGGATCAAGCCCAGGAACAGAGTTTTTAACCTTTCTGTGGTCGCTGAATTGTCAGCAGGATACCAGACTTGCCTAGCTTGTTCGACGAACCCATTGTATGGGACAAACACGCATTCAAATAGTTCATGCGATATCCCGTAAATACCGTGTAGAATGCGTGGCACAAATCATGAAGAGATTCCAGCCAATCTTATCCTATCAACTGCTCTGCAGACTAAATTCGTGGAGCGCATTTACTTTCAGAGGCATTCATTTCAGTTCTGCATACGAAGTGCAAAGGAGCATATGTACAGGATGACCCGTAACTACATATTGCCACAAAAACTTGGTTATTTGAATATGACGGTAATTGTCTCCTAGAAAGGTTGAATAGTTTTGTTGCAGCCACCACAATTAGTGTGAGCTGTCACACTGAGAAAGAGCTGTATATAATAAAGCGTATGCTCAAGTGGGAACGGAGCTTATGACGTCGAAACTCGTCACCTGCACAAATGCAACGGGAGTTTAGAGGGATGTAGACTTTCTCCCATGATTTATTTCAAAATAGCTCTCTTGGGAAGTGCTACTAACCAGCTGAGAAGAGTGTAGACGTCGTCGCAGGCAGAGGCACCATCATGAACGACGACGCTCTTCAGAGACACTCCAAAGAAAAAATGACACCTACGATGAAGAGACCACGTTTTTCATGACGCTTTCCACCATGTCCATTACATATGTCCGATACACCCTTCAACTTCATTCATTAATTTTATTTTTTCGGTTTATGCCTAATTTCTTCTCATCTGGAAATTTCCTCCGCTGTAGAACACTCTGTCAGGGTGACAGCCATCTGTGATTTTTTATTTATTTACTTATTTATTCAACTGAAAGTAATTCCGCGCACAAGCAAAACATAAGAATTTCATGGACACGGCATATTATTATCAAATCGAAAAACAATTAAGCCTGTTAAACGTTACGTTCTTCTTTAATTGCGATCCTTTTTTCTATAGCGCACAAGCATGTGCAAAAAAAAATAAAAAAAAATAATAAATGTTGAGACTCAAAATTAGCCAAACGAGGGATTGTGTATTATTTGATGGCAATTTGCTAGGGAAGATAAGAAGCCGCAAAATACCTTGATGAAAGGAAAACCCACGGCCGATGGTATCGATAATGGGGCAATTGAATGAGAAAACAGTAGTCCTCCAATCGCTATAATTCGCAATCGAAATTGGTTCCGGATTCTATTAACTGTCGCCGTAGAAGGAAGGAAAAACATGAGGATGCTAATAGATACATAGACCGAACATAAATGTAGCTGTGCTAGAAAAAAAAGGAACGCAAGAAAACTCGACAATGAGGGATAAAAACACGAATTAGGAGTGAATACTATAAATATACTTAACTTACGCTGCAACAATACGTCTATTTGAATTAAAGTCGAGGCACCCCAAAAAGAAGATTAGAGAATAAAGTAGATACAGCATCGCTTACTACTATTATTTTACTAGCCTCTTTTTAGAAATTTTTAGAAACGAACCCAACATAAAACCTGTGAGCTGTGCCACTCAACCTCAGGGGCGAGTTCATTTTCGCCCAGCTTCAAAATGACTGCCACACGATATCAACACATACCGATCGAATCAGCTTCTGCAACTTAAGGCACTACTGAGTCAATTTTCAGGCAGAGCGAGGCAGTTTAGGTCAACGCTGTGACTTGCAGAGTGTTTCGACGTAGTATGTAGTTGAGTTGAACAATGCGCTTCGGGGAGCTAAACAAAACAGATCAAATTGAGCTCCTCCGTCACACATCTCACTTCACAAGACATTCACGCCTAAATCCTCGATGTTGGTTAGGAGGCAGAAATTCACTGCATTTCAGAAGCCTCACCACTGAATGCTCTGTTCTATTGCAGGAGGTGATATAGCTGCGTCTCGTGGAAAAAGTGGTCGCTCCCCGACAGATCCGACAGCGCAATTACAGTACTGTGTGCTAAGTGTTTGTTGCGAGTAGCATTACGGGTAGATGTGGACGATCTCGTTTGGTTTGCTCATTTCAACCACACCGACACAGCAGGAGACGTACGACCAGCGGTTGTCGGTCGACTCTGGTTTCTCCGTCGTCCATCAGCTTCAGCCAGCGGACACATCCCTGCTGGCTGCTTGCGTTGCCCGACACACATACACAATAAGCGACTGTTCCTTAGCTGGTTTCATGCCTCTATTTATGGAACTCTCAGACGAACGTACATCTGTGCGCAGCCACTCATCGCCTCGTCCCTCGGCTACCACTAGCCGCCGCCGTCGCCGCTGACCGGACCGCCGTCGCTGCCCAGCCGAGGGAAATTCGTCTGCGTCTGGAGAGAAACCGCCGATGCTCGGCTGGTTCCATGAAGCCGATCTCCAGTGCCGCTCTCTCCAAACCGTTTGCGCAACTGATGTTTCAATGCCATTTCGAAATTCTTTCAAAATTCCAATGCCCTCCTACTTCAATCTGAATTCCTTCTCTTTGCTCATTCCCTTCGTTGTCTTTTTTCTGACCCAAGAGCCAGGTTTTCCTTTGCAGCAGACAGAAATACAAACATTTTGGTATTTGTTTACAAATTTTACACAACACTACTTGCTTCACTCGCCAACGTTTTCAATTCTCCTTCTTCACCTCAAATCGTGCGCACATTATTGCCCTGCCCAATGTTCTGCGTAAGGCCCACTCCCACTTCGTTGACGATTAGACTCCTTATTCCCATGCGCTAGGGTTTTATACGTACTTACAAGGTGAGGGTTATGCTCTATCACTTTTGGTCGCCTTTGAGTTTTCATCTCACAGAGGTGCTTCGACAGTTCTAAGGCGTATCTTACTTGATCCCTTGCTGTAGGAGATGAACCGCCTTCTTGTGATGAAATGTAACTTGAGAAAGGATTTGCGGTCTGAGCAAATAACTACGTTCACTGAAACTTTTGGAAAGAGACGTTGACTGACGCTCCTCAGCATGGTAGCAGCTCATTTCCCATTTTAGTCTTCGTTCGAGGTCGACAACTCATCGCATGTAGTCATCGCGAGAGAATTTTGTTCCATTTCCCTCGTTCAGCAAGTCATAATGCATCAGTCATCATCAGCGGTGTTGCACATACTATCTGTTTTGGTAATCTCCAATGTTCCTCGAGGTTCAGTATTTTGAGCAAGAGCTCTTAATTGGGAATGTTTGGTTCTGTCGTAGTTCACCATCTCATGGTTAGTGTTAATACTTGAGGGATGGCTAGCATTCCCTCAAAGCTGATTTCGGTCGCTCTGGCATCCTATTCAGACAAACCCATTGAAAGTGCCAGATTTCTCATTGGTTTTCCTTGACGAACACAGCTGCTGTGGAGTTGAATGTGGAGCCTAACTAGTTATCGCAGTGTCAGTTAGTATAACATCGACATCTGATGCGAAAGCTGAGAAATTAGTGCGTGTAGCGTAATAACTGCGACCACCCAAATCCTTGCGCTAACTGTCTAAGGTAGAGTCGAGAGCAAGGCCATCTTGGACCTAGTGATCTAAAGTTGAAGGTATGCTGTGATTATGTGTGAATGATGCTCCATACAGATGCTCTGGAGATTTCTAAGTACATATCTAGGGTGGGATGCTTTGAATGCGATTGTCACAGTCATATATCACGCATTCAACTTTTACGGTAACTTGTTGTGATGTGATGAAGCGTATCTGGAGGCTTGACACATTTCAGGCGAGCTTTTGTTCGAAGTTTAATTTTATTCGAAACATCACTACATACTGCTTCTTCACTCGCACTTGAACTTACTGGGATCTTCTGGTATCCACATATTGCATTCGCACGCCAGAACGTGAGTCTCTGTAAAGTAAAAGATGTGTCCAGAAAACACTTCACAATTTTAGCGACTTTTGAACTAGCATCATTTGACATGCACAGGGCAGCTTAGTAAGATTAATTGTTCGAAGTTTCTCTGCATAATTGGTTGCTTCGCTTGAGTGGATCAGCAGATCCAGCTCAAGTTCTGGAAAATGTGTATGTCACGATTACTTCAACTAGAGTATAATATAGTATAGTGGGGTATAAAATAGCTTAGTTACAGTTACAACTTTGAATGAACTTCCTGAACAAAGGGGAAGGTTTTTGCTTCCAAATTTCAGTTCAACTTGACTAGTGCAACAAAATCACATACCTGTTTGCCCGTTTCTGCGACATGTGGCTGTGACTTTGTCTCCAGGCTGATATTTCGGAGGATACGAAATTTGGCTATAGCCCATATCTTGAAGATCCATCGTCGCCTTCGATGTGCTGCAGTAGTCTGAAAATATTTTATTGTACCGTTACTTCCACGTCAGAACACGGGTAGAAATTTTGGTTTTACAGACGGATCGCACAACATTAAGCGAGATAACCCGCTCAATTTCATCGTCCACCGAGTTAGGTTAAATGGGCAGAACGTCCCAATGTACGAGGAAAAAAGGTCTCTGATAACTGATGGTTTTTAGAATGCGCCACTCATTCCGCAACTACATATGGAACTGTGTTGTATGTGATATAGAACTCTAGCTAACTCCAGTTGTGTCTTTAACTAATTCTTGAGAAGGTTGGGTTTGTAAACAATTCTATTTACTATTTCTTCAAACACGTATGCTTTCAGTCCACCAACGCCAGAGGGATGAGAGAAGGTTTGCTCGGCTTAATTGGGAACCCAACCTACAAATCGATTCGGGTGCGTGTTCCTTAGCCCTAGTTTATACTTGCACCACGATCGCCATAGATATCGATTTTTCGCGCTCCCGGTCGATATCCATCCCGACCATCGTGCAAGTGTAAACTTAACGACTGTCAAACGTGCGCACATATGTGCGGTTGAGGCAATGCTTGCATATCTCTTAAGTTTGGGACAAATGTAACGGAAAAGTCTTACCGTAGTTATCTTGTTGAGCGTTGACAGCGACGAGCACGAGTGCGAACAGGAAAACGATCATTGCAGTCTGAAAAGCGAAAAAGAAAGCAATACTACCAGCGCTTCTTGAGGATGTCGTCCATGGTCCTCAGATCACTTACTCAGCACTTCAAGTCTTCATTTAAGTGGATGAAATTGATAAGAAACTTGGATTTGCACAGGATGAGAATATGGCAATTGAGTTTTGGTGCAAGTGATAGTGGACATTTTTAGAAGCCAGATAGCAATTTAGATCTTTCGTAGGCTTATTCGCTTCTGGCCGGGTAAGCGATTATAAAATCCTGCTCCTTTGGGAGCTCAAGAGCACCATTCTTCATCCATAATTCCTAGTGTAATCTTCATATTATGCGAGATGGGGTCTTCGACATCCACTTGTAATAAGCGGCTGCTCCAAAAGAGCAGCAAACAAGTGCGAACTGATGAGTAGGTTTCCTATCAGACGGATTTGGAAGTAAAACTCTATGCAGTAGAGGAGGGTTTCTGACACTAGGCCCACAGAACGTACTGGATATTGTTTAAATATGGTGATGGAATATGTACGTATGAGTGTGGACGATGTGTATGATGGGATATATATATGTAGGGGATAATACCCAACAATAAGGGTAGTTGAAGAGCTGTATGCGGAAGCGATTTCTATAGGTTTCGATCTCCTTTTATTGGTTCTCGAACAATGCTGTGTAGTGTACAGACTACGCCACATATCGTATAGTCCTTTCGCTTCCAATTAGTTGAAACCGCTCCATTTCTAGATAATATTTACTGCCACTACGTAATATGGAACACGCACGCTATCGAAGTGTACTTGGAAAGTACATATACATGTCTGCCTGTGCGAAGAGAGACAAACGTGCCTGAATCGTCGGTTCCAGATCCAAAGCGCACAGCGGCCAGTCATTCCACGGAAATACTATTCAGGACCCATCACAGGGCTGCTTTTCCCTTGGCTATCCCATCTGAAAAGCTGCATACATGATACATAGGTTAGTATATCAGCGATGATGCAAACGAAATAATCCTTCCTCCAATTTTGACACCGATGACATATGCCAACCTTTTCTGCGTGCTCTCCTGTGTCACAGATGAGTGACTCTTCATAAGCCATGCATTACTTTTAAACGCTCCTTGCTGAATATCATTTCCGTAGCCGAGGAGAATTCTGCATTAAAATTGCGCTACTCATAGCACTTTGTCTACCACCTTCCCGGTTTTTTTTCTTGTCGATCAGAAGAAATACAGGAAGGAGAAGGAGAAAAGATTCCTTGTATGGCAGAAATGTCGCAGTGTTGTTTAATCCTAGAGGCCAATATTTTGCCATGCCCTTGAACGACGTTACCGAACAGGATCGAATTTTCGGAACGTTTGCGTACACATGGTAGTAAATAGAGACAAGCGCAGATACTCCGCCACCTGATTATGAATTCAGTCTTCACACAATTATTAGAGGAAACAAGTGCTCCGACACGCGTATCTCGCACTTGCGCGCTTCGGCCTTGCCCCGACCTACGAAAAGCAATATCTGTAAAACATAAAATTCGCTAATATCTAGGTTTTTTTTCGTACACTATCGGCGTGAACCCGTTGACTACTTTCGTCATAGGAATTCTCACCGGACCGTCCAGTAACGTCATTGGTTTGTGCTGTCCCTTGTTACGTGACGAAGAGGACCCGTCTTCTGAGCCTATACTCTCCTTGCACGACGAAGGAGACACTTCCACTCAATCCCGAAGCTTAGAAAAGCGCATTTGCCGCTGTGTCAGGCAGGAAGAGGTCACACAGATGGTATGTTTCTTGTTCTCTGTATTAATTCCCCCTACAGCTTCCTTCTTGCTGGTTCCCCGTCGTGGGACCGGATTCCTTAACGACTTACAGCAAATCAACAGAGAAAATTACGGCCGAAACCCCTGATAGCGGGCCTCATCAAGCGATATAGTGGGCGATAAGTCGCGTTATCTGAGCTTACCGCTGTGAATTGTTTGTTAAAGTTATGTGAATCACTGATGAATCCGACCCCTGGTTCAACCTCCGATGAATCCGACCCCTGGTTCAACCTCCTCCTTCCTGGTCACGTCGTGGTCTCCTTTGCTTTTCTACCTTATAAAGTTGCCCTCCCACGCTCATGACACGACGACGGTGAGCGGACGCCCATAGCGCGACGTCTGTCACATCGCCTAAACCCGCACGCTTTGTATCCCTTACTACTCCACTCATAATGGACCCCCTAGCTGGTCCTCCTTAGCAGCTGCATCCCATGTTGACTTCTAAAGTCTACGCTCGCCGCGCGACGCCAGAGCCACATTTTCATTACCTAGATGCTTCTAGCGCGACGTAAATGGTCTGTCTTTTAAAACCAGAACTCAGAAGATCCGTCTTCCGAATCCAGAAGCTCAGAAGCGCGCGCAGTTGCCGCTGTGCTGAGCTTAAAGAGGCTGCACAGATGGCAGATTCCTTGTTCCCCATACGAATTACCTTACGGCTCCCGTCTTGCTGGTTCAATGTATAGTCCCGCTTCCAGGTCCCTTCTTCCTGTCGATCCCTCCCTCTCTCGTGGTCCCCCTTACTACTCTACCCAATTAAGTAGCTCTCGCACGCTCATGGCACGACGACGGTGACCGAACGCCAATTGCGCGACATCGGTGTCACATCTTCTAAATCCGGTCTCCCTTGCTGGTCCTCCTTACTGCCCCCCCCCCCTTATAGGTAACTCCCTCCTGGTCCCTCCTTATTGCCTAAACCCTTCTTGGTACCACCTCCTGGCCCGCTTCATTGTTCCCCCTATCGACCCCAATCCGATGCCTCCTCCAGGTCGCTCCTTCCTAGCCGCTGTCGAAGTCCCCCTTCTACTCTTACCCCTTTAGTGTTCCTCCTATGCTCATAGCACAAAATCGGCAGCACGGCTTCTGAATCTGGACGCTCAGAAACGCACGTAGGTGCTGTTGTGTTAAGCTGTAAAAGGCTGCGCTTACTCTGCTACAGCAGCATCCCACGTTCAATAGCAAATTTTTCCTGCGCTGCCGATGATGCGACGTATCTTACTCAGGTTAAATCACTCGACCGCCCTCGCTGTAGATTATGTGGCGTATCTCACTTAGATTAGATCACTCGACGGACAAACTCTTTTATATATAGGTGGTGATAGGGTTCACCTAAGCTCATGAAGCGGCTAGATGCAGCGCTTGTATGAAACCTATAGAGAAATCACGGAAAATTGCTTGGCGTCGAGTTTACACGGAAGCGAACATGCGGAGAGAAAAAAACACTAAGGGAGACTGTTTGTGTGAAATGAAAGCGTAACAACTTGGATTTTCCAGAAAATCTCTCAAAAATCGGACTCGAACTGAAATGGGTGCCCGTTTGTTCGAATACGCTCTCGTCAGTAACCGCAATTGAAGGTGACTGCATAAGAAGAATGAAGTGGCCTATATAGGAGGGGGAACTTTTATGATTAACTTTCGCAGCGCGTTGTAGCGCAGTCGGAGGCGCCTGCTGTGGGCACCCCGATACGAGAGTCTAAGTTCGGACCCTTACTGGACGAACCATGTCATCCGGACCTTCATGCTCGGTGAATTGGAAACAGACTTAATTGGGAGAGGTAAACACTGATTTGTCCCTGTTGCACATGTTTGTTGAAGCCTAGAGCGGCTCTTATAGGGGTCATAAGTCGTTGATGTTCAGTTGCGAAAACTCTTGCTAGTGGAGTAGCGCGTAGCATCCTGCCGGGAAAGCAGAGGGTTCGAGTCTCGCTCCTGTAAGAGTTTTGTTAGCAACTAAACATCCATCTTATATTGGCACATCTGACTCCATCGGCTGCCCACGGCAACTCATTGTATGGGTCATGTTCGCATTTCAACCGCGTCAATGATATCCCACAGAAGTAGCACCCGTGTCGCATCTCATGAGGAGATTATCAATCTTTCGTTATGTCCATTCAATGACTTGCGACGGTCATCCGATGGAACGGTCAGTGTTCTATCCTCCTCAAACGCGTCTGACACCAATTCACTTGTGTGTGCCCAATCATTGGAGCTAATTCACTACAACAATCTTAGAATTTGTTAGTCAAAGATCTGAAAGAAAAATCTAGGCATTGGGTCTCGGCAGCATCCATTGGCTTCTTCGCATCACATGTATTACACTCCAAAGTGTTATGATGAAGCCGCCTTATTGCGTCCTTGACTTCCACATTGACGACGTGGTGCCAGCCAGTGCACAAAGAATCCAGCCAGTCGTCTATCCACTAAAAGTGTGATACCCGGAAGTAAGCGTTGGAAGCTGGCTAGAAGGGGAATCGTAACCGAATACGGGCACGCCCAAGCGGCCTCTCGCCATTGCGCCACTCGCCCTCGCAAGTGAAAGGATATGTCGCCTACGCAACGATTCGAATGCTCAGCAAGCTTTCCGAAACCAGGCTTTGAGATGCTCTCAACACATCTTGCTACGTACTGTGTACCTGTACAGTATTGAGCATGCGCTAGGTCCCGCTGCAAGCGTTCCCGCCTCATTTCTCACAGCGTTTTTGCGAGCTGTTGCACGTGGAGTTCTTTTTCGATGCAAAACTGAGTGCGGCTCTAATTCAGAAAACAACACGATGGCTTCATTTTCCAAGTTGTTCCAAGATGCATCACGGAAAAGCGAGGACATATTTAAGAAGAAATCAGTCAATCCTTCTAAACCTTGCACGGTACAGCTAGTAGAGGGAAAAACAATTGGTAGCAGTGCTGAAGCAGTGCACTCTCAACCAAATCAGAATCACGCAGTCTGCGCTTGCATCGCAGACGGAGGTTGCCTTTCTCGTGTATATGTATCCGTAACTAGCCCATGGTTCTGGTCCCGCCATGGAAAAATAAAAGCGTTCTATCTCTCGCGATCGGCGATTTACTACCGAACTCGCCTGGTGGTGAGAAGGATGGAAAACATCTGTTGATCGACGGGCTGTCTCCAATCACTGTGTGCCAATTTTTGTGAAATTGGCGACATGCTGTACAGTATAAGCAGAAGGCGTTTCTCCCGCCTAGAGTTGCAATTACGTATATTGTTCTCATGTAGATATTCTAAAACGCAAAGAAATTACGCGGAACAGATCACAGCATTAGCCACCCTCGAGTCGGCGTCAAGAGGCAAATTAATCAGCGCACATTTTCGCGTTAGCTACGGTAAACGTAGCTATTATATTCGGCTCAATTCCGTGACACCTGACCACTCAAGAAGCTGCATTTCGAAAGCGGTTTCCAGAGCAAGCATAATTTATGATCAGTTCCCCGACGGCCGAAAAATTGCTGACCGATGAGCGGGGGATAGCGCGACCAGAAAAGATGGGGTGGAGTTTAGCGCTGAATTCCTTCAGAGATCGCAGAATGTCTGTAAGACGCGTACGAAATGTTCCGAACGCAATTTATTTTGCCAGCCAAACTAATAAAGTCGGAAAAAGCTGGATTTACCTAAAACCACTTTCGGCGCGAAGCCATCAAGTATCAAAGTGATGCCGAGGTTCAGGGAGGAGAGAAGTTGGATATCTTATTGTTTTAAACAGTATTTTCACATGCAAAAAGTAGAAATGCGAGTGGTAAATTGGACGTGATACAACATAAACCAACAGGGTGTCTTTCTAGAGCGTATTAGGGATGCTGTGCTGAACTTTCAGCCAAGCAGAACATCTACATATTCTACTTCGTCGGTTTTATTGTTTAACATTTCATCTAGTACTAACTCTAACTGGCCGCTGCTTTTGACTCTAGTGCTCTAAGCAATTCTGTAACAAACCCAAAGGAAATTATTGTTTAGTGGTGTGGACTACAACATTGTGGTTCGTTTTCTCAGATTGCTTGTGAGCTGCAACCGATAGTTGAAGTCGCTTGGCTATAACAACTGGAAATCTAACGCTGCTTTTCAGTGGTATGTCGGAAAGGTCTCTCGACTTTTGCTACTAAATGGTTCAAAGATGTGGGCGTTCTTCAAGATCCAACGCCCAATGCTGGAATCTGAACAAAGCGGGGTTTTTCAATCTCTATTATTTTAACGTTTTTTGCTGCGGACGTTGACATTTGAACAGGATTTCCATCGCCAGGCTGGAACATTTCCGCTGTTCGACTTCATCATCACGGGGACATAGCTATGCAAAAAGTGTGTGTTTAGGGCGATGATGCGATTATTGCCGTGAAATAATAGACACGGAAAAACCCGTTTCGGTGCGACTCAAGCACGGCCATGACGACTTTCTAAAATCGGCATCTACTGAGAGCTGCGGAGGGGAGATTTACGCAATCGGCGACGCTGGTCTTTTCCGATGACCAGCGATATGGCCTGCGATCATATCAACTTGATCCATTGGAAGCAGCGCGGCTCACAGGTGGCCGTGTGGTTGCGAGATAATATGGTAAGCTGATGGACTACAAGCTGGTCAAGCTGAAGAATGTGTCACCAGACATGGCTCCACTTCATCAATTCTGCACCGCGTGTGCGCCATTCGTACTATTCCTATACATTGTCAACCTCTGCCTGCAACACTGCCACGACCATCTCTCTTATTTTATTTTTTCAATCGGCTGAAAATTAAACACTTGTTTTCCCAAGTTTGGAAAGGTCAGTGACCTAAGGAAAAAACGAGTCGATCAGCTTCTGGTTCTCTTAATCGGCCGATTGCTCGCGAGGTCCACTTCAAAAACAGCTCCCAGTTTACTCGTGCGTCTTACCTCAGGCGGTCAAATCTACACAAAACTGGTCAGAAGTCCACAAACTCTACCAAGAGTAATTAATCAACGGATAATATTTGCTTGCTTTGCTGATCCGTCCGGACCCCATCCTCTAGACGAATTAGTTACTCTCCAACGCGGTCTGCCTAAGGAAAAGTTTGTATAACTTTCTGCCCTAATAAGTGAGCACACTGATTTGTTATAAAATTTAAAATAATACTTAATTTTTAGCAAAAAAAACAGTGAGTTAAAATTTGTTTTAAAACGCAGGAAAGCATCAATCCTTAAGTGTGTTTAAAAGAAGAAATCACGGCATGCAATCGACTAGATCATCGCGATTTTTATTCGATGGCAAAATTTATTTGCGTGGGGTCACGTGGATGTAAACATTATAACAAGAATACCTACAAGAATGCACGTATCCCCACACTAGTGTTGAAAGTATCTAGCCGAGTGCATATCACGATTTCTTCTTTTGACACATTTAATGATTGTTGTCTTTATGCGCTTCAAAAATAATTTTTAATTTTTCTTTAAAAAAAAGAAAATTCGAAAGCGTGAAGCCTGCTTGGAAGATTGTCCAGTTTGACGCGAAAAGTGGTATGTCAATAGTTCCGAACGACATGTGGAGCGCTTTGTTGGCAATCGTGCCATTGCGACAGAGGAGTGGAAGGACATGCGGAAGTACAGACCGATTAACCCTCTTTCGTACATCAGACGGCATCGGTGAAACCAACTCACGCCCTAATCCAGTTCCGCACTCCGCACTGGCTCTGATAAACACATACTGCCTACATGAAGCATCATCGAAGTAATACCCCAACAATATGAAGGTGTTAGCGCTCCCTAAGGAACACATTTGAATGAGCGTCTTCAACAATACCCTCGGTTCGTCATTGTGGCCAACGTTAACCAAGTATCGTGTCGGTTTAATAGATACTTTTTCGAGGCTTAATGCCACCAACTAGAAGAGAAACCCGTCCGAACACCGAGCCCAGTTCGTAGGGCCTTGCCTTAATTATTATATTTTAAAACAGCGCGGTTCATATCAGCCTAATACACTTCTAGCATCTTCAAAGGAATCTTCAAAGCGACAACTTGATAGACAACTCTCAGGAAACAGTAACGTTTAAAAAACAATCTGAAAGCATCTGTTTATTTATTACACTTAATAAGAGCTGATAGGAAAACAAACAAAACTGGAGTTTACATGAAGGATCCATTACCAGCTTTTGGATCTTCGTTCAAAGATTATCAATTATATCTGTTTAAATTTTTAGCTGTATTCCATGGTAGTGACCGGTTATTTTCATGTTAGTGCTTTGATGTTAGTTGTGCTTTGTACTTCAAACTTTAGCACCGTATGGTGTGAGGTCCATGTAGTGCCCAGGCTAACCAAACCTCCCATCTTTTTGAATATTGCCGCGGTAGAGACGGTCGAATAGATAGAGGACGGCGTTAATTCCTCGCTGTTTGAAATTTGCTTCGTATTCTGGTGCTAGGGGAAATCGTGAAGTTTGAGTCCGCATTCGGCCCATGCAGTAGTTTGCGGTTTCCAACCGATGGATACATCAACGTTTTACAGTTCCATAACAAGTCTGGCACCACTTTTCCAACTCAGTGGAGACTTAAGGGTTGCTATGCCCGGACGAGGTCGAACGAAGAAGTTCAGGAGACAGTTGACCCCTCCTCCGACTGCGCCGTGAGGTGTTCAATATGGGAAGATTACTATAAAAAACCATTTCGCCTTATGAAGATGATCGTTTTTTCGTACTCTCGCGATGGAATAACACACAAAATGCACGGCGTTATTAGGAATGGGACCAACCACGCATGCTGTGAGACATAACGAAGCCCCATTTTGTTTTTTCATTGCATTTTGCCTAATGGTTTCTAGAGAGAAGGACATATACAATGTTGCGTCTAACATGTTGCGTGAACCAACGACTACTTAGTGACTTTATAGGGGCTTGTCGAAGAAAAAACAGCGGGAAGAAATACCCCTCCCCCGTTTCTAATGAGATTGTTATGCTCCCTCGTAAACGCACAAATTAGTATATCCAGCTAGCATATTTTTCTGATGGGCTTTATCCTGGCCTAGCAATCTCCCTATGCTCTCCCTAGCGAGCAAAACCAGCACCATCGACGTGAGACAATCCGGACTGAACGCTCTTTGGGGTGCCCACAAGATGTTCATAGTTCAGCAACTGGAAATGTGAACCTGAGCAAACTTTAAAGAAGAAAGGTTAGCTTACCTTATGTCATCAACCAAATACGTTGACAAGAACATGAAAATAGTCTTATTGTGCGTATAAGTTATGAGTGCATCTATGACCCAGAAAATGACTTCACTACCTCTGAATCTTGAAAGAAAATTAATTGGATTCGAAATCTCCCTTCCGGACACTTACGCCACCGAGGCTTTCGCCCTTCCTTCTCTTATCGGCTATGGCATCACTTACCGAAGCTTATCAACGCTCACCCGTGACAGCGGAATAAGCCGGTCAGCCCAGATCGACTGTGGACCGGTTAAGCTGGTGGATTCTACAGATGCTGCTCCTTGCCCTTTATCTGGGAAATTCTCTGCGTGATGGATTTGACTATTGAGGTACCCTAGTAATTCTTCTTTCTTCTTCTAGCAGTACGGAGGCTTATTTGGTTTGACGACAGCTTTGTTAGTCTGGTATATTAGAGTTATTTTTGGTTGATTACTTACGCCCTGAATAGGCAATGCTTAATAGGTTTAGCGGAACTTCTGTACTGTGATTTTCTGTTCAACCATTTCCCGGACTGTAGTTGGTGTAATTTTTTAATTTTTTGACGAATATATGTAGAGATCGGTCAAAAGACCATTTCTTAACTCCAAAAAACTAAAGACTAGAAAAGCACGCTACTTACTTTGCTAGCGCCCTGCACGGATTAGCTCACCAAGTGCAACGGTTTCCTGTCTGCTATTATTACTCAAACTTAATTTTGATTTAATCCATGAAATAAATGCTAGCGCCACCTGGAATGAGATAACTACGGACAGCGCCGTACCTTGAATACAGGACTGTTTCGGTATTTCCCTGAAATGTATTTTCTGCTAACTTTCGTATTCTTCTGGCCTTACCTTAACGATTTTTATTACCATGAGCTTTAATGATTGTTTTTTTACGTAGTTGGTAGTGTTGCTGTTGCTATGGCAAATGCGTGCGGAAGGAGGCGCTGGCTGTTGTCTGCAGTCCGATTCGAAAGTGTTCATTGTGTCCCGTCCAGGTCATCCAAGCCTCACATCCCTCCGGGGTCGCCTGCTGCCCCGATTGCCGCAGAAGGGCAATGCACCCACTTGCACATCGGCTAGTATAATGTTGCACGACCAAATATGTACGCATTGCTTCCATGCCACCCATGGAAGCAGAAGGCGCGGCGCATCCCCTGAACAGATCGACTCGACCGTTATCCTTGTCCTTATTTTTCCGGCACCCACCTTAGCTTGAAACTTTTTCGATTTTTATAGATCATAGATCTGACACTACTTTTTAGTCCGTGCTCAAAAGGAATGACTTGGAAGAAGAACGCGCTCACTGTTAATGACCTGTTCCATGGGGCTGTGGGTACGGTAGCAGGCTTAGCTTTATCCTCACGCTAACGTATTTCAAAAAACTAAAAAGCTTGCGAACCTATTAACTCCTTTAAACTGTCTCCTCATGAACGCTTAAGAACAAACTTTCAAGCTCAAGCCATGCGCTCAACCCTCTTAACAACTATTTCTATCTTTATCCATTTTTGGGTTGAGTGGAACAGTAATATGTCGAGGTTGGATGGCTGATAGCGCTCTAACGTGCAACTGTTAAGAAATCAACTTCCATCTTCCTCACTTTTACTCACCTAAGCCTCGTCGACACCTCATCACCTCTTCGTCAGCGCGGCGTCGACACGGTGTTATCTCGCTGGTTCTTGACCGATGGCGCCCCATCGTCACCTGTGGTCTCGTTTCAGGTTCGGAACGGGTTCTACTTGCAATGTTTTGATAAGCTGCGGCTAACTGGCTCTCCTCTGTCCCATAAATCATCTCTCTCGGCTGGCCGACGACGACACCACGGTCGCATCCACTAGCCATAGCTGTGGCGTACGACCGCCCACTAGCCCCACTAACGCCCCGACACACGTGTGGATGGAATTTGACCGCCTGTTACGTCAGCACCCTTGTTTTGCCACTCAGCGTTCTACCAGCTTGAGCATTAAATAACTGGAGTTCTTCTTACCACTTCGCTCTCTTTTTAAGCACAGGGATCCCTCGTCCTTTGCCCGCAAGCGAACTTGACTTCTTGCGCTTAAAAATTTTGAAGATTTCCGTGACGGCGGAGAATGAATCCGATAAATTGGTCAGGTGGATAATCAAAAGAATGATTGCTACCAAACTTGTCTGGGAAGGAGAAGCACCAACTTGTTCAACTAGTGTCCAGCGAAAGTACTGTCCGAATGCGCATTCATTCAAAAACGCGCATTTCTCTCCACGACATCCCGTAGAAGTACATGGCGTAATAAACATCATTTACACCTTATATCCTCTACTTAGGCTACGTAGTAAGCAAGCCAATAGATTAATCAGTGTTTTGTCTCTTTAAGACAAGTGCGATACCGCTTCGCCGACCCGGTGGAATCGAATGTTTGGATGGCCTAGTCTGGACCCGAACCAATAGCGACTATTACGTGTGCACGCGACAACAGGCGCCTACGCCGACTGCGCTTCCACGAGCTTCAAATGCTTAATTAATATTATAAATATAGCAAAAAATTGATCGGGGTAGAAAAACGAGCTCACATATGAAATTGAAAGGACTCCGCGCAAAATTGCGCACTAGACGGAGGTGCCGATTTCCACAGGCACCACGAATCGACCCGTGGATCGGATCCAGCCTAGACCAGTCAGGCCATTCATATCTCCAGAGGTAGCGAATCGGTACTAGAACTGTCTGTGAAGGATAAAACACCAGTTTGTTCATCAATTAGCCACCGGAAGGCTCTGTACAAGTCACATAAGAATAGGAGGATTTGGCATAACTTTGTTGGATGCGACACGCACTCCACTTCTATGGGATGTCGTAGAAGCAATTTCGCTACACATTAGGTCTGTGCAACGACATACGGTGAATATGCCAGTGTCTTATCTTTCCCCGACATGTCCGATAGGTTTTCACTGACCTCAGAGTGATCGAAGGCTTGCTTTGCCTGGGCTAGAACTGCAAACCAAGAAACTCGATTCAAGCTGCATGAGGTCGACGTGGCCTCCTTTGACTGCGCTAACCACGCCCTTACGGTTCATATACGCATTCAAATCGCCTTCCGAGATTCAGCAGAATTAGAATATGGGCGCGTTTCATAAAAGGATTAATTAACGCCGACCTTCATCTTCTTCATTTTCATTCTTTATAATGTTCTTGTCTTTGAGAATATTTTAAAGTTTTCGTTGATGGAAGTTCATCTACAAGTCAGCTACACAGGTTACTATATCGACTTCTTGGAAGAAGTACATCTACTGGACTTCGTCATGAAGCTGAGTAGTAAACACTAGCTCTGCCTCTATTACACGGGTTCTGTATGCGCATAAGCGAACTTCCTCACTAACATCAGCCACTTCAGACGTCAGAGGAAATTAGACGCTCACCATGCTGAAAAGGTGCAAAGTTCAAGCTTCTATACATTAGCTCAGGGGATGCTATAAGCGCTCTAAATGACTCCATATTTTCGAGCTTCACTGTTTCCACTTGCACTTTGTTCACTACCGCTCAGTTTCTTTTTCTGTTTTACTTTGTGCTGAGCGCTTTCATCTGATTTTTGACTTTCTTTCTTTTGCATCGCTCTATCTTGTTATCGTTATTGTTCGGTTTGACTCGTGCGTTGTTTTACAACGCTCAACACTCGAAAATATTACAGACATGCCAACCTTTTCCATCATGCACATGTACCAGTACCGCGTCTGCAGTTATTTCCACACGAAGCGTACCTGGATTTTTTTTCCAACCCAGAAATTTTCTTGGTTTCACAGTTCTGAGAGAGACTGAGACTGTCTTTGATTTGAACAATAAGAAGAAGCATCTGATCTTTGACACTAGCTAGACGTGCAAAGCTTGCTAAGCGAACTTCAATGGATTGTCGCGTGAATACCGTTTAATGCTGGATTCGTCACGCACTAAGTTAGCAGTAATATGGGAAAAGAAAATTTTTACATGACACAAGGGATGGAGGGCTGCGATTTTAAGTTACGAGAAAGGTCGGCGAGGTGACCATAGAGATTCTCAAAGCGACCTATATAGGTAGTATTGTAGGACGTTACTTGGGATGCGCCGTAGTGGTTTCCCAGTTTCCGGCGACCTGTGGTTAGGCCAAAAATGGCAGAAAACAGTAGCGCTTCAGTGCGGGTTGATAATGCAAAACTGACGACTGGAATACCCTTGTCGTGCTTAGAAATCATCCTTCAAGAGGTTTGGAGCTTCAACCATTGCTAAAACGTGGGATTTTGCAAACATCTAATAGAAGCGAGAAGGCACATTCATCCTTACATATAGCGACCATTCAGGGTTGGGCCGTAGCTTCTTCTTTATTGATGATCTCCAAACAAGTCGGGTCCTAAGGGCAACGACCAAGAGTGTCTCTCAAATACATGCTATGCTTGGACCCATTTGGAAGCCTTCACTGATGCACTATTCCGCCGGCTGGCATGAAGATCGTTCGTGAAGGAAACAGCTAGAGAGAGAGGACTGTGTCGGCTCTATTACATGGATGATGATCCATAAAGGGGCGGTTTCCGTCGAAAGTGTCAAGCAGGCCAGTGAAATTTGCCGAATCTGGGTCCTTTACGGCTAATTCGCATTACGTCACCCTGGAATGCGGTCCTTTTCGGCTAATTCGCACCCAGAGACCGGCCGAGGCCTCTTTGCCTGTTGGCGTACGTTCATCCTCGTTCTCCCTCCTCGCCAACCTCTTCTCCACCAATTATGACGAGGAGAGCGCGAACCACCACCAGCGCCAAAGCAGCCCCGGCTGGCCGCGGCGCCAACTCCGCCGCCTCGCTTCCCATGTACTTTTGTTTCGCCCATGCTCCCCGTCGACCGCTGCTTATGTTCGACCGACCGACCCAGCCACTGGCCATCTATTCCATCCACTTCGGCGACGAGTCCAGATCTGCCTCACCACCTCGTCGGAGGGTCCTAATTTGCCCCAAAATTTACCGGTCGCCTTCCATCCGACCGTTAACGAGGACTCACCACCTCATCCTCTAAATGAAAACGAATTTAATCGCTCTCTTGAGCCCTAGCGCTCTCGTCGTTCTCAAGGCTTACTCAAGTGACTTGAGTCTTTGTTTTTTCTCGTTCTCTACTTCCCTATCGCGTCAGGATCTAGCATCGGGCGAAAAAAAAGAGAGATAGATAGATAACACGCGCACCGATCCCTTCCCCCGAATGTCGCCACCTCGTTCCCCTCGTCTCCGAAGCCACTAAATGTCTTGTTTCGTCTAATCACCTGGAAAATCGCCGAGAAGCAGTGAAATCAGAGTGGATTTACGACAGCAGATTATAGCTTTTTGGTGAATTGGATCGCCGCGTGCGATCATGAGCTGGTCCGAAGTGGGCTTCCATCCCCCGTCAGGGGCACTTGTCCTTTTTCTTTTTCCGAGACCCTTCTACTGAAGACCCTAGAGTGGCTGCGCAAACTTTCACCGCCTATGTCCCTCGAATAAAGCGCCAGTCTCCTTTCTCACGTAAGCTTTTGAGTATGAGAAGAGAATTTACATCAAGCAATTTTAAAGGGAAGATATGTTTTAATCATTTTTTTTTGAAGGTTACCAAGCACTTCGACTACCTCATGCTCCTTTACGCACATTCATCTGTTTCACCTCAAATACATTTTAGTAATTTGAAGAAGCAAGACAATAACTTTTACGGTTCGTTTCGCCACCTCCCTTTAGACGAACCTTGTAAATTATAACACCTCCCCGGTGGCTCATCTGTGAAAAAAGAGGTGTTACAATTTTAATATTTATTTATTTATTTATTGTTAGTATAATAATTTTTTATTTTTTATTTTTTATATTTTTTACTATTTATTTATTCTATTTTTTTCCAGTATTATTTTTTAAATTTTTAATATAAAATGTTTAAACAAAGATATTTATTGAATTGTATATATATTTAATTTTAGACAAGAATTTATTACAATTTGTTTAAATTTGAAACAATTTTAAAACAATTTTTTGCTAAAGATTGTTAGTGAAAAATAATAAACTTACAAAACTTTGTTGCTACGGCCACTCTCCTTCTTATTTCCATATAAAGTAATTCATACTGTGCTCTATTGTACGGTATCAGGATAGATATTGTGATACATGTTATCATTACGGTACTCATTTTATTCTTCACACACTGGGAGTGGAGGTGCTACTTCCAAGTAATTCTATTAGAACAGTACTGCTTTTTTCAACGCAATTACGATGTTTATTTATTTGTTTGTTCAAAATAAATTTATAAGATCAATGGAAGGAGATGGAAAACTACTTCGAACTATTTGAGTGTTTTTATAAAGTTTATTGCTTTATTATAGTTGTCTGACATGGTGTACTTATATAGTATTTGCCTGTTTTTATTCAGACACTTTCTTACATTTTCGGCAATAAATTCTGTGCTATATCCATTATGTGTAAGTATTCTGTAAAGTTCTCTTATTTTAGTGAAAAAATATTGAAATGTTGAACAGACGTAGCTAGTTCAAGTTGACAACACGTCTACATCTTCTCTCTGCAATCCACTCTTTTGCTTACTCGCTCAAATACAAACCGTTTTCATAAATTTCACGCACATTATTGCATTTATCTGCCAACCAATCAGGGCAAGGGAACTCGCTGCTGTCTGTTCGGGGTGCATATCTTGGTTTTGTGAAATGGCTAGGAGTAGCTAGCAATATTCCCAACTGCAACTATTACGAATATCCACAGTATCGCAAGGGTTTAAGGAATATTCAGAACTTTGATTGGAGGAGGGTATTCTTGATTTCTTACGAGGTTTTTTTCGTATTCGTGATTTTTTTTTACAAGTGGTTGTAATTTCGTCTTTTTCCTAAAAAAAAACAGCTCTCCTATGTATAATAGTTGCCATTTACTTCCAGTTCTATCAACACTTTTTCATAATATTACCCGTTCATCGGTTGTCATTTTAAATAAGACAACTGCTTTATTCAATAAATCCTTTAAAAAATGAAATTATGACAATATTGTCGGGTTTGGTAACACACGTTGTTGTACTCCTTTTGCTTCATTTTATTATTATTATTATTATTATTATTATTTATTTAATTATTTATTTATTTATTTCTCATCTCGTTGGTGGCCTAACTGCACGATATACAAATTTAAGAAAAAGATAGAAGATGAGTACCAACACGTGTGCCTCCTAAGTCCTATTCTAGTTAGAAATTTCGGGACACTTATTGACTTCACCTTGCCAGCAAGCAGCTATTTCGTAAGGAAATCAATGCTTCAGTTCTACGCAAAATATTTTCTGCCAAATGGCGGGTGAATGTTGGAGAGCTTGATTGACTGCGGTTTTCATTTGAAATCAATTTGAATCGATTCCAGTGCAAACGCCTCGTACAAACTCCTAAATAGGAACCATAACTTTGTTAGTCACTGTAACAGCTCAGATTCTGAGAATCCTTTGGGCTAGCAAGTGTGCAGCATGATCCTTTAGATTTAGTAGATGTTATATGAAACTGTATCTGATCCGACGCGTATTCCACCTCTCACATCGATGTTTTGTTACGATCAAAGCTCTAGCGCTGGGCAGTACTCAAACTCGTACCACCTGCTAACTCGGGCTGAAATGCTCTACGCTATTACACAGTTCCTTTTCTGTTTGGCTGGGTGTGAGCTTTTTTAAGTTCAAATAAACCTCCCCAACACTGAGGCAAATGTGAAAACACGAAAAAGAACTGGGCGCGGAAGCTGTACTTCTTAGGTTGTCCGAAAATTTCTCAGCGTTTTGAGTGCTTCACTTTGAACTACCATAACTTTCTCAAATCTTATCGGATTTAGTCGAAGTAAGCGCCGTTCGAATCAGCACACTTTTGCCAACGAGAAATTCGTTGACTTATTCCATCAGCAAAAAACTAGGTGGATAAGATTCGACAAAATCCATGAATGCTGCTGCTGCTGAATGCTGCTTTGGCTTGGCCCTGATCGGTGAAGGTTTTACCAGTTTTAGCAAAGTTTTGAGAGTGTTTGAAAAGGTGGTAGTCGGTTAGTGAGAGGTCTGGAGAATATGGCGGGTGGTACAGGAGTTCAACCCTTAATTCGTTCAATTTCCAATAGTGCTTTGTGAAACGCGTTATCGAGCAAAGGAATCGGGCCTCTTCTGTTGACCAATGCCGGCTGGAGTTGACGCAATTTTCTGTGTACTTCGTCGATTTTCTTACAGTAGGACTATGCTGTGGCCTGCTACCAAAAAGTTGTAATGGATCACACTAGCCGCCGACCACCAGAAAGTGACCACTCCTTTTTTGGTGGAGGTTCGCCTTTGGAAAATGCCCAGGGGAATTGTCGGCGTCCAACCACTGTCCGGAACGTCTCCTGTTATCATACAGAATCAATCACTCTTCATCACAAGTGATGATTCGATCCAAAAAGGGGGTCGGATTCACCAACCATTAAACCCGTGGGTATGCTGGGTGTAGGGGGTAGAGATAAAGTTAGAGTGAGATAGAAATAAGGCAATAGTCAGAGACGCAGACTTCATCGTGGGTATCTCTACCCCTTATACCCGCGGGTAAGTCGTTGATGAATCTGGCCCCGGGTCAGTCTTGTTGAGTAGAGGTAGAGAAGAACAAATCTCGAAACGTAATAGTTTTTACTGCTCCCTCAACTCGTGGGGCACCCACTTTTCGAGCTTTTTCACCTTCCCAAAGAGTTTCAACGCATCCGCAACAGCAGTCTTGCTCTTCCGCGATCTCGCGAACTGTTTGGGATGGTTCAGCTTCAATCAATTCCTTCAACTGGTCGTCCAGGATTGCTCTAGTTCGACCGCTACGGGGTTCGTTTTCGAGGCTGAAATTTCCGGTCCGAAATTTACTGAACCACTAGCGCACACACAGGGCTTTCTCCAACATTATTTGGCCCCCATACTTGATTGATTTACCGAGCTGTCTCGGCTGCGGTTTGTCCCAATTTGAAGTTAAAATAAAATATCGTTCGGAACTGCTCCTTCAACACACTTTAATAAGCCCTTCAAGAACAGAAATATGAGACATCGTTGAAACAGAAATAATTTGGAAAATTCTGTACAGAAAGGCATTAATGAGCACTGCAATTTGAACTTTTACTTAACAATAGACTAATGAAAAATAGCAACAAAAAACGAAAAGAACTTTTCGGAGCACCTAATAAAATGACGTTTGTAGATTGTTTCACAGTGCTAACTTGTCCTCCTTAAATCTTCGCATGTCATTGAACCAAGCTCGCTCTGTAGGAACACGATAGAGCATTCGCGCTTTACCTGGCACCTCAGCAATCCTGCTTGCTTAAACATCTGGGTTACTCTTTTCCCCTACGGCTTAAATTACACCACATCGGTTCGTCCTTCTAGCACAATAGCTTGCTTCAGCGTCAGATGCCGCATTAATTCGTCCCCGAATGAATGTCTGCCCTTGGGGGAATGCCTCACCAGCAAACTCTTGGCATCGAGGAGGGCTCTACTGGACGCTGAATGAGTGGATCAGCGCTGCGCTTCAAATAGTTCATGTGATGCCTTATATATAATAGTTCTGTTTTTGAGAAACTTCACCGAACGAATAAGTGAATGGATTCATTCAATGTCGAAAATTTTCGAGCGAATGAATAAACGAATTTATTTGCTCATCAATTTTTTCGA
The DNA here is from genome assembly GCA_947359475.1 of Heligmosomoides polygyrus bakeri. Lineage (NCBI taxonomy): Eukaryota > Metazoa > Nematoda > Chromadorea > Rhabditida > Heligmosomidae > Heligmosomoides > Heligmosomoides polygyrus. Next base: position 70,069,880 of record OX375870.1, read on the forward strand.
ATGACCGAAAATTGAATAAGCACCATTTCTCGTTTATTCGAATATTCGAAATGTCGAGCGGTTTGTTCACATCCGGTTTTACGCGTTAAGGTTAAATTTTATTCGATAATCGAATAAAATGTTCAAATAACGTTGAAATAATCGATCTTCAAATAGCATTCGAGAATGCGGCTCCTATTACATGTCCTAATTCGAATGAATATTCGAAATTCTAAAAACAACGAATTCGACTATTCGAGTATTCGGCTATTCGAGTAATTATTCGAATATATTCGATCGAACACAACTATAATGCCTTACTTAGATCGTGGAAGCACATACCAATGCCACCACCTAGCTCACACACATGGCTCGGTTGCGGGATCCAGAGAGGGTGAGCTATGAGCTTTCAGCCACATTCTCAATGACGCAATCACGCGCCGCTTGCGTCAGGAGAAAACCAGTCGAGTCGGCTTCATTCATGAGCGCTCATCGTCGCCTCCCACTCGCTCTCCCGTTCCCTTCTCATCGCCGCCCCAACGACGACGACGACAACGATGATGATGATGATGAGGAGGAGGAAGACGAGCTGCGTTACATAAAGCGATGCATGCAACTAGGCGTTCCCGCCTCGTTCCTGCATCCTTGCTTTAGTCAAACAAAAAAGTCACCAGCCTGGTTGTTGCCCTAGGAGAGCAGACGTCGTTTAGAAGTTCCCATAAAGAAAAGAGCTTATACTTTTAGGACTTCAAAGGCCTTTTTAAGTGTTATCTTAATACTTCCTGGAATCATTGGTAGACCTTTGAATTTGTGAAGTTTCACCAAAAACGTCGTCTGGACGTTCCCAATAATTCCTCTAAGATGACGTGCTACCAATTAAGATTGATGCAAAAATAGGATCTTAGACGACCTGGGTGCACGCTTGAGAGACAAATTCGATACCAGCCAAGCTTGAGCTGTGAGAGTAGATAATTAGCCTTAGTGTTAGACAATGCCTCTGGTGTCTCCGCACAATTAATTCTAGGTGGAAGGCATCTTTGTTGTGAAGTTGGTTGGTTATTGGATTCACTACAGAAGGCTTTCTATAGGCAATGCCTTTGGGTTCTTCGTAATGTCGTTGTCTTGGGAGTGAGAGCACATGTAGCGCAGTCGGAAGATGTTTCTTGTTGTCACATATCGAATGTTTTTGGTTCGATTTGGCACCATAGCCAATTTTAGGTCGTTTCTCTACCACTATATGGTTGAGTTTGCCCATATCAAACGATTAGCTATAACCTCGAAATAATTGCATACATCGTCCCGTTGAACCATTGATATTTATCATGGGCGGCTTTTTCTGAACTGATAATCCAACAGAGGAGAGTCTACAGCCACGAAAACGACAATTCAAGTTTTAGTCAGTAGACAGAACTAAGGAAGGAGACTATTGGCAAGAATTTTAAAGGAATAACTCACTGCAAGGAAGCAGAGGACATGGGGTCCGTGGAAGCGCTAAACAACAACGAAAGCGACATCACTATTCTTTCTCGATAGAGTGACTCCTCAATATAAATAACGGGTGGCCGTGTTCCCCGAAGAGGCTGGTAGCAGACCTTCTTTTCTTGTATTCGACTGCATATCGCGTTCTTCTTGGTTACTAAGAAGATCGGCCTCCATCTAGGAAGAGGGACAACACTACACATAAGAGCATCTTCAGTAAACCTTATTTCCTGGTTGTTCCAGGGATAATGTTTTTGAGCACTACACTTATATCACATGCACAAGACAAATTATTCAGTGTACAATCATTCCTCGGAGCATGCAGGCGCGAGAGATGCCGTTAGGGATTAGGTGTGTCTTGTACAGCACTTGTTTGGTATAAGACCGGGAATTTAGGCGATCTGATCGGCAGGGCATTTCAAGCTGCGGCTTAAAACACATCCGATGAATGGCTCAAGTGACACGGTTGTTACAGGATGTTTTGTTGGGGTCAAAGCCCTTGCGCCAGGCGGGCTTGAACCCGCACCTTCTGCTTTCCGCGCTACGCCTTACCCACCGGCGCTGTCTGACCGCACGTAACATCCGCGATATACTCGATGCGCTCAGTCCTCACAAGTGATATTCGGATGGGCCGAACGCTGATATCAGCATGGAACCAGCTGAGCTGAGGACCTTACTGGTAACAATTTTAACACGTTTGTTAACCCCTGAGTAATCTCACCGCTCTAGACTTTAAAAAATGGGTTAAGACTCAGGCCATGTTGTTTAAGTCTCAAGTGGCTGTTGCCGAGAATGGTCACGAATGTAATGGCGAGGGGCATGCTGTCGGTAATCAGGGGTGCGAGTTCGAGTCCCGCACGGCACTAGGGTTTTTTTTTTCCGCTACAAAGCATCACTATGACAGCTTGCATTCGAGTTCGTTTGAATTTCAGCAAGCACCCTTGAATGGAACAATCGCCAAAAACCAACAGTGGTCTGCCAACTGTAGCAATTCATACTCCAATACCACTTTAACTTGTGCAGCAGCCTGTAGGTAGCGCGTTTTCTATCAAGATTTGGTAAGCTAATAAGACACGAAGAATTTTCATTCATTTTTTAAAATGCGTGATGGCGTAGTAGCAATTGATGAGCAGGATTTTTTTTTGCCTGCACAGTCATAGAAACTCTAGGTTCTCGAGGACATTCCGGGTTTAGGCATGTTATCAGACAAGCAGATAGTGTCACAGAAGCAGTGGCTTCGCTTCGATGTGCAAAAATGTATTAGACTCTCTTGCCATGTACGCCTCGTTGGACAGCAAAGGAGGTCATCGACGTGCGCAAGAACCGCATCTACGAGACGACTGAACCAGAAGAAATATCACCTGCAATCAACAAACATGTCTGGAGCTACTCAGTGTACAGCACTCTTCAGGTAATATACTTAACTCAGATGTAGACCCTCGAGTTTTTTGCACCATTATGGAGCCTAATGTGAGATGCCTTAGAACACAAAAATGGAGTTTGTGCATGAATAAGTAAGCCAGAAAAAGGCCTCACAACATGCACATGAATGTCAATGTGAATCATTTCTATGACATATGTACATAGAGCTGCATCTGTTTCAAGTCAGTAGTGCTCAAGAAAAACAACCAAAAGTGGGATTAAATAAAAGTAAAACCCAACTATCTGGCATGAAATCATGCGAGCCGTCTCTTATAGCCTTTTCCCGGTGGCCAATCAGTGGAGATAGTGAGAGCTATGAAATTACAGAGCAAAATGGCAAATTATAAAACAACTAAATTACAAAACTATAAATTAGGCACAGCAGTGGGAGGTGGGTCAATCAGGTCGCATCGAATGGACGTGTCATTCAGAAAAGGTGTACCCTGAAGGACCCTGGTTGGCTGGCATGTGCTCGGTCGGCGCTCTGCTTTGCTATGATTGGCTGGTGCGTTGCTACCTCCCTGCGGCTTCGCGATATACATATGCCAAGCTGTCATATAATTGAGAGGGAGTAAACAAATTCATATACTCGCTCACTAACCTAAGGTCACCAACTATAATGGACGTTAGAATTCGACGGTAGTAGGTCTTCCACCAGCCTGCGTAGCCTCGTCATGCCAGCTTAGCACTGCAATTGCGGAGAATTCGCTATGCTAGGAAGACTGACCTGACTCTTGATTCAGCAGCTGAAATTCAAAGTGTCACTTTTCCCTTTTCCTATAGTTTTTGAGCTTTCCTACAGTAGACCTCATCAGCTTCCCTTCAAAAATATCATACTGATTAATGAACAGATTGTAGACGACAACTGTAGACACAAACCATTATGGTTCTGCGAAGTTCTGCCATGCAACCGCAACCTATTGAAGGTATATTAGCATAAGCTCTTCGATGAAGTTTTCTTGAACACTCACCAAAGCTCAACATCGTTCTTCATAGTTAGATTGATCTTCGTTATTCCTTTACATTTAACATATTTTTTCTACGTGGCACTGTTCCAGGCTCTACAGTTGTAGATATTAAATTGTGGATTTTATTTGAATGAACACCTAATAAATTAGTCATGCAACGAAAAGATCTCCGTCATCCTCATCTCATTATTCTTCAGCGTTGATCCCGCTTCATGATGGGTTCCACTTTTTCGATGAGCTGACGACAGTTTTCACGATCAAATTCTTGATTAGGTTAAATCTCGGTTATCTGCAAATTCACGTGTAAGGAGGTATTAGGCAAGTGTCGTTCTGGACTTCTAGATCTCCTCCTTGGTACGCGGAGAGCACTGCTAAGCATGCTCAAGCTTGCCCCACGTTCGCACAAGGAACACGCCATTGCATAGCAGACAAGCTTCGTTTCAACTTCTCAGCTTTCGACACCAGGTATTGGTAGTGACAGAAGCCTATAACATCCGTGGCTCGCACTCTTTGCAGACGTGTTCTAGTTAATTATTCGTATGCGAAGGGTGCTATGAGCTTTTATCAGTACTAATATAAGGGAGTAAGTCTGAATTCGTTTGAAATTTTAGATGGTCGAAGTGCTTATCGTCATCCCAATGAAAAGATTGATTAATGGCAGGCACTAGATTTTTCGTAAATTTCTCTTCTCTGTGCATTTTTTATTAGTCTTCTTTTTTCGATGTTTCTGCAAAAATCTCTGCAGAAAATTGGGCTCACATTCTAAAAACCAATAGATACAAGAAAGGCCAGAACACTCACTTTTGTGAAGCTATTTTTTCTGTTTTGTCGCAGGTAGAAAGATTTTCACGATGGCCATAGAAACCACCTATCCATCTAAAAGAAGCTCTGACTGCACTGCTTGATTAATGCGGATAGCTCTCGCATAATAGATTATATGCCACTGAAGAAAATAGTAATGACGCAGAGCATATTCCTTTTCCACTCCTATTGTGCAAATCGCAGCCTCAGTAAAATCCGCGCCTCGAACGTTCGGGTGCTCAACACCTCCCTTCGACTTTTGCAATTTCTTGAAATGTTTTTTTTGTCTTTTGCTGCATGTTCTTTAACAAAGCATGGAGATTGTCCTCCGGCAAAGAGTTATGGAATGAAAGTGCCACATGCTTACACTAAGCGCTCAGTTAGTTCATCGCATAGGGTACTTCTTTGACATATTCTATCAATGCAGATTGACTAATTATTGTGACGCTTTCACTGGCCGTTTCAGGCAGTCGCTACAGCTCAAAAACGACTATCGTAAAAACCATTGATAATAACTCCACTCTCCGATTTTTAGTGGGAACGAATAGGTTTTCTCGGTTCTCGCGCCTATAAACAGGTTTCCAAAAGCAGTTTCAGTTTGAAAGCTTCAAACGCGTCGAAATCGCTTAGGGTTCGGACATTGGTAAAGGCTCTGGCGAGTTCAGGATATCATAAAAGCTGCTTCAGACGGTAGTTGGAAGTAGCCCTTATATGAAGTTGAAAGCTGTGAAACAGCTCGCATATTCACTTTGAAATCTTTAGTTCGGACGAGAAGCAATATTTATCTGACTTGATATGCTGAACGTAGTGGCATTTTCATCCCTCATATTGACGTTTAAAAGCGTAAGTGCTCCTGTTTTTGCGCATTTATGTCCTAATACTGCTAACAGGTCATGACTACTGACTACAACAGTAATGGCCAGCTAGCATAGACATCAAAAATACAGGGAGTCTCAAAACAATGTGCTCATTGTTCGAATGATCATAAAGTTCCTACTCTTTTTGCCGATGTAAAGCTAAATACACGGCTTATAAAGGGAGGCAGGCGTTAATCCAGAGGTGGCTTAGTCGACGAGACTGATGGTACAGCGTTTCACGATGTTCACTTGACTTTTAGTGTAGACATCGCTTACCTGAAGTGTTTCCATGAAGAAGTGAGCGGATCTATGCCCTCTGCTTTGTTGAAATCTCAGTTTTGTGCACCTTTCGCAGTTTCTTTTGGTCCTATGAGACTCTGGCTTGGATGACACCTTCATTCCTGCGTTCTTTCCTGAAAGGGGTTCCTTAACTCAAACATTTTATTTTATTTATTAAATACCCTCTATAAGACATTAGTGAAATAAAACTGCAATACAACAAGCATCTTCCATTCTTATAAATATGCAGTCATCAATTCCGCCACAACTATTATATGCATCATTAATCGCCATGCTAATACAGCGTGATCTGCGGTAGGATGGAAGCCACGAATGACGAACACAGGTCTGTTTTATTTTAACAACATTTGTGGAGAATTATTGTTACACGAAATTTGAGCATTTTCTGTAAAGAGAAACGTTAAAAAGTGTTAAGTAAAACACGTATTCGCGGTTAGTTTTCATCTCACTCATTTCTTTACGCGTCTCTTTGAAGCATAATTTCAAATCAACTTGTCTATCAACAATGTTATCCAATCTGCATGATGCTACCTCTAAATTTTAACAGGTTTTCAAGCGGTAGCCACAATAAGCCAGCGCAAAAAGTGTTAGTTTGCGCTTTGAAATAGGCAGAAGTGAGTTACATAGTCTGGCTAGTGTCTAGTGGGCAAGCTGCACAGCTCGAGGAAATTATGTGAAATTCTAACGACTACAAATTGGCCTCAGCTGGGGAACAACGTCTTGTGTTTCATCAGATCCTATAGAAGCGGTATTGGGCGGGGCATTGGTCCTTGGTTTTCTAGTTTCTTCCAGCAATTTTTTGTCATGGTAGCTTTGTGAAGAAAGAGAAGCAATCTCCCCCAAATTTCAAATGCCAGCTCAGAGTTCGGGGGGGGGAGAGTAGGTTTTACGTTTTCATTAATGAGAGGTATTCGCTTAGCCAAAGAGAGATAGAAGGAGGGAAGGAAAAAGGAAGAATGAACGAAAGAAATTCTGACACAAATTATCCTGCATAGATAAAACACATTTTATTCATTTTGGACCCATTAGTGTTTCCTTTTCATTTGCAACATGATTCCACCTCTAAATACCTGAGTTAGACGATAGCGTCTTCGGACACATTCTATATGTCATGTACATATGACGTTTCCAAAAATGTATATGCCGTTCGAAGTCCTATCATTCGCGCCTTCTAAACTATCAAAAAGCGTTATAGCCTATTTTAAAATGCAGAGGAATGAAAGATCTTTCGGTTGGTTGAAACTGTGCCACGCAAGCACATGTCCAGCGTTTCACGATGTTTATTTGAATGAGAGTGCAAATGTTGAGCTAGGCGGAAGCTTTGGACTGCCTAGTCTTGATTCCCCAGGGTTTCTTAACAACTTCGAGCCCACCAAATGCCGCCTTGGTACCAAACACACCACTATGGTGTCGAAGGTAAGAAAAACGGTAGACGCGAGGGTGTCGCTTAGCGGTGGCGTAATTCATGACATCCTGGCGACCTATAAAGTTGAAGCCTCTATTTATCACGAAACTTCTTTCCTGAACAGCCCAATATCACTCCGACATCTTTCATGGTTTGGACTTGCCGAGTTCAAGCGAAAAAACCGCTGGACGAGTTCATTCCGGGATCCCAAATTTTAGAAAAAACAACATCGTGGTTCTCTCTGTCTATAAATCCTGAGTGATCTATTTTCTATTTTCTTTCTTATTTGAAGCTCTTACCAGATTCGTCTGTTGGTTCCTTTTTGTTGAAAAGTATTTTAAAAAGTCTGAGCGGTTGAAGAGAGAGGTCTGACCAAAACATGTCCTACAATATATTGACCTTATCTTAGTAAACCTGATTTGTAACGTTTCTGTTGCATTCGTGAGCAGAACTAGCTTCCAACGCCGTCAACACGGAGTTGAGCGACATCCGATTGCTTTCACTCCAACCTTCTATCTCGTGAATTAGTCTAAGCACCTCATACCTTCAGGTGTAATGGGAATTCTGGACTTCTAAAATGTCATGTCTCTATGATCAGCAGAAACCATAAGGTGACTCACCGTGGGAATGTAACTGCACAGCAGAGATCAAGAACAACGGTTGAAACAAAGAACCCAGAGGCAACTGACTCATCCTCGAAACCGCATCTAGCGCTGGGAAAAATCCTCGTTGAGGTAGCAGGAAACGAACGTTCGAATTTCGTTTTTCTTGTCTCGGTCACGCTTCAACGCGCTGACGGTCTAGATCAGTCAAAACATTGTTTCAATGATCAAAAAGGATTTAAAATGAATCCGCGCCTCCTCACCAGTTCGGCGGAGCAAAACAAGATCGTCCGTAATCTCAAACTTTTAATCTCGTCAATCTGGCTTGTCGTTGCAGCAATCGAAGAAACCCCGTCCGTCCAGCCGTTCTCCTCTCGGCCGCCCGCCATCCCGTCGCCGCAGCCCAGCCGACTTCGCAAACGCCAGACGCGGTCAGACCACAGGAATTTCGGAACAGCGCCAACCGGCAGCGCTCAGTGCTTGGGCGGTGAAAGTCGAGTCATTCTGTTTGGTCGAGCCGGCCAGAATCGGCCGAAAGCAGCACCGTGACTGGATGAGGTGCTGGATGACGTCCGACGTCGCCATGCATCCGGGAAAGAGTTTCGAGGATGTGGGCCAATCCTCGTCGCCGCAACTCCTAATCCCCTTGTGCCTCGGCGCACCGTGCATCTCAGCCACCGAGTCCTCAACCAATTTGACAGACCCTCATCCGCTCAGCTCCCAGCCACTGACCGTCCGGCCGCCCGTGATGCTACCGTACATAATTCCTCTGACAGCTCCTCCACTTTCCCCGTCCGCCAGCGTTCTGAAAGAGAGCTTTTTTTGGTACGAGATTCTTCTCTCACACTCCTATTCCGCCTTCACGAACTGAAGCCGTCTTCGAGGATTTAAAAAATCGCCCACTAGTTTTTCACCACTGCAGCGTTGACTGAAAGCTTCATCCATCATTTCTCGAACAAATCTCCTAATCGCTTCAATAGGCGAACAGCTTGGCGTCTCTTGGATAATCTGCATCCGAAGCCGTGCCTGACTGGTCTCTTCTTCCACAAAATTTTTGTAGCAGACAGTCGATTGAGCAAAACGCAGGGTATTTCGTGAGGCAGATGCCTTGTTAACAATGGTCGTGTAATGGATGTTACACAGGGATTGTCCATTTTACCAAAAAACGCTCAACTCAAAGTAAATGAACTAGAATGCCAGGAACTGTGACAAACTCCCTGCTGAAACAAGTAGCCCATCGTTTCGCTCAAAGTTTCACGTTTAAAATGAGGCTAAGCTCTAGAGGGTTTTCGTCCTATCTTTACTTTTTCATACTTAGTTGTTCTACCTCCCACAAAGCAACAACTAGATATGTGCTATAAAAGCCAACTATAAGAAAACTAATCTGGACATTCGTATCACAGTAACGGTTCTTATTCCTCCTCCTTGGCTCTGATTGCTTAGAGACCGGTTCTTATCTCTATAGTGTCGCGCTTTTTGTCACTCCTTTTGCTGTTATCTTTCAACGGTTTTGTAGATGAACAAATCATGATTCAGGCGTTTATTCTATTGTGAAAACTCTGTTTTGAAGTTCAAAAAGCTGTGCATGCGTTCTGCGGTGTCGGTACAATAAAAGGATAAAGGACGGCGTTACTCAATCCCTTTTGGGATGCGCCACGCATTCTACTTCTACGGGATGTCGTGGAGGCGATTTGAATGCGTATTTGACCATACACTGACTTGCGGTGGCCAGCCGATGAACAAGTCAGCGCGCTATCCTTCCCAGACAAGTCTGGTACCAATTCACCGACCCCAGAGGGATGGAAGGCTTGGTTGGCCCGGGCGAGAAATCCGAAGCAGGAACCTGGTATCGGGTGGAGGCTACAGTCGGCGCCTCCTCCGACTCGCTAAACGCGGCCTAAGTTGTTACAATACTCGGCCCATTAACAGCCTGCTTCAAATAGTTATGTTCTGAATACGTTGTTTTAGCCGAGAATTGTGGTTACGCACGTCCCCGCCTTTCTTATTCCTCGTTGTAGCTATTTTCCGCCTGCATTGGTTTTGTTTTTACTTTTGTTTGGTTTTCACACGTTGGATTACCCCTCACGTTGAGAACTAAACGGCAGCACCGCTGCATAAGTGTAAATGTAATAGACGTGGAAACTGTTGAGCCTTGGCTGGTAGCTGAAACCTTCTTCAACACTCTACATGTACCGTCGAAAAATATATTTAAGCACAGCGCTTCATATGAAGTCAAGCATGACCACGACTTCTAGTTATCGTCCTATGTTTTGTGATTCATCGACTCATCCGCCCTATTTCTTACGTGTTGAACTCGATGAATGCATTCAGCTGCGATCCCTAACGCATCCTGTCCCTCTCCAAACCACAACAAGTGGGAATAGTAAGACCGTTCAGACGGTGTTGCTGGCAGATTGAAATAGAGCAGATTCTCCTAGATGGGAGTTTGAGGAGGCACAGGGGTTGAGCCTTAAATGTGAGTGGCGAAATTTTGTAGAACTATCCTTCGCATCATCTTCGATGGTGGTATTGGGAATAAGCGATCGCCACGGTGGAGGTCTAACGTGGGTGTCCTCGTTTCCTGCTAGAAGTGATTTCTTTTGCTAGTATTCTCGGTTACTTCTTCTAGCGGCGAACGATAATGGCCGAAAGCAAAACCGGGGATCAGCCTTGAGAAACAGTGGCGACAAGTTGCTTCTTAACAACCACTCAAAGTTTCCTCTCCCGAATTATAAGCCTATAAAATATTACTTCCAGTGCTGAATTTGCTCATTGACTACTTAATACTTATTTGCTGTAAACTTAGCATTGTCTTGTACGAAGGAGAACCAGTTACAGTTTTTCCACAGTGCAAGCTGACAAATTAAGAATAAACTGGAGTTTCAATAAACGAGAAGGTGGTTTATGTGCTTCATGACACGCTTGTTTTTTCAAACACTTGCAGCGTAGTCAAATTGTCTCATAGTTAGCAGCGGTGCCTGAGAACCCTATAAAGGGATAAATAAATCAAGCACAAAAATTTGCGGAAAGGCCTATAATCGCGATGAACGAAGACGCCCGATGTCCTCAGGCGATAACGCCAGGCAACCCTTTGCAAGAATGACCCAAAAGAACTTCTACGACCACCAGGCTCAAGAAAACTTTCTCTAGTATGTCACTGGCACTCTTTTCTTTCATTTGATGGCGGTCGCAAGCGAAGAAGAGGAAGAGGAGGATGCATTACATGAGGATTACCACTAACACGACACCACCAACGATGCGCGTGCACTTCTAACCCTTCTACTCGAAACCTTCTTCACGTGGAGAAGGGAGTGGGCTCAGCTCTTCAATGCCTCTTCAATCCCCCTTGCGCTGTTATTGAAGTGCAGGGAGCCTCTCAGCACAATCTGTATTCAAGGTCATAGTCTTTTTCTGACTTTTACTACATAGCGTTGACTCCACCTGATGTACACTTTCAGGAGGTCTAGTATGTCTACGTTGCACCTCAAAGTGTAGGCTGATGACGGGCCGCTGTTGCTTTACACTCTATTTTTTCAGATTTCAGTTATTTTTGTTTGTAGCACCTTATAAGTGTTCCACAATCGCGTCTTCCGTCTTACAACTCTCCTCTTCCTACATTTTCTTGGTGCTCACATGGCCAGGCGCCGCTAAATTTTCAACAGGCCAGGCCATCCAGTGACTACTTCTCGCTTGGGAAGACTCGAGCACTGTGTGTCTCGTTTAGAACTATCCCAGGCGTGAGCGCGTTCTGGTGTTTTTATTATGCAACACAAAAAGGAATGAGACATAAAGGTTGGTGTTGCTTAACCCTTTTCGGAATCCTCTACCCAGCCTATTTGAAATTGCATTACATAGGCAATTTGAGCGTGTAATTGACCTATACAGTATTTTCAACGACCACCTCAGTGTATTGTCGTTTCCAGACCACTCTGATTCGAATTAGCCTCGTTAGGGTTTAAAGCTTGGCTGATGTCTATAGGACCCTTTACCGCGCTCACTTGTTGTATGATAAATAGGACACAAATTCGTTAATCATATATGTAAAATGACAACATGGACGCATAGGTGGTGCGGTCGGTCGGAAGCGGTGATATTCGCCCATATTCTAAAACACTCTGGGGCTCTATGCGCACACAGACTAGCCAAGCCTTCTGCCCTTTGTCAAGTCGGTAGTTTGATGCCACGCAGGATTGGGAGTGATAAAACCGAAGGTGGGAATAACATATATGTAACATAATGATAACGGAGGAACGGGAACGAAATGAGCAGTTGACTGAAAGAAGTGCATATGCACAGCGACCTTGACCGCATGGTCGATTTGCCCTGATTTCACTTTTCCTTCGATTTGCGAAGGCTAAACTCTGTTTAAGTGATTGTATGCGCCTATTCTATGAAAGATCTGAGATATTCTCAACGCGATTTGGAAGAGGAGGAACAAATATTATTTTACTTCCACCACTCTCTCAACTATGACCTCTAAAACCCCATTAGCGAAATGAGTATCAGGAAAGGTTATTGCAACTGCTCTGCACACAAAGGCATTTTTGGCCTTTCTTACCACTCAGCTTCAGTTAAAAGGTGGCAGTATACCTCTCCATAAGCCTATAACCGTCAATTATGGTAAGATAGTACAGAGCCTGCCCTAGGCTTTGTAGTTTCACTCAGCTCCAGTGAACTAAGAACGCCTGGGGGTCTTGGCTTCCGTGATGTGCAGGAAAATATAAAAATCTCTCATTTTTCCCTTCCTGATGCCACATGACGAGCACACCTTTTGCAAGAACCAAATTTAGCTGCCGCTGAAGTTTAAGGCTTAACGCTGCGTGCCACAGTGCGACAAGGACCTCTATTTTGGTGTTGGCTCAACTTCGAGTCACGATCCTTGATAGGTGCGTAGAAGACAAGAAGCACTGGTAAGACTGGTAAGACAAGAAGCACTGAATACAGCAAACATAAACCTCGTACACCTCAAATTCTACCGAATCAATTTCAGTTTTCTTCTAGCTATCCGATACAATTACACTACAGTGACTTGAGTTGACTCCATAATGGAATAAGAGATCAAGCTGCCTGTGAATCTCCACACAGCTTTGGCTGACTTTTGTTGGCGCGAGGCAGGTTTCAAAAAGGCCTCTAGAGGTGTGGGTAGGAAGAAGTTAGCCAGAGTGTATTCGCGTGCTCTGAGGTAGTTTTCTTCGTCAAAAAAGCAATTCGAGGAAAGGGCAGTTCCGCACAACTCGTCCTGAAGGACCATCATCATTCGCGTGTGTCAGCTGCTGTCCTTTTAGACTAAGTCGTCACCCTGTTGCCGCGAATTTCGTCTGGCCTATGCTCAATTAATCGGTCCCTTAGCGGGGCAAACTGTATGTATTGCTCAAGCCATAAACTCCATCAGCTGCCTTTTGCAATTTGCGTCTGCTTTCTACTAACCATTTACTTCACAACCACCCTTAGACGTTGCCTCTAGGTTAGTTACTATCTATGCTCCAGAAATTCGTAGCACATTCTGTGGTTTGTCATTGTTTTACTGTTTTCCTTTGCTGCTTTTTGTCATTGCTACAGTGCGTTTCAAAAGTATGTATCCACTCTAAAACTTGCCCATATATCGTTTCTCGTTCTTTTTTGCAGGGCCGCACTAGCTCTTCTAGATTCCTCGTAGTCGAAAATAGGTAACCACCCACTTTCAGAGATTTTTTTCGTCTCACACGAGAGTCAGAATTTTTTGAAGAAAATGGATTGAAATTGGGCGTTTCAAAAGTAGAAAAACAAAGTTTTCCCTAAATTAAAAAGTCGATCAAACCACCAGTATTTCTTATAACATCATGCATCGTATTATTCATGCTACTGAGAAGGTTCTGGACGATTTTGTCTTCGTTGTTGTCCCATGTCATCAAAATTACTACCACGTCATTGAACTGTTGGTTATTCGCGTAGGCTCGTTGAACCACGATCCCTCTACATGTTATCCATTCCGTGGCTATCAGGAGAACAGACCGGCCAGTCCGTTACTTGAATGTTGTGACGGAGGAGCCAACCTTTATCAACCTGGACACATGGATTGCAGCGCTGCCCTGCTGCAGAACATGTGTCCGATGTCTTCTGCCTCTCAAGAAAGGCACAGGGCTGGACTTCACTACAGCTTGACCCTTCAGACTCTCCGTGCGACACTACGAAAGCCTAAGCTTCAGCATTCCGCTGCTGAAGAGGCCGACCACTGTCACTAATGAACCGCTTCCAAACCGCCTCCAAGGTTGCGACGACGGGAGCTTCTCGCAGGTCTCTCCATTAATGTCGGTATCCATCAGGGTCATCCAGATTAGATTTTTCTCGTTGGTATAGATGAAAAAATTTAATCTGGATGGCCTCCGATGGATACCGACATTACTTACAATTTAGATGGTGAAGCCGCGAAAACTGGCAAAACTATCCTAATACTAATTGCACACTTGAAAACAGATAGGGTACAACTTACTCCACGCCTTCTTCGTAAAGCGCTGCACGCTTTGGTGTTACAGTTCTAGTAGAGGAGCAAAGTTCTACTGCTTAGGAGGGATGCACTGATCCTTCAGGTCACCTTCGTGAGAGACGAAAGGCTGGGCTTTAATCAGATATCATCTTCTAAAAATTCGATGATAGGGCGCTCGGGAAGTACCTGCCGACTGTGGCAAAACTTCGAAACAACGCAACTTTCTGACAACGTTCTACTATTCAACAAAATAATTTCCATCACCATCGGCTACTACCCGCCAACAACAAGACCTCGAATTCCTTTGGCGTAGAACTCCGGCGAAATGGAGGCGTAAAAAGCCCGAAGGTCATTTCTGTGTTGGTCACAATCATCGCGCTCTAGGTGCTGAAGCGATCGGAACAGGTAGTAGTCGATTAATGCCACGTTCGGGCTGTACAGTGGACACTATAGAGCTTCATACCCAAGTTCCAGAATTTTCTAGGAAGTCTTATTTGCGATGAGAGGGCCCACGTTGACGGTTCCTTGCGGATCTTGTCGGCCCGTCTCTGCAGCTTAGTGCATATGATAGAGTAGGACTCTACAGTAACCGCCGTATTCTCAGGAGGCAGTTGGATATGGCATATTCGATTAACTCCTTACCAGATACTCAGCATGACCTCCTCGTGGATTTCACCATTCACGAAAGGGGTTCATTGTCAGGCACGCTTTGCACGTATATGCTATACACCTTGGAAGAGAAGGCAAATGCGTGAAAGCGAGTTGTCCCAAGCCGAGGTTCTTGATCCAGCTACCGTCTTATAGGTCCAGCACCCATTAAATCTTCTCCCCGAGATTCTTGAGAAGTATAGAAGTACCGATAGAAGCCTGAATATATCTATGACCTGTCTAGGTCTCTCTAACTTTAGTTGTATGTTGGAGTCTTTCCGGAACAGTTTTGGAAACGACCTCATACTTTTGTTTGTGGTTCCATGCTATCCGTATTCTGTCGATTCTTTTTCAATTCAAATATATGGTTGACAGGTGCGAGTCTCTGTGAACCTCTGCATCAAAGACGTTGCAATGGCATTTAGGGTTGACTTCAACAAAGGGCTTCCCACAGTTTCACTTGGTACATCTCTTCAGACTCTGAGGTAGGCGGTGCGGGCCGGTGGATATCTGCAGAACCTCGTGTGGAACTCAGGCAATGTGTTGCAGCCATGTGTGGGTCCCAGCAGAGGCACGGTGATCAGCATCACTGGCCGAAGCAGTTGACCAGCTCGCTGATGGCTGCGCCTGACGATAGCATCTCCTCGGCGATGACGCCGCCCGTGCGGCCGCGCAGCCATAGCGGCGTCGAGTCGAGTGAATCGAGATGTTGGATCATAGCGCTGCTAACTTCACTCGATCGCGTTCGTCGTCCCGTGTCGAAGCCCGCCGGCGCTCGCCTACGCACGCGGTCATTCCGCACTTTCTGGCGAACGTCGCCGAAGCAGGCGCTTCGCTTCTGAACGCCGCCGAGTCGAAACCGAAAACGCCACCTGAGTCGCCGCCGACATCGCCGTCGTGCGTGGGCCAATCTCGCACTCAGCAAGTGCGCCTTTTGTTCAGGCGTCCGGCTTGTTTTGATAGCAATATGTCATCGTATCAACCGCCGTTGGTTCACGTTTGTTGTTGTGTGTGTTTTGATCAGTAACTAACTTGTTCTAACTGTACTCTGATGATGATGCTTGCAGTTTTTACGGTGTGATTGCCACCCACAAACCGACCGCACGCTGCTCGATCAACTCAAACTATCAGCCTGCCGCTCCTCTAGTCACTGCCCCGTTCGTGCCATTCAGGGGTATCGCATGGCGGTGATCACCGCTAGGCTCAGCACCCATCCCATCGGCCTTATCTGCGCATTCGCCGACTGTGTTCCGAAAAAGCCGTGAATAGGCCTCGCTCTGACCTGCTGCTGCTAATAGTTCATGGCAATCAGTCTCGCTCCAAAGCAGGATATCAGCCATGGCCTTCTTTTTTCGGGCAATGGAGCGAGAGCTGAACTGCGCGAGATCGTCACCGTCTCCTGAATGACTCGTCAGAACTAATCAGCGATCACGTATGTGAGGATGTCGCCTTAGCGGTCACTTCTTCTGAATCTGTTTCGCCTTTGAGGCGGTTTCTTCGCAAAATACCACGCCTCTCGCAAATCGCTCGTTCACTTTGGCTCCATAGAACCTTGGCTTCGCGCATCTGTTTCGTCTCCATATCCTTCACACTTCCCGTTATCGTTTGCAGTTTCTCGTAAAAATGCGAGTATTTCCGTCCTTCTGATTTGTTTGCTTACCATCATGAAAAAATACTTTGCTAGTGTGAATATGTGGCGCAGTGGCATAAGGCGCATTATTCGAGTGCAGTCGTTCAGTTTCCATGAATTTTGTAAAGCAACTAACCGCCTAGTTCTCGCTGAGCGGCGGATCTCTACGTAAGCTCATATAATGTTCTAAAGAAATGGCAAAGTGCTGCTACCTGTAAAACATTAGTCCCAATTAGACTCTCCATTCAAGTAGCCTTGTCCGTTGCCACCTTGAACCAGGATGTGCGCTGCCTTCGCCAACGTCCCCGCTACTTTCACTATTCGTAGCACTTTTTTATGCGCTAAAGCCTCTCACAGATGAGTCTCCACATTACGCTAGCACACCAGAAATGTGCTCGAGTTGCTTGATATTTATTTTTTAGGCCCTTTACTGGTTACGCGGTTGAATTGCCATATTCTAGGTTTACGTATGTATATTTCTGATCAGTTATAAGCCTGTTCCAGTTCTTATCCTTTACCATGACTTATCCTATATGTCGGCTTCATCTGAGCAGATACAAGCATTAGCACCAAGTTTTCACGGGAACTACACGTCGCGGATGTAACCGGTTCCGTACCGAACTTGTTAATGGGGGGGGGGGGGGGCTTTCATTTAACTAAAACCTCTTCCACCAAATTAGCTCGATCCTACGTGACCCCTTTAACAAATAGAACTCTATACTGTGTTACGGAGATGGGGTGAAGCAATTTGTGATAAGATTAGAGCGATGTAATGTGAACGGGTTGCGCGCGTATTTACTGCGCGTACAAGCAGTAAACCTAAACTAGTTGGTAATGTGATTGCAACGTATTTCACTAGTCCAAAACATGCAAGTGAGCCATCCAGCACTACAGTACTGTCTATGTTCAGAAGTCAACGCAGGCCAGCATCTTCAAGGATCGCTGGGGGACTGCTTGACAGGCAAAGCTGCGAAAGTTAACGGGAAACTGGTAGTCTCTCAGAAGAACTTGTTCCGTGCTATCACCTTGACAGCAGCATAGCGTGCGAACAATTTAGCAAAAACGGTAGACGATAAAGTGGTAGTACGGAACGAGTGTAGAAGAGTAAAGCAAACCAATTCAATATTCAGTTATTTTTGCTTCAAATTTTATTTTGCGTTGTAACAATGATTAGTTGCACACTGCAATCATCAAACCTTATAATTCGCGTAAACATCTGCTAACACATAACCATAGCCACGAAGTTTGTTCGTTTTTTGTCTTTCTTACGGTGTATTAAAAGGAAGAGGAAATGATCTGTTGCTGAATGGTCTTCGAGCTGTTAGTTCTTCAGGTGGTGAAGGTGATAAGCTATTCAGTGTACACGGAAAAGCTGTGACTAGATTTCGCGAAGTACGCCGTATACTTATGGAGTTTAGAAAAGGTCAAGGGTGGGCAAAATCAGTCCATTCTTGGGATGTATCATATTACGCTTGCTGCAGATATGATGCATCAATAGAGGATTTGGAATACGTGGGCCCATGCAAAGGTATCCGGTCCTTGTTCACCATTGGCCGCTCTCGTGCAATCACATTCACCCGGATATAGAAGGACTGTTCGACTGGTCATGGTCCGTATGTACTTGGGGAGTGCACACAAGGACAGGCCGGTGGGTCTTAGTTATCGTGGGGTGCCATCGCATATGAAGTGCTGAGGCAGAAGTCCGAACGTTGCCCTGTTGTTGACTGGGTCATCACTGGAGATAGCTGCTGTATTTCCGCTATCGATGTTTTGTTGCCACTTCTGTTTACTGTGTCGAAAATATTGCAAGTTGCATGATAGTGCCTCCTTAGCGGGAGTATGCTTCCGCCTTCCTGGAACAGCTGCCTCTCACGTTTACGCTGCCCCGAAAGCACAGTGCACCCACTGCTTTGAACTGACAACTTGGACTAGGTCACGTCTGGTCCGTCAAAGATAACTCCTCGTTGCCAAGGCTTCCTTCAGCTCCTGGACAATAAAGAATTTAGTTCGACATTTTTGTAATTCTGCTATTATTTAAAGTATGTAGCAACGATCTCGGCAATCGAGCCTTCGTTTGACGTTGATTTTGTACCAGTTACAACGTACTTTTATCTAATATAATACATTGAACATAAAGATCGCAGGTCATAAGCCAAACTTTTCCTACGACGTTACTTGATTCCAAATGAAGTCGGTCAACCGATATCAATTCTAAAACTGTCACGTTTGATATAGCATCCGCGCCTCTATATTTTCGTATTTACTGTAGGCTGCCTTCTCTGCTGTAAACGCTGAGATCAGGCATTGCTTAAACAAAATAACTACAAAGAATAAGTATGGGGAAGAGGTACTCGCTTTGACAAGACTTAGCTCTATAAATATATTTATTTACTTATTCTTTGTGGGCCAAAGCAGTTGAAGATCACCTGTATCACCTGTCGTCCCGTTGATCATCGACTTGCTCGAGCGGGCGCCAGCAGCGTCTCCATTCGTCCCTGTCGCGTGCCAGAGTGGTCCAATGGATCCTCCTCGCTCGAGGGACACGAAGAGTGTCATATCGGTCGTTCAGGGCTTTCACGAAGAAGTCCGACCAACGCGTTGGTGGGCGTCCCGGTGTTCTCTTGACATCCCGCGGAATCCAGTCGGTAACGGCTCTCGTCCAGCGGGTGTCTGCGAAGCGCATTACGTGGCCGGCCCACCTAATTTTCGACAACTTGGCCCACGCGACAGCGTCTCTGATCTTCGAACGTCGACGAAGCTCGGAACTCCGGAGGCCTTCTCTCACTTGCGTGAGTCGTGTCACTCCGAGCATCGTCCTCTCAATTCCACGCTGCGCGACGCTGATCGCGTGTTCATCCTGCTTTCGCATAGCCCAGGTCTCTGAGGCGTATGTTAGGGCAGGAAGAACAGTGGAGTCGAATAGGTGGGCACGGAGTCGGACGTTCTTCGTCTTCTTCGCGACTTCTTCGACGCTGAAGTGAAGTTGAAGATATATGCATGGATACAGCAATCAGAAAAACAACACTTTGAGGTAATAGCGGTTTGTTTTACCATATACTTTGTAACGGTATGGTGTCGATAAGATCCAGTCCATAGGTAAGGAATCCTTTCTCAGCTTTGTTTTTAGCACTTCCACCATGAGGGAATATTGTGCTCGTATTTTTTGCGCTCCCCGTGCATTGTATTTGATCAGTTTTCTGCCGTTTCCTATAAGGCCAAAGTGTTCTTAATTGCTGCCAAGTCCGACGAGTACTTAAATTGCTAGCTACGGTGTACTAGCGAGGTACTACTCCGAGTTGCCGCTTATCAGTATGTGCGGCATTGTATCTTTCCTCTGACGAAACTATATCGAGGTACACCCGAGTACCTTGAGACCTTCCGCACTCTGCACGGATCATTAGGCTAGGAAGGAGGTCGTACAATTGCCGCGTTTCCACTTCTTTAGACTGCCGGGTTCAGTCAACTGTATTCGCTGTATGTACGAGTTGTCCTTCCTGTAGAGGCCTGCGATTATGACTCGTTTTCTGCTTTACAGCCGTGTCCAACGTGTGTGAACGAACTCGCAAAGCGAAAACTTATGTGATAGTGTCGGCGACACATTCATGAGCTCCATGAAAACCAGAACTTTGTGAAACTACGTACTATTCAGTTTGCGGGAATAGCCTCACATACACGACGACATAATGAGAGTCATAAGAAACGAGAACCCGAGTGAAACTCCAAGTATAACAGGCTATTCTTCCCATACGTGGAATTCCGAGGCGCGTTCACTTTCGGTCGTGAAGCAGCCAGCACGCCACAGACGGCTTCGCCTTTTCGAACTTCTTGCCATCCATTTGTCCTCCCTCTCCTTCGAGGATACTGAGCAATTTGCACCGTATGCTGCCGCCGTCGGTGGCGGTGCCCTTGCATTTTGCTGAGTTGTTCCTTTATTTGCAAGAGATGCAGCGTGTCTTAATATGATGAAGAGATCTGCCGTTGCCGTTGTCAACAGTTGCCCTCGTTCTCTGCTAGCTGCTTGCCGTTTGTTGGAGCTGCATGAACGGATCACCAATTGCCCAGCAACGTGAAGGTGCTTTGCTTTTACACATTCCCCCTACATTCCTAGGAAATTCGACAAACAACATTTAGAGGGTGACTGCATTGCCCTTGCACTCACTATTACTCCCTACTATACAATTGATTGCACAGTTACATTGAACCAGGTCAACCTATGAAGAGAGTTGGTCCCATGATACGTCAGCATCTGATATCTATAGGTTCGGATCTCGTCTAGGCAAACCCAATCTTTCTTCCCTCCGGGTCCCCAAATTAGCACAGCACGCTTAGAGAAAGTTAACATAGTGACACAGGCATCGGCTGCCAATCACAAGACATTGTATGTAGACTAAACAAGCAAATTGTCCACACGATTTTAGGGAAGATACTGAACATACCAGCCGACCTTCACCTTCTATCCTTTATGTCTTTTACAAATCTCACCAGTTCTATTTTTATCGACTATTTTGCCAAAGACCCTCATAACTGACGTTATGTGCTAGGTATCTGACAGCGACGTATATGTTACCCATATATGTGTGAAAGTAGCTCTCGTTTGTATACTACTCCTGAGAAGCAAAATAATCGCTTTGGAAGGCACAATGATTTTATCACAAAACTCTTTCTGTGCTTTATAAATTTGTAGAAACGAATTGTAAGAAGTAAACCTTATCAAGCACGCCTGGAATGCGCCACGCATTTCAATCGCTCGGAGCGGTTCATATTGTGGTGACTCCTTCAATGAATTTCTTACCTTTATGTGCCTCTAGTCTGCGTTTAAAATTAGACCCGACTCATGCCGTATTCATCAGTGTTGCTAACCACGTCAGAAGCGTTCGCGAAACAGATGATGTGTGACGTAGAAATACATTTACGTCTACCAGTTGTAACTCCTATCGCATGTTGAATAATATGGGCAGTTAAAAGAGAAGCTGGCTGTCATGCGCACCCCGAATCGAGGTTTGGGTCCTGCCCACGTCAAGGAGGCCTTCCGGCCAAAGGTCGCCGAGCTTCCTGAATACCTGTCTGGAAACGATAAACCACTAATTTGTTTATCTATTGTTCATCACAAGTCATTGTTTAGGTCCAATATGAGTTCACATTACCTCCACGACATCACGTCTAAGTAGAATGCGTGGCTTACCCCGCAAAGGGATTAGCTAACTATGACCATCGTCATTTATCCCTTGTTTGATAACGAGGTGCATCTCTTTGACGAACATATTTGAATGTGCTCAGTAAACGTATGTCGTTCCAGCATAATTAAAAAGCTGCCACTTGTTGTATATTTTTGGGCGTTAGTAAGCCTTCCTTCTGTCCAAAAGAATTCCCGTTTTTACTGCCTTCTAGACACAGCACATGAAAGAAGCAAAAGGCTCCCGAGTTTTTAGCCCTCGGTGATTGTGTGTGAGGACGTTTTCAATGTGGCTTGCCGATTCCTAAGAGATTTTCGCTCAGTTTGGCGGCCTCACTTCTTCTACCACAACGTGTTGTGGTGAATCACTTGCAAATCTAATATTTCTTATCTTACTAAATCAAGGCCGAGCCACTTTACTTCTGTCTAGCCAAGTGTCTCGCCGGTTTGCACCTGAACTTGCGAGCATAGAGCCGATGTAAAAGCATTAAAGCAACCATAGTCACCAAGGAGTGGGAAACCCTTATTTACGGCGTAAACCAGCATTGAAAACGAAAAGGGTGATTAGCGTTTTGACAAAACCACTGCTATGAGCTCGACCGCTGAATGCTAGCACTGATTAAACGCGATATATGGTACTAGTTGCCAATTTCTCAGCAATTTTCACGGTTTTTGATATAACAAATTGCATGTCAGAGCACAAGAAACCTTCGGTGTTCATCAGCAGAATCACAGCATGGTAGGCTGAACCTGCAGGTAACAGGCGCTGCCAGTTTCCCGGTTCTCCACTCAAGCCAGCGTCTCATTGGTCTCATTGCTAGTCTATAGTATCATAATTTTCTTGTTTAACTCACACACTTGTGTTATAAGGGTACCAGACGTTCAACGGCCTGCCGGCCGCCAAACGTCTGGTTGGGCTTCGTCCCAAACCCGGAGAATAGAACACCCCGAACGTCTTCTTCTCCTCTTTAGGCCTTCTCTCATTCATTAAAAAACTTGTCAGCCCCCCCCCCCCTCCCCTTCGTCGATCCCTACTACTGCAACCACCTTCACTGGACCTCCCTTTGTCCCCTCTTCGCTGGTTATCTTATCCTTCACCGATCCCCATTACTGGTCCCACCCTCACTGGTCCCCTTTTAACTCATCAACCCTTTTCCGGTCCCCCTTCACTGGCCCCTTTCCCCCCCCCCCCACTACCTCACCGGTGCCCATTGCTGGTCCCTTCCTCAGCGGTCCCCCTTCACCTGGTCCCCTCTTCACTGGTCAACATTCTACCGTCCTCCTTTCACTGGACCCCTCCCCCTGCTTCACCGGTCCACCCTTCACTGGACCACTCCCCCCCCCCACTTCACCGGTCCCCATTACTGGTCCCTTCCTCACCGGTCCCATCTTCACTGGACCCCTCCCCCCCCCCCCCCCCCTTCACCGGTCCCCTTCGCTGCTTCCCCCCCCCCCCCTTACCGGCCCCATTGCTGGTCTCACCTTCACTGGTCCCTCCTTTATTGGTCAACCCTTTACCGCTTCCCCTTACTGGGACCCCATCCTTCACCGGTTCCCAATTACTGGTCCCACCTTCACTGGTATCACGTCGTCTGAATCCGGAATCCTCGCGCGACAGCGGTGACACCTCTTCCAAACCCGATGGCCTGTTGAACAACGTAAGTGACATGTGTTCTCAACCCTAACGTGCCTTGCGCGACATCGGTGACGTCGTCTGAATCTGGAAGGCCCTTCGCGACATAGGTGACACCTCTTCTGAATGCAGGCACCTGATGAGCGACGTCGGTGACATGTCTTCTCAAGTCGGACGTGGTTTGCGCGACATCGTTGACACGTCGTGTGAATCCGGAACCCCTAGCGCGACATCGGTGACGTCGTCTGAATCCAGACAGGCCTTTCGCGACATCGGTGACACCACTTCTAAACCCAGGCACCTGATGAACGACGTCGGTGACGTCTTCTCAAGCCGGACCTGCATTGCGCGACATCGGCGACACCTCTTCTCAACCTGAACGTCCTTTGCGCGACATCGGTGACATGTCGCCTGAACATGGACGCCCGTCGACAACTACAACAGTTGACAAACTGGTGACAACTGCAACCTCCTCCCCCCCCCCCCCCCCCTTCCCCACACTTCCTCCCAACACACTCCCCCAGCACTTCTGTGCAAACAAACACACACAAACTCACCCACAGACAAACGACCGTTCTCGCTTATATATAGTAGGATCCTTTAAAACAGATGAAAGTAGAATGCCTCAACACTACCGCTTGTTGGAGTACCTTGCTAACCACTACGACTGACGTGCTCACTATCAGCACAGGGTAGCAACAGCATCTCAAACACCTGTCCCCCATGAGATCAGCTACATCTTCAGCTGCTCACATAGTTCTTTGAGCCCAATAGGGATGCTCAGCAGCGTCACCCTTTTGAGGCACTGTCTCTCTTCCACGCTGTTTGCATCTGCATGTCAATCACATTTTAAACACAAACACCTTTAACGTGTCTGTATCGTGATTAGTCTACACACTCCCTAGTACCTAAACGACGGAGAATCCCCTTGTAGGACTGATTTCTTCCGCTCATGGTCCCAAGCCAGTGATAGCCGTTTTGAGTGAACTCAAAAAACCAGATGACATACGCTGTACCGCCTCAATAGTGCTCAATAGTTAGATGTGGGCAAACTCATATAGTTGTAGACTGTTTCATCCACTGCAGCGACTAGTATGCTTTGAATTTTTGAAAGGGCATAAATTTTTACGTCCTATCAAAAATTCAAAGCAAAGTGGTTAACGTCCCAACATTTCTGTTGTTGAAATATCTAATGTTTTTTTACAGTGGTAGCCTACACAAGACGTTCTGACTATCCAACAAAAAACCCCAGTCTCAAGCAGGACTTTATAAATCTGACTTCGCAGTGCATAGAAGTTCTATCTCTTAAACCTAATGATGAGCAATACAACGAAATTGAACGAAATCAACAATGAACTGCTCTGGGGTGGAGCAGAGTGCTCTGTCTGCGTTCCTTTTTCACTCGATGGGACTGGACTCGGTGGGATTCAGTGAAATTGATGTTTTGGAACTTATATACGGTACTCGTCAAACGCAGAATTTACATAATATTTGTCTTCTTTGCCTTAACTATCGTTTCATTAAGGGTGACTGTAACTTATACGGGACGGTGGGCACAAGGAACAGTACGTAAGTTAGCTGAATTTAACAAATTTTAAATATTGATAATAAAACTAAACATAAAAATAAAAAAGGTAGAAAAAATGAAAATAAAAATAAAAATAGGAGAGGAGAAAGTAAAATAAACGAAATGAAAGAAAGAACAAAAATAAATAAAAACAAAAATAAAAAATGATAAGAAATATTACGTAATAAATAAACAACAATTGAAAATTAAAAATTAAAAAGTGTGAACATTATAGCACCTCCTTTCCTGATGAGCCACATTATGAGGAGTGTCATAATGAGCAAGGTTCGTCTGAAGAGAAGTGGCGAAACGAACCATTGGAATTTACTTCTACTGTTATTTCTGCTAAATATTCAAGAAAATTTATACGAGTGTTGTGGAGCGAATTTGAATACGTATTTTGTCAGCAAAATAGACTGGTCAGCTGATCGACTGGATGGTGTTTTAAACTTCCTTGACAGTCTGATAGCCTCTTACCATCCCCACAGTTACGGAAGCCATGGTTGGCCTGAAGGGAACATCGAACCATGAGTCTATTTCGAGTGCTGGCTTCTCCTCCAACTGAGGTACACAACAGGAGCATGTGCCGTAGAAATAGAATGCATGGCGCCCATAGTGAATCCATTAATGCCATCGTTCATTCGTGATGGTTTTCTGTTGTTATTTTTCTACGTTGTAGAGTATTGAATAAAGAACAACGCGAAACTGATGGCATGACAGCTAAGACAACGAAATGGTATCCAATTGTGAGTTATCCCTTTCGACTACTTCAACTGTCTGATTGATTAAAAAGAAAAGTTTTGTTCTGTGTTCAACAAGAGATTGTGACATATGTTCGGAAACCCATTACAATAACTGGCTTTGGTGCGAGAAAAAATTGATGTTTCATTAAGGCAACGGGGGCATGTGCTTCCAAGCAAGCACCCCATTTATCAGTGCTTTCCAGCGTTTAACGCTTAACGTTCACATCGCTCATGACCTCTGCATTGGGAATAATCAGGACGTTGCGGTTGGTTTTTTGAGCAATGTTGTTAAATTTTGGTTCTCTTATCTGCGGGATCGTTTTCAAAAACGACGGACCTTTTCAACATGTTGACGACCAGAGCTGTTTTCGCGCGTCTGTCGTGTGGGACCAAGCCTCTCACGACACGACATCCCGCGATCCAAACGTCATCTGAAGGGTTATTTGGGATGCCGAACACGAATCTGAGGTTCGTTTCACCGAATACAGCCAAAGGCCACCTATATCGACAACTGAGGTGGTCGGGTCAAAATCACCCACTTGGCTCAGACTTCGCCTAGCGTGGCCGCTTAGAGTGTTGATTATAGGTAAGAAGACTGTCTTCAGTTCGTTTATCATTGATGACATGCGTGCCTTGCATGTGGAAATCACGCATAGACCGCGTGATAGCGCGCGCGAGAAAGTGAGATACGACATCGCTCCTCAAGATTAACCAGTAACAATTGATCCTCAGGCCTCAAAATTAATCACTAACAATCGATCCATTATTTTTGTATTGTTGAACAGATATTACCACCCATAAAGTTTTGTGCTGAACGCCATTATAAAAATCAGAAAGTTGGTATGAGTGCACTTTAATTATTACCTGTTATTTCGAGAATGAGGCGACTGATCACCCTCATTTACCTGTACCTACCGCAGTGCGCCGTATTAGGTAAAACGGGCGTCGGATTTGTGTTCAGCATCCCAAAAAACCCCTAGGCGAAGTTTGAGCCAAATCGGTGATTCTGAGCCGACCACCCTAGTTGTCGATATGGGTGGTCTCCGGCCGTATTCGGTGAAACGGGCGTAGGATTCGTGTTTGGCATAACAAAAACCCTCCAGGCGAAGTTTGAGCCAAATCGGTGGTTTCGATAATTTTATTAGAGGTGCGCCTCAATTTAGGACGCATTGTCTTCAACGTGCTAATGAGTCCCTTCAGCGGTTTGCCATTAAATAAATTCACCTTTTCTATTTCAGTGACTACCGTAGCGCTTCTTCTCTTGGAAAAGAAAGTCTCAAATGCTGCTTTTTTGCACACAGAAATATCTGCCCAGTTTGCAACAATTTCGTCAACGTCAAATGTAGCTATGACTGCCATTAACTTGGACATATAGGATTCAAGCAGGAGCGATAGAATTATAAGGGGGGGGGGGAGGTCGACAACTAACTATTCACAGACCTTTTTCCCCTGAAAAATCTAGGTCTTCAAAGAGTGTAGTTAGAAACTTCAATTAAATCGCATTTAATGTGCGATCTGATTTTATTTTTAGCATGACTTACGTCCATGGGTAAATGGCAGCGAATTCGGAGGAGGCGTCAGCTATCGCGTGCACACCGAGGTTCTTGGTCCACCTAGACCTACAATTTCTCCGAAATCGGTGATTGCGTATAAAACTTCTCTATGGGGGTAAAAACACCGAATTATTCACTACACACAGTAAATCATTATATAAGTAGAACACCCATTGACATTGCTTCCACGATATAGAAAACGAAGTAGCATTCAAAACAAAACAAGAGCTCACTAGAATCCGTAGAGCTAGAGTGCGTGGCGCATACCAGACATTGTTTGGTTAACGCCGTCGCTTCTCTTTTTTTACCTTCCACATTTTAGCGTTGCTTATAGAGGCAAGATCTCCGCGACTCAAAAGCACAGCTGCTGCTTTAATTTTGAGTGAATTTGTCCCCACTTTTCATATTTTCAAACGATGCAACGTGAATCTGTACCTACAAAGGAATATTGAATTAATGAATGGATTCCGTTTTCGTTGAGCTGCTCGTGACCGCTGTCGTCATGTTTGCCCTCTGTAAACGGTTTTAAGAGCATACCGAGCTATAGCCTTCTGACAGAACGTGCTTCCCAGCTGTGGAGTGCTTGTCCTCCCCAACGTTGGGTGGAAGAGCGGAAACGCCTACCTCACCTGGAGAGTGATTCTTGACTATCTCGTCATGAGACGATACAGCAACGAATTCTCGATTCTTCGACTAGCGTGTAAGTAGGTTCGACTTCTTAGGTTTCTTCAGATACCTCTGGTCGAATGAATTATGTCATTCTCATGGCCTCCATTTCGAGAACATGAAACTTACAGATTCGTACTCGTTCGTAAAATGGGTCGGTAATTTCGAACTGTATTGAATCAATAGCTTCTGAAGATGCTAATCAATCAAACTCCTAATAGCTTAGCTTGTCCTGACTTTACAAAGGCTTTCTCAAATCTCGTTATTCCAATATTACTCACAAGAACGCATTTGGCTTGAAGTCATCGCAGCACAGTTCATGCCTGTGTTGTCTTGCTCAACACTCCTCTCAGTTCTTCATTACTCTTCCTAAACTTTCTGTCATTTGCCGGTGAACTCGAGTCAATTAATGTGCACTATTTTCTCTCCATCCCCATTCACCATGGTGTCTGTGATTCAGTGAGAGCACCATTTTTTCTTCGGTTCAGCTAACTTCTCATATTATGCCGTCTTCTTTATTCGTGTTGTCGTACTAGGCGTATGCTTAGCTGCGGGAATACAGATGAACTATGACGCTGGAGCAGGAGCGACGGCTTCGAGTTATAGTAGGCCTGGATCACACAATACACGCCACCTGATTACGCTTGCAATTCAAATCGCGTCATATGTACAGTATCACATCAATTTGTAGACTTTCCAAATCGAGTTGGACACTGTTCAGATCAAGTCGGACACACCTCTAAGCAATTTTGACGGTTTTGGAATGAAGCTGAACCTCTTCCAAACCAAAACAAGTTTTCCACTTAAAAATAGAGCCTTTCCAAGTCGATTTGAGTAACTTTTTGTTCAAGGGAAATATAGTATGACATTCTTTCACATTTTTTATTTATCTGCCTCAACAAGCAAAAAAAACAAGAACTACTTGAAATTTTATAAATGTTTTATCTATTAAGGAGAAATGACAAATTAAATTTTGCTTTATAGCACAAGAAGATAACAGTGATTTAATGTTTAATATAATTGATCCCGTCACGCCACTCGACTGGATTGTCACGATTTTCATTTCCTTGATAGTGTAAATACTGCGTGCTTGAAATAGCGATGTGAGGAAATCGTTTTTTATAAATGTTCTTGTTGCACCGTTTACACCTCTGTTACTCCACGTTAGATTCTCTATCTGTTAGATTAAAATCGCGATAATCTAGCCGAATGTATGACGCTATCTCTTACATAAATATACCAAATAAATGATTCCTATCTTTCTGATGTTTAAAACCATATTCAAATCGTTATTTTCCTTGAAAAGGTCAAAAAACATGTATAATTTCAAACAGAGTGTTTACTCGTTAGAGCAGGTGAATAAGAATATTTCAAAGAAAGTTATACTACACTTTTCCTAATCAAAAAACTATTCTAATCGCCTTATGATGTCTAAATTTTAATGTGGAAAAGCTTGTTTTGACTTTGAAAATGTTCAGTTTACAAAAAAAAATCGTCAAGCTTGGTTTTTGATTTTAAAAGTTGATGTCAAATGGTATAAGCCTGAACATTCACCTTTGTTAGTAGGCTGACTGCGAAGAAAACCACCAATGATTTAATAACTTCTTGAAAGCGTTACGGTGTCAAATCTCACATCCACATACATCATCATCTGCTTCTCCCATTCACAACTCTTCTTTAAAGCTGCCTGAACTCAATCTATTTTTTAGCAGCCCCTCATCAGGGAGCCGCGACAGGTTCAGCTTTTTTCTTCAAACGCCGCTCGCACCTTTTCCTGGGAGAGAGCGAGTGATTTCTCGTTGCTAACAGCCTGTCAGCTAATCTAAGACCTTTTCCCTCGGAACCCATCCATGGCTTTTCGCAATTCAGGTTCTTTTTTGGCGACAGCTGCTCTCTCGTTCTGTAGGTATCGCAGTGATCACGTCGTTGCCTTTTCGCAGTTTTTTCCCGCATGAAGAACGCTCTTTTCAGAATGGAGTTCGCCTCTCCGTTCGTCATCGACACGTCTACTCCAGAAAGTCTGGAACGGGACTTCTACGCATGGTTAAATGTACGCGGTGTGCTAGATAAGGGAAAACACATAGAAAATGAAAGTGGTTCCGACGCTTGGAGACGGTCGGCGGGAGAAGGAGAGCATGAGGGGGCATAACGAGCCGAAGCGCCTAATTCGTGTCCGCGCTACCAGTACTCTGATGCTTGAATGCTAGGGGTAGCGGGATGTGGTCTGCGTGACTAACCGAAATCACCACCCGCTCTCAGGAGGGAGTCGGAGGAGAAAATGAAGCAGAACGCCCTTGTATCCTCTCGTACTTGGAAGAACGAGCCCCGCTAAGGGAGCCTCTGCTCACAGTTTTGTCTCGGGCTCTGAAGTTTGCTAAGGTTTTCAGAATCAGAATTTTTAAATACAAACCTCCCTTCTATGCAGAGCGTTCCCAGCTCCCTTTGCCGCCCTTTCATGCCAGTACCTCTCCTTTTTCTTACATTTGCACAGGTTACACACACGGTAGTCTCGATGCAAAATAATCGTTTGTATTTGTGAAGGATTTTTCCACACCTTGTCACCATCACCAGGGGTGCGCGTACACGAAATGCTGATTTTTGTGATTGGTAAATCGCAATTAGGGCACTATCGTCGTAACTCGTAAGTCGCAGCAAGATTGGAGAATTAAAGAGGGTCCCAGAGAAAACGATCCGGGTGTTGCGCGCCCATGTCTGCAAGAGCTGTTGTTTTCATGCTTAGCAGCAAACAAATAGATACGTTTCCCTTGGGCGTATGAATTGACAGGATGGCTTCCAGAGAAGAAAGTGCTCGCTTATTGATTAGCCTTGCGAAGTATAAGAATCATAGGTGGCTACATAGAATACTTAGCGCATCACAAAAAGGATGAAGCGGGGATTGTTATTCCACATAACGGAGGTGTTATCCTGAGGCTTTCCCCTTTCTTGCTTCAACCACTACTCGCCCTGCTCAACCAAAATTCAGTGGAGTCCGCAGAAAGTAAATGAACAGTTGCAATCAGTTCAGCGTTCTGGGCAGCAAAAAGATTTGATTCTGGGAAGTGCAGTGAAAAGATGCATTGTGGTCTATTCTAACCTGGAATTGCAGAATGTCCCAAAAATTTTATCACTGCTCTAAAGTTTGCATAAAAGCAGAAGGGCAACATTCTTCCGATGACTGCCTACCAATATGAGGATCTGAGCAAAAAGTAAAAACTCTCTAGATTGGCAGCTTTTCGATTGAAACATATGTTTCTTATTTCAAACCGCTACAGGACCTGAACTGCGATATCTTGAATAGCGCAGCGATAATAATATCTCAAATAACTGTACTTGCAACTGTTTTGTAATGGTCGTATCTTCAACGTTACGCTAGCTTTACGCAAACCCTTGAGTAATACCCTTCAATCGCTTTCCTACACTTACCATTAAATGTATTTCCATGCCGCTCCCGCCTGCGTAATGCATTTATAGCGCTACTTAAGCACATGTTAGTCGTTCATCCGTTGCAAGCAAACTTGGCATTAAATGACCTATGGATGATTGAAGTAGATTTTATCCAACTCTGTGTGGTTCAACCACATATCTCCACTTCCACTCATCTGTTCCCCAAAAACCTGACAAAAAAAGACAGTCAGATGTTACACACACACACACACACACACACACACACACACACACACACACACACACACACACACACACACACACACACACACACACACACACACACACACACACACAAATTTTGAGTGCCTGCGGGGAGGTGTAACTATTGTACAAATTTGGATACGCATACTCAAACTAGAGCACGCTTGATATGTCTCTGGTGGTGACATTTTCGATGACGTCTTCGATAGATGACATTTTTGAAAATTGTCGTGAATTGTAAACCCTAAACGATTCCTCAAAAATCGCCAGAAATCGTAGAATCGCAAAACGTAATTACGCACACTCCTGTAAAAATTTGTCGTTTAGTAATTGTAAAGCGCGTATGGCGCAGTCGGCATGAGCCGCCGGTTCTTGACTGCGGCACAAAGCGTTCGTTTATGTTAGGCTTACGCATAGGGTTACCAAGGCGTTTATTTTCTTGGATCAATGAGATAGTAGCAGACATTCCTGAAGACTAAAGCACTTGTCCATTTGTCCAACTTCTAGTCATTGCATAAGCAGAACACGAATTCAAAATGCCTCCACCACACCTACTTCCCAAGCAGAATCCCTAAGAGAAAAGGCAAACGTCTATCCTTCATGCACCGCCACCAGCCAGCATGGTCAGGGTGAACTCCGCAACAATCCATCCCTTTTATGAAGTAGTATTTTTCTAAATCGCTACAAGCTAAAGACTAGGGAATATGGTACACCTGCTGCCCATGCGTTAATAAAAGATAGAAGCGTCCTATGGACCGACATATTACACGGGTAGTCACTAACTGTCGGCTTCCAGCAGAAAAGCAAATGCATTCGGCTGAATTTCTCACTATTTTAAAGCACTTGTTCAATCCAGACATATCCGTTTACCAGCCACTGTGGTGTAACTTCTACAGCTTTCAAATTTTGCGTGACATGACGATATGCGAGGTTCTTAAAATCCCAGTACCCGTAAAAATTCATTTTATTTTCTCGTAACCTTTATGCTAAATACACCTCCTAGACGAGCTGTTGGCCCGCTAGAGTAATAAAGAAGTGCATGTTCTTCATCCTAAATTCATTACAGCAGCTTACGCAATCCGAATTTTTAAGCAAAACCACCTGTTTCAGGGATACACTACTTAATAAGTCATGGAGGTATAATCCACCCAAGATATCGATCATTCCATGTACTTTTCAAAATCTGACACAAATGTGAACGAGACGTGAACTGAAGTCCATCTGAAGTGTTATCTTGAGTTTTCGTCTCCTTCTTAGAGCGGCAACACCACCTGTTACATTTCCGAATTTCATGCGGGTAAGGATCTGACCGCATTCAATGAGCAGAGCAAGCAGCGCTTCCCAGAGCTCCACCTAATTTCCAATCAAACATGCTTAAGCGGTGCGATATGAGCAACAGAAATGGAATGAAGATCAAAGCTGCCTATACTGCACTGATAATCGCCAACGTCATGAAATCAGTCTCAGCTTTATGCAGTCAACATCGCAATTTGACAGAATCTCTGTAGCTAGTGTAAAAGGCCCATGCTTTAGCCAGACCTGGTCTGACCTGTGAGGTGGTACAGGTTGATTATGGCTGATTAATATTGCAGTTTCCATGCCGCCTAAATATTTGCTTAGTGTTGTTTACAGAAATAAATATGTACTGAAGCAAAAGAAAGGAAACTAAGATCAAAGGGAGGCGTTGTTTGTTTGTTGTTGTTCAAAGAGAAATATCACCCAATATCAAGCAGGCATTAGCACACTAAACATTTTGTTCCTACATACTTAGCACATACATGGGACTTGTTAGAAGAAATAAAAGCAGTTGGAAACGCCTGAGCTTAACACTTTCGCTAAAACCTCTAAGCTGTCTAGAGGGAAACTTAAAATGAAGCGTCGAAATGTGACTATCCCAGTGCAGCGATGAGACCTTCAACTGGAATTTGCTCTATTTATCGTTATCAAAAAGGGCCTTGTGCATCGTGGGAAATTCCACAACTGCATTAGCACGATCTCGAAGGACGATTATGTCCACTTGCCTTGCTGCAGAGCATTAAAGCGCTCAAGACTTATGCCGTAAATTTATGGGGCTGCATCGACGTTACTCCCGCAACGGTTTTTTTTTTTTTAATGAAAGGCAAGTTGGCATTTCACGAATAGCAACAACGAGGGAGGAACGAGGAAGAAGGGACCTTATAATGCTTCGTAACAGCTCTGTTCACTAACGATTACGGGGCTTGATGCTGTCAATGTGTATAAAAGAGAAGTTGCCTAAAACGGATCTGATATGGTTGGCACAGTGTTGGTCGTTAGTCAATACTCTGTGAATCCGCCACGCGTTTCCAGTTCGTCGCGGAAAGTCAGGCTGTGTATTTTGAGTGTCAAAGACTCTGTTGACCGGGCGAATTTGCCATCCATGCATTTTCCTTTGGAGAAGAAAAATCTGATAAGCGGTGGCCGGAAGTCACAGCCAACTCTGTTCCAGCGCTCAAGCAGCGCTCGCATTGCTTGTGTCAAACGCAGATTTCGGCGTTGATGAAAGGAGTTCAAAGGTCATCCTTTCTGGGCTGCTTAAGGAGCGTGCTTCTTCTGAGCTGTGTCAGTCGTTGTTAAGAAGTGATTTTTGCTTATAGTTGATGATGTTGAAATTGTTCTGCTTTCTATACGTTATTAACTTCACAAAGAACGTTACGAGAAGCATGGGACTCCACTCTGTCTCATAACGGCGGCCAAATTGGAGACGAGCTGTAACACAGCGAACCTGCCTACGAGAGGAGATTTCCTTGCAATTTCCTTGCCTGTACGGTGACACTTCTTTTCTCGGAACTTTTGTCCCAACCATGCTCCTCGTGGAGAAAAATTTGAAAACGTGTTTGGCTTACGCGGTGGGTTGCAGTAGCCATCCAATGAACAATGTGTTTTACCCTTTTGGGACAATCCACTACATATTCATTGACCTCGCGGGAGTGGAGAGTTTGGCTGGCTTAGGCGTGGTTCCGAACCATAAGCCTCTGTTAGGGATCCATCCTTCGACCTCCAGACCCAAAGAAAAACAGTAACTACAAGCTGGAAATCAAGGTAGTAACCATTTCGAAATTTCTGAATGCGTAATGAATTTCCTGAATTGGACTCAGGGGTTTCCCTTACTCATTCATTTAGTGGATAATATGGGCAATAATTTTAGCTCTAATACAGAGTTGGCTTATTGAAGAACTACGAGGTTCTTCCATTCCCTCAGTTATCACCCAAAAAAGCGTCGGTGAACAGAACTGTGTCAGAGGCGAGTCGATCCAGCTTCACAACAAATACGTTGAAGTGCATGCATAAAATCATAAATCCAAATCGGGTCTAAAATCGAGATTTTTACTGAGTTACCAAAGTGCGGTCTTTGTCAAATATCAGAATTGATTTTGCATACCCAGATGGAGGGATCGCAATATTTCGAGCCTCAGCCATCCCGCATCTGTATCACCCTGCCACCGATTGAGTCGTCGATGGGTTCCAGGAGCTACTCGGAGAACAAGGAGGTCAGTGTGATTCCCATTTTTACTATCCTGTTCAGTAACTTCCCTAGAAGCCTGAGATAGGCGTTGAAGTTTCTAAGCCTTTACTGGCAAGTCGTGGAGATAGCACTTACCATCCCTTAGGATTATGAAACTCATGAGCGCGTTCATCTTTGCTAGGCAGTTCAGTTTTGACACGTGTTTCGTTTAATCTGTTGAAAACCCGTAGATATCAGTGTATCATGCTTGTCCTTGTCCACTTCACATATCCGACAGGAAAATACTGACTAAGTAAACCTTTCTCGTCCAACTCCCATGGAAAAAATAGTTATGCAAGCGAATGCATGCTTGTATATTGCTGCTGTTACATTTTGATGCACCTGTGTAATATTTACTAAACCTTAGGTAAATGATTTGAAAAAGGCCTTTCAGACAAATGGAATAAGAGATACGTAAAGGTAACGTTCAAAACTTTTAGCTGACTATTATGACCCTTCGTTCAAAATGAACAACTATGTACCATCGGTTTCCCCAAGTCCTATCACCCTACTTCTACAGTCTCCACATCGCTAAATGGTGACCATCTAAAAATAAGTTGGGAGGGGGGGGGCCTTTGAAAGCCTTTTACGCATTAAACATGTATTAGGTCGGAACTTGGAATATTTCCTGTTTATCTTTTTACCTTACTACCGTTTTTAAGACCACAGTAGTATGGGTATTATTTTGCAGAAAACGACGAGATATAAATGATATATGATCTCTTGAGAGTTCGACCTGTTCTTTGATGGCTGAAAAGAGCCATTTTCTTACTCATGGAACCTTAAGATAAAATCTCGTTAAAGCCATGTCAAGACTGAATCGATGTTTAGGTGGTACTTTGTGAAGTCATTCTCTAAAAACTCAAAAGTAAAGCGCCGACGTGAGACAATTTTGTTGAACGATACAAAATCTTAAAACGATGGAAATCCTTGCTCGGGATAGACGATCGTTCAGAGGGACAAATAAAGTCAAAGTAAATGATCCCGCGGCTTGGCATTAGCTTGCCCTAAAGCAACCTCCTGTTCCATTTATTTATTTATTCCTTTATTTATTTATTTATTTATTCCATTGCTTTTTGAAAAAGTAACGGACATTTGCTTAAAATGTAAATTGGGCATTACAAACTTGGATAATAGGCAACAAGTTAAAGCAACCAAGGGTTAAAAGAAAGTGTCAAAATTGTAAGGAAGGACCCGCCACCTCGCGCCGCCACAGAACTGGCCGAGATATAACAGTAGACCATTTTCAGAGGATCATTTTTGGAACACGGTGCTCTGCTATCAGTCTAATAGGTGGAAAAAAAACCAATTGGAGTTTAAGATGCTAAAAAAGGCAATCTATGGTAGATTGTTACAAAATTCTCGTGCTTGCATAAATGAAAAACGACTACTTATCCATTGAGCGTCAACTCCAAAAAACATATCGCCATCGTTATTATCTGTTTTCTAAGAACCTTACAATAAATCTGATCATGTGCAATAGGATGTCAAGAACTTTCTCCACCTGCTCATAAGTTTTAACTGTCCGACTATTCATAACTTGAAAACTCCTGCCAGTAGCCCTCACTGGCCGAGATATAACAGTAGATAGTTGTAATAGCTTTGGTAGTTTAATATAAAAACGGCGAACTTTGAACTAAGTTACGATCACTTAAACTTAAAAAACGAAAATGGCGGAAGCTTTCGATCCTATCTAACCACAGTATTCACGCGCCTGTTTCGCAACAGAATTCACATGTGGAAGTATAAGAATCAGGGGGAACTGAACGCTGTGAAGAATATATCTTCATATATTATCCCACCATATTATATAATATACCGCCGTGAAAGATATATTAAGAAGGGAAGTACATATCTCTCTAAGTATCCACTAATCATCAAAATATGGTGCAGGACAATCTACGAGATAGAAGTTAAGCAACATCAAAAAGTAAAGAGGAAATTCATTAGGGTACACTTCCCAAGCAAACGGTTTTTTCCTAGGACAAACCTTTGACAACAATTTATTTATTTATTTTTTATTTATTCAAAGACGTGGCATAAAATACACTTGGATTAAAATAAAGAAAAGGAAATCAAATGAAACCAGGACTCAAGTAAAAATTCCTCTTTAAAGAAGCACGGAAGAAAATTTCGTAAGAAGCGCTATTTTTCGTGTTGCTGAAAGCTGCGTGCAAAGTTGCTTTATCTTTTCCACTCTTCTCACCTCTAATATGTGGGTAGTTTGTAATAAGAATTGTGGGAGGCGTGAGACTGTATGGAATATTTGGCAGCATATTTCCAGCCAATCAATTGCTCTCAAGAGTTGACGTACTTTATCAACCTTGATTGAAACATAAAACTTACGTTTATTATAGGATAGCCCTTGAACTGTCTCCTCGTGTGTCTATCGTTCTCACATCTGTCCCACCTAGTTCCATTCATTCACCTTTAGTCCCATCTGCATCTTGGCAGAATTCCACGCTGCAGAACAAGTTTCCAGGACGGTATTTTTCCTAATTGTGGTCGCAACTGAAAAGGCTTCCAAACCATTGATGCAGATATAACAATAGATTCTCTATGACTCCACGTGTGGTACGATGTATGGTCTCCCGTGGTCCTTACTGGTTCCGTTCGCTCACAAGGAGCTACAAGTCTCGTTTGTGAAGCGTGCATGTGCATGTAACTCACACTTTACTCAGGCTTTGCCTCTCCTATTGTGTTGAAATTTTTTGCACAATCTCTAGGTTCCTACAAATAGTCTCTGCGTTCTTTGATATATGATAGCGGCTTTAGCGCATCCCAGTTGTCGTTTAAGGAAAAAGCATACTTCATTCTAATTCGGTTCAACAGTCTCTATCACGTAAAAGGAAAAAAGCGGCAATTAACCTAGAAAAGTCTTAAGAACCAATTAGAATTAGTTAACGCTTGGTATAATCGGAGCTATTGTAAATAGAAATTCACTGGCTGGATGTTGAATACTTAATGACAGGATTAGCGCAAGGTGACGTTGTGTCCGTTGCCTGCCCTTTTGCCAACAGGGGGCTTTTTTATCTAATGGCGTGACTGAACACAGAGCACGGTATGATTCGTAACATAGAGCCATCAGATGTTCGAATAAGCCGCGATTTAGGCATGCGCATGTCTGCCCACGAGACCACATTCCAAGGATTTTTCTCTCTTACCTATTCCAAAAAAAATAGTTTTTGAGAAAAGCTCCCATCCGAAGTGGCTGCATCCTTCCTTGTGGCTCGTGCATTCAGTTTCTGAGTTTCGGTTTTCAGATCTGCTACCTGGAAAGCTCGTTGGGTGACAGCCCGTCGTCCCTGTCGTCCACCTCGCTTGAAGACACACCAGCGCCGCATTCAGAACGAGATCAAGTCCGAAGTTCAGGTCAAACAACAGCCGCACTTCAAGGATCGCAAGCGTTACTAGCAGATGCTTAAGCCGCACCACATCACGTAAGGTTTCATTGCTATTTTAGGCCGAAATCAACTTGGACGAACGTACAGCCCAGGTCTGCCATTGTCGATGTGCGAAAGGGAGGAAATCGTCAAGTTATTTCAGGTCTGTGAGATTTTTGGTCTCATATTGCTCACCGACAAGCTCTCTAACACGAGAAAAGAGTGAAGGTAGGAGCCGCTCAGCCTGTACTATTGGGATACGCCACGCACACAAATCGGGGTGCCTTCGTATTATCTTGATGGATAGGTATTCGGCCTACGCATTAACTAGCAGTCATGTGCTTTTTACTTCCTTGACATATCTGAACTCTTTAACCAGTAGGGATGGAATGCTTGCCCTATATGGGCACGAAGCGATTGTGCTAAGTGAATTTGCGACACTTCAATCACTGCCTCCTCCCACTGCCAACTGCTCCACATGGTCCTGACAACTCGATATGCCACTGCTCCTGGTTACTGAATACCAACCTGAGTCGTAAATCATCAACATCATCATTAGCTAACCCGACGTAAGAATCCGCTGC
The DNA here is from genome assembly GCA_947359475.1 of Heligmosomoides polygyrus bakeri. Classification (NCBI taxonomy): domain Eukaryota; kingdom Metazoa; phylum Nematoda; class Chromadorea; order Rhabditida; family Heligmosomidae; genus Heligmosomoides; species Heligmosomoides polygyrus. The sequence continues at coordinate 70,108,907 of OX375870.1, forward strand.
TGTGAATGTTGCTCAAACTCATGGAGTTGAATAAGGAACAGTGATTACATTCACTCTCTAATGAGGTTATTCATTTTCAGAAAATTGAGTACTCACATTTTGCCACTAAATGTGCATTTAACCGCTTCCTTTTCCTCCAGAGGGCACTTTTCCTGGTGGAAACACGTGCTACACTCGCCTTCCTCACAGCTATAAAGCTCCTCCTTCAGCAAAAACAATTGCCTGTTTCTATTTGGGCTGACGTACATACGGCGAGGCTAGTAGGAGACGCTGATTTCCCGTGCACAGCAATTGATCATGGTATTCGCCCCTACTCTATTTGGACGTTTCATTAGCTAATAGGCAGTGGTGTGCGAAGTGTTTAGGTGGTGCAGTCTTTGGCACCCTTCTTATTGCGCCCATGCACCCGGTCGGCAGAAATCCAACAAGTACTCTCATTTTAAGTTATACTGACGGAAATCCCTCTTCAACACCTTTTGATCTCTACTTGCACTTCGCAGAAAAACCCTTTTCAGCTTTTCGCGCTTCAAACCTTTTGCACTCGAACCAGTTGCGATTCTTGCTGGTTGCCTTACCAGTTGCTAAGAGTCTGAGGTCAAGCACTGTTTCACAAAGAACAATCGTTCTTTCCGAGGACTGTTCATCCACCGATCGACTTGAAAGCTTTAAACCCAAGAGCGGCTCGTTTCCTCTGTAAAAAACATGTGGTTAAGGATTTATGATCATATAACGAAATCCACGAGAGTGAGTTGATATCGATAATCGATAAGTGCAATCGAATGCTGAGAGGGTACCTTCACATGTCTGGTGACCTATACTATGAGGGAGGGGCATGAAGCGAAGTGAAAATTTTGGAAGAGTTGGTCGCGTGGTGTAACAAATTGTGAGGGGGAAACGTACACCATAATCAACGCATTCGGAATGTGTCATCTGAAACGACGAAATTGGGGAACTGAAATGAATTGGGGAATCCCTGAATTGTTCTGAAAACTAGAGCGTAGCTGGACACGGAGTTGAACGAACAACCACTTCCCACATTTCCAGACGTGTCGCTCTTCCTTGTTCTTGATTGACAGCCACTATTCTTTATTGCTGCAAATGCCTCATCAAGGAGTGAAAAGCTGCAGTTCCAACAAACCGACATGAGTCGGTTTGATGGAATTGTTCTACCACCCTGACACGGAAACGATTCGCAATTTATTGCTTCCTTCCGAATGGCGTTTCGTTCGACCATGAAGAACAGTCGTTACGCTAAGTACACAGCCAGTGATTTCGCGAAATTTATGAGTATTGCCCGAATCAGGTGCGGCCTAGGAAATTGAGTCGAGTGAACTGACTCACCGTGGCCGGATCTCAAGCAGATTCGTTGCTCATCAATCAAGACCAGTCTCTCTCGCATTCCAGCTAGCCACGTGAAAAAGCGAAGAAGAAGTGTCCGAAAAGCATACAACATGGTTGTACAGGGATGGAGCGGAATTTATAGAACGATTTTTGGTAGAGATGAAAGCCTTCGGAAACATACTGACCAATGCATCTAATTGGGGCTCACGGGATGGCAGCTCAGCGCTCCTTGATAGCTCTGTCCCCCGTTCGTTAAGTAAACATACAAGCCATTAATTTGGCAGCCATTTCAATTAGTTTGGCATTCCGTGTATAGACCAGGGGTGTGCGTAAATGAAATCCGAAATTTCGTAAATCGTAAATCGTAATTACGAAAAAAAAATCGTCATAAATAGTAAATCGTAAACCGTAAATCGTAAGAGGTGCCTGACTTATAGTGCATCTGAATACCTAGATTATCTTCTATTATATTAAGGCTAATCGAAGGGAAGTATGTTTTAATGAGTCGTTTTCTGTTCGAGCTGGACACATTTCTGATAAACTGGAAGCCACTAAAATCAATTAGCATCATTCCGATCAAGCCGGACACGTTTTAGGACAGTCAAAATAAACTACTTGTTCAGAACCGCTATCTACTGGTACACCTACATATACACGGCGCACCAAAAAATGTGCATCATAATGGACAGCCTTTAGCTTGTATGTAAAACTATGGCTTTGAAGAAACAACCTCAACAAGCCAGAGTCAAAACCAATAAAAATGGTTCCATTCAAAACCAAAAAAAATCATTTCATCACAGACCAACTGGACGAAAACAGCATTTGCACAAAGAATCCAAGAAGCATCGCCCAATGAGCAAGCACATGGCACATTCCTATCGTATGGCACACCTGAAGTCCTAAACCTTTCCACGTTCTGAACTGTACCAAAGAGCGTTTTCGTAGCAGACGAGAAGGAATTGTGTGACAATTAAAACAGTTTGATCACTTTTTCTTTTTGAACACTCATTATAGTCTGATTTTTAAACTTCGGATTACAAAAAAGTTATCCTATGTGACATTCTTTAGAAGTGGAGTATAGAAGAAGAGTGTTGTTTGAATTGAAAAGCAACTGATTCGTAGATACAAGGTGCATTTTAAACATATAGGAAGACCCACGGAAGAGGAGTCGGAGGACTAACTACTGCCGCGCGATTTAGAATAGGATTCTTTATTCGGAACCTACCACGGCCAACCAACTTTGTCACATTTCCTCGGTCGGTGACTTGGTACCGGGCTTGTCTGGGAAAGATAAAACACTAACCTTTACATGGTAGATTTCGAAAAGTCCAAATTATTAACCACCAGTCAATGACTGCTCGCATTCGCCAGTCCTGCTCTCCATTAGCCTTGTGAAAGCAAACCATTGAAAAAGGAGACCAAAACTTCACTTTTTTTGAAAAATGTCAAAAGTTTTGTTTAGGTTGCTCCTTGTATGCAAATACATTCCGCACCATGACGTGCTGTGATAATCAGATCGGAACATGAGTGTTTTATCTTTCCAGCAGTTTAGCTGTTATTCTACAACCCGTCTGCAAGCTAGTCCAATATTCCTTGATGGCTTTGCATCAGTTCCACTCGTATGCATAGGAAAGAGCCGTTTAAAAATATGCTGAAAAAGTCACAAGTTGACTAGGCGGTGGTTGCAGCATAGAATATGGTTCAGCAGGCGATCGTATTCCTTCCGGTACAAGGCGATTTTGCATTATTTTCTGTGGGCTAGAATGTAATGTTCTCAGGCACTTGCAATGTGAAATGCTGAGCTAGAAAGCGACCGGAAAAAAGGGCTAGCTCAGTTTTATTGCCAGAATTTTATATTTCTAATCATTTATTATCCTTGCTTCTTCTCTAGTATAGCACTGATATTAATTGTAAGACGGCAGCCCTTCAAGAGGTGAAGAGGAGTAAACAGAGGTGAGTCGAACTCGAGCGGCCTATACACAAAGCTGCGTTTTTCTGTCACCCACAGCAGAGCATAGAAGAGTAAAACGGGTACATCGTTATAACCCAAATTGTATCACGTTATGTGGACGGCTGCCATCTCTGCACCAAAGATCAGATTTACGAAAATTTACGATTTGCGACCCAAAATGTCATAAATCGTAAATCGTAAAAAACGTGTCAAAAATCACCGCAAATCGTAAAATCGTAAGCCGTAAATCGTAATTTCGGACACCCCCGGTATAGACAACGATGATACTTGCCACAACCATATTTGGCGCAGCCAGCAACCGGCGCTGCTTGCGCTTATCACAAATCGATTGCTTTTTGTTCGATTTGGTAACCTTGTTGGACACTACAACAGCGATGCTATTTTTTGGTTTTGGGCGGAATAAACGCAAAAAATCGCCGTTTTCCCATAATTCCCTTCAAAATGGCATCTTCAAAAATAAATGCCACCATCCGAATCCGATGTGAGTGTTCTATCCAATGATGTAGGTATCATTTTGTTGCCTGTCGTTTCAGAAAGGTATCGTTTGGTGACCTGTAAACCTTACGACGGTGACCCTCCTTCTATCGCTCGAGAAAAATGAAGCGACAGAGTCCAGGTTTTATAGGTCACTAAAACTATATCTTTCTGAAACTACAGCATGACACCTACACCACTGGATAGATCATCCACATTGGATTCGGATGGTGGCATTTATTTTTTGAATATGCCACTTTGAAGGGAGTTATGAGAATGCGGGGTTTGTGGCGTTTATTCCGCCCTGTACCAAAAAGACAGGAGTGTGATTTCGTAGACTTGATGCGACAAGACTTGCACCACTCAAAATACTCCTGTCCTGCGATGCACTGCGTGCAAGTTGCCTTTGTGTCTTCGGCAAAGCATAAATGGTTAACACCAGTAAAATACGTACAGCATACGATCATCAACCCGAAAGTGCCCAAACTCGCTTCGTTCCAACAACCAAATGTTTCAGGCTGGATGGAAAATCTGCGATATTTCCAAACGTCTATGCGTCACTCATAGTTGCGTGAGCAAGATCCTGAACAGGTACGAATTGCAGTGAGCAGACTGATTGTGGCCGGTGATCTAGTTCGACACGCCGACGATTTGCGAACTTTAGATATCGTCAGACAGGCTCTGTACGACCGAAAGACGCCAAAGAGGGTCGGACGGAATCACCGTTGGTAACGGCAGTTAGGGATTATCGGTAGGTTCAGTCTCGACTTTGTATAACCACATTCATGAGGCACGAAAACGCAGTGCATGCTTCGATTATATATGCAGCCCGGAACTGCTAGTTTTATGTTCTGCACGAACAAATGCATATTGCCATTGGCACAATTGAAGACTGCGCAGTAGAAAACCAATCGTAGCACTTATCGTTTTATTTGAATTTTTTTTTGAAAAGTTAGGCTACAACTATAATAAGTAAATAAACACTTGCCTAGAGGTCTACGTGACTCATAAGCACAGGTGTTCCCACATCCAATTATGATGGGCAGGTGAAATTTTATTCGTAAATGTCGCCGAATCAGATACTGATTATTGTTTGTCCAGTATCCGTGAACTGACACCATCACTCTATGTAGTGGGAGCATCTTTTCCCAGCTTTGTGATGTGGTTTAGATCGTAAACGACACGTATATAGCATTTTCTCGGATGGGCTTCAATGCCGCTTAGACCGCAAGAAGCACTCGACGCATCACTCCTATACTCCTCTTGGAAGCACCGCTGGTACAGAATAGAGCACATTTGAGCATCGATACTAGGAGTGTAAATTTAACGGTCAACGATTCTAGAATTCTAATGAATTAACGGCATTTTCGTTAAAATCTGGCTTCACGACTTGACGGAATTTTTAGCAGATGTTTTTGGAAGTCGCTTCGTATCGAAGATCCATATATGAATCTGTTTTTCTTAATCTGGTAATATAAGAAGGGATTTTTTTGTAATTTCTCTAAAATACATCACGCTGCTCAAAACAGTTGAATTTGGGGGCTTCTGAAGACGTTTTTCAACTTGAGTGGAGGCTTTGCACGTGACGCTGTGCCCTCCCGCACTCGATCACTCTTTTCTGAACTTGCTCAAACCTCTCAATATCATAAGTCACTCCTAGGGACAAATTTAGGAGAGGAATGGAGTTAAAATCAAACAATTATGTTTCCAAATTTTCAAAAAATAATGAAAAATAATGAATTGGACATTTTCGAAATCAAACTGAACACCTTTCAGATTGAAAGGGGAACCTTCCAGAGCTAACAAGACCCTCTCTAAAAATGTTGCCACAAATCGTCGATTAAAAAAATAATGTGATATGCTTTAAAATTTGATAGTTTATCTTTGACGAAAAGTAAACACAGTGAAGTGTTATATCAACTTTTATTTTTTTAACGTAGAATGCTGTTTAGACTTGTTCCAAAGTGCGAGAAGGCAGCAATTTTTTAGTGTAATGCAAAAAGGGATCGCTCCATGCACCTGTCTGCGGTGTTTGTTTGATTGATACTGTAATTGCTCCTTATTCGAAGATGCAAAGTGAAGATGTGTTTTGTGTTTTATACAATTTTTCCGTTTTTCTGACCAGAACGTAACCCCAGACAAACAGAATTTTCGCTAAAAATGAAATGAAAGTCGCACCTAGGTAGACACCGATCTGTTATTGAAGCACACTTAAAAATTGCTGGTTTTTGCATTTTAAAAAATTCAAGACCATTTTTAATGCCAAATGACCAGAGCAATATATGGTAACTCAAACCCTGCCCTGCATTCACGTTTTGCAAGCAACCGAATTACAATTTTCAAGAAAGCTTAATTAATCATTGAGATCTAAAATGTATCCTCATTTTCATAAAGGAAACTTTGTTCAAACTGAAAGACACGTACCCAGACAATTGTAACGAAATGTAACGATTTAACGGAAGTTTAGCCCAAATCATTCGTCAAAAAATTAAAAAATTAATGCATGGAGGTTAGCTCACATCCTTGATCGTTACCAAAGCCTCCAAAAGAAAGGATCCAAAGGCTGCTACAGTTCTTCGTGAGGAAGGGTCACGTCCAAATTCAGGACGAGGCTTGGAATGAGTCGTCAGGGCGAAATTCGTGAGCAGCTCATCAAAGATGGCATATGCACGAGGGAGACGGCACCGAGCAGATCGTCCATCAACCAGTTAGTTTTCTTCAAGCTGTTTCCTTTGCTAATATAAGTTTTCCAATCGGATGTCTCGAATGCTGGAAAGATTTCGTACATATTAGCTTGCGATTATTTCCAACGATGTTAATGGAGGAAAGATATGAGTAGTACTTTTCTCTCACAACGTGATATAGTTTGATACGTTACAATCAGGTTAGGTAAACTTCAAATCATTGTATAGCACTGCCTACTCGTAACGTTTTGGCACCCTGATCCCCCTACGCGTTGCACGGTTTAAAGGAAAAAATCTAGGAAGTCCTGTCTACTTGTCTTCATCTTTTGGCGGATAAATTATCGAATTGCCCCAATAGTTTTAGAACAGAAGGCTCAGTTTTTTGAGAGCTTAAAGTGTTCTGTAGTTTGGTTTTTCCTTCTCAGGCTTTGGGCAAAGTGACAATCTGATTCAGTTGTAAGAAGGCTAGCAAGTTAGAGCCATGAGTACGACCAGAGCTATAAACTAACTTCAAGATACGAGAGAGGACTTACCGTAGATTAGTAGACAATCGAACGTTTGCCACCTACCGTTGCGTTTGCCATCTACCGCGATTCAGTGTGGTCGAAGGGACTCTTCTTCTTCTTCTTCTTCTCCTGAGCGTTTAGTCCCGCGCAGTCGCAGGGTCCGCTGTTCTTGCGATCTGTCGCCACCTCATCCTATCAAGGGCGTCATCTGTCGTGGCGCCGACTTCGGCGAGATCTCTCCTGATGACGTCCTTCCATCTTTTCCTTGGGGCTCTTCTCCACGCTTTCCGGGTGCCTCGAAATCTAGGGCCAACCTTGTGGGGTGATCACCTGGTCTTCTGAGGACGTGTCCATACCACCTCAGGCGCTGCTCTCTCATCTTCAGCTGGATCGGGGCTGTCTTCATCACTGCCCTAACATCCTCGTTTCGCACCCTGTCCCGACGGGTCCATCCACATGCCCACCTCAGCATCCTCATCTCCGCCGCGTGCAGTTGCCGCTCCTGCGCCTTACCCAGGGCCCAGCACTCACTGCCGTAGAGGAGGGCAGGTCTCACAACTGTTCTATAGAGCTTGCCTTTGAGCGTTCTGCAGCATCTACGGTCGCAGAGGATCCCTGTGGACTCCCTCCACTTGAGCCAGGCTGCGTTTATCCGTCCCCAGACCGCCTGGTCCACACTTTCTTCCTCGGATAGGTCACTTCCGAGGTAGCGGAATTCTTCCACCTTCTCGATCGTTTCCCCTAGGCAGTCTAGGATCGATCCAGCGCACTGCTCAGAGCTGATGAAATTCGTCTTCTTCACGTTCAGCCGTAGACCGTTGTCTGCGAGGGCTCTCTGCCACAGCTGCACCTTCTCCTCCAGCTCCTCCTGGTTGTCGGCTACTAAGGCGATGTTGTCCGCGTAGAGCATCGTTCTGAGAGGGCCTTCCCAAGTTGGTTCACTATAGAGTCAAGCTTCAGCAGGAAGAAGAACGGGCTCAGAGCCGACCCTTGGTGTACCCCCACTGTGATGTCCACTTTCCTTGTCACCCCGTGTGGAGTTCGTATCGCCGCTTTCGAGCCCTCGTACATGTCCCTTATGACCGCGATCAGACGTTCCGGGACACCCCTCCCTCGAAGGGCATTCCAGATTATGGCCCGAGCTATCCTGTCGTAGGCCTTCTCCAGGTCCAGGAATGCCAGGTAGCAGGGTTTTCGTTTCTCCGATATTTCTCCATCACCTGACGAGCGATGAAGATGGCATCTGTGGTGGACCTCTCAGGCATGAAGCCCCACTGCACCTGGGAGATGGGTACCATCTCCCTCACCCTTGAGTCGACCAGTCGTTTGTAGAGCTTCATCGTGTGTGAGATCCGTTTGATCCCTCGGCAGTTGGAGCATTCGGAAGCGTCTCCCTTCTGCTTGAAGATGGGGACTATGGTGCTGTTCCTCCAGTCAACCGGCATCCTACCTTCTTTCGTGATTCTGTTGAGGAACTGCGTCAGCCAGTTGATTCCGAGGTCCCCAAGCACCTTCCAAGCCTCTACTGGCACACCGTCAGGCCCTGCTGCCTTTCCGAGTTTCATCTTCCCTATGGCCTTGCGAACCTCTTCTTGCGTCCAGGGTGGGATGGGTCCTTCCGTTGGTTGTTCTTTCTCGGCCTCCTGACGAGGGAACTCCTCGTTCAGGAGTTCCTTGAAGTACTCCTCACATCTCTCTCTGACCTCGACCGGCTTCCGTAACACCCTACCGTTAGCACTCTTCACAGTCTTCACTACTCGAATGTCGAGGCTAGCTCTATGACGCGCCTTGGCCAGGCGGATGGCGAACTTCTCTCCCTCTGGCCCGTCTAGTTTATCGTACAGGGCATCCATTTCCGCGTCCTTTGCCTTCGCTACAGCTGTTTTTGCCAGCCTCTTCAGCTTCCTGTAGGCTGCGAGATGCTCGGGTGCCCTCGTCTTCTGCCACAGCTGGTAGGCTTCCTTCTTCCTCTTCACCGCAGCCTGCACCTCTTCGTTCCAGAACCATGCCGATTTATTCCCTCTGGTTCCTCCCTTTGTTTCTCCCAGAGTTTTCTTGGCACATCTCAGGATTGTTTGGGCTACCCTCCTCCAGGTCTCATTCACGGGACCAGCTGGATCTGGAAGGCCTGCTTCGAGCACTGCCCTTCGTAGCTCGTTCCGCTCTGAACCCCGCAGTCTCCACCATCGGATCCTGGGTTCCGTCCTCACTTTGGGCCTGGTGGGTAGAGGTATGCTAAGGTCGGCTACCAAGGGTCTATGCTGTGATGCCACGTCTTCTCCCGGAATGACCTTCACATCCCGGACTGTTTCAGGGCAGCCCTCTGAACCAGGATGTGGTCGACTTCCGTCCTTCTTCCTCCGCTAGCATAGGTCACCTTCTGGCCCTCTCTCTTCGCGAAGAAGGTGCTACAGACAGCCAGGTCGTGGACGATAGCCAGATCCAGAATTTATTCTCCATCCGGGTTTATCAGGCCGATCCCTTTACCTCCATGAACCCTTTCCACTCCTCTTCTGCCACTCTCCACATGCCCGTTCATGTCCCCTGCTATGGAGAGGTGGTCGCCTTCTGGTACGGACCTTATGGCTTCCTCGAGCGAGAGGTAGAAGTCATCCTTGTCGTGCTCGGAGCATCCGGTCTGCGGAGCGTAGACAGACATGATGGTCCAGTAACCCTCCTTCGTGTCCAGCCGCAGTGACATGATGCGGTCGTTTATTCTTTGGACAGCCGCTACTGAATCATTGAGGGACTCCGCGACAGCTATCCCTACCCCGTTCCTCTTGGTGTCCTCTCCGTTGTAGTACAGCTTGACCTCTTCTCCGATCTCCTTGGCTTTCCCCCTTTCCATCGCGTTTCCTGCAGACACAGGACTTGTATCCTTCTGCGCTTCATCACGTCAGCCACTTCCCTAGATCTTCCCGTCAGCGTTCCCACATTCGGAGTCCCCAGTCGGACTAGCTTCTTTAGCCGAGGTCGTTCGGCCCTCGGTAGCCCTCGCATACTGACCACAGAACTCGGGCGGGGGTTCTGTGCGCCACTTCTGGGTGACGTCCTAGCCTTTACACTGATTCTATTGCGACTTGTGATCATGGTTTTGTGACGAGGTTTCTCCATCAGCCGGCCTGACAACCTGGGCCTGACGCTGGAGCCGTTGCTATTTTTGCAATTTTTGCAGGGCATGGCGTGCAGGAGCCGGGAGTCGAACCTGTGGCCGTTTGTGCATGAAACCACACTACTAAACTCTAGGCTAACTCGGCTCAGTGTGGTCGAAGGAACTGACTATATGTAATTTGGTGACGACGCTAGCCACCACCGACCAGTAATCGATGAGTGTTGATGATAAACCTTCCGCCTTCTGGAGGAAAAATGCAGTACTACTCATTCACTGCAACCGGTGGCAAAGGATGCATGCTTAGGTAGAGGGGCTAGGCTTCCGAGTACGGCTTTCGCACCGATAGCCTTTTCTAAGCCTCGGTGGGAGGCCATTTTTCACTGTCTGAAGATCCACATCCCAGCCCACGACTTCTTTCTTCTTCCACCATTTCCTCACTTTCTGATGTGGCGAAAAAAGAATTATCTGTGAAACACGTGTCCTTTGTGATCGAAAACTCCTCTTCGTAAGAATTCATTGTATACGTACTGTCCTAACCGTCTTTGTCCCCTGCAAGGGTTGCCATGAGAAGATAAACAAATTGTGGATTAGATATCTCTCTTCTAAAACTCGCTTCCTACTCGTACTTATAACTGCCTGCTTTCCTCATACATCTGAGCCTTATCATAAATGAAAGCATAAACGTGAACCAGCATGGTATCGGCTTCTCATAAATAGATTCAAGCACTACAAAGCTGCAGAATCTAAGGAAAGTGGGTACATGTCGCGAAGACGCACCGCAGGGGTGCGGCAACGCCACATTGCTCCTACTGCCTCCTACAGTAACCGCTGCAGACAAGGCGTCGACCCACTCGCAGAGCCAGGGCACATGATTGGCTGCCGCGCCGGTAGCAACGGCGCGTTCCTGCACCCCGCTGCAGGTTGCCGCACCACTGCGGTGCATCTTCCCGACATGTACTGGAAAGTATAACTTGTTGATACTGGCATTACCTATTTCATGTTCTCAGGAATGTTTCAAATATTAGGTTGGCAACTAATTTCGTGGACTCTCAAGCGCCTTCAACAAAAGTGTTCATAAACAAATAACAAATAACAGTTTTCAACCAAAGTAGGATCTGTTGGAATGCGGGACTGATTGCCATTTATCAGCTACCTGGCCCATCCTACAGCTGTAGAATTCTTGTGCTTTTGAAGCCAAGAAACCTTGGAGGTGCATTTTGACATGGTCCACATTAATAAATCGTCCTCCAACCAAGAAGTGCTGCAGCGTGCTATAGAGGTGCTAGTCATTTGGCGCACAGCCTGTGCTGTAAGGTTGGTGAGTTAGACGCTCCCAGCTAAGGTCTTCGATTTTTTGAAGCTCCCGATTCGTGACGTGTGATCTGGCGTTATCTTGCTGATAGATAATTCCGCTCCTGAAAATCTGTCTGAACCGATTCCAGCGGAGTTCAGCCTGCGCGCGGCCAGGTTGAGAAGAGAAGATTATCTCCCAGAAGTTAATACCTTCTTGACACCACCAAACGGAGGGAACATAGCGAACCGGACGCCTCAAAAAATAGAAGACCTTGACTGGGAGCGTCAAACTCATCCACCTTCCAGCCCAGACCTTGCGCCGATTGACTACCACATTTTTAGTTCGGTGCAGTACTTCTTGGTTGGAAGACGATTTAATAATGTGGACCGGGTCAAAATGCACCTCCAAAGATTCTTGACCTTAAAAGCACAATAATTCTATGGCCGTGGGATAGACCAGCTACCTGATAGATGGAAAGCACTTCTGCGTTCCGAGGGATCTTATTTTGATTAAAGATTGTCATTAGTTAATTGTTAATAAAGACTTTTGCTGAAGATTTTTGAGAGTCCACGAAATTAGTTGCCAACCTAATAGAATGGTTTTAGGTTGAATAAAAGGGTGCCTTCCAAGCCAACGTGTGGTTAACAGAATATAACCTGTGAAAATTGATAGAACTTTCTTTGTAGTCTAATAGTAACATTTTTAGGTCTTCAAACATGGAAAAAGTAATAACTCCGATCGGTTTCTAGTTCTAGTATCTGCTAAGGTTAAAGTCTGGTTCTGGCAACCAAACAGCCATAACAACCATTGTTTAGCTTATACGCTAGAACCAACACGTTACAGCATACTTCGAACGAAACTGGACATCAAAAGAAGAAAAAAGACTGAATGATCGGTGAGTTCGCGCTCTCCACGTGAAGGACATCCGGACGCCTATCTCTCTCAGCTTAAATCGAGGAAAAATACGAAGACGACGTCGTACACATTATACTTGTGCTTTTCCAAAATTTTTCGAATGAACGAATAATCGAATAACCACATTTTTTCGGTTATTCGAATTTCCGAATAATCGAATAACCCCATTTTTCGAAAATTCGAATGAACGAATAATCGAATAACCCCAATTTTTCAGTTATTCGAATTTCCGAATAATCGAATAACCCCATTTTTCGCTTATTCGAATTTCCGAATAATCGAATAACCCCATTTTTCGCTTATTCGAATTTCCGAATAATCGAATAACCCTGTTTTTCGGTTATTCGAATTTCCGAATAATCGAATAACCCAATTTTTCAGTTATTCGAACGAACGAATAATCGAATATCCGAATAAATCGAATAATCGAATAAACTTCACACATAATAAGGACAGTGAGATTTTTCCTTTAACTAAGACGTCGTCCAACGTGGGTGATGTTCAACAGACATGCCGAAAACGTCGTCCAAAGTTGTTCGGAGTTCAGCTGACGTGCCGAAGACGTCGTCCAACGTGCTTGGCAATTTGGCAGAGTAAGGGAGACTCGTAAAGGAGGAACCACTAACCGCGGAATGCCTTCAGCTTCCCATGGAACTTCGGACATACCTACGTCTTGTGAAAGAGATCGAAACGCTGATTACAAATATTTATACCAAATTTGCCAAACGGATTTCATAAGCAAGCACTAGCTGCCCCAAAGTCTGCGGAATGTGTGCCGCGTGCGTTGATGCAGCGTGGAGGCAGTGTTGCGCAATCAGCATTGTCGTTAGCGGCCTGGCCACCTTAGGCGGCGGCGCAGCGGAATTGTTCTCGCTTCACAGAGAGTGGTCATGGGTTCGATTCCCGCACACACCATTGTTATTGCGTTTTGCGATTTATCGTCAGTGAGAGCTTTTATCGCCATTTCCAACGCATTTTTGAACAAAAGCATGGCAACAAATGTCGTTTACGTTCTTCGAGCTCCTTGTAAGTGGAAAGGTGAGCATTTTTGATTTCCCCATTAAGCAAGCCAAAAACCGTATTCACTCGGCGCGCGGGAAAAATACGCGTGTCGTGAAAGAGTTAACCTGCCATAAGAAACCGGAAATTCAGAAACCGATGTCAGATTCGTGATGAGCAACCCAATTCGTAGCGAAGTATGAATAACTTTTTTTTTTCGACCTCGGTAGTACAGTGCATGGGCCCTTTTTATTTTCGAACAGCCAAACTGTTTCAAGATGAAGAGGTGTTGAAGACAAATTATATTCTTTACACGAATGGAATCAAAAATGTACTAACCAACTGGTAAGTATAGCTAATGATCAACAACCTTCTTGAGTAATGACGGAGGAGTGCAAAAAACGTGTGCTTTATAGCGAGTGAAAGGTTTTGATCGAGAGGTCAATATCGATCGATATTGTTGATTGGAGCTTGAAAGTGAAGTTTCTTTGTTTGCATGTCAATGACAGTTAGGCAGCCCGTACCTGCCGTAGCGGTCCCGTGTGGAAAAATTTTCTGTTCAACTTAGCATTATTAGATTGGTGCAAAAGAAATGCAGGTTTTCTGTCTTTTTGGTTTTAACACTATTTTTCAATAAACTAACCATAAGACTTTTCATAAGGTGTTATACATTGTTGGAAAGCTTATTATATGCGATTTCTATGTGTGTATATGGAATTTAACTCAAATCGCTTATTTAAAAAGATAATTTGGTTTTTATTTTCAGATGTCTAAACGCAATTTTGGTCAGATTTACTTCTGCGAGTTGAAACTGGGCCGAAATTCCGCTCAGACCGCTCAAAATATAAACGAAGTATGGGACCAGGGAAGGATCAACGAATGCACAGTACGAAATGGTTCCAAAAGTTTCGTGCCGGCAACACCAGCCTCGAAGACGAACCACATGAGAGCCGTTGATAATGATCCATAGAAGGCGTCAGTCGAAGCTGATCCGCGCAAACCACGCGAGATATTGCCGAAGATCTCGACGTCGATCACATTACAGTTGTTCGCCATTTGAAGCAAACTGGGAAGACCAAGAAACTAAATTGACCGAAAGTCAGAAAAATCGTCGTCTTGAGATATCGTCGGCCCATCTTTTGCCCAATGCCAACGATCCGTTTCTCGAACGGATTGTGACTTCCGATGAGAGATGAATACTTTATGATAACAGGCGCGTTGGCCTAGTGGCTGAATCAAAAGGAAGTTCCCCGACATCAGCCAAAGCCGGAAAATTTTACGAAAATCGCGTTTGGACATCTAAAAATAAAAACCAAATTATTTTTAAACAGCCGACTCAAATCAAGTTCCATATATTATGTTGTTCGGAAAGTTCTCAGCGTTTTGTTTTACTACTGCTTGTTCTTGTTACTGTGTGTTCTTTATCGTCTATTATTATGTAAAAATTCAACTTGCACTGCGCATTAATGCTACTTTCTGTACAGAATTTTTCGCTCTATCTGGCTAAATAAATTATGTTTCAACGTTTTATTACAATTTTGTTCTTGAAGGGCTTTTGGAAGGATGTCGAAGGAGTAATTCCGAAAGATATTTAATTTTAACTTCAAATTGGGACAATCCGCAGCCGAGACACCCCGACAAATCAACCAAGTGTGGGGGCCTAATAGTTCTGGAGAAAGCACTGTATGCCAGTGGTTCAGTAAATCTTGGACCGGAGATTTCAGCCTCGAAGATGCTTTGAAACGCCTTGGGAAGGTGAAAAAGCTCGAAAAGTGGATGCCCCACGAGTTGAGTGAGCGGCAAAAATAGTCACGTTTCGAGGTTTGTTCTTCTCTACTTTTACGCAACAAAATTGACCCGTTTCGGGATCGAATCATCACTTGTAATGAAAAGTGGTTTCTGTATGATAACAGGAAACGTTCCGAGCAGTGGTTGGACTCCGATTTATCCCATAGACATTTTCCAAAGGCGAGCCTCCAACAAAGAAAGGTGATGGTGACTGTGTGGTGGTCGGCGGCTAGTGTGATCCATTACAACTTTTTGGCAATAGGCCAAGCGATCACGGCAGACACCAACTGGAAGGAAATCGACGAAATGCACCGAAAACTGCATTAACTTTAGCCAGCATTGGTCAACAGAAGAGGCCCGGTTCTTTGGCACGATAACGCCTGCCCACACGCTTCACAAATCGCTACTCGAAAATTGAACGAATTAAGGGTTGAAGTTCTGCTTCACCGGCCATATTCTCCAGACCTCTCACCAACCGACTACCACCCTTTCAAACACTTTCAGAACTGTAAAACCTTCACCAATCAGGACCAAGCCAAAACAGCTTTCATGGTTTTTGTCGAATCTCATCACAAAAATCTCAATCTCACCACATAACTTTTTCGCTGATGGAATAAGTCGACTGTTGGCCCGTTGGTAACAGTGTGCTGATTCGACTAAACCCGATAAGATTTGAGAAAGTTATGGTAGTTCACTCAAAACGCTGAGAGCTTTCCGGACAGCCTAATACATACTTAGAAAGCGCATGTAATAACTTTTCCAACAATGTATAATACCTTGTGAAATAGTCTTAGTTTGTTGTTAAAAATAGTGTTGAAACAAGGAAAACAAAAAACCTACATCACTTTTGCACCAACCTAATAGAAGCGCTGGGAACGATCGGTTCCGACAAAAAGGCATTTTGTCGTAGGATCAAAATCGATCAGAAGCTCAATACCTATAGAGAATTTCAATTTTTGCCCGAGGTCCACTGTTCGAGGATAGAGAGTGGAGCTGCCTGCAGTCAAATTGGGGCTAGAGTGAAGTGGAGGACCGGTGCTTTGGGGCATCAAGTGGGTCGTCGAATGACCTTGGGGACGAAGGCACTGATCAGAAGAAGATTCGACATCACTGAACCTTCTGATGATGCCGATATTAAGCGTAGTGGTGGTGGGGGGGGGGGGGGGGGAGGAATGGATGGCTTCATACTGGCTTCATAAAACTACTCACCTGATCAAGGTTGGAACACAATAAAGGATAAGGATAAAGGACGGCGGTACTCAATCCCCTTTGGGATGCGCCAAGCATTCTACTTCTACGGGATATCGTGGAGGCGATTTGAATGCGTATCTGGCCATACATGACTTGCCGTGGCCAGCCGATGAACAAGTCTGCGCTCTCTTCTTCCCAGATAAGTATGGTACCAGTTCACTGACCCCGGAAAGATGGAAGGCTTGGTTGGCCGGGCGGGAAATCCAAACCAGGAACCTGGTATCGGGTGCACGCGACAGCCGGCACCTCCTCCGGCTGCGCTACACGCACCCAGTAAGGTTAGCACAATAGGGTTCTCAAATATTGCCATCTGTACTGCTAGGAACTGAAGAGGGCTGAGTTGGTATAGCAAGCAGCTTGAATTGATTGTTCTTGGCGTAGTGATACTGCAACATCAACAGCAAGTGCGTGACTGAGCACTTGTACTATGTACTAGCACTGAACTAGAACTTGTACTACACCTGCACTACGGTACCGCTGTGTTTAGTCTTAATGCAAAAGAGAAGTAGCTAGAATTGAATTGGTGCGGATCAGCTTCACTGGGAAATTTTGGATAGGAGTTCACGGATATATTACAATTACAACAGCATACCACGGCACCTTTGACACTGCCCAGAAAGATGATCCTTAACTAACGTGCTCTTGCGTATCGTATAATAGAAAAAATATGATCTAGTCACGATTTACAAGTTGATAAATGGTATGGTGCCCTCTAGTTTTATTCGGTCTCCTCTTCTCCTACAAGAGGTGCTCAATGGAAAATTCAACTTCCCAGAGCAAAAGCAAGGTAAGATCCGCATTTTTCACATATGGGGTTGAATTTTTGAAGCCTTTAAAGGAAATATATATATATATATATATATATATATATATATATATATATATATATATATATATATATATATATATATACCTCCTATACTTATACCCGCGTATAAAAATAAGTAAATAAATAAATATTTGAATGCGTTTTCGGGCACTAGTGTATGGGGCGGTTTCTGCGTCTCCTACCAGCGCGCCCTATTTCGCAAGGCCTAGGGCGATTTGAACTTAATATAATTGGCTTATAAAGCATTTCCGCAAAAAACGACTATGATATTCGTTCTTCCCATGGCAGATTACCTCTAGTAGACCTATTTTGAACAAGATCTAGTGCGGTACACTAAATACACTGTGTTGGGCTGTTGTTGCCTCTCTCAGCTGGAAGGGTTGTTGTTCATCGGGTCTTCGAATTCGCAAGGTCTGTGGCGCTGTTTGACCTAGTAGCTTCAACATATGTCTGGACTTTTTCAGACTCTGAAGAAGGCGAAATCGCCGAAACGTTAGTCGTCAATAAAGCGTGTACTATCTCGGTTCGAGTTCAACACCACGATAAGCAATTCGACAACGATCAATGCCGAGAT